>OU343221.1:85839196-86145640 GCA_910596185.1 Chrysanthemum makinoi | reverse complement strand
GCAAATTGATGGCAAAATTATTAACCTTATGGCTAGTATCCATTGATAACCTATTTACTAAATATTCTTCCCGGTTTCCACTATTTTCTAACTTCTTTCGCTTTGCCTTTAGCCTTCTTAGCTTGATATTTAGCATTAACAGTTTTAACAGGCATTTGACAAGCATTAGACAAAACATTCATACCACATTCATGATTAGTAAATGTAAACAGCAGCATATCTTACATGGTTTGCTAATAGTAGCACAATTCGAATTAATTACAAAACGCTTATAGCTAATACTAGAATCAACACGATTCATTTTATTCAACTCAAATTTAATATTCCTATGGTGATCTTCTACTCTCTTCCAATGCACATTCTTAGCTTGCGAGGTCCTATCTGCTGGTATTGCCCGAGGCTTTGACCGCTTGCTTTTATGTCACTGATTACTACTGTAGAGGGAATTATGGGAACATTAGTTGGTTGATCTACTTTTGCATTCCTGAACTAGACGTGCAAGGATCTGAACTACTTGAAGGCACATTAGTGTTCACTTTCCTAACACTAGGCATAGAATGGTTTGTATGCTTGGCACTAGGCATAGAACATGGCTTCACAGCTTTTCCTTTCGCACCTAAGGATTTAGGACATGTTGAAATTAAGCATTCTAGCATCTCGTGAGATCGTTTGGCCTGAATACAAGCAAACCTAATTTCTCTATCAAGAGGATTATTTATGAAATCCTCTTCCACAATCTCACGGAGACATTCTAGACTATCCTTAAGGTGAGCAAAATAGTTATGAAATACAAGTTCATCATTCCTAAGATGAGGAGGGATGTATTTAACAGTCACAGTATATTTGCAGTCTGAGGATGACTTTGATGTAACATTCTAATTAAAGACAAGTGGCGCTTTCCTTTTCCCTACCTCAGATTCTCAATTTCTTTTTGTAAAGACGTTATTTTTTCGTTGTTTTTGTCACGAGTGACGTTCATTGTAAAGCATTAACCAAGTTTTGAAGATGAAAAGTTTGAGAGTACTGAGAATCTAAAGGAGGAGGCATTTGGGAGCCAGCCACATTGTTCTTTTCACCCTTTAATTGAGAAATTTGGGCTTTCAACTTTCGATCGTTACAATGAGCTGAATCGTTTCACGTTTGTTTATCTCAAAATCATCAAACTCGAAATATCTGGGATGTCTTGATATTTGAGGTTTTGACATTTTCTTTAAGATGTTGATATTTTTAGTTGTAAATCGATGTTCAACTTCTAGTTTAGAAAGATGTTTTTACCAAATTATCGGATCATCCTCATCAATTTTCTTATTTAGTTTAGAATTAATCTTTTCAAGCTCGATGACACGATCATGGGAGACTTTCAGAGCAACAGATAATTCATGAAATTGAGAAGAATTAATGTTAGGATCCAAATAATATTGTGTCGATGATTCGGGTGGTCTTGGATCATCAAAATACATGTTTACCATTTTAGAGAGAGAAAGTAGAGAGAGAGGGTGTTCTGCTAAGGTTTACCAAAGGTTGTAAATATCGCTTGTCCTCTGTTGCCTAATTTAACGCCAAGCGCCATATCGTCTTGGCGGCGAAATATATCAATGATATAACCAGACCCTAAATTATAAAGAAATTAATTTTTTATAGGTATTTATATATTTTATATACATATTTATAAATATTTATTAGTTTTATTGTTATATTTAATATTTTTAATTATTTATTTTATATAAATATTACAAATTTTACATTGTATATGCATTTAGTTATGTATTTCCCACTCTTAACCGACATTTGACCGATATTCGATATTTGACCGAGCATTTTACCATATTTAACCGCCATTTAACCGAAATTTGACCATATAACCGAGTATTGACCGGATATTTGGTTTATATTTGACCGATATTGACAAACCGAGCAATTTGACCGGATCAAATGAAATATCAGATGGTGGACTGATGATAAGCGAGAGACATCATATATCGGCCGCCAAGAGAGAGATATTTAGAAATAAGAGGGTTACACAAAGGAAAGGTTAGATTGAAAGCACCACCCCTTCCATGGATGGAAGGGGTATTTATAGTTACAAGAAAACGCACTTACTTCCTGTGGATCAGTATACAGTAAAGACCGTCCTTCCTCCACGGTGTTGCACTAAACTAATCTACGCTACAAACTAACTAAATAAACTACTAAATAACGTAAATAATGACAAGTCTACTAGCTAACTTATGCTAGATAATATTTGGGGTGACCGACTCTTCACTATGGAATTTTCTAATTCCTAACAATCTCCCCTAAGGGAGGTCACCCCATGTTTTTTCAATCCTAGCATTCTAATCTTGACTTTGTTCTGAGCTCGTAGACTTCAATTCTTCATTTCAACAATCTTTGTGCTTTTGTAGTGATTCTTCAAAGTCCGCATTGATTTGTACTTTTAGTGGAGGCCTTTAATCGATCCACATCTTTGATGATCTTCGAGCTTTCTTGAGATCATCACCACAAGAAATCTCTCGATCACCCTTTATTGTGTTGCCATTATATGAAGTTGTGACTTTGGACCGACATGCTCACACTTTTGAATCATGACATCTTTCCATCGAGTAGCGAAGCTTACCGTTCATGATATTTGCAGCAAGCAGCAGAAGCATAGTATAAAATATCGAGCCAGTTATGTAGATATGCACCAGTCATGATTTCTTCAAATTAAGTGTGGATGCCGTGAGCATGCGGCTTTGGATTGACTCCTCAATTCGATCACCGCAACCGCCCAAATGTACCCGCAAAACAACAGCTAGCAATAAAGCGTACGAAAGTGTCTTTGATCACTTTCGTTGAATTGAGGTACACGCCCCACGGTTCCCCGCTGATCAAGCATAAGTACCGCCAGGATCGTAGGATTCCTAAGAATCTCCTTGACAGGTTTCGCAGTACTGCTCTAGCCGTTCTCAAACCGAACGCCTCAAAGAAGACAACACGGAGTGAGTGAACCAATGAATTGAGATTCACTGATTGATGAAAAATGATTTGAAAACAATCGCGTATTGCTTAGAAGAAAGAGTTTTGCAATACGACTAAGGTTTTATGAGAAAGATCAATTTTCAATCAAAATACTTTTTGTATTTGAAAAGAGTACACATTCGACGTGCTAGAGAAAAAGAAGATTTCACATCGAACGTTTTTTCTAAAAGTATTTTTCAATCAGAGATACTTTTTGTGTTTGAAAATGAATACACATTCGATGTGCTAGAAAAAAGAAGATTTGCACATCGAATGGTTTTTCCAAAAGTATTCGCCACCTTCCTCGACCAAGGTTGATTCACGAAAGTGAATCGCCCATCGTTTCTATCCAGCTTGTCACAAGGTTGATCTATAGAAAGATCTCACATGACACCCACCAAGAGCTTGTTTGATGTTGGCTCTAGAAGGATTTCCATCTTCATTGTGAATATTGTTACATATCACTCGGATGTTCTGGCAATACCACAAGGATAATGCTAGGACTCTTAATATATTCTTACTTTCCACATTGTGTGAAACAGGAAGTCTTCATTAATTTAGTGTCCTAATGAGATATTGTGGATGATCTCTTGGCTCTAGACTCAATAGTGCACATTTGGTTCCTATGCCGGAGACTAGGAAAGGGTCTCCTTCTTCAATATCAAAAATCTCTAAGAGAAAGTCGATAGATTATGTCGGTTCCCCGTGAGAATGAAACAAGCCCTTTTAAGAGGAACTTGAGTAGCTTGGGAAGTTTAGTGCAGTGTCACCGGGTCCATGACGTCTTGTCTTCAATACCCAGTTGTTACCTTAGTAAACACCAAGAGCATATGTATTGAACCCTTTCCGCTCTAAGGTTGAATAAATGGAGGGCTATTTCTTTTCACCCTTTTCACATTCAATTCTTTTTCATTCTTCAACCCCTTCAGTGCTTACCGAGACTTCATAACTAGAACCTTGTTGGGTTTATTCCAGATTAGCTCGCTGTCTCACCGCACTCTTCCCATAATCTCATTTTTCTCCTTTTTTCATCATACCTAAGGACTCTACACTATCTAGTGGATTGTCCCTGGGTAGATCCCTCCGGTTCTGGCGGATCGTGGGAAGTAATACCTAACCTAACCATCCTTATAACACCATGCATAAAGTAAATTGGTCGGTCTTTTGGTATAGTTCATTCTTCCTTAAAACCAATTGAAAAATCATTTGAAAAACAATCAAGGTACTTGTGATACGAGATCAAAGCATTTTGTACCTTAATAGTTTTGATCATTTAGAAAACCTCCCCTCAACATGTGCATATGATTTAGAAATTGTTTAGCACATGGAGGCAAGAGGACTTTGAAATATTTTCTTTGATCACAATTTTCATGCAAAAAAGCCATTTGATTTTCTTGGTAAATTTCTCCCCCTCAATATGTGCATAGGATATTTGAAATCATTTTATCACATAGAGGAAAGAGTTCTTTTGAAGCACATCCACGATCACAAAATCCATTAAGAAAACCATTTGAAAACTCAATCAAGGTACTTTATAAATAACTTTAAAAGCTTTTGTACCTGATAGTTATGCTCCCCTCAATATGTGCTTCAAGATTCGAAAGCGTTTAGCACATATGAGAGCCTGCACAATTAAATCAAAACGATCACCTTTTATCAAATTTCATTATTAAATCACAAATTCTCCCCGATCAAAAATATCAAACCCTTTGAGATTTTGGATCCCAAGTGATTTAATAGGTTTAGAAAACATGGGAGAAAATGTGCCTTGTTTAAATACTCATCTTGTTTTTGGATAAATCCTCCTCCTCAACATGTGCATTATGTATATTGAAATCGTTTGGCACATGGAGGCAGGAGTGCCTTTAAAGGACTAAAACCAATTCCATTAAAACAGATTTGAGATTTAAATCACGATCTCTCCCCGATCAAAAAATTTCAAACCATTTGAGATTTGTGATCCCAACAGATTTAAATCATTTAGAAAATTTTGGGGAAAGACGTGGCAAGATTTAATTTTGAAAAATGACGGATAAGGACCATTTTAAGACATTAAAGATTGTTAGTGTCAGGTATGATTTTTTAAGAGATCTTTAAGTAAAATAAAACAATTTCACAATCAAACAAGAACAGAAAAATTTCATTTTGAAGATCCTTGATTTTAAAGAAAATCATACCATGACATAACATTAAATCTTTAGATCACCACATTTTTTGTACAAACGGACTCTTTTTTGAAGAAATATTGTTTGAAAATATTTTATTTTAAATCACTCTCCCCTCAATCGATGACCGAAGTCGATAATTGAGTGACTTAAGTTTTGATAAAATGAAGTCCGGTGATTTTCAAAATTTAGTCCAATATATTTTCAAAACAATACTTTCCATTTTCAAAACAATTTAATCAAATTATTCAAAATTGTTTAAAAATGGTATCCTGCACAAAGATAAGTTAGGTGGTTGAGAAGCTTCGTTGTTGTTGCCGTAGGGTTTGAAGAAAAACCGTCTGACGATGCAGGAGACTTCTTCTTACGTTGCATTTTGAATGCCAACCGAGGTCAAATTAAGCTCCGTTTCTTCAATCACTTAGAAGAAAACCATCCGCTGATGCAGTGAGACCTCTTACGTTGCATTTATGCCAACTCTCCATAGAAGTCCAATTAAGCTCCGCTTCTTCATTTGTCAACCCAAGATATAGTTACCCTTTCCTTTCGGCATCCAATCATCTTCAATTGTGGGATCCGATCGGAACATTCTTTTATACCAATATACCCGCATACGTTAGTGAACACACATACAAATATATGGTGGTCGACATCACCCAAACAACAATCGACTAATAAAAGTCAATGCAACATATCAATCAGATCATATAAATGTATGGGAATAATGTGTTCATCAAACTCTAATCATCTAATACTAGCAATCATATCCTAGGCACCTAGTCCTTCAACATAGGTTAACATCATTTTAATTAAGCATATTAGGATAATTAAGAAAGCCCGTTAGATGATATAGATTTGAAAACATTATCCCCTCAATCCATGACTCATTTTATGAAAAGTTTATGAAGTCATTGATTGATTTTTCAATTTTACAAAACTCTGAATCTGATTGTTTTTAAAGCAACTCATTTTCCACCATTTTGAAAACAACAAATATTTTTCTGAAGAATTTTAGACGGAAAAACATTTCTGTAGGAATAGCAATCCTTCAACATACTTTCCTCATTTTGTTTTAGGATAAGTGCACGAAATATTTGAAAATAGGTTTAGCGCAGCACTTTCCTTTCTTGAAGAGCGGGTTGCTATCTGAAATAATAGCAAGCCATAGTTTAAGCCCGGGTTACAGTCTGAAGTAACTGTAAGCCATAATTTGAGACATGTTTAGAAAAGAAATATTTACACCTTCTGCTCGAACTTCATCTATGGTCCCGTGCCATTATTGAATGACATTTCTAAGACCGTAGATGTTATCGATACCAGAAGACATGTCTAGAGAAAACATATTTTTGGTATTTTTTGAAATTTTCTGATTTTTATGGGTTTTTGTTGGTTTTATATTTTTCTATTTTCTTTTTCTGATAAATATATACAAAGATAGAGAAGATGATATAGTAAAAGAAGATGATGATACGAGTACCGAGATAAGGATATCGAGCAGTGTAGAAGATAGAAGTCATCAACTCATAAACATTCACCACCAAAGCTTCCAGGGCTCTTGAATCGAAGAAAGAAATTGAACCATCTAAAAGTGAGACTTTGGCAGCTTCCCCCCAAACCTAAAATCCTTTAGTCGAGCAGATTCAAAGCTTTCTTTTCAAGCTTCTCTTAGCAGTGCATAAAGAAGCACACCATTATCATCGAACATGCTGCTCCTTTTAAGAATAATCACCGTGATTCATCGTTCGAGGTTATATCATCCAATAAGAACAAAGATCGTGATCATCCCACACATAAAATAATCTTCTCAAATTTCCTTTTCAACTGACGTCTGAAGCGATCCATTCCAAAAGGTGTCTAGAGAACAATTCCCCCAAGTAGATGAAATACTAACACTAAACGCCTTGATGAGTAAAACCTTGAGTTTCTCTGCGTTCATGACATTTGTTTTCCTAGGATATCTTCAATCACTTAGAAGAATTAAGTTCATCAAGTTTACTCATCATGAGTCAAACCTTGAGTTTCTCTGCGGTAATAACATTTGTCTTCCCTGATTTCTTCAATTACTTAGAAGTATTAAGTTCATCAAGTTTACTATGCTTTAGGTATGCGTCTCCTTCCCCTTGCTTTGGTTTTGATACTTGTAATCAAAGAACTCCATTGTAAGCCCGTACTAGAAATCATTTGAGAAGAACATCATTAGCTCATATGTATCTGTGAGAATCAACTTGCCGAGAAGTGACCAAGTCTAATTGGGATTAAATTTGACTTTTCACTCTCCCCAATTAGTGCTCTCCCTTAACCGACAATCGCTTTGATAAATGCCATTAAGAAGAAGTCTTTAGATCGTTAAATGAAACTCGTCTTTAGTCTTCTAACATGTAGAGAAAATGTAGAACGACTGTCAGACTCGACCTTCTTCAAGATTGTCCAGTTGGGGATTAGATAGTTAACATCTTCACTCACCAAAAGACAAGAACATCACCAAAAAGCATCCCAATTAACTTACATCTTGCAAATCCCCTTAATTAAGATCCTCCCAATCAAACAAGAACAAAAAGATGTTCATCAAGGAAATCAAAGAATCAGCCCAGCAAGAACACACGAAATGGTAACACCAAGCAAACAATCACATCAAACAAGAATAGAAGGTTGTTCGGAATCATCATGTTGATGTGCACGTGAAGCATTAACCAGAAGCACTTTGTCAATAAACTCATATCAGCTTGTGAAGATGTCAACTAACGGCTCTTAGAAGAAACGCCATGTAAAGATGACCCGATAAGAAGAAGCTCGGTTCTTACATGAGTTTGGAGCTGTTTGACCATTTATTCTCAGATACCGATCAACCATGCATAATTATCATACTTCTTCTCCCCCTCAAGAATTGCATACGGAGATGCCGTTCTTGATTAAGCAAGTGAATTCATCCAAAAGTATTCTATTCACACTTCTCCCCCGCAAAATTAGCACATGATGTCGCCATCGTCATTATAGTTGAGCAAGTGGAATAAGAAAACAATCAATGGTAGCCCGGTTCACTTGATGACTGAAGCGCATGGAAAAAGTATGAAGCATGTTGATGAGAATGGTCATAATAGAGAAGATTTCTCTTCTTGAGAAGATAAAGCGCACTGACGCATACACTTTTCTTTTCTTTAGAGTACGAGGCATGAATTTGTGTTCATACGTCATAAAGATGAAGTCTATCGAATCGGCGATGTGAACAGACGTCATAATCTGTCTCTTTTCAATCTCTTGGCAAAACATGTAATCAACCCCATTATCATTCAGTAGGCTCTTTGTAGTGACACCTGATGTAGAAAACCCAATATGATAAATTTGACCCTGAAGTAGAATAACTCGAACTCGTAACTTAAACTTGCACATATGTAACAAAGAGCGGTGCCGAGAATTCATGCCCATTTGAATCTCTAAGTACTCTATACTCTTCAACCAACCAACCATCGAGTATTAGACGTATATCACCTCTTGAAAATCCACAATTGAATGTGACACTGAGCACTACAACGTAACTCCTTTAAGTGATAGTTATTTTGTGGTGGTAAGAGCCCAATTCCCCCAAGTGGTAAAAGAAAAAGTAAAAGCCACCCAACAATAACTAGATTTCCAAGTCTTCGTTTTGATAATAAGCTCGAACAAGGATCATGAAGAATCTTCATCCATCCATCCCCGATACCTTCAGATACTAAGTACACTCGCCCGTGATAATTCACTTCAACCTCAAATAAATAATACTGAATTAACGCCGTTGTCACATCTTCTGGTTAAAAGCTCAAATCTAGCCTTCTTTGACATTTAAATGAACTTTGATAATGGTTTCATCCCGACCATGGTTAAGAGCATAGAACCCCGTAAAACCAAGCAATAACCAAACTGCCATGAAGACAACCCAAACACACACCCAATTCATGAAGTACACCCTTTTATCCCTTCTTTGAAGTAGAAACCGTAGCACTAGCATCAGATATGATCCCAGAATTACACTTCCCTTTCTCCAGGATGGTTCCATCATTATGGGATTTTACAATTCTATGGTTTAAACCGAGAAATAGTATCTTTCGCGGGATTTTACAAAACCAAGAATAAACCATAAGATATATCCGGAAATGCACTTTACTAATACCAGGATGTTTCCATTGTCACGGGATTTTACAAGTCTATGATTTAAACCGAGAAATAGGTTCTTTCGCGGGATTTTACAAAATCAAGACAAAACCGTAAACAATGTCAGCTTGAATGTGTTATGACAAATTTGGTTTCGGTGAATATCTGTTTTAGGAACATGCAAATGGTTCATCAACGGTTCATTATCCAACATCAACAATAACATCAACCATCCAATCAATCACTTTGGTAAACACATCATACACGCATTCTGTCGGCTGTTGCTGTGACCACATGGAGAAGTAAACCCGATATGCCAAACTTGATCATGAAGTAAAATTCCCTAGATTTGTTACTTAAACTTGTACTAATCCTTGTGAAGAAGAAACGGTGTACCCAATGTACAAAACCTCTTCACATATCCTCAACTGCGTGAGACACCGAAGTGATAGTTACGTTGTGGGTTAAATGAGAAAGAATCACAACCGTAATTAAATACCCAAGTCTTTATCACACTCTATAAATGCCCAAACAAGTCATCTTCGCGAAAGGGTAGAAAGAACGAAGACGAAATAATTAATTGCGCCCGGAAAATCTCACTTCAAATCCAAATAAGAAATACCGAACAACCACCCCGTACTCAACTTTGATCAATAAACAAATCAGGCCGTGACATAGTATCCTTCGTGATAATGTATAACTCTAAGTATCAAACCACATAATATCATCAACTCTCATCAAATATCATCGCCTCATCTCATCGCAGATCACATCTTTAAATCTCATATCATTATCAACTCTCATAGTAAAAATATAACACTCTCCCATTGAATTATCATGAATCGTAAATTCAAATTCACGAGCATGAAGCAATATCTAACGAGGGTCCGGACCAAAAATATTCAATATCACATATCACCACATGAAAGCGACTCGATTCAAATTAACACGAAATGACCCGGTCCATAATAAGAATATCAAGCCCATCATCTAACTTCCAATTTACATGAGTCCATTCCATTCATTTAAACTCAAATCCACGAGGCCTATTATACTTAATAATCAAGACTAATATTAATCATTATATTAAACCCACGAGGCCCTATGTTTTTCAGAAGCTATACAATCCGCCTGGTCCAAATCTGTTAAAATCTTAACGAATCACATGGCCCATATCTTGAGAATGACACAAGATCCCTTGTATACTTTACCAAGCCCACACCATTACTTAAAACTCGGCCCAGTTAGAATAGATAGCACCCGATCCAGTTAATTGTATCCATTCATCAATCAGTTTATATAAAACGCACCTTACTACTTCCAATCCCTAAAAATACTCATATCAAACCCTAATCTCTTTATACAGTTTTATCCGCCCCCATCATAAAAAAACACTCACTCAAATACTTAGCCTCCCAACTTCCTATAAATCAAAACTCTCCAAAAAAAACAATAAATCCAGAACACATCAGCCACTAAAACAAATCGTCCATGTGAATCTTGTGTTAACCCAAATCGATATTAGGAAAACATGTAAATCGGGCACTCATGCCAGGGGACCATATGCTTCAACATCTTAAATACCTCGCGGGTTGGCTCGAGGCTCATAGATCGGCCATCTTGATCCGCTAAGATGTGTTCACATGTAGGTTTTTATTTGAGCACGTTATGTATTGAAAACTGAATAAAAAGAAGATTGAGACATAGGTCTTGGTCTTTCTTTGATATATTCGAATATAAATTGAGGCTGTGTCTTCATACATGATCTATGATGAAAAAGATTTGATTGAAAAAATCTATAAAAGATTTCACAAAAAATGAATCGATCTGAGATCTTGATTGAAATAAATTTTGTTCTTTGAGTCTTGATTGAATGAGAGATGGATATGTTTCAAGTCATTGATATGAATGAGAGTTGGATATGGTCTTAATCTGTTTAAAATATGTTTGACTGATGATGTTATGATGAAACTGAGGTCGTGATACAATTTTTGGTATGATGATATATTGTTTGTGGTCTTGGTCTATTCTCCTTCTACCTTTCTGTCCAAAAAAAGTCGCTAACCAAAACTGATAAGTCGCTAGGTCTTCAAAACATGAGTCAAGTTGCTAGCATTTGTGTCAAGTCGCTACTTATTCTTTGTGTAACAAGTCGCTAAGACTTTTATTTGACTCAATAGTCAAATAACCCAACTCGCTATTACCTTTAAAAACCAAGTCGCTAACCATATGTCAAGTCGCTAGCATAACCTTTCGTCACAAGTCACTGAAGACGCTCTGACTTGTAAATACAAGTCGCTAGGTATTTTAAGTAGTCAAGTCGCTAACAGTTTTCGTAACAAGTCGCTACATCGCTTATCAAAACACAAGTCGCTTAACTTGTTAATACAAGTCGCGACAGCTTTAGTGACAAGTCGCTAGCAAGATTCTCATGAGTTTACCGCCATATTTCCGACCATCTTCAAAGAAACCTAAAACTTCTATGAAAAATCATATAGACCCATTTGACCACGTTTGACCAACAAAAAGAAACCATTTGACCACTTGTAACAAATAGCCATACAGATGATAACAACATGTTTGGACAAAAACAAATAAATGGACTTAGACACAAATAATGACCAGATGTAATATTTTGACCAAATCAAAGGATACACTAAAACCATATCACCAAAAACTGTTATCAGCAAAAACATATATTCCGACCAATCAGTACTTGAATAAAAACAGCATAAACACGAACTTCGAACCATAATAAATCAACAAACACAAGAAACCATGGTACGAAACCACACAAATAAAAAATAACACAATAACCTGGGCTCTGATGCCAATTGTTAGGATCCAAATAATATTGTGTTGATGATTCGGGTGGTCTTGGATGATCAAAATACATGTTTACCATTTTAGAGAGAGAAAGTAGAGAGAGAGGGTGTTTTTGCTAGAGGTTTACACAAAGGAAAGGTTAGATTGAAATGAAGCACCACCCCTTCCATGGATGGAAGGGGTATTTATAGTTACAAGAAAAACGACCTCCTATCGGCCTGTGGATCAGGTATACAAATGTGGTACAGACGCCCTTCCTCCCACGGTGTTGCACTAAGCTATACTACGCTACAAACTAATAAATAAGCTACTAAATAACGTAAATAATGACAAGTCTACGAGCTAACTTAAGCTAGATAACATTTGGGGTGACCGACTCTTCACTATGGAATTTTCTAATTCCTAAAAATTAATGGAACAATTCGTAGCAGTGTAAAACACATCTTGAGTAATACATTCAGAAATAAGATTCTCATTTAATGTATGCAAGTTCTTCCTCTCAATCTCATTATATTTTAATTCTCGCTCATAGTCACTAACCTCAACTATCATTGCATCAAATTCCTTTTCCATTTCTTTAATATCTGAATCCATCCCCTTTTTAAGACTCTCAAATTGATCTTTTTAGTTGTTTAAAGAAAGGCATGACCTCAGTTAAATAGCATTCTTTTGTTTGCTCAAAACCCTTTCCCCTTCAGCTTATCCCAAATGGTGTGATCCTTTTCTTACAAGTTTTCTCAAAATCAACAAATAATTGAAAAATAAATATATTGACCGATTAAGGTCTTGCTTTTAGTGGCAATAGTTCTAGGAACTAAATGCATTGGTGTGTTCGAGGATACACAAGGCATTTTCTAAGGGAGGGTTTGTTATAATAAGATTCTCTGCTTTGCTTATCTAAATCTTTTTCCAGAACACTTGTTCGGGTGTTAACAACGTTTGAGGCTTAAACTTGTTCAAGGAAATCCAATTTTTATTTTTGTAATCATGGGGTTTGATCGTTATGTTATTCTCTTTACATTCGTGATCTTCAAGCTTATTCATTTTCACCCTAGATGCATCATCTAATTTTCTATCTTCCTCAGCGCACTCAACGCAACTAGGTTTCTGTCTAGGTTTAAGAATCTCATTGCCATCATAGATGACATTATGAGCCGCTCTAGCCTTTTTAACAACCTCAGGATTAGGTTCCACAACAAGGGGAATGCTATGCTTATCGCTAAGACTCTATGCTTAGTGATCAGTGAAGCATCTAATGGTATTCCCTTGTACGTACAACTTATTTTCAAGCTTGTTCTTCAAAGTTTTTAGATTGAAAAATCATTCAAAAGTTTTGATTCCTTAGCATTGAATTCTTGCTTAAGCATTTTAACATTTTCTTGAAATTCTTGTTTTTGCTTAGCAGTTTTAGAAAGCTTTTCTTGTAAGGAGTTTAACTCTTTTTTTATTACTTCTTCTCTAAAATTACTTTTTCGAATAATTGTACGCATTTGGTCATCCATTTCATGCTCACGGGTGGTTAACTCAAACTTAGCACGTTGTTCATAAATAGCAACTTGTTCTTTATAGGCATGTTCCAGAGATAATAGAATTATCAGGGGCACACGCAGTGTATTCATCAAAAGCATAGTCATCATTGACTGTAGAAGATGCATTACTTGGTACAACCTCACTTTCACTTTGCTTCACATATTGATCATATGGGATAGTATTGCTATTACCCTCATCATCAATATCTGATTCATAAGTTTCAAGAGATTGTACTTTATTATGCATCTTTTGCTCATCAACATCATCATATAGTTTTAGTACCTCTGAGATGATTTTGTCTTTGGATGGACCAGCTTGCTGTGATGATGAGACCTTAGGAGAGACCATTGGAGAAATGCTAGCCATGAAAATTGTTTGTGCAGTAGGTTCATCATCAACGTCAGAGTCGTATGCATCACAGTCAGCGACTTGAAAGGCATTCTGATGATTGTGACCTATTTCCTGAATTGGCTGCTCATCCACATCTGCATCATATATCTTGGCATTGCCCTCAGCAAGAAACAACAACTCCTCTTTATCCAAAGCTGCACCATTATCCTGAGCTTGCACAAGCAACATCTTGTCTCTGAAGTATTCTGCATTCTGTGGACATTTTGGAGATGTGCAGTTCCTAGCAATGTGTCCCTCACCAACACAGTTGTAGCATTTGACTGGCTTTGCTTGTCCTTGATTGGATTCCTTCCACGATTCTGATTTGCTACATATCCTCTACCAACTCCACCTCTTCCCTGTTCATACTGCCTTTCTTGAACTTGTTGCACCACAACCTTCCCATCTCCGACAGTAGCTTGATTGTGTGGATTGGATACTGTTCTGAGGTTATTGTTGTTGTGTGGGAGAGAGTTCATGTTTTGACTCACCATGAGAGACAGTTGATTGATGAAGTTTTCCATGAGTGTGTTTGAGTCGGGAGGCTTATATGTTGGATCAGGGATGAGCTTGTAATTACCATTACCCATGGGTATGACTTGAGATGCTTTGGTGGTAATACCAACATTGGTGTAGAATGCAATTGAGTCATTTGACAAACTAGTTTCACCCTGCTTAGATTTGAACTGCTCAGGAATCCTTTTTTCTAACATAGCATGTCTCTCATTCTGAAGAAGGAAGGCATATAGTTGCTCATAGTTTGTATCCTTCAATCCTTTGGTTAACTTCACAGAGGTGACAAACTTGTGCCATTCGGGATTCATGTTGTTCACAAACTTTGAGTTCAGCTGAATGTTTGGCATAGGCATTCTGATATTCCTCATATCATTTACAAGCTTGTGGAATCTCACGTAGTACTCATAGACACTCTCATCTGGTTTCATCTTGAAGTGCTCAAACTCATCATACAGTTGTGATTCTCTGTCTTCCTTGGTTAATTCAGAACCTGAGAGAGCATCTTGACATTATCCCAAACTACCTTGGCTTCTGTGTTGTGATTGATAAGCTTGTAGATATCTTTTGGAAGACCTTGAAGTATAATGTTAGAAGCCCTGATATCAACATCGAATCTCTTTTTCTCCTTATCATTGAGCTCATTATACGTCTTTGGTCTGTCTAATCCATAGATCATTGTTCCATCTGCAGATGTATCAATTAAGTCTCTTGTAGTCTCAACCTGATAAGGTCCTTCATCAATGGATTTGAGAATGTTGATCCCATTTTCCTTTCCAAGACAAGTACAATCGATTCGTTCGTTGAGCCCATGAGTCATAATCAGTTGTCAAGCATAGGTGGACGAGTATCTCGATCCAACTGCTTGAACGCCCTCCTATAGAAGAAACGATAGTAGGTACGATGTTTGACATGATTACAAGTTCTACGGATTTTACTATTCCTTGATTAAACCAGGAAATTGATTCTTTCACTGGATTTTACTAAACCAAAAGAACAACCGTAAAATGTAGCACGAAGAAGTGACAAGTCTCAATAGACAAGTAGCTAAACAGTCAACTCGCTTTGGTATCAACTCGCTAAACAGGACAAATCGCTTAAAGAAACAAGTCGCCATGAACCAACTCGCTTAAGAGCCAAGTCGCATATAGAGACAACTCGCTTAATAGCCAAGTCGCAAACAGAGACAACTCGCTTAACCACTAAGTCGCTTAAACTAACTCGCTAGCTGTACAACTCGCTTAATAGCCAAGTCACTTTAGAACTCAAGTCGCTTAAAGAAACAACTCGCTTAGAACCCAAGTTGCATAAAGAGTAAACTCGCTAAATAGCGAAGTCGCATATACCGAGACTCAACTCGCTTCCTTTTGCTTTCACAAACAACCACTTTATCAATCAAAAACAACCAAACCACAATGATTTAAGCCTTCCAATTCAAAACCTAAAAACATATGATGATCCTAAACACAAAAGTACACACAGAATTCAAACATTAACACTAGAATTTGTCCAAATGATTCAAACTCTCCTAAACACTTAAAACCCCAAAAACCTTATGAAATCCACCAAAACAAAGAGCATGAAAGGTGAGTGATCAAACCATGGCTCTTGATACCATTTGTAAGATATAGTATTTCATAATCACATCAAAGCCATAATCAAATGGGGCATTGAATATGTTTAGAGAGAGAAATTTCTAGAGAGAGAAAGGGAAGAGAGTTGGGAACTATGTGAAACAAAGAAAAATGGTATTGAAGCTCCAACCCTCTACCTTGGGAGGTAGAGGGTATTTATAGTGTCTTACAAATAAACGCCACCTACGGGCTGTGGATCAGGCATACAGTGACCGTCCTTCCTCCACGGTGTTACTTAACAAACTACTTACTAACATATTATGACTACGACTACGAGCTTTCTATCGAATACATATACTTGAGGTGACCGACTCTTTAACGACTGAATTTTCTAATTCCTAACATGACATTTTGGTTTCGTGACGTTATGAGTTATTTATTTACAAGTTTGTACGCGTAACAATTCATAATTATGGTTAAAATAAGGCTTAAGCGTAAAGTTACAAGCTTATGCGTAAACAGTTGTGTCCATAGGCGTAGTCATAAGCTTATGCATAGGAACTCTTCTTACGCATAAGAAGTATTACGCGTAGGAAAAGAGCTCTTGGCATAAAGCTTACGCGTAAGCGTATGTGGGAGCTTATGCGTAAGGTTTACTCGTAAGAGTGAACCTTATGCGTAAGACTCAAGTTTACGCATATCCTTTACAGGATACGCGTAGTCCCCATGTAGAACCTTACGCGTAAGATTTACGCGTAAGATTTCTCTTACGTGTAACCTTCTAAACGTAAGATGATCCTTATGCGTAGAGTTCCATTTTAACATTGATTCTGATTTTGCACGCGTAATAACCTGAAATAAATTCATCATAACATATCCATTAACACATTATTCAACCTCTATCAAGATCATAAGTTATCACATTTTATGATGGTTACGCGTACGTTTTTCCATAGGCGTAAACTAAAACCCTAAAGTTTCAAATCTTACGAATAAGAAATCTAGCCATAGGAATTGTACCAAATAGTTTCTGGAATGTCTTAGAAGCCTAACGAGACGTTTTCAACAAGTTATAACATCAAACACCTTTTGAATCACAAATCCCCAATTCTACGAGACATAAACCCTAAATCTCAAATTTAGTGTTTCTGGGCAGGATTCAAGGTTGGTTTAGGTTAATTAAACATGTAATAATCATCTTTCAAGCAACTAATTGCACAGAAACACTCACAATAAAAAATACCCAAAACTACTCATAAACCCTAAATTTTGAAAATGATTGAATGTAGTTTCTGGGTTGATTTTGTTGTTGGAAATAGTTTTAGAATTGATATTAACAACGTTTTAACACACTTATTTCACAATAAACACCCAAACGTGATTACATGTTCATACGCATACGCGTAGATCGTGAAATCACTCCTAGAGTTAAATCTAACCGATGGTTTTTCATATAAATCAAAACCTATGTTTAGAATTGTACCAAGAATCATTAACAACTTACAAATTCGAAGTTTGAAACACGGATTAGAAGGTTTGATTATAGGCGTAGGATGAAGTGGTTGTGGTAATAAATGAGTGAATTAAATGTAAAAGAGTTTTTAGGTGGAAGGTTTTGTTTAATTTAAGTTTAAACTTTTGACACTTTTGATCCTTCCACCACAACCATTTGCATCGTCAACCCTTAACTTCCATTTTGGTTAAGTATGAAGTGTAAGTTTGGAAAGAAACATGACGACACTCCCCCTCGACTTTAAAAATATTGAAATTTTATAAATTTGAGTCTGAGGTGTGTCAAGAAACAAGAAACGTGACCACCATTATCAAAGATACTACCAATACAGGGTAACATGCAAGTACAAGGTTTTATGAAACAAAAAATATTTACTTTCTCCCCCTCAACACTTACCCGTGAAAATAGTGAAATTTTTGAAAGTGTGAAGTGTTGACTGAAGATTTGTATTTTATAGATTTTATATTTTTGTATTTTGTTTTTGAGAAAATATTTACAAAAGAGGTTTTGGTGTTTGACTGGTTTTAAGAATGTTTCAAATGTTCGTCCAGTTCCTCTGGAGTCAAACACCTCATACCAATCCGGTGGACCAACTCAGTAAACCTAGCAGGAGCTAAGGCTTTGGTGAGAAGGTCTGCTAGTTGGTATTCAGTACCCACAAAGTATAATTCAATTGTACCCTTTTCCACATGCTCCTTAATGAAATGATATCGAAGATCGATGTGCTTAGACTTCGAATTTTGGACGGAGTTGCACGAGATCGCAATAGCACTTCGATTGTCGCAGTACATCGGGATTCTGTCAAATACGTAACCATAGTCTTTGAGTTGTGTTCTCATCCAAATGACTTGAGCACAACACGCCGACATAGCTACATATTCTGCTTCGGTTGATGACAGCAATGTACAATCCTATTTCTTCGATTGCCATGACACCAGTTTATCACCAAGAAATTCTAGAGCCCCCGAAGTACTTTTCCGTGAATCTAAGCAACCTGCGTGATCAGCATCTGAAAAAGATATTAGTTCAAAACCAGAATCCTTCGGATACCAGATTCCCAAATTAATGGTTCCCTTGATGTATCGGAGGATTCTTTTAGCCTCAAAGAGGTGAGTTTCAGTTGGTCTCGACTGATAACGGGAGCAAAGATATACAGCAAATACAATATCAGGTCTACTGGCTATTAGATACATGAGAGACCCAATAATACTTCGCTATTTGGTAGGGTCAACCAATTTCCCATGCAAATCAGCGTCCAGTTTCTTGGTATGTGCCATAGGTGTGGCATAGGTATCAAAGGTTAGCATTCCATGTTTGTTTAAAATTTCAAGGGTATATTTGGACTGACTAAGGAAAATACCACGGGGTGATTGATGAACTTGCAATCCTAGAAAGAATGTAAGTTCACCCATCATGGACATTTCAAAATGTTTTTTCATAAGTTTTAAAAATTCGTTTGAGTACTTTTTATTTGTTGACCCAAAAATATCCATATAGATTTGAACGATTAAAATGTGAGCCCCGTGATATTGAATGAAAAGTGTTGGGTCGACCGAACCTTTAGTGAAATTATTGGCAATGAGAAAGGATGATAACTTATGACACCACGCCCGAGGAGCTTGTTTGAGACCGTAAAGAGCCTTTTTCAGTTTGAAGACGTGATTTGGGAACTCTGGATCAACAAATCCTTCCGGCTGACTAACATATACCGTTTCCTTCAGTTGACCATTTAGAAAGGCGGTTTTGACATCCATCTAATAGACCGTGATGTTCATGTGAGCAACAAATGCCAGAAAAATCCGTACAGCCTCAAGTATAGCAACCGTTGTGAATGATTCTTCGAAATCAATCCCCTCTTCTTCTCTAGAACCCTTGGCCACCAGACGTGACTTATTTCTGATAACCGTACCTTCAGCATCCAACTTGTTTTTCCAAATCCATTTCAGACCAATAACATAGACCCCTGTTGGTTTTTCAACCAATTCCCATACTTCAAGACGTTTAAACTGATTAAGTTCTTCTTGTATGGATTCAATCCAGTTGTCGTAAGTCATTGCTTCTTTAATGTTTTTGGGTTCAAATTGGCAAACGGTAAGTGCAAAAATGCAATGTTCATCGTCTGTCTGAAGGCGTTGTATAGTTACGACTGGTTAATTTGGGTTTCCTATGATGTTCGCAAGAGGATGGTCTTTAGTCCAACGATGTGTGGAGGGTTGATGTTGATATACATTGTGCAGATTGGGAGGATTCAAATGACTTGTGGATGATTCTGCAACATCAGAAGTGGCAGAATCATTTGCAAAAAGGTTGAAGAACACATTTGGATCATAATCTGCAGGCTCGGGTACTTGATGGTTTAGAAGACCATCAGCTGGTTCAGCGTCATTGGATGCTGTTTGTTCGGCTGTTGTGGTAGAATCAATTGGAGGTGCTTCTTCAACAGTTTTTGTTGTTTCAGGTGTATCAGGTATTGGATTATTATCAGGTTGAGCAGCAAAAACATATGATACATCTGGAGCACGTTGATCAATATCATCACTAAACAGAGGAGCAAATAGCTGGTCCATTTGACGTTGAGTAACCTGTAAGCTTGGCTCAGTTGATGATGAGGTTCGGGGGAAGTTTAGACGGTTATGACCGGGTTCCAAGCTGTTTTGCTCAGAAGCCATTTCCATAATCCCCCTTGTACGACAATTCCAGATCCGGTAACCCTTAGAATTTTCACAGTATCCAACAAAGACTCCAATGTTAGCTTTGGCTTTGAGCTTCCCAAAGTCATCGCGATCATTATTTGGGTAACAAAGGGATCCAAATACATGAAAGTGTTTGAGGTTCGGTTTACGGTTGTGGATAAGCTCATAAGGTGTTTTTTTGTGGCGTTTGGTAATCATAGAACGGTTCTGAGTGTAGCATGCAGTTGACACAACTTCAGCCCACAAGTAATTTGGAAGTTTAGCATTTATTAACATTGTTCTTGTAGCTTCCACTAACGTACGGTTTCGTCTTTCAACAACTCCGTTTTGTTCTGGTGTGCGTGCAATTGATGTTTGATGCTCAATTCCCATTTTCTGATAATATGCACGAAGAGTTTGATTCACAAATTCAATTCCTTTGTCTGTTCTGATTTGTCTGACTATGTTCCGAACCTGAACTTGAATTTTCGTGAGAAAGGTGATGATCATCTGTGGAGCTTGATCTTTGCTTCGAAGAAAATAAACCCAAGTCCAGCGTGAGTAGTCATCGACAATTACCAAGATGTAGCGTTTGCCATTAATCTTCTGTACACGCATTGGTCCACATAAATCCATGTGAAAAGATGAAGCACATGATATGAGCTGTGTTCCACCTTTGAAGGAAAGTGAGCACGAGTTCTTTTCCCTTGATCACAAGCTGAGCATAGGTGATCTTTAGAATACCGGAATCTTGGGAGACCTTCAACAAGTTTGTAACGTGCAAGATTGGTTATGGTTTGAAAGTTTAAGTATGAAAGTCGACGGTGTCATAGCCAGGATTTTGTCGATGTTGCCTTAGAAAATAGACATATGGGAGATGAAGCAATCATGTCTTGCATTGAGATTGTGTAAAGACTTGATGCACGTTGACCAGACATAAGATCGTTTCCTTGTAGATCATGAATGAAACAAGTTTTCTCCCTAAAAGCAACTTCCAAATCTCCATCACAAAATTGACCGACTGAAAAGAGATTGTGACCGAGACCTTCCACATAATAAACTCTGCTAATTTCGATGTTCCCATTGATGTAATCTCCGAAGCCCATGATAGCCGCGAAGTGATCATTCCCGAATCTGACAGTGCCAATGAACTTTGAAACAAAGTTTGATAACATTTTAAGATTGCCTGTCATGTGTCGGGAACATCCGCTATCAACAACCCAGAGGATGATCTGTATCACCTGCATTACACACAGACGACACAGATTGAATAGAAGTAGATGTGGAACCCGAAGAGTTAGAGGGTTCCGATGCAGTTATAGTTGAAACACACATGTTTATGATTTTAGGTATCCATTTAAAGCCAAGTGTATTATGTAACCATTTCTGCCATCTCCAACTAGTCTTAGCTTTGGTCTTAGTAAATGCACTAGGTGATAAGTTCTTCCTAGGAGGTGAAGGGGGTTATATTGGTACATCAATGATCATAGCCGGAACACTAGAGGGTGGTTTACCTAGCACAGACTTAGAAGCATTAGTGGGCCTACAGGTATTCCGTTTTCTATTATTCCACTTACGAGATAAGATAGCATTAGCAACACATTTATCATGACAACCAGAAAACATGCTTTTACGAAAACCAACACAAGAAGCTTCAAACATAACATTTAAAGTACTTAAACGTTCAACATTCGTTACATAACTTTTTCTATTACATTTGTCTAACGCAATGTCTAAAGTAGGTGCAACTTGAGTCTTGTTCAAAGTCCTAAGGTGTTCTTCTACTTCAGAGGTCTTTATTGTTCTTTTCTTACGTCGCAACTTCCTAGTCTTCCATGTGGTGCTCTTAAGCTGTGAAGTGCTAGCGTTGGGAAAAGAGGAAACTATTCCTGTTTCAGTAGAGGGAAGCACATTAGTTTCTTGTGATGTGTCATTAGGCAGTCTAAGAATTCCTGGTGCAATTTTGTTTGTGTTACTATTCCTATCTTGCTTAAGTTTTACCAACTCTGCTTTTAGATCATGGATAGTGTGTAACAAATCTTGATTTTCAGAGCGAGTGTTTCCATTTTGTCGTAAAACATCTTTGGTATATGCAAGATGATCATCAACATCTTTTGACGCTTGAGCACGAGTCTTTTTGAGCAAATCAAATATGACACCATATTCTGTTTTGACTTTGGCAATTTCTTGTTCATATTTTGAAATTTGACACTTTAAAGACACATCTTCATCATCCAGTTGCTCAAGTTTTGGATTAAGAGTTTTGGTATGCAACTGGTTGATTTATTTTTACAAAGCGAGTTCACGATTTTGACAATCTTTTTGACACCGTTGAAGACGACGTTTTGCATTTGAAAGCTCATTTAACAATCGCTCATTTTCAATTTTTAAAGACTTGATTTGTGACACATTATCGGTATTCTCAACATTTTCAGTAGAATCAACAGCGATATAATCAAATGCATATGCAACAGAATGAAGTAACACAACATTTATGGTATCAACACAGATAACATCTTCCAAGAGTCGATCAACATCTTTTCTTAACATTTTCTTTTTACGTTTAGTATTTGAAATCGATGTTTCTGTTTTTCTCAAAAATTGTTTTCATAAGTCCAAGCTCCTTGTGAAAATCCCTTTCCCAATATATTGCACACATTTTCAAATTTCGGACATGAGGTAAAATTCTTTTCTGAAAAATATTTCTTTGTGCTCGCGCATGAGGCGATTGAAAATGTTCAACTTTTATTTCAGAATTTATTTCAATTTCACGTTCCAAAAGTTTGATGTCCGATAAGAATGTTTCAAAATATTTAAGAATTTGACATTATTCGGGTAATGTTTTTACTTCACTGAGTGAAGGTAAAGAACCATTAATTTGTGCAGAATTGGGTTGGGGACCAACATTAGAAGACTCAGAAATAGGCGTGATAACCCAAGGTGTGTTAGAATTATCCTGTTGTGCGACGAAAGTTATGGCTTTTGAATAGTTAAATGGTTTCTTATAAACAACATTTTCTAATTTTGACCAACCTCGTCTTCTGCATCTAATTCCACCATACGATTATATTCAACAACACTCATAATAGAATCATCAATTCTGTGTTCTGCACTGTAAACTTGAGGATTTGGTTTGAATGCTCTGTGTGAAAACTTTGGTTTGTAATCAGCAATATTCGGTCCATATCCATTTGGATTTGGTTTAAAAGTAAACTTTTGAATAGTTGTTATTGACTCGCCATGTTTGTAAACAAAATTTCGAAACTCTTTGATCTTGTTTTGTAAGTCGACAATTTCTTCAAGATAGTCATCTATTTGTTTCCTTGAATGCTTTTCGTACTCACAGAACTATTTTTGACAAGTTAACAACTCATACTTGGCTTTTTGAGTTTCCGAAGTGAGAGCGTTAAGTTGTTGTTTATGATCATATTTCAGTTGTTCTATTTGAGACAACAAGGCATTCTTGGATGCAACTAGATCACATATCTGTATTTCCAAAGATTTTTCATTTTGGTAGGATTTAGGAAGTGCGACTTCAAAACCTTTTTCACGTTTCTCTTTTGTTTGAAAAATGTTGAGTTGAAACTTTAAGCATTCATTATCCTTAGTTAACAGTGCAATTTTATCGTTTAATTTCTTATTGATGTCGTGACACTTTTCCATTCGAGATTTTTGGTCTGTAAGTAAGGTCATGAGCTCAATATCTGGATTAGACACAGGTTCAGCTTGTTCAACGTGAGTCTTAACAAGATCATTATTTAGATCCTCAAATATAACCACGGAGTCAACTTGATTATCAGTATTAACCATAAGGTCATCTTGATCGTCAAATATAACTACGGGATCTATTTGATTATCATCGGAATGAGATGTATATGGCTCATGTTGAACAATCTGATCCTCGTCGGATGCAGATGTTGGCGGAGATATCAGATCAGAAATGAAAATAGTTTGATCCAGTACCTGAGACAAGCCATCAGTGTCATACACTGGGCCTGTATCACTCATGTGGAGTTCGTGTATGTTTGCCATTAACATCACAGCTGCATTAGCCTGCAAGACCTCCATGTCATCATCCGAATCTGCATTAGCCATGAAGCTCTGTTCCTTGTTGGTAAGAGTTCCACCAGCTTCATCCTTGAGAGCCAAGAGAAAAGCCTCTTTGTGATAAGCGCTGCCTCTTGTCCTCGGCTTTGGGCATGCATTAGCCAGATGACCCTTCTCATTACAGTTATAAAAACGAAGACCATTAACCCCAGTCTGAGCATTTCCTTGATTAACCACTTGAGCCCGTTGATGTGGAGCACCCATGTTATTCCTTCCATTAGCATTAAACCCTTGACCACTACCCATCTGACGAACATAACCACGATTCTGAACTTCAACATGTCCATTGTTAACAACAGCTTGATTCCTTGTGTTGGATGAGGTACGAATGCGATTGTTGGATTTGTTAGCCAATCGTCCGAAGGCTTTTGCAAGCATAACAAATCCTTGATTCATTGCATCAAAGGCATCAGCATCCTCATTTGATTCACTGTAGAGTGCATGATCATGGTTGTTGTTGTATGGAACCAATTGAGTTTCTTGTGATTGTTATTGTGAAGGATCATATGGTGTAATCTGAACAGTTGATTGTGGAGGGTTTGTGAAGACAGTTTGCAAGGTCGGGAATTGAGGATAACATGCTTGAGCCCACAAAGCAAGAGTTTGATTATCCGGGAGTGAAGGTGAAACAGGAGCTCCACGGATGACTCTTTCTCTGTCACCTTCTTTTTGGTGGGGCTTCAAATAGTCGTACAACAATCCGTATGTAGCATGATAAAGATTCTTCGCTTTGACGGATGAAAATAACATACTTTTCCCAATCAGGACCAAGACTACTAAGGAACTTTGTGTTGACTGCAATTCTTGGCATAATGATATTGTGTTTATCCAAGTCATTGATGATGTCTAAGAACCGATGATGATATGACTTTAATGTCTCCCCTGGTTCAATCATGAAGTGTTCATAGGCTAAGTAGATTTTTGATTCCATGTCTTCTTGATTGAGTTCAGTGCCTTTCATAAGAAGATGAATGTGCTCCCACATTGCTTTAGCAGTCTTCTGAGCATCAACACTACGGAGTATCGGATTGGGTAATCCCAAAAGGATATATTGCATAGCAAGTTCATCAGCTACTAAGTGAAGAAGTTGATCAGTAGTAAGTTGATCAATACAGTCAGTGTTAGTGATATCATCTCTTGGTGGATTGGCAGTCGGATCTCCGGGTACAGTGATAGTAGGCATCTGAAATGGACTTTCAAGGATGACCTTCTTCAAGAACTTTCCATGTGGCTTCTTTAGATCACAAAACCTAAAGAACCTTATCACCCATTGATCATAGTTTTCGGGAGTGAGCATTGGAGGTCTGTCAAGGGATCTAGCTTCATGAATAGATTGTTGGCTACTTAAAGCTTCACACATCTTTGCAAACCAAGGCGGTTCCTTCATAGCATACTTGGATGGATGCTGATTTTGAAAGTTTGTGTAAGGTTGTACTTGTAGACTAGGGGGTGGTTGAATCATTTGTGGTGGAATTGCTCCTTGAGGAAATTGTTGTTGAAATTGTTGCATTTGTTGTGGTGATGGTGGAGGATATTGTTGATAGAGTTGTTGTTGTTGTTGTTGAGGATACACATGAGGAAAGTAGCTAGAGTATGGTGGTTGAGACATCTTAAAACTTGTGTTGATGATGGATCTTTGTAGTAGAATGAAATTTTGTTGATGAAGTAACCTTATGCGTAGAAACCAGCTTAAGCGTAGAAAGCACCTTATGCGTAGAAAACCACCTTACGCGTAACAATAGAACTTACGCGTAGGAATAGCTTACGCGTAGACTTGAGGAAAACTTAGCTTAGGCGTAAACCAAAGGCTTAGTAGAAGAATCCTTATGCGTAAGACAGGCTTAGGCGTAAGAAAATGCTTAGGCGTAAAGAATTCTACGCGTAAGTTTTAGCTTAGGCGTAAAACTAGGGTTTTGCCCAAAAATCCTTCACACTTATACCAGTGTAAAAGATATCCAAAGTCGAAGTGTTTTCAGGCTTATCCAAGCAATAAAACACTGAGTAAACCTATAGCACTGAAGTTCAAATGAAGATGAGCTTACGCGTAGACTTTGAAGCTTACGAGTAAAAAGTAGGGTTTTACTATGCGTAAAAAGTACCAACTTTCACCAAAAACTGATTTTATGCCCAAAAGTGTTTAGAAACCTGATTTTTATGATGAAAAAGCTTCAATATCACCAAAATAACACAAAAGTTGGAAACTTGATGATTTAGCTCACTTTTTCAACTTACGCATAGACAGAAGAGTACGCACAAAACCAAGCTCAAAAACGATTGTACAGACGTAAAGTTTCAAACTTTATGCTAAAAACTTAAACTTTAACACAAAATAAACCTTAAAGTACAAGAATCTTGAGTTTTAAAGTGTAAATTCTGAAGCTTTATGCGTATGAAAGTTTGAGAACGAGAAACCCACGCGTATACCTTAAAAAACTTCAAAAACAAAATGTTTCACCCAACTAGATGGCGAATGATACCACTGTTAGGTCACCATATTGTAACACAAGCATCAATATGTTAGAAATGAGATAAGAAAGATCGGATGAACACACACACAAACACACGAATAAGAATGAAAGAAAGTTATGCGTGGGTGTATAATGAAATGTGAACAACCAACTCTCAAATGGGAGTTTACAATATTATTTATAGGGAAGGAACTAGGGCAACACACAAGTTCCCTTCCTTTCCTTATTGGGCTTGGATCAAGGCTTATGGGCTTTCTACATAAGCCTTGCCTTAAATACAAACATAAAAGCCTAATTAAGCAACTTATTACATGTTAATTACAAACACTTGAAATATAGTTTAGGAGTGATTCCAACATATATATATATATATATATATATATATATATATATATATATATATAGGGATGAGTTAAAATAAAAAGAGGATTTTTGGTAAAAAGAATAAGAAGAATTTCAGACCTTTAGATTTAAAATCAATGGAAGAGATTGAACAATACACTTAATTAAGGCTATAAGGGCAAAACCGTCTTTTAATAAAAAGACATAAACACACAATATAAAACATATCTTCTCTTCAACCGATCATCCGTTTCTCTCTCCTCTAACTATTTTCTCTCTCCCTAAATGAAATCCGGCCATTTCAATAAATTCCGATCATCTCAATAATTTCTGGTCATCTTATTCAAATCCGATCATCTCAATAAGAAAAGTGTGCGTAGATCTAACGATTATGGTTCCAGATCTGATATTTTGAATCTTAATCGACTATGTCGGATTTGGTGTATTCGAGTCAAGGTGGTTAAGGAGGTTATGGTGGTGGTTATGAGAGTGCTGATGAGATGGTTATGGTGGTGGTATTGGAGGTTATGGTGGTGGTGGTTATGAAGTTTTTGGTGGTGGTTATGGAGGTTATGGTGGTGGTGGTTACGGTCATGGTGGTGGTCATGACGTGGTTAAACCTGTTGGTCTAACTCCCCCTATTCATTTGTCAAAACCTTCAAATTTCTACAGGTAATGATTTTATTAACCAAAAATTGCTTTATTAATAGATATTTTGATAAGAAAATGTTCATCAAATTTAAGTGCACATGGTTTGTGCAGAAAAATCGTTATATGTGCATCAATTTTCATAAAAAGTTGTTAAAAATGTGATATGTTTGGGTAATCCTGAGTTTTGCAAAATAAAACTGTTTAGTGCATTAAAATTGAGTTAAATGAGTATTAATTTTCGTTGAAAGTTAGTAAAAGTTGATATGTTTGGGTAATTATGAGTTATGTGAAACAAAAATGTTTTGTGTATTAAAAATAGGCTTTACGTGCGCTAGTTTTCGTAGGAAGTTAGTTAAAGTGTAGTACGTTTGGATAATCATGAGTTGTGTGGAATAACAGTGTTTTATTCACTAAAATTGGTCTAAATGTGCATCACTTTTGTAGGAAGATAGTAAAAGTGTAATAGGATCGGATAATCGTAACTTGTGTGAAATCCACTGTTTTGTGCATTAAAATGGTCTAAATAAGCATTAATTTTTGTAGGAAATTAATAAAATGCGAAACGATTGGATAATCGAGAGTTGTGTGGAATAACACTATTTTGTGCATTAAAAAGTGGTCTAAATGTGTATTAATTTTTGCCAGAGTTAGTAAAAGGATGATAAGTTGGGATAATCATGAGTTGTGTGAAATAATATTGTTTTCTACATTCATAATCTGCTAATTGTGTGTTAGGTTTCATAAGATGCTAGTGAAGGTAACGGGCTTCAACAATCTGCGCTATTGTTTGGAATAACACCGTCATGTGCATTGAAATTGGTCTAACTGTGCATTCATTTTTATACAAAGTTAGTAAAGGTGACATGCTTAAGCAATCGGCACTTGTGTGAATAACACTATTTTGTGCATTAAAATGGTCTAATTGTGCATCTATTTCCATAGGAATTTAAGAAAGGTGACATGAAGAAATCAATACACTATTGTTTCAAATGACACTATTTGTGCATTAAAATTTTTCTAAATGTACATTAATTTTTATAGGAAGTTAGTAAAGGCGACCTACTTAGTTAACGATAATGCTAATGTTTGAAAAGACGTGGTTTTGTTCATTAAAAATGCACAGAGTTTTTTTTAATGCGACTATATAATTTTTTTTGTGCATTATCAGTGAGTTGAACAACGAAATGGATAAGGATGATTATGAACAAAGTTTGTCAAAGATTAGACATGAGCTGCATAACATACACTTAAAATGGTTTAATTGTGCATTAAATTTAAAATGGTCTAAAATATGTATGTTAAAAAGGATGACGACAATAGGGAGGCCACAAAAGTGCAAAACTTGGAGTTATCAGAAGTTGGACAGATTAAAAGCTTTGTTAACCAATCTGTTGTTGAAACTAATAAGGTTTATTTTGGCCACATGCTGATCTTAAGAGTAAGTTTTTGATTCCCTTTGCGCTAAAAGTCGCATAATAAATTTATAATGTGATATTTGCATTAATATTAATGAACAATGTTGGTTCTTGATGACCACAGGTATACTAATTGAGAACAACAAAAAAGATCATATGTGGGAGTTCAGGTATGTGGTCAGGAAAGATGAGACATTCAAGATATGCTCATCAAAAGAGGCTAAGAATGATCCATCGGCTTTAACTGGTGAAGATAAAAGAATAATTAAAGTGTACCTTTTACTGTATTAACTGTGATCAAGAAAAGGTCTATGGTTTCTTATTGTTTCGTTTGTGCTTGATTAGAGATTTGTAATAACACCATGCTTCCTTGTAATCCTCACTCAATGTACAGAGTAGAGATCAATCTCAAGATGAAAGTGTAACTTATATGCTAATTTCATAAACACATGTGTTATTTTGCTGCTTGGAAACAACTATGTTAAAAGTTGTCAAAATTACTGATATGGTGAATTACCTTATCACTTATTACAATTGCATGTCTTTTTAGACTTTTAGTTAACTTCAGTACGAATAAACGAATGTAATATGTTGTCAGCTGCAAGCCAAACGCCAAAATTATGAAACTGAGATGGTAATGGTGCTAGCTTGATGATCTATGCAAGCTTCTCCAGGTAGAGGAGTAAACGCCATGAAAATTACAAATGTAAATAATGCGTGATGCAGAATTAATATTATGGTAATAGTGACTTTTTTGAAGTCCCCAAATAAGAGTCAAGAACTCAAGAGTTCTCCTGTTGTACCATTTCAATCAAAATAAGTTGCAAAGTAGCATAACTTTAGCAAGTTTGAAGTAAAATAAACACATCACCAATGCAAATAAAAAAATGTTAAAACAGGACACGAGTCAAGAACAACATTGTTGCAACGTATACATGAAAATAGTCCCAATCACTTAAATCTAGTATGCTCGCTGATGGCAGTCAAGTGCTCGTCAATTTTCTCAGTGGAGAGCACATGAAAAGCTAGATTCTCCTTTCGGACAACTCCAGCCTGCCCATGAAAACCATGAAGACTAATTTGTGCATCAATATTTACTACAAATACAAATTTTACAACGTATACAATAATAACACCAATTTGTGTATCATATTAACTAATAACACTAATTTGTGCATAAATTCTACAAGAAATACAATTTTAATTAAAATTACACTAATAAAACATATTTATATATCAAAAACAACGTAACAGTGATATGTTTACAGGAATCTACTCTAAGGACGAATTTCTATAAGAACACTAATAACACTAGTTTATGCATCACATTCACCTGCAGATACAAATATGCATCAAATTACATTATAACATAAATTTATGTATGAAATGCATAAATAACACTATTTTGTGCATCAAATTTTACTTCAAATACAACACGAACACTAATTTGTGCATCAAATTCCGCTACAAAATACATATTTTCATCAAATTACACTAAAAATACACACTTTATATCAAGTACAGTTGAAACAATAATTTTTGCATACAATTTTACTATAGATAATACAGATGTATATCAAGTACACTAATAACACAAATTTATGTATCGAATTCACTAAGCTTCCTATCGAATCCTACTAAAAACACAAATCTGCATCAGGTTACACTAATAGCACAAAATTATGTATCAAACACACTAATTACAAACGAAAAAGCTATAGTTGATGCACCATATCAAAACAAAATCAATGCTCGTTTCTTGTTAGTTATTTAATTAAAAATTATACACATTAATCATAAAATCGCATAAACAAACTTACCTTGATTCTCGTTGTTATGGATCGATGGCATCCAGGAACTGATTGAGCTTTTTAGTTACGAGTAGTCAGCTATTTTCACAATACAAACACTAATGCGATTAATTAAGACCCGGTTAATAATTCACTGAAGATTATAATTGGTTTTACAAACCCTAATTGAAGATTGTAATTGGTTTTACAAACCCTAATTTGATTGAAGATTGAACGGTTAAAGAAGCCTAATTTGATTGGTTTTACAAACCCTGATAGATTATATTGGATTATGAGTTTATTTGTGGAGGGAAACTGTGTTTTACAGTGCAGGAGAGAGTTGGAAGTGTGTGTTTTGGTGTGGAGGAAAGAAGAATAATAATTGAGGTTTATTAATTAGGTTGTAAGGATTATAGTTAGCATGTAAAATTACTTTCATACCCTTAAATCCTTAATAGTTTGTTAGGATGAAAGTTAATCTCATCCATTGATTTTAAATCAATGATCCAAAATTCTTCTTATTCTTTTTACCACAAATCCTCTTTTTATTTGATCTCATCCCTATATATATATATATATATATATATATATATATATATATATATATATATATATATATATATAGGGTGGGGTTAAAATGAAAAGATGTTTAAAATGAAAAGAATGGGAAGCCATCTCAACCGTTGGATTAGATTTCAATCTTAAAAAACGCGGAGTGGCATTTTTGTAAATTTTGGAAACTTCAGGGGCGAATGTAAACAAACAAATATTACACGTACCTTTAATAAAATTCGCAGTACACTCAGAATCTAACCCTAGATCTCATCTCATTTTTCTCATTTACGCAAAAATTTGACGCAATCAAATTTGACGATCGATGGCAAAGACGAATATGAAAAAGTTTATACCTCCTCGTAACTTACTGAAATCCTTTTTTAATTTTTCAAAATCCACTGCATCATAGTGATTTTAATTTACTGAAATCCTTTTTTAATTTTTCGATTTAGCAACTAGAAAAAGTGGTAGATTAATTGCCGCTGGTGGATCTGTAAGAAAATATCAAATGACTCCGGAAAAACTGTTACTATATCAGACAGTAAGTACACTGAACAAATTAGGTCACGTATAGTTAGTTTCATATTTTGAATGATTAATGCAGTAGAAGTAAAGTATAATGTATGATTTAGACTAGCATAGTTGTGAATATGTGTTTTAGTTGTGAATATGTGCGTGTATGTGTTTTTTAATGATTAATGCAGTAGAAGTAAAGAAGAGATACATTAGCTTATGTTTTGTAAAGTATAATGTATGATTCAGACTAGCATAGTTAGTTTTAGTTGTGAATATGTACTTGTATGTGTTTTTGAATGATTAATGCAGTAGTACTTAAGAAGAGATGCAGTAGCTTATGTTTTGCAAAGTATATATAAGTTTTAGACTAGCATAATGAGTTTTAGTTGTGAATATGTGCGTGTATGTGTTTTTGAATGATTAATGTAGTAGTACTTAAGAAGAGATGCAGTAGCTTATGTTTTGCAAAGTATATGTAAGTTTTACACTAGCATAATGAGTTTTAGTTGTGGAAATGTCCGTGTATGTGTTTTTGAATGATTAATGCAGTAGTACTTAAGAATAGATGCAGTAGCTTATGAGTTAGGTTTGATGTAGTCTGTGTCATGTGCAAAATTGATTTTGTATGCGGGATTATTTATCTGATGCACTAGTAGTTGAACTGATATGCAGTAACTTTTAATTTGCAGCGTATGAGCATGAGTTAGGTTAGATGTGGTATGTGTCATGTGCGAAATTGATTTTGTATGCTTGATTGTTTATCTGATGCACTAGCAGTTGATGTGAGATGCAGTATCTTATAATTTTGCAACATATGAGCATGATTCAAGTTAGATGTAGTCTGTTCCATGTGCGAAATTGATTTTGTATGCTTGATTGTTTATCTGATGCACTAGAAGTTGAACTAAGATGTAATAGCTATTAATTTGTGGCGTATAAGCATGAGTTAGGTTTGATGTAGTCTTTGTCATGTGCGAAAGTGAGTTTGTATGCCTGATTGTTTATCTGATGTACTAGTTGTTGAACTGATATGCAATAACTTTTAATTTACGTCGTATGAGCATGATTGTAGTCTCTATTGTGTGCGAAATTGAGTTTGTATGCGGGATTATTTATCTAATACACTAGCAGTTAAACTGAGATGCAGTAGCTTTTAGTTTTGCAACGTATGAGCATGACTCAAGTTAGATGTAGTCCGTTCCATGTGCGAAATTAAGTTTGTATGCTTGATTGTTTATCTGATGCACTAGAAGTTGAAATAAGATGTAATATCTTTTAATTTGTGGCCTATGAGCATGATTTAGATTTGATGTAGTCTGCGTCATGTGCAAAAGTGAGTTTGTATGCTTGATTGTTTATATCATGTACTAGTATTTGAACTGAGATGCAGTAACTTTTAATTTGCAACGTATGAGCTTGATGTAGTATTTGTTACCATGTAGTCTATGTCGTGTACGAAAGTGAGTTTGTATGACTGATTGTTTATCTGAGATGTTTTGAAATGTATATGTTTGATTAACTCATGATTAGAAATGTACTAGAATGAATTTCTGAATGCAAAATGCAGTGATTTAAAAGAAGAGATGAAGTAGTTTATGATTTAAAGTGAATGATGTTATTTTGAGATTAGTTAATGAAGGGGTTGTACATGATACAGAAACTGGAATTCGTGGACGTAATAAGAGGAAACAAACTAAAAATGTACCTGAAAAGAAACGTCCTGGGGGTAGTCTGGAAGGGGATGTGTTTTTAACTTCACTTGTTGGGGAATGTGATCTAGTCATGAAGGATGTGTGTAAAATTGTTTGTACGCTTTTTTATATATCTGATGCAATTCAATCTGAACTAAGATGTAGTAGTTGTTTAGTTGCTTCATATAAGAATGAAATAGGCTAAGCGTAGTTTAGTTGGTTTGTTCATTTTTGAAAACTAGGTAAAAAAAAATTTGTTCATATGTAAATTGTTTTCATTAGGAACTTCTAAGTGTTGTATTTATTGTAATTATTGTAATTATAGTGAAGAAGTGATGTAGTAGGATTAGTAAAGTGATGCAGTAGTTCTAATGAAGTGATTGAATGAAGTTATTTTTATTTTAAATGTGTTTGCATGATTTGATACAGTAGTTTTAATTTTACAGGTAGAACTGATGAAGATCAAATAAATGAACAAGAAGATGTAATGTTAGGATCGTATATTTATGTTGTTTAATGATTCGGGTGGTCTAGGATTGTGATTAAACAAGAAAGCCATTTTTAGAGAGAAGAAGAGAGGAGAGGGAATACTAGAGAGAGAAATAATACACAAAATGCAAGGTTAGCTTCACTAGTTCCAACCCTCTACCTTGGGAGGTAGAGGGTATTTATAGTTACAGACATTACATCCTCCTGTTGGACTGTGGATCAGGCATACAGTGGGTAAAGACCCGTCCTTCCTCCACGGTGTTACACTAAACTAAACTACGCTACAAACTAACTAATTAACTACTAAACAATATAAATAACTACAAGTCTACGAGCTAACATATGCTAGACCATAATTGGGGTGACCGACACTTTCACATGGAATTTCCAATTCCTAACAATCTCCCCCTAAGGGAGGTCACCCCGTGAAATACATTTTGCATCCTAGCATTCTATCTTTGTCTTTAGTTCTGAGCTCGTAGACTTCAATTCTTCAATTTCCGCAATCTTTGTGCTTTAGTAGCGATTCTTCAAAGTCTGATTATTTTGTACTTTAAGTGGAGGTCTTTAACTGATCCACATCTGTGATGATCTTCGAGCTTTCATTGAAATCATCAGCCACAGTAAATCTCTGGATCACCCTTTATTGTGTTGCCATCATGTGATGTTGTGCCTTTTGGACCGACATGCTCACACTTTCCGGATCATGACATCTTTTCATCAGAGTAGCGAAAGCTTTACTGGCTCATGATATTTGTAGCAGCGTAGTAGAAACATAGTATAACAATACCATAGCCAGGTTCTGTAGATATGCACAAGTCATGATTTCTTCAATTAAGTGTGTATGCTGTGAGCATGCGGCTTTGGATTGACTTCTCAATTCTGATCAGCTGCAACCGTCCAAATGTACCTGCAAACAACAGTTAGCAATAAAACACACGAAAGTGTCTTTGATCACTTTCGTTGAATTGAGGTACACGGCCCACGGTTCCCGGTTAATCAGTACAAATACTGCCTGTGATCAGGTACAATTCCGAAGAATCTCCTTGACAGGGTTTCGCAGCTGTTCTAGTTGTTCTCAAACCGGAACGTCTCAAAGAAGACAACACGGAGTGAGTGAACCAGCGAATTGAGATTCACTGATTGATGAAAAGTTGATTTGAAAACAATCGCGTATTGCTTGAAGAAAGAGTTTTGCAATACGACGAAGGTTTTATGAAAAATATCAAATTTCAATCAAAAATGCTTTTTGTATTTGAAAAGAGTACACATTCAATGTGCTAGAGAAAAGAAGAGATTCGCACATCGAACGGTTTTTCCAAAAGTATTTTTTCAATCAGAGATACTTTTTTTGTTTGAAAACATGAGTACACATTCGATGTGCTAGAGAAAAGAAGATTTTCACATCGAACGGTTTTTCCAAAAGCATTCGTCAATTCATTTCCTGGACCAAGGTTGATTCAAGAATGAATCGCCCCATTGTTTCTATCCAGTTGTCACAAGCTTGATCTTTAGAAAAGATCTCACATGTCACCCACCAAGAGCTTGTTTGATGTTGGCTCTAGAAGGATTTCCATCTTCATCGTGAATACTTTTACATATTACTCAGATGTTCTGGCAATACCACAAGGATAATGCGTAGGACTCTTAATATATTCTTACTTTCCACTTTGTGTGAAACAACAAGTCTTCATTAATTTTGTGTCCTAGCGAGATATTGTGGATGATCTCTTGGCTCTAGACTCAATAGTGCACATTTGGTTCCTATGCCGGAGACTAGAGAGAGGGTCACCTTTTTCAATATCAACAGTCTCTAAGAAAAAGTCGATAGATTATGTAGGTTCCCCGTGAGAATGAAACAAGTCCTTTTAAGAGGAACTTGAGTAGCTTGGGAAGTTTAGTGCAGTACGTCACTGGGTCCATGACGTCTTGTCTTCAATACCAGTGTTACCTTAGTAAATACCAGTACCATATGTATTGAACCCGGTTTCTGCCCTAAGGTTGAATTATTGGAGGGCTATTTCTTTTCACCCCTTTTTACATTCATTTCTTTTTCATTCTTCAACCCCTTCAGTGCTTACCGAAACTTCATAACTAGAACCTTGTTGGGTTTATTCCAGTACTAGCTCTGTCTCAGTCCGCACTCTTCACGTATTCTCATTTTTCTCCTTTTTTTCATCATACCTAAGAACTTCTACACTATCTAGTGGATTGTCCCTGGGTAGGTCCCTCCAGTTCTGGCTGGATCGTGGGAACGAATACCTAACCTAACCATCCTTATAACACCATGCATAAAGTATATTGGTCGGTCTTTTGGTATTGTTCTTTTTTTCTTGAAACCAATTGAAAAATCATTTGGAAAAACAATCAAGGTACTTGTGATATAAAATCAAAGCATTTTGTACCTTAATTGTTTTGATCATTTAGAAATGCTCCCCCTCAACATGTGCATATGATTTTGAAATTGTTTAGCACATGGAGGCAAGAGTTCTTTGAAACAATTTCCGTAGAAAAAGTCATTTGAATTTTTTTGGTAAATTCCCCTCCCTCAATATGTGCGTAGGATATATGAAATCATTTTATCACATAGAGGAAAAGCTATTAAGAAACCATTTAGAAAATCAATCAAGGTACTTTATGTTGAAACATAGAAATCTTTGTACCTTGAAAGTTTATTTTCTTTATGAAATGCTCCCCTTAATATGTGCTTCGAGATTCGAAAGCGTTTAGCACATATGGGAGAGCAGCACGCACATTTGAATCAAATCGATCATCATTTATCATATTTCATAATTAAATCACAAATTCTCCCCCGATCAAAAATATCAAACCCTTTGAGATTTTGGATCCCAAGTTATTTAATAAGGTTTAGAAAACATGGGAGAAAAATGTGCTTGATTTGAAAGCTCTTATGGTTTACGGTTAAATACTCCTCCACAGTCATGTGCATTATGTATTTGAAATTGTTTGACACATGAAGGAAGGAGTTCTTATGAAACAATCACCCTTTAAAACCGATTTGAGATTTAAATCACGATCTCTCCCCCGATCAAAAATTTTAAACCATTTGAGATTTGTGATCCCAATCGATTTAAATCATTTAGAAAAGTTTGGAGAAAGACGTGGCTTGATTTAATTTTTGAAATTGACTGATAAGGATCAAATTAAGACATTAAAGATTGTTAGTGTCAGGTATGATAGTTTTTAAGAGATCTTTAAGTAAAATAAAACAATTTCACAATCAAACAAGAACAGAAAACATTTCATTTTGTAAGATCTTTGAGTTTTAAAGAAAATCATACCATGACATAACATTAAATCTTTAGATCACCACTTTATTACGTACAAACGGACTTTTATGAAGAAACATCGTTTGAAAATATTTAAGTTTGAAATCACTCTCCCCCTCAATCAGTGACCATAGTCGTTGATTGAGTGACTTATTTTTAAAATGAAGTCCGGTTGATTTCCAAAATATTGAGTTCAGTTTATTCTCAAAACAATATTTTTCCATTTTCAAGAAAATATTTTTCAAAAATTGTTTAAAAATGGTATCATCACTATTATCCCTGCACAAAGATACGTTAGGTGGTTAAGCTGCTTATGTTGTTGTTGCTGAAGGGCAGGAACAAAACCGTCTGAAAGTACAGTGGCACCTCTGACGTTGCATCTAACGTGCCAACTATCCATGGAGAGATCTAATTAAGCTCCGTTTCTTCTTTTGTCGGCCCAAGATATAGTTACCCTTTCCTTTCGGCATCCAATCATCTTCATATGTGGGATCCGGATAGGGAACATTCTTATATACCAATATACCTGCATACGTTAGTGAACACACATACCAATATACCTTCAACGTAGGTTAACATGTTTTACATTTAAGTATATAGGATAATTAGATAAACTCGTTAGATGATATAGATTTGAAAACATTCTCCCCTCAATCAATGACTTATTTTATAAGAAGTTTTGACCATGCTGAAGTCATTGATTGGGTTTTGCAAATTTATGTAAACTCTGGTTATGATTGATTTTTAAGCAACTCGTTTTCCATCATTTTTGAAATACACCAAATATTTTTCTAAAGAATTTTAGAAGGAAAACTATTTGTGTAGGAACAGCAGTCCTTCGACATGATTTTCTCATTATGATTTTAGGATAAGTGCACGAATTTATGAGAATTGTTTTAGCGAAACACTTTCCTTCTTTGAAAAACGGGTTGCTATCTGAAATAATAACAAACCATGGTTTAAGCACGGGTTACAGTCTGAAGTAACTACAAGCCATAGTTTGAGACATGTATTGAAAAGAATATTTACACCTCCTGCTCGAACTTCATCTATGGTCCCGTGCCATTATTGAATGACATTTCTAAGACCGTAGATGTTATCGATATCAGAAGACATGTCTTGATAAAAGCAATATTTTTGGTCTTTTTAAATTTTCTGATTTTTATGGGTTTTTGTTGGTTTTATATTTTTCTATTTTGTTTTGCTGGTTTTATATTTTTGTATTTTGCTTTTTGATAAATATATACACAGATATAGAAGATGATATAGTATAAGAAGATGATGATACGAGTACCAAGATAAGGGTATCGAGCAGCACGTCGTAAAAGATAGAATTCGTCATCTCTTAAACTTCCACCACCAAAGCTTCCAGGGCTCCAGAATAGAAGATAGGACATGAGCCTTTGAGAAAGAGATACTTTGGCAGCTTCCCCCCAAACCGAAAATCCATTAGATGAGCAGATTCGAAGCTCTATTTCAAGCTTGCCTTAGCCAGGTGCGCAGAGAAGCACACCATTATCATAAATCTTGCTGCTCTTTTTAAGAGTAATCTTTGTGAGTCTTCGTTCGAGGTTATGTCATCCAATAGAAGAACAGCAACGTATCATCCCATGTTAAAATAATCTTCTCAAGTTCCTTTTCCACTGAAGTCTGAAGCGATCCATACCAAAAAGTTGTCAAGAAACCACTTCCCCCAAGTAGACGAATTGATGCAGTCAGTCTCTAAGAATAATGCTCAAGAACTCTCCCGAATACACTTCATGCCCGGAATGAAGACACCTCCCCAATGTTTGTGCTAAACAATTTTCTTCCCTGATGATCGTGTATGAAGCTCAAGAACCCGAAGTACACCAATATCCAAGAACTCTCCCGAATACACATCATGCCCGGGAAGAAATGTTTGTGCTAAACAATTTTCTTCCCTGATGATCGTGTATGAAGCTCATGAACCCGAAGTACACACATTTCCACCAAAAGAATTAATGCTAACACCTCCCTCATGTTATAAATTTATCTCCCCTGAATATGTCGTACTTGTGTACCTCTTTAATCACCAGAAACTAACTCTTTCATCTCTTCCCCCACATAGTTGGAATAAGAACACTAAACGCCATGAGTCAAACCTTGAGTGTCTCTGTGGTAATGACATTTTTCTTCCCGGGATATCTTCAATCACTTAGAAGTATTAAGTTCATCAAGTTTACTCGCGTTTAGATACGTGTCTCCTTCCCCCTTGCTGGTTTTGATACTTCAGAATCATCAATCATATTATAAGCCCAAATACTTGAAATCTTTTGAGAAGAACACTTATAATCTTGTGGGAATCAAATTGCTGAAGTAGAATGTGAGCAAGTCTAATTGGGGATTAAATTTGTCATTTCACTCTCCCCCAATTAGTGCTCTCCCCTAAACCGACAATCTTTATGATGAATGCTTGAATTAAGAAGAAGTCTTTAGATCGTTAAATGCAACTCGTCTTTAGTCTTCTAACATGTACTAGAGAATGTAGAACCGACTGTAGACTCGACCTTCTTCAAGATTGTCCAATTGGGGATCAGAAAGTTAACATCTTCAACTCACCAAATGCATTCCCGTTAACTTACAAATAGCAAATCCCCTTAAGTCAAATCCCTCCCAATCAAAGAAGAACAGAAAGATGTTCATTAAGGAAATCCGCCTAGCAACTAGAAGCACTTGGTCATTAATCATCAGTCCGTGAGAAGATGTCAACCAGCAGCTCTTAAAAGAAACTCCATGTAGAGGTGACCTGATAAGAAGAAGCTCGGTTCTTACATGAGTTAGGAGCCGTATGACCATTTAAACACCGAAGTCAATCAACATGCTGTAAATTATCACACTTCTTCTCCCCCTCAAGAATTGCATACTAAGATGCCAGTCTTGATTAAACAAGTGAATATCTTTAAAATGTAGTCTCTTCCCACTTCTCCCCCGCAAAAATTGCATATGTTGTCGCCATCGCCATTATAATCGAGCAAGTGGAATAAGAGAACAATCATTGGTAGTCCGGTTCACTTGATAACTGAAAGCGCTTGGAAAAATCATGAAGCATGTTGATGAGAATGGTCATAATAAGAAGATTTCTCTTCTTCAGAAGATAATGAGCACTTAAGCGTACACATTTATTTTCTTTAGAGTACGAGGCTTGAACTGTTGTGTTCAAACGTCATAAGAAGATTTCTCTTCTTTCGAAGATAAAGCGCACTGAGACGTACACTTTTCTTTTCTTTAGAGTACGAGGCTTGAACTATTGTGTTCAAACGTCATAATCTCTCTCTTTTCATCATCTCTTGGAAAAACTTGTAATCACCCCCATTATCATTCTGTAGGCTCTTTGTCGTGACAGCTGATGGAGAAAATCCAATATGATGAATTTGACCCTGAAGTAAACTAACCTGAACTCGTGACTTAAACTTGCACATATGTAACAAAGAGCGGTGCTGATTTCCATTAGAATCTCTAAGTACTCTCTAAGTACTCTATACTCTTCAACCAACCAACCATCAAGTATAAGACGTACATCACCTCTTGAAAATCCACAATTGAATGTGACACTGAGCACTACAACGTAACTCCTTAAAGTGATAATTATTTTGTGGTGGTAAGAGCCCAATTCCCCCAAGTGGTAAAAGAAAAGGAAAAAGTCACCCAACAATAACTAGATTTCCAAGTCTTCATTTTTGATAATAAGCTCGAACAAGGATCTTGAATAATCTTCATCCAACCATCCCCGATACCTTCAGATACTAAGTACACTCGCCCGTGATATTTCACTTCAACCTCAAATAAATAATAGCAAATTAACCCCTTTGTCACATCTTCTGGTTAAAAGCTCAAATCTAGCCTCCTTTGACGTTTTAAGTGAACTATGATAATGGTTTTCATCCCGACCATGGTTAAAAGCACATAACCCCGTAAAACTATGAAATAACCAAACAGCCATGAAGAATATCCAAACTATCACCCAATTCATGAAGTACACCTTTTTATCCCTTCTTTGAAGCAGAAACCGTATCACCAGCATAAGATAAGATTCCGAAATACACTATCCTTTCTCCAGGATGGTTCTATGATCACGGGATTTTACAATTCTATGGTTTAAACCGAGAAATAGTTTCTTTCACGGGATTTTACAAAACCAAGAATAAACCGTAAGATAGATCCGGAAATGCACTTTACAATTACCAGGATGTTTCCATTGTCATGGGATTTTACAAGTCTATGATTTAAACCGAGAAATAGATTCTTTCGCAGGATTTTACAAAATCAAGACAAAACCATAAACAATGTCAACTTGAATGTGTTATGACAACTTTGGTTTCAGTGAATATCTGGTTTAGGGGAACATGCAACGGTTCATCAACGGTTCATTATCCAACATCAACAATATCATCAACCATCCAATAAACACTTTGGTAAACACATCATTCTCGCATTCTGTCGGCTATTGCAGAGACAACATGGTGAAGTAAACCTGATATGCCAAACTTGATCAAGAAGTCAAATTCCCCAGATTTGTTACTTAAGCTTGTACTAATCCTTGTGAAGAAGAAACGTTGTACCTAATGTACAAAATCTCTTGACGTATCCTCAACTGCGTGAGACACCGAAGTGATAGTTATGTTGTAGGTTAAGCGAGAAAGAATCACACACGTAACTAAATAGCCAAGTCTTAATCACATTCTATAAATGCCCAAACAAGTCATCTTCGCGGAAGGGTAGAAAGAAAGAAGATGAAGTAAGTAACCGCCCCCGGAAAACCTCACTTCAAATCTGAATGAGAAATATCGTACAAACACCCCTGCAGCCAACATTTTCCAATACATGCTTCAAGCCGTGACAAAAATAACCTTTGTGAAAGTGCATAAACCAGAGTGCCAAATCACATATCACAACGAATCTCATCATCACATCTCATAATCAAATTTCATTGTCACAAACCTCATCGTCAAAATTCATCAACAAGTCTCACATAATCCAAGTCTCATAAAATTCAAATCTTGAGAAGCCCCATCCGCAACTTTGATCTCGATCCAATATATTGACTAAACTCGATCAATTGAAACTTTATAATGCCCATGTCTAATTATGCTCATATTCCGGTTTAATTAATCAAGGTTTATTATTAATTGGACTTTTGGAGGAAAACAAAAACACCACTTTAAACCACTGATTTCAACTAAACGCCCATATCAAATTCACTAACCCAAACGTGATCCAATTCCGGGTCCATGTAAGGTCTAATAACTTCAAAGATTTAAAGTTCGGTCCATGGAAAAAGAGTTAATCACAAGCTCAAGTCCAATACCCGTCCATAACCACGATATCCTTAAATTTCGGGTTTAAAACACTCCTTATCTCTCACTTGCCCTAAAAATAATAAAATCACCAAACCCTAATCACACTCCTCAATTTTGTCCGCCTCTCTTCTCATCTGCTACTCACTCTCAAAATCAATCTCAAATTTCTCTCATCAAAACATTTCACACCAATCAACAACCCTAGTCACATATATCATACGCCTCCAATCACATATTACACATCTAATCTCCATCAAACTTTAAATCGCAGCTCTTCTATCTCTCGAATCTCTTAACAACCATATCTTACCCAAAAATGATATAAGCATCGAAAGAGAAAAACATTACACCAAACTGAATCTGAGACCAGGATCACATCAACTCGATTGAGTATGCCACAGGGATGGCTTGATGGTCTTAGATTCGAAGCTCTATGCTACGCCACAGGGATGGCTAGAAGCTGAGAGCTAATTCGATTTAACCACAGGGATGATGACATGCTAGTTATGAAGACACGGTAAGATTTAATCATGTTTTATCCTTTTTTGAATAAATTGTGTGACATCAGGTAGGTATTTCTTTGATTCTTGTTTTGATACATCGAATGACTTAAAGAAGCAATTATAACAGTTTTGTTATACTTCTTTCTTTGTTGTCGTATAATAAGGAAGCTTGGCTTTGAACAAGGATCAATGATGATATGATTCAACAACAAATCTATTAAAGATATGTTTAAAAGATTGAATTAATCTGAGGTCTTATAAAAGCTTTTTCATTTTATTTATCCTTTAATTCATGATTCAGATCAGTGAGGAAGTGCTTTGTGGTGATGTTAGAATCAGAAAAAATGTTGTAGATACATCTTTTGCCCACGAAAAGATACTCTGAGATCATATTACAATATCATTTTGATTTTTGGTTTCAATATATTTTCTGAGATATGGACAGATGTTTGATATTGAATATTACATTTAAACTGAGATGAGAATTAGTTTAGAGATAATTGATGTTTTTGAACCTTGCCTTGGCAGCAGTGGCTTCAGCTTAATTTGAGACTTGGTATGATTGTAGGTTTTGGTTTTTGGTTGAGTAGATTTAATATTTGTTTTCCTTGATCTGAGGTTGTGAGATGTGAATGTTGTAGATGTAAATTGATGTTGTGGTGAGGATGTATGATGTTTTATTGTTTGATGAATGTTGGTTTGTATAAATGATGTTTGATTATTGTTGTACTTCTTGATTCATTGAGTCTGAAGTTGTGGTTAGGTTGTATGATTCTTATGGGTTTAGATACGGATCTTGAATATTGATACAGATTTTGAATCAGTCAAACCACATCTGAATTAGAATGTAGATACAAATCGCATATGATTTTGTAACTCTCAAATCGCTTCATTCATTATTGTGTCAAGTCGCTTTCAAACATCAAGACAACCCGCATACCAGGTACAAGCACAAATCACTTTTGACTTAATAGTCAAAAAGCATGCATCATCAGGACAAGTCGCTTAGACCTTTTTACACTCAAATCGCTTCAATCTGAATGTACAAGTAGCATTTGACTATTTGACCACATATGTAGACAAAACGCTTTTGAGGTTCATTGAATCTGGACATATTGTCAAGTCACATTCAAAAATGCAACACAAGTCGCTATGAAGAAACTGACCAAAACGCACAGACGAATATCCTGCAAACTGCTCAGACGAATCATAACAGCAGCAGACCAGACCAGTTAACTTAACAAATAGATTCAGGCCAGATTAACCAGTAATAATCAGATTAAAACCAGTAACAACCATCATAAAACCTGCTTGAAAGAAACTCATAATATGACATCTTAAAAACAGATCAACCATAGCAAACAGCTCAACATCAAAAGCACGATTCAATCAAGGTGACATCACAACAGTACAACCATCAACAAAACATGTTTCAAAATACCATACATGACAAACCGCATTCAACAATAACAACACAAACCGCATTCAACAAAAACTACACAAACCGCATCAAAGAACCACATTCAAAACGGTACGAATCATCAAAAACAACACAACCATGGCTCTGGTACCAATTTTTAGGATCGTATATTTATGTTGTTTGATGATTCGGGTGTTCTAGGATGGTGATAATACAAGAAGGCCATGGTTAGAGAAATGAAGAGAGGAGAGGGAATACTAGAGAGAGAAATAATACACAAAATGCAAGGTTAGCTTCGCTAGTTCCAACCCTCTACCTTGGGAGGTAGAGGGTATTTATAGTTACAGACACTACGTCCTCCTATCGGACTGTGGATCAGGCATACAGTGGGTAAAGACCCGTCCTTCCTCCACGGTGTTACACTAAACTAAACTACGCTACAAACTAACTAATTAACTACTAAACAATATAAATAACTACAAGTCTACGAGCTAACATATGCTAGACCATAATTGGGGTGACCGACACTTTCACATGGAATTTCCAATTCCTAACATGTAAGTAGTAAGATTCAAGGTAAAAGAACAAGAGAGAAAAGTAAGGAAATTTATGAAATGGAAGAGGAATCAAACAGACCGAAAAAAAAGATTAAAGGAAAAGCTGTTGAATCTGTTCCTGATAAAAAGAATAAAAGCATTGTATCTGTTGATAAGAAGAATAAAATGATTGTATCTGTTGATAAAAAGAATCAAGAAAAACGTACTCCAAAAAAGAAGACCAATGTTAAAATGGCTGCTGTAAAGAAACGTAAAAAATGTGAATCCGAAAATGAAGAATCTGAAAGAGAAGAAGATGGTAAAAAGTATGAACCTGCAAAAATTTTGCAGAATGTTATTGGAAGTTGTACAACTGGTCAGTTTAGAGCTTTAGAAGAGATGGGTTTTGGAGATTATTGTGGAGAATTCAATTTAGATTCAACACCAGGAGTATTAGCAATGTTGTTATGTAAGAACTTTGATTCAGAAAGTTGCAGTTTGGTTTTGAGTGATGAAAGAAAGATTAAGGTCACCAGGGATCTAATTCATCAAATTCTTGGAATTCCAATGGGTAATATAAAGATTGATGCTCTTCCTGAAACAACAACAGCAGATGCAACAACGGTAAAATGGAGGCAAACACTACCTTTAGATGTATATGATCCCGATGACATAAAAAGAAAATTCCAACAAGCAGGTTAGAAACATATATTCGTGAAAGTACAGATGATGGTTGGGCATTCAAAGTAGCTTTCTTGGTAATTTTCTTCACTATTTTTGGACGTGGTAACAAAGATGGATAAGTAAATCAAAGGTTTCTACCATCCTTTGAAGATGTTGATAATACAAGAAATTTGGATTGGTGCACTTACTGTCTTGAATGTCTGCAAGATTCATTAAAGAATTTTAAACCGAGATTATTTTTCTCAGGACCAATTCTTCTTTTGACGGTAAGTTATAAAAAAATTCCTTTTACTGCATCTCCCTTTAATTGTTACTGTATAATAATGTGATGCAGTAGAATAATAATGTGATGCAGTAGAATAATATAGTGATGCAGTGACTTATACTTGCAATTAGTTTTAATATATTGTGATGAAGTAGAATATTCATTATTACTTTTTGCTGATTCAGTAACAATAATTTATTTAAAGCTTTTATAACTACTGCATCAGTTTTTCTTTAATGCAATATATCTTTTTCTTATTCTAATATTTTTTTTTTTTGTTTTCTTTTCTTTTGAAGCTTATCTACGTGATAGAACAGTACCAGGTTTCCTAGCTTGGAGTTCAAAGTTGTTGAAACAAAGGGAGAAAGAAGAAATTGCAGGAGGTTTTGGTCAACTTCCAATTGTTGAAGGAATGCAATTTATTGAAACTCCCAAGAAAAAACAAAAGAAGAATTTGAAAAAAAACAAAAACAAGATGATTGAAACAGGTATAAATTATAAAATATAAATTTGTAAATATTATTGTTATATCAGGTGCATTAAAATATAAAAATAATATAGTACTAATTATTGTTTATTCTTTTTTTCAAATAATAACAGAGGAGAATGATAGAAATAACACACTGCAAATGAACCGAGATGCGGAACTTGAAGATTTCAAGTCAAAATCAATAAAGGTAATTTGAATATATTATGATGCAATACATATAAAACAAATTGATGCAGTAGATAGAATTAAAAACATTGTGATGGAATACATTTGATAAAGTAATGCAATACATGTTTGTGTTAGATTTTTCTCAGGACCAATACATGTTATAAAGTAATGCAGTAGTAATGCAGTAGATGTTTAATAGAAATGCATGTTTGTGTTAGATTTTTCGTATAGACATGAATCTACTGCAACCAACTACTAAAACTCTAATAATCATTTTTGTGTTACGACTGTATCATCACTGTGTAGATTATGATGCATTAGATAACTACGCTGCAGTAGATTGCATCATATAAATGCATATAATCTTAAGCATGTATCATTTTAAGATAAAAAAAGTGTTTGAATGTGTGTTTCAATAAAATTGAAACACATTGTGATGCATTATATTTTTAAGTACTGATGCAGTAAATTTATATATTGTGATGCAGTAAACTAAAAAAAAATTTAACACGCAGGAAATGAAAGACTGTTTACAAGATTTTTTGGCAGAGAGCAAAGATTTGATGATGCGTACCCATGAAAAGCTAATTTTAGCATTGACAAAATATCAAGATGATGAGGAGATCAACAAAATGCTTGAGGAGAGAGATAGACTTTTCAACAAGTTGCTTGATGAGTCGTTTAATTTTAAAAACAACATAAATGAAGAAAATAAGATTGCAGAAGATACCGATGGAGGTAAGAATGGATACGATGATGAATCTGGTAATGTTCAAAATGATACGGAAGTTAATGATGAAGCAGAAAAGGTTACAGGTGATGCTGAAAATCTTGATCAAGTTGAGAATGTTATCCTAGGTATTTTATTGCATGTCTACTTGTAATATAATAAAATTAATATTTTTCTACTTACTAGTATAATAATTAACTTTTGGCACATATATCGACGAAGGAAATGATAAAGCAATTGAAGATCTTGACAAACAGAAGGCAGCTGACAATCAAACAGAAGGAGACAAACAAACATGAGTCAAACAAAAAGAAGTGCAAGAGTATAACGAATCTGAAAAAGATCTTGCTGTTGTGGTGTTTGATACATCTCTTCTGGATTCATCTCAGACATCGCAAGAGAGCAGTCAAGCATTGATTGGGTCAGATGAAAGTCATGATAAGATCGGGTGTGATGAAGGTCAACCATTGATCGGGTCAGATGAAAGTCATGAAAAGATGGGGTGTGATGAAGGTCAAGAATTGATTGGGTCAGATAAAAGTCAAGAAAAGATGGGGTCTAATGAAGGTCAAGAATTGATTGGATCAGATAAAAGTCAAGAAAAGATGGGGTCTGATGAAGGTGGGATCAAAGATAAAAGTAATGAAATTCAAAACCAAGAAGTGAAATAATTTCACTTCATCAAAGACAATTATAAAATATGTAGTAATGTGTAATAACTTAACAAATGCTTATCTAACTATTTGAATATGTGTAATAACTTAACTAATTCTAATTTAACTATTTGAATTCTGGAAAAAAAACCAGAATTCTAATTTTGGATATATGAATTCTGTTTAAAGTTTTAGGATAAATAAACTGTTAGGCTTTAAACTTTAACTGTGATGCAGAGAATTTTAGATATGATGCAGTACTATTATAATCTTTTTTGAATCATGGTTACTTATTTACTGCATCACAGTAAAAAAAATTAAAACAAGTGCATCAGAATTAAATTAATACTGAATAAAATTTTATGAAAATTTAAACTTTTACAACATCATTTGTTAATTGTTAATTTAAAAACTATCTTTTGCATTACATATTATTGGTTACTACTTCAAACCTATTTATTTATCATATACTTGGTTACTGCATCACATATACTTGGTTACTGCATCACATGTACTTGGTTATTGCATACTATTTATCATAATCTTTGCTGCATCACATATACTTTATTCTATTTATTTATCATAATCTTTGATGCACCACATATACGGGTCTTTTTTATCATAATAATTTCTACATCACATATACTTGTTTACTGCATCAAACCTATTTATTGCATACTATTTATTGCATCAAAACTATACTTAGTCAACCACATTGACATGGAATATACTATTTATTGCATGAAAACCTACTGTTAAAATTTATTCTTTTGAAACAGATGATGGATTTCTAGAAGATTGCGAGTATGATTTAGTTTCAAATAACATTGATGGAATTTTGAATGAAATCCTTACTGAAGAAGCTTCAATGGAAATTCCAAAAATGAAAAATCCTTCAATGACAAGATTTCAAATGGATCTAGTAGATTCTCTTCTGCAGCTACCACCATTGTGTACCCATGAAAATCTGCAAAAAGAAGGTCCATTTTTGTGTACCCAGGAAAATCTGCAAAAACAAGGATTAGTCGGTGAGATGCGAAAAATTGTTGAAAAACAAAAAAAAGATCAACCAAAATCTTTTCATAGTATAAAGTTGAAGTTGGACAGAAACAGATCTAGAGTGTGTGAAGAACATACTATAAAAAATGTTACTGTATTACAGTTAGTGCAACAAAAGTTATTAAGTTACTGCAACTTATTGAAAATACTGCATCACTGTTATAAATTTAGTGCATCATTGACTTTATATTCTCTTTATAATTCTTACAGATAAATGCATTTGTTAACTACCTGGGAAGAGTAGACCACCCCAGATATGTCGATTTCTTGATAGCTGTACCTACAATTTTAAATGTTAGGATTTAGTAAATCCAGTTGTTAAAGTGTCGGTCACCTCAAGTATATGTAATCGTTAGAAAGCTCGTAGTCGTAGTTATTTACTGTTAAGTAGTATTTAGTTAAGTAACACCGTGGAGGACGGACGAGTCTTTACCTACTGTATGCCTGATCCACAGCCCGTTGGTGGCGTTTTATGTAAGACTATAAATACTCTCTACCTTCCAAGGTAGAGAGTTGGAGCTCATAATAAGATTTTCACTTTCTCTTACTAAGTTCCCAAACCTCTAACTCTTTCTCTCTCTAAAACCTATTAGTATACGCTTTGAATGATCATGGTTTGATGTGTTTGAGAAATCCTATGTGTAAAAATTGGTATCAAGAGCCATGGTTTGATCATCTCTCTTACATATCCTTGGATTTCTAGTGGTTTTAGATGGTTTTTGAGTTTGAAATAGTTTAGTGGTTTTTGCATCATTTGGATCATTTCTTGTGTTAAAGTTTGAATCTTGAGTGTACTTTAGTGTTTAGAATCATTGTAAGTGCTTGGGTTTTGATTTGGAAAGCTTGAATCATTGTGGTTGGGCTTGTTTTGGATTGAAAAGTGTGTTTTTGAAGTTTTTCAAGGTAGCGACTTGAGTCTCGTTGTGAATTTCTTCGTAGCGACTTGCTTCAGTAATTTCTAGCGAGTTGTAGCGTTAGTCGTAGCGACTTGATCTTAGCGACTTGTCTATTGAGACAAGCCGACAAACAGTACAAGTTAGTGGATTCTCCACTACGGCTAGCGTCTTGGTGGGGTTAGCGACTTGCTTTCATTTATTCTAGCGACTTGTATTTATTGTTCTCAGTGACTTGACATTAGCGACTTGGATACTTAGCGAGTTGCTCTTTAGCGACTTGTCTGCTTAGCGATTTGGTGCAGTAGCGACTTGTGTTCAGCGAGTTGATTCTTAGCGACTTGGATACTTAGCGAGTTGTTCTTTAGCGACTTGTCTACTTAGCGATTTGGTGCTTTAGCAACTTGTGTTCAGCGACTTGGGTCTTAGCGACATGGTACCTAGCGACTTGGTTCAAGAGTTATAGCGACTTGGTTAATATTTGTTTCTAATACAGTTTTCTCTTGATTTTGTAAAATACCGTGAAAGAATCCATTTCCCGGTTTAATCATAGAGTTATAAAATCCCGTGAAATCTGAAAACATGTCTACCAACGTGCCTACAATCATCTCTACTGTAGCTGAGGACGTTCAAGCAGCTGGTTCAGATACTCATCCACCCATTCTTGACAGAACTGACTATGATTCATGGGCTCAACGAATTAGGTTGTATTGTCTGGGAAAGGAAAATGGAGTCAACATTCTCAAGTCAATTGATGAAGGACCTTATCAGACTGAGACTACAAGAGACATAATTGATACTGCTACATATGGAACAATGATTTTTGGATTGGACAGACCAAAGACGTATGATGAGCACAGTGATAAGGAGAAAAAGAGATTTGATGCTGATATCAGGGCTTCAAACATTATACTTCAAGGTCTTCCAAAAGATATCTACAAGCTTATCAATCACAACACTGAAGCCAAGGCTGTTTGGGATAATGTCAAGATGCTTCTTTCGGGTTCTGAATTAACTAAGAAAGACAGAGAATCACAACTGTATGATGAATTTGAGCACTTTAAGATGAAACAAGAAGAAAGTGTCTATGAATATTACGTGAGATTCCACAAGCTGGTGAATGATATGAGGAATATCAAAATGACCATGCCAAATATTCAGCTGAACTCAAAGTTTGTGAACAACATGAATCCCGAATGGCACAAATTTGTCACCTCTGTGAAGCTAACCAAAGGATTGAAGAATACCAACTATGAGCAACTGTATGCCTTCCTTCTTCAGAATGAAAGACATGCTATGTTTGAACGAAGGATCCTTGAGCAGTTCAAATCTAAGCAGGGTGAAACTAGTTCGTCAAATGACTCTACAGCTTTTTACACCAATGTTGGAATTACCACCAAAGCCTCTCAAGTCATACCCACGGGTAATGGTAATCACAAACTCATTCCTGATCCGAGGTTCAAGCAAGCTGATGTTGATGCAGTCATGGAACACTTCATTAATCAACTGGCTCTTATGGTTAAACAAAACTTGACCCTCAGTCCACATACCAACAGTCTTCACACTAATAATGAGATCAGAACTGCATCCAATCTACACAATCATGATGTTGTCAGAGATGGAAAGGTTATGGTGCAACCAGTTCAAGGAAGACAATATGAACAGGGAAGAGGTGGAGTAGGTGGAGGGTATGTGGCTAATCAGAATAGTGGGAGAAATGGCAATCAGGGACAAGTGAAGCCAATTAAGTGCTACAACTGTGGTGGTGATGGAGACATTGTGAGGAACTGCACATCTCCAAAACGCCCTCAAAATGCAAAGTACTTCAGGGACAAGATGCTGCTTGCAAGCTCAGTGGAGCGGTTTTGGATGAGGATGAGTTGCTGTTTCTTGCTGAGGGAAATGCCAAGACATATGATGCTGATGTGGATGAACCAAAGGTGGGCATGGGACAATCATCCAAATGCATTTCAAGTAGTTGATTGTGATGCATATGACTCTGATGTCGATGATGAACCAACTGCCCAGACAATCTTCATGGCTAGCATCTCACCCATGGTCTCTCCAAAGATCTCTTTACCACAACAGGCTGGTCCATCTAAAGAATCAATCATCTCGGAGGTATTAAAACTATACGATGATGTTGATGAGCAAAAGATACATAATGAAGTACAATCTCTTGAAACTTATGAATCAAATATTGATAATGAGGGAAATAGTAATATTGTCCCATATGATCAATATGTGACACAAAGTGAAAGTGACATTGTACCAAGTGATGTATCTTCTGCAGTCAATGATGACTATGTTTTTTATGAATACACTGCATGTGCCCCTGATGATTCTGTTACCTCTGAACTGAATGCCTATAAAGAACAAGTTGCTATTTATGAACAACGTGCTAAGTTTGAGTTAACTACCCGTGAGCAGGAAATGGATAACCAAATGCGTACAATTATTAGAAAAAGTAATTTTAGAGAAGAAGTGTTAAAACAAGAGTTAAACTCTTTACAAGAAAAGCTTTCTAAAACTGTTAAGCAAAAGCAAGAGCTTCAAGAAAATGTTAAAGTGCTTAAACAAGAATTTAACGCTAAGGAATCAAAACTTTTGAATGACTTTTCTAATCTACAAACTTTGAAAAACAATCTTGAAAATAAGTTGTACGTACAAGGAAACACCATTCAAACTGCTCACATGGTCACTAAGCATAGAGTTTTAAGCGATAAGCATAGTATTCCCATTATTAAGGATCCCAATCCTGAGTATGGTAAGAAAGCAAGAGAAGCACAGAAGGTAATCTATGATGGCAATGAGATTCTTAAGCCCAAGCAAATACCATCATGTATAGAAAGCACGGAAGAGGATAGAAAATTAGATGATGCATCTAGGGAGAAGATGGATAAGAAGCTTAACAATCCTGCATGTAAAGAGAATAACATAATGATTAAACCCCATGATTAGACTAAGGAAAATTGGATCTCCCTGAACAAGTTTAAGGCTCAAACTCTATTAACCCCAGAACAAGTTTTTTGGAAAAAAGACATGATAAGCAAAAAGTTAATGAACTTGGTAAAACAAACACTCCTTTTAGGAAAATGCCCGTAGCTACTGTGTATCCTCCAAATACACCAATGCATTTAGTTCCTAGATCTATTCCCACTAAGAGCAAGTCCTTAAACAGTCAGTATGTGATTTATCAATTATTTTTTGATTTTGAGAAAACATGTAAGAAAAGGATCACACCTACTGGGATAATTGAAGGGGAAAGGGGTTTTGAGCAAACTAAAGTGTGCTATTTAACTGAAGTCATGCCTTTCTTTAAACAATTAAAAGGTCAATTTGAGAGTCTTAAAAAGGGTATGGATTCAGATATTAAAAAAATGGAAAAGGAATTTGATGCAATGATAGTTGAGGTCAATGACTATGAGCGAGAATTAAAATATAATGAGATTGAGAGGAAGAACTTGCATATCTTAAATGAGAATCTGATTTCTGAATGTATCACTCAAGATGTGTTTTACACTGCCACGAATTGTTCAATTAATGTATCTCAATTTCATGAATTATCTGTTGCTCTGAAAGTCTCCCATGATCGTGTCATTGAGCTTAAGAAAACTAACTCTAAACTGCATGATAAAGTTGAACAGGATGATCATGATAACCTGGTGAAACAGTTTTCTAAATTGGAATTTGAGCATCTTGCTTTGCAATTAAAATATCAACATCTAAAAGAAAATGTTAAAACCTTAAATATCAAGATATCCTTGGATGCTCCTGAATTTGATGCAGTTTTTGAAATTAGCAAACGTGATGAACAGATTAGAGCTCATTGTAACACGATCAGAAGATTGAAAACCCAAATTTCACAATTAAAGGGTGAAAAGAACAATGTGACAGGCTCCCAAATGCCTCCTCCTTTAGATTCTCAGAGTTCTCAGACTTTTCGTCTTCAAAACTTGGTTAATGTTTTACAAAAGGAAAATGAGAGTTTTCTAGAAGAAAATGAAAAGGGTAAACAACACTTTAAAGAGTTATATGATTCAATGAAAGTCACTCGTGACAAGAACAACGAAAAATAACGTCTTTACAAAAGGAAATTGAGAATCTGAAGAGTCAGGAAAAGGGAAAATGCCACTTGTCTTTAAAGAGAATGTTGCATCAAAGTCATCTGCAGACATCAAATATACTGTGACTGTTAAGTATATTCCTCCATATCTTAGGAATAACGAACTTGTATTTCATAATTATCTTGCTCGTCTTAAGGAAAGTCTTGAATGTCTTCGTGAGATTGTAGAAGAGGACTTCATAAATAAGCCACTTGATAGTGAAATTAGGTTTGCTTACATTCAGGCCAAACAATCTCAAGAGATGTTAGAATGTTTAATAGCAACATGTCCTAAATCCTTAGGTGCGAAAGATAAAGCTGTGATGCCTTGTTCCATGCCTAGTGCTAAGTATACAAACCATTCGATACCCAGCATTAAGAAAGTGAATTTCAATGTGCCTTCAAGTAGTTCAGATCCCTGCACTTCTAGTTCAGGAATGCAAAAAGTAGCTAAACCAACTAATGTTCTAATTCCCTCTACAGGAGTAAGGAGAGACACCAAAGCAAGCGGGTGAAAGCCTCAAGGCAACACAAAGAATGATAGGACCTTGCGTGCTAGGAATGTTCAGTGGAAGAGAGTAGAAGATCACCTTAGGGAGAATTTGAATAAAACTAATCGTGTTGATTCTAGTGTTAGCTCTAAGCGTATTGTAATTAATGCGAATTCTGTTACCTTTGGCAAAACATGTAATGCTGATTGCGTGGTTTCTGTTACTAATCTTGAATGTGGTGTGAATGATTCGATTAATGCTGTTAAATGTCCTGTTAAGATAGTTAATGAAAAAAAATCAAGCTAAGAAGGCTAGAAAGCAATGGCAGAAGAAGGTTAGAAAACATTGGAAACCCACAGGAAGGAAATTTAGTAACATAGGTTATCAGTGGATACCTACTGGCCGCAAATTCAATCTTAATGAGATGTGCACTAAATTATCTAGATCAATGCCCATTAGAAAATGGATGCCTACTGGTAGAACTATTCCCTTAAGAAGTGAACATACTTTGAATAGGTCTAATACGAACACTAGCACTACATCTATCCCTGATGATTCCATTGTTTCTACTTCTGATGTGGGTGTTCCAATCAATGTTACTAACCAAATGGAACCCATTCTTGCATGGGGATCCCAATTATCCAGTTATCCATTCTTGTCGGTGTTCAACTGCAGATCGTTCAAATCGTTCGTGGTACCTGACTCAGCGTTCCAAGCATATGACTGAGATCGGTCACGCTCATGAACTTCGTGAGTAAATTCATCGGGATTGTTAGATTCGGGAATGATCATTTCGGTGCAATTATGGGTTATGGAGACTATGTTGTTGGTAAAAGTGTAATCTCCAGGGTATATTATGTTGAAGGTCTTGGTCATAAATTGTTCTCTGTTGGTCAATTATGTGATTCCGATCTAGAAGTGGCTTTTAGAAAACATACTTGTTTCGTTAGAAAACTTGATGGTGTGGAATTGTTAAGAGGAACTCGTGGTTCAAATCTATACACTATCTCTATCGAAGACATGATGAAGTCTTCTCCAATCTGCTTGTTGTCAAAGGCTTCGAAAACAAAGTCATGGTTATGGCATCGTCGTCTCAATCACTTGAACTTCGACACCATTAACAATCTTTCTAGAAAGGACCTTGTAAGAGGCTTACCCAGATTAAAGTATGAAAAGGATCATCTTTGTTCAGCATGCCAATTGGGAAAAAGCAAGAAATATGCCCACAAACCCAAACCCACAAATTCTGTTATGGAAGTTCTACATACCATTCACATGGATTTATGTGGACCGATAAGAGTGCAAACTATTAATGGCAAGAAATATGTGTTAGTCGTGGTTGATGACTACTCCCGATTCACTTGGGTTAAGTTTTTGAGGACAAAGGATGAAACTCTAGATGTCATCATTAAACTTATTAAACAGCTGCAGGTTCGACTTAACAAGACTGTCAGAATCGTCAAAACTGACAATGGAACTAAGTTTGTTAATAGAGAACTCAGTGAATTTTATGAAAGTGTTGGAATCAGTCCTCAAAGAAGTGTTCCATGAACTCCTCAACAGAATGGTGTAGTTGAAAGACGAAATTGAACTCTTGTGGAAGCCGCAAGAACAATGCTTATTTACTCAAAGGGTCCAACATTTCTATGGGCTGAAGTCATTGCACTTCATGCTACACTCAAAATCGGTCCCTAATTCACACTACTCATGGAAAAACTCCATATGAACTTGTCCACAATCGAAAGCCTGATCTATCATACCTTCGTGTGTTTGCTGCGTTATGTTACCCAACTAATGAGGGTCAAGATTTAGGCAAATTGAGAGCTAAAGCGGACATTGGAGTATTTGTAGGATATGCACCAAACAGAAAAGGATACCGAATCTACAACAAGAGAACTCGAAATATCATGGAAACAATCCACGTTACGTTTGATGAGCTGACCGGTCAAATGGCTCCTGGACAATCCAGTTCTGGACCCGCATTTCTAGATAGTCCCATTAGTTCTTCTCTTATACCATACTCCTCACCAGCAACTCCATATTACCCCTTCTAAAAATGAATTGAAGAAACTGTTTGATCCTATGTTTGATGAACACTATGAGCCAACGGCAAATGATCTGTCAAATCCATCAACAGAGGCTGCTCCTATACCTGTCAATGAAGTTAACCCTTCAGTTTCTATGTCACTAAGTCAATAAGCGCCTTCTTCTAATCACTCGGTATCATCATCAATGCCTCAAACAACTTGAAACTGATGCCTTATGGTGCTTCTTCAACTCCGTACTATCCAAAGTCGAACCAAAAGATGTTAAAACTGCAATGAATGATGACAGTTGGTTCAATGCCATGCAAGAAGAAATTTATGAGTTCGATCGGCTAGATGTATGGGAATTAGTACCTGCTCCTAACTGTGCTATGATTATTGCTCTAAAGTGGATCTTCAAAGTAAAACTTGATGAGCATGGGGATGTTTTAAAGAACAAGGCTCGATTGGTTGCAAAAGGATACCGTTAAGAGGAGGGTATTGACTTTGAAGAATCATTTGCTCCAGTTGCTAGTATCGAGGCAATCAGAATCTTCTTGGCTAATCCTGCAAGTAAGAACACGGTAGTCTATCAGATGGATGTAAAGACGGCTTTTCTTAACGGTGACCTTAAAGAAGTCGTATACGTCAGCCAACCTGAAGGCTTTGTGAATCCAGAGCATCCTACTCACGTCTATCGTTTGAAGAAGGCTCTTTACGGTTTAAAGCAAGCTCCAAGGGCATGGTATGATACGCTATCTATGTTTCTTCTATCTACTAGATTCAGCAAAGGAGCAGTTGATCCGACATTGTTCACCAGAAAGTCAGGCAAACACTTAATTCACGTTCAAATCTATGTTGATGATATTATTTTTGCATCGACTAACCCCAATGAATGTGACCGTTTTTCAAATGAAATGGCTTCCAAATTTCAAATGTCGATGATGGGACAAATGTCATTTTTCTTGGGATTACAAATTTCACAAAGTCCCGGAGGCATTTTTATAAATCAATCCAAATATGCAATTGAGATTTTAAAGAAATTTGGATTTGATTCTTGTGACCCTGTTGACACTCCTATGATAGAGCGTGCAAAACTGGATGAGGACCACTCAGGGATCATGGTAGACCAAACGAAATATCGTAGTATGATTGGATCCCGATGTACCTCACGCCGAGACCGACATATCTGTTCGCTGTTTGTATGTGTGCTAGATATCAGGCTAAGCCTACCAAAAAGCACCTTGAAGCGGTTAAACGGGTCTTTCGGTATCTCCAAAGGACCATCAATATGGGACTTTGGTACCCGAAGGACACCGGTATGTCACTAACAGCCTATGCAGATGCTGATCATGCAGGATGTCAAGATACACATCGAAGTACATCTGGAGGTGCTCAGTTTTTGGGCGATAAGCTTGTGAGCTGGTCTTCAAAGAAACAAATGAGTACTTCTATATCCTCTACAGAAGCTGAATACATAGCCATGTCATCTTGTTGTGCTCAAATCCTATGGATGAGATCCCAATTATCTGACTATGGCTTTGAATTCAACAAAATCCCTCTGTACTATGATAATAAAATTCCTATTGCTCTCTCATGCAACAACGTTCAACACTCAAGAGCAAAGCACATCGACATTCGACATCATTTCATCAGGGAACAAGTGGAGAACGGTGTGGTGGAACTCTATTTTTTGAGGACTAAATACCAATTAGCAGACATCTTCACCAAAGCTCTTCCTAGAGAACGTTTTGAGTTCATCCTTCCACGACTAGGTCTAAAGAGTCTACAACCGGAAACACTCAAACGTCTTCAAGAGGAAGACGAGGAGTAAAGGTCGTTCTTCATATATCTCTTGTAAATATTTATTCAAAAAGCAAAATATAAAATTACAAAACCTACAAAAAGCAAATAGAAAAATATAAAACTTTCAAAAATCCATAAAAATTTGAAAATCTTGAAAAATTTCAAAAAATATTGTCATTTTGTCATATTTTTCTCGATTCGATAATATCTACGGTCTTTGTGCTGTCATTCAAAGAATGACACGGGTCTTTAGATGTTGTTCGAATATTTAAAAAAAAATTAAGAGAAAATGAAACGATGGTTTATTGTCATTTCAGGCAGTAACCCGTTTGTCAAAGAAAGAACAGAGGCATGCTTTATCTTAATCTTCAAACCTCATGCTCTGATTCTAAAAAAAATGTTTGTCGGTAAAAAGACAAATGTTTTCTTTCAAATATTTTTCCTTCAAATGATTCTTCTGAAAAATATTTGTCATCTTATGAAAACAAAATTGCTTTGAAAATACTTCGGACTCTACTTTTGAAAATCATTCGGGCTTTTCATTTGTCAAAATCTCTATCCTTCAATCAACAACATATGTCATTGATTGAGGGGGAGAATGATTTCAATAAAAAAAGGTATTTTTCAAACAATTGGCACGTAATCAAGAAAGGTCTACTCTTGAATAATCAAAAAGAACAATGTTTTACAATATTGTATACAATTGGTTCAAGACCTTTGTTATTATTATGTTTTCAAAATATACTCAAGCATGTTTAATCTTTGGAGTCTAAAGTCTCAAACTTGATCCTTATCGGTTAAATGTTTCTTACAATCAAGTCACATCTCCCCTCAAAAGCTCTCAAAATCAATTTAAATCTACAGAGATCACAAATCTCAAATGATTTGAAAATTGTGATCGGGGGAGAATTTGTGATTTAAATTGGATTTAAACTGATAATTCGTTAAATGGTTTCATAAGTGTTTAGCAAGCTTTCCTCCCCACATGTACCAAACGATTTCAAATTTTCCATGCACATGTTGAGGGGGAGTATCTTTTTAAACCATAAAGAATTGAAACGTGATTGATTTGTCTCTAAGTGCAGGTTCCTTCTAATATGTGAAAAACTCTTTCAAACCTCGAGGCACATATTGAGGGGGAGCAAAACTTATGAAAACCTCATCCTTCCCCAATATGCTTTATCTACTTGATTTGATCAGGGAAGTGATGTTGATATCTTTTAGAAAATGGTAATCAAAGAAGCTAATTCTTCCTCTTGCCTACGTGTGCCAAAACAATTTCAAATACATGATCCACATGTTGAGGGGGAGCTCTGTTTCTAAAAATATCAAAAACAATTCAGGTACAAAATGCTTTGATAATATATCACAAGTATCTGAATTGATTTTCAAATGGTTTTCAATTGGTTCCAATGGCAGATGAACAATACCAAATAGACCAACCAAATTTACTTTATGTATGGTGATATAAGGATGATAAGGTTAGGTATCTGTTCCCATGATCCGCCAGAACCGGAGGGATCTACCCAGGGGCAATCCACTAGATAGTGTAAAAGTCCGTAGGTATGATGAAAAAATGAGAAAAATGAGAATAAGGGAAGAGTGCAGACTGAGACAGAGCTAGTACTGGAATAAACCCAAAAAGGTTCTAGTTATGAAGTATCAGTAAGCACTGAAGGGGTTAAAGAATGAAAAAGAATTAAATGAGAAAAGGGTGAAAATAAATAGCCCTCCAATAATTCAACCTTAGGGCAGAAACCGGGTTCAATTCATATGCTACTAGTGGTTACTAAGGTAACACTGGTATTGAATACAAGACGTCATGGACCCAGTGACACACTGCACTAAACTTCCCAAGCTACTCAAGTTCCTCTTAAAAGGGCTTGTTTCATTCTCACGGGGAACCTACATAATCTATCGACTTTCTCTTAGAGATAGTTGATATTGAAGAAGGAGACCCTGTCCCTAGTCTCCAATATAGGAAATCGAATGTGCACTATTGAGTCTAGAGCCACGAGATCATCAAATAAATCTCATTAGGACACTGAATATGAAGACTCTCTGTTTCACACAATGTGGAAAGAGAGATTATATCTTATGAGTCCTACGCATTATCCTTGTGGTATTTGCAGAACATCTGAGTGATATGCAAACATACTCACAATGAAGATGGAAAGCCTTCTGGAGCCAACATCAAACAAGCTCCTGGTGGGTGGCATGTGAGATCTATCTAATAGATCAACCATGTGACAATTGAAAATAAACAATGGGGCGATTCATAATTATGAATCAATCCTGGTTCAGGTTATGCATTGACGGATACCTTTGAAAAATCGGTCGTTGTGCTTAAAAATCCTTTCTCTAGCACATCGACTGTGTATTAATGTTTCAAAAATTAAAAGGTGTTTATGATTGATAATTGATTTTTCTTAAAACCTTTGTTGTATTGCAAAAACACTTTATTGAGCAGTACACGATTGTTTTTCAAATCTCTTTTCATCAATCAGTGAATCTCAATTCACTGGTTCACTCACTCCGTGTTGTCTTATTTGAGACGTTCCGGTTTGAGAACAGCTAGAACAGCTGCGAAACCCTGTCAAGGAGATTCTTCAGAATTATACCTGATCACAGGCAGTACTTGTACTGATCAACGGGGAACCGTGGGCCGTATACCTCAATTCAACGAAAGTGATCAAAGACACTTTTGTGCGCTTTATTACTAACTATTGTATGCAGGTACGCCCGACGTTTGCAGCTGATCAGAATGGAGAGGTCAATCCATAGCGGCATGCTCACACAACACATTCATTTCTAAACAAATCATGATGAAGTGCATCAACGTCTCTGATATTTTCACTCCATGCTTCTGCTACGCTGCTGCAAATATCATGAATCAACTAAAGCTTCCGCTACTCTGATAAGAAGAAATCATGATCTAGAATGTGAGCATGTCGGTCCATAATGTCACAACATCACATAATACCAACACAACAATGGATGAGTCAGAGATTTATGGTAGCTGATGATCTCAAAGCTGGCTCAAAACTCATTATCACGTGGATCAGTTAAAGACCTCCACTAGAATTATCCAAACATGCGGAACATGAAGAATCAAAGACTACGAGCTACTGAGCAAAGAACTTAATCAAGAATCCAAGAACAATCTAATGTAACATCTGTTTGTATTCATTGTAATTTGAGGTGACCTCCCTTAGGGGGAGATTGTTAGGATTTAGTAAATCCAGTTGTTAAAGTGTCGGTCACCTCAAGTATATGTAATCGTTAGAAAGCTCGTAGTCGTAGTTATTTACTGTTAAGTAGTATTTAGTTAAGTAACATCGTGGAGGACGGACGAGTCTTTACCTACTGTATGCCTGATCCACAGCCCGTTGGTGGCATTTTATGTAAGACTATAAATACTCTCTACCTTCCAAGGTAGAGAGTTGGAGCTCATAATAAGATTTTCACTTTCTCTCACTAAGTTCACAAACCACTAATTCTTTCTCTCTCTAAAACCTATTAGTATACGCCTTGAATGATCATGGTTTGATGTGTTTGAGAAATCCTATGTGTAACATTAAATATGCATTGGAGAACGACATTCAATGGTTCGGACTGTGGCATATTTGTGATGAGACATATGGAAACATATGTTGGCCGTGGCATTTTTTTGCACGAGTTAAAGAAAGAAAGCATTGGTCAAAAAGTACAACTCAAGTTGTGGCGCGCAAAGTACTTGGCGAAGATAATTCTTATGGATTTTAATGAAGAAAAGGCAAAGTTTTGAAAGAAGCAGAAGAATATGTGAAGAAACAACCAAAAGTCTTTAAAATCATAATGGACGATAATGTCAAAGTTTCTCAAGAGATGTTCAAAACAATGAATGAACGTGTATTAAAGATGTTAGATTATTAAGTAATTTTGATAAAATACTATTGGATGTTTTAAATTCTTGATTGTAATAGATTGGATCACAAAATTTTAAATATCAAGTATAATACTTCTTAATGAAGAAATTCCTTGTTTGATATTTATTATTTTTAAATAATGATGTTTAATGCTTATATCAAGTGCAGCGCAGTTTAAAAAAGTGATGCATCATAATGAAATTTGTGTTATTAAAAACATTGCAGGCCCTATCTGCAAAAAAAGAGAATTTTGAATACTAGTGAATTTTGTAAAATATTGAAAACTTTAGGGGAATACTAGTCCATTAAGCAACATAATTTTGTAAATATTAAAAACTTGAGGGGGAAAAATGCAGTGTCTTAAAAATCAAAAGGCGCTAGTATAAAAACTCGTTCATTCTAATTTCACCCAAAAACACCGATCACTTTTTCTCTCTCTCTCTTCCACTTCCTCTCATTACTCTCTCTAAAAAATCAAAACCCTAAAAAAATATTAAAATTACTGCATTTTCAATGGGGAAAAAGAAAGCAACAGATAATTCACCACCAAGTAAGTGTATATTAATCGATAATCATGATTTTCTGCATCTAAAAGGTTATTTAAATTTCTAAAATAGTTTATTTTTTTATAAATTTAGAAAATAAAAAGAGCAGAAAGATGACTGATGCTGTTGAAAAAAGAGAAAAATATAAAAAAACAAGTTGAAGCAGAAAAATCAATTATGGAAACATCAAGTAAGTTTTAATTTTATGATGCAATAACTGTTGAAATGAGATTTAGTTTTTATGATGTACTAGTTGTTGATATGAGATATTGTAAATTATATTTTGAGCAATATGAGCATAATTTTGGTTAAATGTACCTTATGTGATGCACTAGGAATTGAAATGTGATGCAATAGATTTTAATCTGCTATAACTTTTAATTTTGGTTAAATGTAGTTAGACTGAGATGCAGTAGCTTTTAATTTATGTTTTCACTGTTTATATGTATACAAACATTAGCTATTTGATTAAAATTAAGGGTATCTCTTTAATTATAGACTAGTTAGTTTTTCAGTTTCTGTGATGTACTAGTGATTGATCTATAATGCAATAGATTTTAATCTGCATTAACTTTTAATTTTGGATAAATATAGTTGAAGTGAGATGCAGTAGCTTTTAATTTTGGAGAATGTCTGCGTAATATACGATAAATGTAGCATATGTGAAGTGCAAAACAAATTTTGAATGCTTGACAGTTTCTGTAATGTACTAGGGTTTGTACTGAGATGCAGTAAATTTTAATTTGCAGCGTGTGTGTGTGTAAAGATAGTATAAATGTAGCCTACTTGATTTACGAAAGAGATTTTTAATGTTTGACAGTTTCTATGATGTTCTAGTGGTTGAACTAAGATGCAATAGGGTTAAATTAACGGCGTGTGTGCGTAAGATATAATAAATGTAGCCTATGTGATGTACGAAAGAGATTTTGTATGCTTGACAATTTCTGTGATGTACTAGTGGTTGAACTGAGATGCAGTAGGTTTAATTTGCAGCATGTGTACGTAAGATAGTATAAATGTAGCTTGCCTATGTGATATACGAAAGAGATTTTGTATGCTTGATGGTTTCTGTGATGTACTAGTGGTTGAACTGACTTACGATTGATCATATTGAAACAGATGAGCAAGAAACATATGAAGAAGACACAACATTACTTAATCCCTCTTTAAAAAAGGCTGCTGCAGCAAAATGGAAGGAAATATTACGTAGTCTTGTTCTAGAACATCAGGGAAAGAATTCTAAAGGTGCTGCATGTAAAGGGAAAACTGTTAAGAAGAAGAATCCTATTTTTTTTTACAGAATGCAGCACAAGTAAAAAGAAGTTTAAGGGTAAAAGATCCGCAGCAGAGATGGATTCAGATTCTGATACAAGTCCAGGTAAAAAGAAAAAGAATGTTAAAAAGGAGGATGAAGATATAAAAGAAGTGGTTAGAAAGAATGAACCCATATCTATCATGAACAGAATGTCACCTAATAATTTACAAAAAGTTCTTGAGAAATTGAGGACTCCTCATGTGAAAGAATTAGAAAATTTGGGGTTTGGCGATTTTCATAATAATTTCCATTTTGATTCAACACCGTCACAATTATGAATGTGGGTTGTTAGAAACTTTGATATAGAAACTTGCTCGATAAAAATGAAAAATGGAAGAAAGATTAAAATAACTCGAGAACTGATCAGGGATATACTTGGAATCCCAATGGGGGAGATAAAAGTTGAAGCACTTGAAGAGAAAAATCTATTAGAAGAGACTACTGCAAAATGGAGAGAAATGTTGGATAGTATTGTTGTTAAAACAAAATTTATATACAAAGGTTGGAGGAACATTTGTGTGATCTAAAAGAAGTTGATTCGGAATTTCAAGTTTGTTTCCTTGTCCTCTTCTTCTCTATTTTTGGCCAAGGAAACAAAGATGGGCAGGTAAATGAGAGAATTATACCAATTCTCTCTAATACTGATAATGTTTCAAAGATGGATTGGTGATCGTATGTTTTAGAGTGTATGGTGAAGGAGTGTACCGGGTTTAAACCAACCTCATATTTCAGTGGACCATTACTTTTGATGGCTGTAAGTTTTTTATCTTTAATTGCACTAGTAATAAAAAAGTATTATGCACTGATTATGACACTAGGATGCAGTAAATATAAAACTGTGATGCAATAGGTTTGATAAAGTGATGTACTAAATATAAAACTCTGATTGACTGATTATGACACTATGATGCAGTAGAAATAAAACATTGATGCACTATATTTGACACTATCATGCACTAAATGTTAAACTGTGATGCAATACATATTAAACAAAAAAATACACTTTCTATTATATTTTTAATACTCATTTATTTTTTGCAGATCATATACGTTAATTCAACGACATCTGAGACCATAAAAGTTGAGAAAACTGTTCCAGCTTTCAAAGCATGGAGTTCAAGACTGTTGTATAAAAGGCAAAAAGAGGAGCTTAAACTGGGTTTTGGTTATCTACCAATTGCTGAAGGTGTGGAGGTGATTGAACCACCGATAGAAAAGGCTCCGAAAAAGAAGAAATTGATTAAAAAACAAAAGAAGAGTGAAACAGGTATATTAAATAAAAATTTATATAATTTTGTAAAACTTGTTTATTTTTAATTGAATTCTATGTTTATGTATTAACAGGACTATATGTAACAATTGATATAGATGAAGCAAATAGAGAATTCCAAGCAAAATCTTTTGAGGTATTATTAATTAAAAAGCATTGTACCCTGTGATGCACTAGATTTTGAACACAGATGTAATTCATTTAAACTTTAAGAAATATAATTCAGTAATTTCTGAACTGTGATGCACTAGTAGTAAATTAACATGCAGTACATTAATACACTTTGATTCACTATAATTAAATTAAAAAAATATCATCTATGAGTATACATTTAAAAAAAACTGTAACGCATTTAGCTAACTTTGTTTCTTTTAAATATTTAGGAAATGAAGGAGGATATAAGAGACAGTTTTTTATAGTTGATGTTGAATACTGATTACAAGTTGAGGATAGCTTTGAGATTAAACCCTGAGGACGAGGAGATGAATAAAATGCTTAAAATAAGAGAGGATTTGTTTGCTAATTCATATAAAGAAGATAACTTTGAAAAAGAAAATGTTGATGAGGAAAATGGTGATAAAGATAAGGATAATGTTGATGAAGGTGGTAAAAAAAATGAGGACGATGGTGATAAAGATGAGGAAGATGGGGATAAAGATGGAGATAAAAATGATGATAAAAATGATGAGGACGATGGGGATAAAGGTTGTGATAATGGAGAAGATTAGAAAGATGACAATGGTGAGGATAATGATGAGAACGATGGAAATGGTGGGGATAATCATAATGATCGAGATGATGAAAATGATCAGAATGATAAAATGGGTGGACAGAAAAATGAAGATGGTGGAAATAATGATAATGATGGGGACAAAGATAGAACTGAAAATGAAAAGAATGATGAATTGAAGGAAACACCAACAAAAAGGTGGCTTTGAGAAGATTTCTTTGGAGGCAAAACTAGCGATGAAGAGAAATTTAATGCTGTTGTTCCATTTGAAGATGCTACACTATCTCAGCTAAGTTGTGAAATTGTAGGCGAAGCTATCTTGAACGAATATGAGATGATTAACAAAGTGATGAAACTGCCATTATTGTGTTCTACTGATATCACAGATGCACCAAAAGGGTTATCTGCTGATGCTGCAAAGGAATCAACTGTTAATGTGCTTGATGCGGTCCCTGTGAGATCTGTTGCACCAATAAAATACATTCTCATTCAGAAAAATCGAAAGGAAAAAACTGTTGCTGCAGCAAAATCAAAGACAAGGAAATATGATACATCAAATGCTGCAACAAAATCAAAAGAAGTGTGTTGGGATATGAAAGTGCTGAAGATATCAAAGTACTGAAGATATGAAAGTACTGTAAGCTGAAAAGAACTGGAAGAAGTCAAATAGTCAAAGTACTGCTAAATGACAAAGTCAAAGTACTGCAAGAGGAAGTCAAATCTGCTAGCTAGAACAAATAAATTGTTATATTCGTTTATGGAAAGTATTGTAGATTACTTGTCGTACAAGGTTATCAATTGTAAACCGACTAGGATATCCTTGAGCCTATAAAAGGACTCCTAGATTGGCATTAGAGATAATGACTTACGATTTCAGACAAAGAGTTTTAGAGTTTACGAATTAGAGTTTAGAGAAAAGTTCGATTATCTTAGAGTTGTATTAAAGTATCTCATAATAAGCGATTTAGAGTTTGTTAATAAAGTTTTTCTTCTTAGCTTTGTTAAGTAAATTCAGCGTACTTAATAAAGAGTGCTCAGTGTTTCTTTGTTAATAACTTAGGATTTATCCGAGGTTATTAAACCTAAACAAGCTAGTTAAGTTAGTTTGATTAAAGTATATCGATCCAACAAGTGGTATCGAGCTTGTGTGGAAACTCGACTAGAAGAAACCCTACAATATCCAAGATGTCACAACCCTCAATCACCTCACTCGAATTCCAATTATCAAAGGGAGAATATGATCTCGGTGCATGAAGATGAGGCATATATTGCCATTACAACCATGCTCGTGGAATGTAATTGTGAATGGGAATGAAGTTCCTCCGTAACCCATTCAAGTTGCTTGACAACCTCTAGCACCAAAGGCAGTTTTACCAGCAGCAACTCTAAGGAATCAAGAGAAGATGAGTTAGATGCTGAAACTACTGAATCTTTACAGTCTCCAACACCTGTTAGATTTATGTCAAGAAGACCTAATTTAGCTAAAGAAAGGAATGCAATGATGGCATATTTAAAAGGCAGAGGATTTAAAGGATTGCAAAAGCTAAATTATGTGGATATGAAGAGATTATATGATTATGAGAGAGAGGCTTATAAGAAAGATGTTGCGTGCATTAAAGACTTTAGAAAGAAACCTATTGGAAAAAGAAAGAAAAGCTTAAAGAGGAAAAGAACAACTGATGTTACAGATGTTCAATTTTCAAAGAAAGAGAAGGTTGAATTAAGATCCGAGACTAGTGATGAACTGAAGAATTATCTCAGAGTGATAGATTTTGATTATACCAAGGAAGATGATGATTTAAAGATGAATAGATCAAAGATCAAGATTTTTAAAGTTGTGAAACCCAAGAATGAAGAGTACATGGTTTTTCATAAGGAAGATAAAAGTTTTAAGGTTTTCAAAAGGTTATGGGATTTGTTGCATGTTATTGATAGAGTAGATCTATTCTACTTATATCAAGTTATAAAGTATTTTGAAGATCATTCATTAGAAGGTATTGAATTGGTTTTACATGGGGATCTTGTAACTATGTGGGAAACCCATGAAGAAAGCACCGATAATATTTGGAATGATCAAGAAAACCGGGAAATAGCTTGTTGGAGATTCTTTGAAGAATCTGGAGTTCATGTCCTGAAGCTAGAAAATGGAACAATGATTCACATGTTTGCAGAAAGAAGATATCCTCTTATAGTTGATCTAATGAGAAGAATGCTTGAACATGGTTTGGAAGTAGAAGAGGATGATGAAACTGCTTGCATGGTGATCAATCGTTTATAAACCGACTACTATTGAGAATGATCTATAACCGGTATGAATTTTATTTGAATAAATGCTTTTTTGATATATCAAGACTTTTATTCAAAGTATGCTGACTTTCATCAAAGTTTTGATGATCTAATACGCTTAAATGATTTTAGAAGAAACCTTTGTGCTTAATAATAAATATTTTTGAAATAAAGGTTGAATAAATGGTTTTTGTGATGATAACATCAATAGGTTATCAATCCACCATGGTTACAAAAGGATTGACTAATCCATGAGCAAACGGCTCGGGTAAAGATATATCAAACTTTTTAGTTGTCAACTTGCTAATAAGTTGAATGGTTATCAACTCACCATATCAATAAATGTGAAGAGTTGGCTAGCCCACAAGAAATGGCTTGTGGTAAAGGCAGTGGAAAAACCATTATTGGTAATTAGTTCACCATTAGATAAAAGAACTAACTAGTCCAGAGGGTACTTTTGGTAAAGACTAAACAAATCTGTTGATAGATGGTGATTTGCTAAAAATCATATGGTTATCAATGTACCATGGTCTTACACACCAAAACATTTGGCTACTCCAAAGATAATGGCTTTGGTAAAGAGTTCTAAATCCATTAAATTTTCAATGATTCACTTTGAAAGTGATGAGAATAGTATGCAACTTAAACTGAATCACTGTACAAATTGTCATATGTTCTTTGTGTTCTTTGAAAAGATGGAGATTGCTGGATGTGAAGAAAATAATTCTAAAAAAAAAAAGATACTTTGACTAACCACGATATTTGGAGATATAATCTAAAGACTGAAGAACAATCCGTTTTAAAGATGAAACTGTTAAAGATATATTCACAAAGGAACTTGAAGTCAAGCAAGTAGAATTCAAGTTAGGGAGGATTGTTGGGATATGAAAGTGAAGATATCAAAGTAAGATATGAAAGATTGTAGTGAAAAGAACTGGAAGAAGTCAAATAGTCAAATCTAAATGACAAAGTCAAAGTCTTGCAAGAGGAAGTCAAAGTACTGCTAGAACAAATAAAATATTAGTTTATGGAAAGTATTGTAGATTACTTGTCGTACAAGGTTATCAATTGTAAACCGACTAGGATATCCTTGAGCCTATAAAAGGACTCCTAGATTGGCATTAGAGATAATGACTTGATTTTAAAAAGAGTTTTAGAGTTTACTAATTAGAGTTTAGAGAAAAGTTCGATTATCTTAGAGTTGTATTAAAGTATCTCATAATAAGCGATTTAGAGTTTGTTAATAAAGTTTTTCTTCTTAGCTTTGTTAAGTAAATTCATTAATAAAGAGTGCTTAGTGTTTCTTTGTTAATAACTTAGGATTTATCCGAGGTTATTAAACCTTAACAAGCTAGTTAAGTTAGTTTGATTAAAGTATATCGATCCTACAAAGTGTGTAAAAACGCAGTAACAAACAAAGATCAGGCAAAAAAGGCAATGGGTAAAGTTAGAAAGGCTCCAACGAAAAAGCCAGAGCCTAAATCAGTGAAAGTGGATTTAGAAAAACCTAAAAGAGGCCAAAAAAGAGGCGCAAAAGCTATGGAAGAAGCTAAAGAGGTTGAAATAATTAATGAAAAGCGTATAGGAAAGCCCTCTAGTGCTATGGTATCACCATTCTATGATAGAAAAGTCATGATTTACCAAAAATGGCCTGAAGCAAATATGAAGCTTGTTGAATACATATGGAGTGACAACTGTCATGAAGGGTAAATTTTATTATACAAATATTTGATAATTACTGCATATATATTCACGTGTTACTGCATCACTGTTTAGATTATTTACTGCATCAATACTTATATGTTACTGCATCAATGTTTATATGATACTGCATCTATGTTTATATGTTACTTCATCACTGTTTAGATTATACTGCATCAATAAATATATGTTACTGAATTAAATACTAAAATGTTACTGAATCATAAATGTGAAGTGATATTATTTTCCATGGAAAAGTATTAGAATTAAAACGTGCGTTTTTCTTGAGCCTTTATCCTGAAATTAGAGTTGCTTCAAGTATAATTGATGTATGGAGCATTATACTAAACGATGAAGAGCAATTCAGAGAAAAACTTTCTGGAAACAGAAATGTTTATTGTAGTACAATGATGCTGGTGAGAAATTTATCTAAATAATATAGCTAAATTTAATTGACACATTTTAATGCTTATAAAACATTTCATGTTTATGAAAACACGCTCATCATATGGTTGAAGATGGAAAGGATGTGGAGAAAAGAAATAAAGTTTTTGATGAAAATGTTAAAAGTGTTTTAGAATCTGCAAGAGTGAAGGATTTCAATGATGTTAGTTTGGTAAGAAAAAAAATAGATTTACTATTGCAAGTTTCAGTGATTTGATTCTTAACATGAATTTCAATGATGTTAATGCATTAAAATGACAACAGGTTTTCTTTCCTTGTATAAAGATGATTGAAAATGGATCAAATCATTACTATCTCATCTGCTTTAATATGAAGAAAGGTGATATAGACATCCTTGACAACATTGATGACGGTAAAGAAAATATCTCAGATAGATATGGGGATTATGCAAATTCTGTGGTAAGTATAACTAAAAATACAAAGAATGTTTTCCTACTGCATCAAAGGCTTATAAACTACTAAATTTCAAAGTTTTTATTGCATCATAGTTATATATATTGAGCATGTAAGAAACTAAAATTAATTTAACTGTATCGTATTATTTTCACAGATTGATTCATTTATCAATTACCTAGAAAGGAAAAACCACCCAAAAATCGCAGAGATTTTATTGGCGAACCGAAGGTTAGTGCAGATAAAATGGAAGACAATCTATAATAGTGTCGACTGTGGTATCTTTGTCATGAGGCATATGGAAACCTATATTGGTCAAGAAGTATTTTTGCATGAACTAAATAGGGAAGCTGAAGCTCTAAGCGGACAACTGAAAATGCTTCATGCAAAGTACTTGGCAAAGATATTACTCAAAGATCTAAATCTCAAAAAGAAGGAAGTAATGAAAGCAGCTGAAGCATTTGCAAAGAAGCAATGAAAAAGATTTAAGATCTTAAATCATATTGATGTCATAATGGATCAAAATTTGATGAAAAAGTTTAAAGAAACTCTGGAAAAGACAATTGAAGGCTGATTGGAAATTTCTGTTGAGATTACTCAAAAACTGAAATCTTTTGGATATGTTTTAATGAATGATCAGTAATTGTATGGTACTTTTACTTTTGGTTGATGGATGTTGAAAACTAAGTACTTTTACTTATAATGATCGGTCTTTGTTATTGATTTTATCTATGGTTTGAATTTGATTACATCTATCAAGTAACAATGATGAAGTAAAAATAATTATGTGATGAAGTATAATAACATAATGATGCAGTAACTTATACTTGTAATTGTATTTAATACTTACTGCATCAATATTTATCTTTTACTGCATCACAGTTCATATTCTACTGTTATTCTGCTATTGCATCAACATTAAGGGTATAAAAACCACTGCACCGGCTTTAGATATATACTAGAAATATTTCCCCAGAAATGGAAGATGGACACTATCAGATGATTTTTGAAACTCATGAATCAATTTAAACAAAAACATCACCAAACAAAATACATATTAAACATGAATTATCTACTTGTTGGTGATGTTTGTAAGTTTAAGATGATTGAAGAGATTCATAAGCTAATCTAAAATTATCCACCTTCAATTCCTGAGGAAGCATTCCAAGGTATAAAGATGAATGAGAAACTGCAATTATGAGAAACTAGAATAAAGTTTATAACAAAGTTATAAGAGTGTATGTGATGAATGAAAAATTGCAATGGTTGTATGAGTATTTAAAGGTGAGAAAAAGATAAGAAAGTGAGGTTTATGGATTTAAAGATAAGAAAAAGATAAGATTCTCTGATGTGGATTAAAAATTGAAATGTATGACAGTATTTGAAGATAAAAAAAGAAATAAAAAAATATAAAAATTATGTGTATAAAACGACATTAGAAAAATATTGCATTATAATATGTATGCATAGTGCATCATAATGTAAAACCTATTGCATCGTAGTGTTAAATCTATTGCATCACAGAGTAAAATTTACTGCATAATGATAAACAACAAAAAAATACTGTAACTAATATAATATTCCATTTAAACTATATGCTATACCTTTCTTTCTTTACAATTCATCAAGTGCTTTATTTGAAAAAAAAAAGAAAAGAAAAAGAACACTCATGTTTTACGTGTGATTTCAATATATAAAAGAATAATCAATTTTTGCGTGTAGATTGTCTCAAACCTTCTCTTCTTGGCTGTTCTTGTTGCTTTTTTTTTCTTTGATGTGGTAGTTTCTACCATTTTCCTTGTACAAGTCCTAGAATTATGGCCTTCCTTTTGTCCGCATACCCCACACGCCCTTCTCTTTGATAGTTCTTCAGCAGATACTTCAGCTATAGGCTTAAACCTTGAAAAACAACCAGTTCCTTTAGTTTTACTCTTGCCTGGATTGTTTATTGACTTTTTTTCTGGTTCTTTCACACCTAGCATAGAACTCATCACAGCTTTCTCATCACACTTTGGAACTGTTGGAATATCAATTACAGCTTGATTCAATAACTCTTGCAACTTGTTTTTGTATATATGCATCTTGCTCAAATCATGTACCAAACGATCAACAGTAGATTCAAAAATCTCGTACATATCTAGAACTTCATTCCGTACTAAATCTGATGCACCAATTATTCTTGGAAGAGCAGATCTTGAAGGCTTGGTATTCTTTAACCACCTATTTTTTAAGTAATTTCGAGGAAACTCCTTGACATTGTTCATCCTTAGAACATAGAATGCATGACGACATAAAAGCCCATATGACTCATACCGATTACAAGAACATTGAAAAATCATCTCAGACTTACAAAAATCAACCTACAAAAAAATAAATGAAAATAAATAAAGAAATATTTACAATATGATACAATAAATTAAGATAATGAGATGCACTAGATATGATCTTTGTGATGCACTAGTACATAAATGTATATAAAAATACTAGTGTACTAAAATGTATAAAAATAGTGCATCACAATGTTAATTAATAGTGCATTACAGTATATAATATTACTGTTTCTAGTGCATCACAATGTTAATTTTAGTGCATTACAGATATCTCTTACATACCAGATAAACAGCAAAATCATTGTCACCACTCTTTCCATTCCGAAACTCAGTATCACGGATTGCATATTTCTCCATATTCTCAGCTTGAACAACACTCAATCCAATACAATACTTATAAGAACCAAAAATCTCATCCTGCACGTCAAAGAATAGTGTCCTAGTATATAGCTTACATGCTTCTTTCTCCATAGGAAGTTCTGTTTTGAATTTTGGAGTTTTATATCTTGAATCATGGTCATTCTTACGCTCAATGTACCTTTGATACTCTATAGCAGTATCGTAATGACTTAAGAATTCAACCAGAGTAAGGTGAGGGTTGGTCCATTTACCAAAAAAATGGTTCTCACTTTCTGATCTTGAAGTAGTACGAATAAGTCCTGCCATATGCACATCACGTAAATACGCAGGTATCCATCTTTCCTTCATAATAAACATATCACCTAACCATTTGTTATCAGATAGTTCAAAATCATTAATCATCCTATCCCACTCTCTCTCAAATTCTTCCGGCAATATTTGGTCTGTCCACACAATATCACAAATTCGTTGTTTAAAATCTGTCCTATTACAAATTGCAGTACCAACCTATTAAAAAAAGAAAAATGTTAATATAAAATTCCACTGCATCAGTTTGAAAAATAGTGCATCTTAAGCTAAATTGAATGGAATATAAAAAAATTAACTGCATTAGAATTTTAAATCAACTGCATCATAAAAATAGATATAAAAAAAATACCTTTGTAGTCAATTTCTGCATTATATGCCACATACACAAACGATGCCTCGTATTTGGGAAGCACTCTTCAATAGAAATTTTCATTGATGGATCTTGATCAGTAATAACAACTTCTGGTTCTTTCCCAAAAGCTTCTTTGAATTGTTCAAGTAACCATATGTAAGCACCGGCACTCTCATCACAAAGCAAACCCGAGGCAAATGTAAGGAAACGGTTATGATGGTTGATACCAGTAAAAGGAACAAATACCATCTCATACCTGTAAAAAATTATACTTATTTAATCAGAATCTCTTTAAAATAGAAAAATATTAGACTAATTTTTATCACAAGCAAAATATTATAATTGTTTGATCGAAATGTCGCATCAAAAAAAACTGTATCACCAAAAGAAGCATAGTCTTTAATAGCTTCTTCATCAGCCCAAAAAAGCCCAACCAACTTATCATCATCACCTAAAACAAAAAAAATAAAACTATAATAAATGTGAACTTTAATAATGTGATGCACCAAATATTGACACTATGATGAACCAATTATTATAAACGTGATGCACCTACAATATAACTATGATGCAACAGAGATTAAAATTTTAATAACTTTAATAATGTGATGCACCAAATATTGACACTATGATGCACCAATTATTATAAACATGATGCACCTACAATATAATTATGATGCAACAGATATTAAAAATTTAATGAACTAAAGTATAAATGCATCACCTTTATAATAATTGACATAGAAACCTAGAGAATGAAGTTTTCGACTCAACAACTTCTCAACAGCCATTTGAGCATCTCGATCCCCAATAAAAACACTAATTTTCTTCTTCTGATTCTTACAATCAATAACTGTTGTACCAACTCTGTCAAAGCCACCATAGACTTGTTTCATCAATCTAAACCCAACAGCAGGACCAAAATTTGCATTTGAAACTTGATAAAGAAAATGTTGCTTTGTATAACCCATCTTCCTTGAATTCTTCAAAAAAATCATATCTTTTTCAGATACTAGCGGGTGGTTATGTCCATCTTCAAACTTTGTAACTTCATAAATGTTTCCTATTTTCTTAATTGTAAGTGATGCTGAACAACCACACCTAAATGAAGTCCTCTTCCTGGTTTGCTTTTTCTTAACATCACCAAACCTATGGGAATCATCATTGATTTCACTTTGTTCACTAATATCATTATCAGTAATAGAATCACCAGATTTACCGTTAGAATCTTCATTTAACCCTTGTCTAGAACAATAGAAATACTTCAACGTTGCATCTGAAAAACCTTTTTCCTTGTACTGGCCATCTCTTCTACAGTCAAAACCGCCCTTTTTACCATACGACACATAAAAATTATAGGCCGATCTGAAATAAACCGACATCCTTCTATAGGTTTTTCAAGGCAATCAGGATACCAAGTTCTAGTTCCATCTTTTCCACAAACATAAAAACCAACATGATCTCTAATTCGAACAGTTTCAACATCTGCACCTGTATGTTTAACAAAAAGAATGTGAAAAAAGTTATTGCATCAAAGCCTTAAAAAATAGTGCATCACATATATATAATAGTGCATCACTAGCGATACAATTATTTAAATTACAAACTAACACTATCGTTTTCAGTAAGCATTAGCAATCAAATAAAATTCTATTCGCTTCACTTACTACACTTTTATCTGATTTCAGTCCAATCTGCTCAGTCCCTAAACACTTTAACGAATATCAATTCAAACACACAAGTTCACAGAATCTAAACATTGCCATTTAAATGTCTGAACATCCAAATTATAAATCACAAGTTCATCAAAAAAACTTGTGTAAAATGTTTAAAAATTACACAGTGTAAAGTGTAAAGATAAGATAAGATTCTTTACAAAGTGTAAAGATAAGACTTGTTACTGCTTATACAATTTACTTTTTGATAGTATTCTTTAAGACAGTATTTTATTATCACTCAAGTACAGCACAATGTAAAAGATAAGATTCTTGTTACTGCTTATATAATCTACTCTCTACTCCATATCCTACTACATTAAATTTTCCTAGTTTCTGCTCTCTTATTATCACACACACTCACTTTCTTCTCTCTTATTCTCACTCAAGAACAATGGCAGCACCAAATGGAAACTTTCAAAATGATGAAGAAGAGTATGAGTTTGTCTTAAACAGCTATTTGCTTTTTGACGCAGTGTTAGATGCTTTTGGGGAAGAACCGATTTCAGAATATGGTTCGTATAGGCAAGTGAGTGTGTGGATGAGGACAAATATCCTTACTTGGCTGCGTCGCCAAGACTTCTACTGGGATGAGATTTATGGACTTAATGGGGAAGAGGAGGAAGAAGATGAATATGAGGAAGATCTAGAGAATGAGGAGGAGGCTGAAAGTGAGGTGGTGCAGCAAGGTGAAATGGTGCAGCAAGGTCAGATAGTGCAGCAAAATCAGGTGGAGGAAGAGTTTCAAAGTGAGGTAATGCAGCAAAGCGAGGTGGTGCAACAAACTGAGGAAGATGATAAAAAACGAAGTGGAGCAACCAGTGAATAATGCTACAAGATTTGAAGATATTTATAATTTGGAAAATAGGATTAGTAGTCTTGAAAATCTGTTTCAACGACTCAAAGCAAATAAGAAAAGCAATGGAGAGAGCTCTGGAACTAAAAAGTAGTTTATGATGATGGTCATTTATGTTTTTAGTAACATATTAGTTTTTTAGTTGTCGAAAACTGTTTTAGTGTGTGTTTATGTGCTAACTATGCAACTGTATTAATGTATTAATGCAGCAGAGACTTCTCTGTCGCATATGAGTTTAAGTTATGTTATGTGTAAAGCTAATGCATCATAATATTAAAATCTACTTCAAAAAATTACTAAATCATAATTATATAGTAATCAAAACACTTACTCCTATATGTACTGTATCAAACATTTTGAGTTAATGATTCATATAGACATGAATCTACTGCAACCAACTACTAAAACTCTAATAATCATACTTATATTTATACTAGTCATCAAACACTACTGAAGCATACGTATATACCAACTGAGAATACTCCTAAAAAACTAGTAATCCTACTCAAATAAATATAATGCAGCGTAGTAATCTAATGCATCATAATCTAAACAGTGATGATACAGTCCTATATCTATGATAAGAATTGGTTAGTATTAGCAGTGTTTTGTTAGTCCTAGCAGTGTTTTGTTACTAGTAACCATTGTGAATCCTTCCTCATTCCTACTTCCATCTCTATTAGCATCAATAACCATCTCTGCATCTTTACACTTAGCAGAATCACCCTCAATTCTTGGTACATATCCATAGTTACTTCCCCTATGTCCAAACACCTTGCAGTGGCTATGCTTGGGTGGTGTTAAACATCCAGACTTCACTTTCAAGTACCTTATTCATACCTTCTCCTTCTCTAAACTTGAACAAGTATAACCCACCCTGAGTAACAATATCCACTAATAAAAACTTTCCCCACATTCTACATATATTGTTCTTAAGTTCATTATAGGCCATTTTACAAACAACAAAATGCCCGCATAGTGTTGTAGACTAATTTCCTCTCTAAACTCTATCAATTGTAACTAACTGTAACAATAATTAACCATTAATAATACATTGAGCTTTCATTAATCCTTGATTGACCAAGTATGGTTACCTTTTTTAGTACTATTCATCAGAGTCTTAAAACTAATGCATCATAGTCCTAATGTACTGCATCATAAACTTATAACTAATCTTAAAAATACTACATCATAATATTATAATCTACAACACAAAATACTAAATCATACTTATATATCTATTCATCATAGTCTAAAAATTAGTTCATCATACTCATACATGTACTGCATCATAAACTTATAACTAATCAAAAACCTACTACATCATAATCTTATAATCTACTGCACAAACTACTACATCATACTTATATATCTATTCATCATAGTCTAAAAATTAGTGCATCATACTCATACATGTACTGCATCATAAACTAATGCTCATAATCTTATAATCTAAAGCACAAAATACTATCATCATAATTAGATATCTATTCTTCATAGTCTTAAAACTAGTGCATCATATACCTATATGTACTGCATCATAAAATTATAACTAGTCATCAAACTCTTTAAGTTAATATTTCATGTACTCATATGTCTACTACAGCATAGTTATATATCAACTGCATCATAATTGTAACTAAAAATCAAACACCTGCTGTGCATGAATCATGTACAAACTTATCAACTGAAACTACTAGTAAAATCAATTAAAAATCATTAACATAATAAGAGAAAGCGTATCAAAATTAAATTAAAAATAATATAAAGAAAAATTATAAAAAAAATTAAAATCTTACTATCAATCTTCATTGATTCTGAACTAATAGATGATGTTGATGACACATTATTAATTGAAGATGAACACTCGTTATTGCTTGAAGATGAACAAATGTTATTCATTGTTGAGGAGATAACAGTGCAGATCATGGTGGAGAACGGTGTTGCACGGTGGAGATCACAGTGGTGATGAAAGTGGAGAACGATGGTGATGACGGTGGAGATCACGGTGGTGATGACAGTGGAGAAACATGGTTTAAGAGGGAGGAGAAGAGAGGATATCGTAACAGATAATAGGAGAAGAAACGTGAAAGAGTAAGAAAAAAAATTATATACTTTTTATTTTGTGATAAAAAGACCAAAACACCCTTGACAGTAAAAAAAAAGGGAGGGGTGGAGATGGGACACATTGCGCATTGTGGTGGCTTCTCATTCTTTTCATTTTAAGCATCTTTTCAAAATAACCCAAGTCTATATATATATATATATATATATATATATATATATATATATATATATATATATATATATATATATATATATGTATATGGTAGGGTTAAATTGAAAAGTTTCTTATAATGAAAAGAATGAGAAGGCATGTGAAGGTGACATGTGTCACCTTTGCCACATCACCATGCCATGTCATGTGACATCACCCCCCAAAAAAAAATTTTTTTTTGGGCAAAAAAAAATTCCCGCCAAAAATTATTACTGCATCACAGTTATAAAAATACTGCATCACAATTATAATTGTGATGCAGTAATTTATAACCTTAATGCACTAAAATCATGATTATGATGCAGTAAATTTATAACCGTGATGCAGTAACTTATAACCTTAATGCACTAATAAGTTTTGGTGCATCTTTATTATAAGTTAATAGTTCAATGCATCAACTATGATGCACTAAAATCAATGTTATAACCTTAAATGCACTAACATCATGATTGTGATGCAATAACTTTATAACTGTGATGCAGTCATTTATAACCTTAATGCACTAAAATCATAATTGTGACGTAGTAACTTATAACCTTAATGCACTAATAAGTCTTGGTGCATCTTTATTATAAGTTACTGCATCATAGTTAATAGTTAAGTGCATCAACTATGATGCACTAAAATCAATGTTATAACATTAATGCACTAAAATCATGATTGTGATGCAGTAACATTATAACTGTGATGCAGTAACTTTATAACTGTGATGCAGTAATTTATAACCTTAATGCACTAAAATTATGATTTGTGATGCAGTAACTTTATAACTATGATGCAGAAAAAAATTGGCGGAAAATTTGCCCCAATAAAAATTTTGGCGGAAAAATTTTTTGGAGGGGGGGGTGGGGTGTGTGGGGGGGGGTATGGTGATGTGGCATAATGATGTGGCAAAGGTGACACATGTCACCTCCACATGCCTTCTCATTCTTTTCATTCTAAGAAACTTTTCATAATAACCCAAACCTATATATATATATATATATATATATATATATATATATATATATATATATATATATATATATATATATATATATATATATATATATATATATATATATATATATATATATATATATAGAGAGAGAGAGAGAGAGAGAGAGGTTGGTTATTGTAAAATGTAGATTAATGTAAAAAGGATAAGAAGGAATTCTAGCCTTTGGATGTAGCTAACAAAAATTAATCAATGGATGAGATTACTAATGTGTTTTAGTAAATAATTGAATATTAATAGCATTAATATTCATTAATAAAGGGCAAAAAAGGTAAATCAAAAGTTGGTTGTTTGACTAATGTTAAACTTTTTTTTTTTTTTTTTTTTTTTTTTTTTTTTTTTTATTCAACTTTGCCATATTCATCATTTGCATTTATGATGATAACTTAATTTTGTTACACCATTTCTTATAACACAGTAATATTGTTTATACACATTTAGTGACATATTAAATTTTTTGACACATCAATAGAGTCAATTTAAATGTGACATCAACTTTTTCACACATTTGTAGTGAAACGTGTGTCATATAAGTTTCAACGTAGCATCCTTTATACACATTTTTTTAATTGGAATTGACACACATGATAGACATGCTTACATATATTGGCACATCGTTTTAATAAAGTGACACATCTTTTCATACATTGGTACATCTTTATACATATTGACACATCCTTTTAATAGAGTGACACATTTTTATACATATTGACACATCCTTTAAATAGAGTGAGACATCCTTATATATATTGACACACTTATACACACATTTTTTTGTGTGTCAATATATGTGTCAAAAACTTAGTGTGTCGTAAAAAAGTTCAAAAAAGTTAGTTACAAACTTAGTTTTTTCACAAACTTTGTTTCATAATACATTTATAGTGACACACAAAAGTTTTTTGACACATTTTTTGTGACACGCTTAGTCTTTTGATACATTTGTAGTGACACACTAATTTTTTAACATATGTCTATTAAAAATCTAAGTTTTTTCATGATACCTTTGTAGAGTTACAATAACTTTTTGCCACATTTTGAATAAAACACTTGGCCTTTTGACACACAAACTAATTAATGATAATGATAACAAGATATGAATTTCATTTTTGCTATTTCACGTAAAGTTTATAAAAACATAAATAAAATTATCAAGATGGCCTACGTTGAACAATTTTAACCATAAATCAATCATCATGATGGCCTACATTTTTTTCAGTTCGTAAAGTTTATGAAAACATTGAAGAGGTTTAAATGATTAAAACTTAAATGAGATAATAAAGTGGGTTAAATGAGCACATCTATACTATATAATATATGATAATACTGCACCAACCCGTTAAAGCATTGCATTAAATTTTATTATTAAAAACACTACCTTATTTACCACTAAATTACAACACCCCAATGCATCCCTTTAACACACTGCAACCACGTGAGGTCCTAAAACTTATTCAGTACTCCTTCTGCACTTTTGGAAACTCATTAAAACACAAATTCATTCACCTCCGCTCCTCAATCAACAATTCTGCAATTTCAAATCAACAATTAATATATTTCTTCCTCTACACGATTCAGTTTCAATTCTACAATTTAATCTCACAATTAATGTCAACCAATTCCAAAAATATATACTAAAACAAATCACCGATTCATAAACAAATCACGTTTCAGACTATGGTTTTGGTTTTAATTTTTGTTATTTTTTGCAGGTTACACTTGCAATCATGGTTATGTATGTTTCATTAAACATTCATGAACTTTTCTCCTACAAAACTCATATAATTGTTTTTTAATCTTTTTTGCAGGTCTTTCATTCGTGTGACAAACATATGCTTTCGCTTATGGATGTTAAATTTGAGAAGTGGTGCATCCATCTAATTTCAGAAATCCGTCAATGACCTAGAATCTATAATTTTGCAGATTAAAGGTAAAAGTTCATTTCTTATTGTGAATAATGGATTAAAGGTAAAAGTTCAATTCTTATTGCAGATTAAAGGTAAAAGGTAAAAGTCTTTGTTCTGTATCATTCGGCGAGTAGGTGCTAAGAGTCACTATGGTTTATTGATGTATGATTTTATTAGGTAATGGCGTTTATAACATTAGTTGCTTTAAATTTTGTGTTTTTTCACTGTTCTTATCTTACAAGACAATCTTTTTAATGCATTTGCAGCTCTAAAAATTAATGTTGTTTGGTCTTAATATGTTTGATGAAATGTCGGTGTAGTAACAATATAAGTTATACCTTCTTTTTATTTTGTTAAAGTTGAGATATGGTCATAACAATATATGGGTTGGAATGGGTCACTATATTGTTTGCTATAAAAAAGACATGGGATCAAATGGATTAAAGTGCCTGGTCTTAACAATAAGTTGCTATGAATTGGGAAGGCACGAGATTTTGATCGAAAAGCATGCTACCAAAATTTGTCTCTTCATTAAAATGTGCATTTTCAGAAGAAAAATGAAGAGTGTACCTACGTTGCACTGTAGGTTTAGAAAGGGCTCATGCTGTTGTAGTTGTTAGTTAAAAGGATTATGTGGTAATTTGAATTTGGCATGATTGTAAAGTTATATGCACAGAGATGAAAGAGACAACCACTTAAAGAATCTTGATTTTGTAAAATATGCCCTCCTGTTTTTGTTAAAGAATCTTGATTTTGTAAACTTATCACTTTCTCATTGTAAGCACAAATATCACTCATAAAAGTTGCAAAATTAAAAGTACATGAGTTTATATAGTTTCTATATCCTAATGGTATTTATGGGCTAATACTTTATATATACGTACATATAATTCATCTGCATGATTTATCTGATTTCGTGATATATCTATTGTGTAGTTATAGGATCGTATACGCTGTGACAATGTCTATGCTTCGAGATAGTTGGCAATTTGAATGAATCCTTAGGCAACAGGAAGGATTGGTGATCCTCTTGAAGAAAAGAAATTGATAGCAAGGGCACTAAGGTATGTATCTAACCAATAACGCTGGTCTTCGATGAAAAGAACCGTATTTTGAGAAGTAGTATAAATAATTTTGTGTATTATTGGATGGTATTTTTTTCATGTATCTGTTTACTCATAGCATACCTTGCTACCACTGTCACTTTACAGGTTGAGCCAATTGAAGTAATATATGATGATGAGAAATCCTAAATTTTCCCAGAACTACTTCCCTACGATATGTGAAGGCTTCTTTTCCATATATAAATCGTACAACAAGCCTTTCATTGGAGGCAAATGAGGTACACTTTTTCCTTTTATTGGAATTTTAATAAGCCATTTACTATGTTATATGAAGAGCATTCATATCGTTTCAAATCACATAGTACAGCAATTTTTTAAGTGCATTCTTTTCCTTTCATTTTTTCTCATGTCCCCTTTTCAAATGTTGTCTATACCGAGCAAACTGACTTTAGATTGAAAGATTCAAAAAACTACTATGGGACTGCTCCTGGAAAGAGTGTCCTACTCAGGTGACTATTCTTTTGTTTTGTTTCAAGATTAAGCTGATGTATTGTGCTCTGCTTCTATTAAAAATAAGCATGACCAATTGCAAGTGAAACTTGCTGAACTTAATGGAGGCTCATATGGAAGTTTGATCAACCAAACAATGCAAGCACATTCAAGCATGACCAATTAGGGGTTGTTAGGATTAGGTTGTTTGGATTAGGGACTGTAAGGATTAGGCTGTTTGGATTAGGGGTGTACTTTGTCTGGTTTTGAGACACAGGATTGCATTTTGATGAGAATTGTGGCATCAGTAAACACAAGTGACAAGAAAATAGGCCGCTTTGACCACTTGCCACCTCTACTGATAGGTATCTTTAAGGTCCGTATTTAAGTGCACGAAAACATATCACAAAATCTTATATGATTGTGTTGTACAAGAGTTTTATGTTAGATAGTAAAACCTTCTTAACTGATATTATATGACCGTGTATGTATTTTTACGGATGTTGGGTTTCTTTAATAAAATTCTTTTTTTACTCTCGACACGGATCGTTTAATCTACCCAATGGATGTTTAGCGTTATTTAGCATATAATTAACATTATTATAACCGATAAGTGATTAGTGGTTTGACTTAGTTACATGTCCAATGTTTACTCATTTTGAGCTCACATCCTTTTCTCTTAATTCTGATCTTCAGTTAGTTGCTCACATAATAACTTCATTATACCACTGATCTTCAGGTATGAACTTCATTATAAACACCAGTGAAATTCTGAGGTTTCTCTAAGCTGTTTGCAAGTACAAAGTAGTATTTTACTGAAAAGCAGTTTCTGTAAGCATTTTGTTATCATGAGTTCACTAGATGATGGAGTATTACTGATAAGCAATTTGTATCATTCTGTTGGTTGAAGTATTAGGTTCATTAAGGGAATACAAAGACCGGGAAAAGCAAAACTGAAACTGTTGCTCTAGATGAATATGTGAGTTTGTACATATGTTACTTATTACATAGTAATTTTGTTTATTTCAGAAGATTGTCATACTAATTGCGATAAGTAATCTTATCACAACAGTTGGAGGCAACATACTATTACTGTCACAAAAAGGATTCTACGATGTCGACTGATCACGCCAGAATAGAGTAAGTTTTAACCCTTTTATGTGGGTTGGTAGTATATCATGAAAGTAGGAAAAGAGTCGTTGCTTTTAGTGATCATGGCCATTTATAAGAGAATCAGATTAGTACATATGTTTTGTACTACCCTTGACATAACCTTATTATTACGAGTCTACATGTTTTTAAGTCATTAATAGTGAGCCACAACAACATTTATTGGTTGTTGTCTACGTCATCAAGTCTTACAAATATTGCTTTTATTGTATTGATGAATGTATTATGTTTAGTTCTCTTTAACTATAAAATGAAACCCAAACAACATTGTATTTCTTTCACAAGTAGGGATTTAATTTGTAGGATCGTAAATATTTATGTTGTTTGATGATTCGGGTGGTCTAGGACAATGATTAAATAAGAAAGCCATTAGAGAGATGAAGAGAGTAGAGAGGAGGTTTCTTGAAAGAGAGTTGCTTTATAAAAAAAAGGTTAGATTCAAAGAAGCCACACCCCTTCCAAGGATGGAAGGGGTATTTATAGTTACAAAGCATATGTCCTCCTGACGGACTGTGGATCAGACATACAGTGGGTAAAGACCCGTCCTTCCTCCACGGTGTTACACTAAACTAAACTACGCTACAAACTAACTAATTAACTACTAAATAACATAAATAACGACACGTCTACGAGCTAACATATGCTAGACCATAATTGGGGTGACCGACACTTTAACAAGGAATTTTCTAATTCCTAACATAATTAATGTTACTGATTGCTAAAGGTATCACTCCTACACTCATCCATATTTAAGGTTATAGATCATGTGTATTTTCTACCAAGTTAAATGGGTATACTACAAAAAAACTTTGCTAAAAAGGAAAAAAGTATAAAACAAGTTTCAACTGATGCATAAATCCTCATTAACATGTTAGTATTCAAAAAGATGCAATCACTGTTATAAGTTAATATCAGTGACCCCAAAATGTTGACACTTGCAAAAGTCTAACCGTTTTGGCACCTCCTATAGTTGAATGGTTGGTTAAGCTTTTTCTTAGCCCACTATGCTTCAGTTGTACTACAATCACGGTCGAGCAACTGTATTGTTTCAGATATTCGAGAAGTTTGAGCTGGAAATATACAATTTCTTACATGAATGATAAAACTCACTCATAATGTTGCCAGTTTTCTCCATTCGGTATGTGAAACTTCTTACGAGTTTGCATTTTAATTTTGTAACTGTAATTGTAACAAATGACTTGACTTTGAGTTCTTTGATGTACTCACAAACTATGATGCATACCGTGATTTTATTAAATGTCAAAACTGGTGCAATAATATAGATTCCTTCAATTTAGGTATGATCCTTATTAGTACACTAAAGCTATATTACTAATTGCTAATGAATTTTGAATATTGCAGAAGAAATTAAAGCGAAAGCCATCAGTATAAAAGTATGAGAAGGGGATACAATAATTGGTACTCAATGTCAAGTGTTGTTTGGCATAATAGATTAGAATTAGCACAGTATGCAAGTGTTGCAGAATTTAACCTTTACTAATCACAGAGTTAAATAAGAACCTCACAAGCTCTTTATTTTGACTAAAGGTTTATTTTTGTATGTGCAGGCTTTGGTTCTCTAGGCCTTATGACTTCAGTTTTGGTCAGTAAGAAATAATATTTTTTGTACTTCTTTGCAAAGGTTATGTGGTTTTTAGGTTATGTGGTTTTTAGGTTGTTATACATTTAATTTTATTACTCCATGAGAAAACGGCTCTGGTAAAGAGACATCAAATTCATTGGAGGCTGACAATTTGCCAAAAATTGTATGGTGCTCAACTCACCATGTCATTTTTTATAAATAGTTTGCTAGCCCAAAAGAGTATGGATTGTGGTAAAGGCAGTGGAAAACCATGTTTGGTCATCAATTCACCAAGGTGATTTATTCAACCAAAGAATTGGCTAGTCCTGAGCAAACGGCTACATGTAAAGACAAATCAAACCTGTTTATGGCTGTGATGGTTTGCCAAAAATCATTAGGGTATTTCAACACACCCATGATTCATGTTCTAAGTGTTGCACTGGTTACTAGTTCACCAGGATGATGCCATGATTCCACCAAAGGACTAGCTAACCCAAGAGTGAGTAGCTACTTGGTAAAGGCTCATCAAATCTACTCATGTTGCTGATGGTTCCTATTGCTGCTGAACTATAGGAGTTGCTTCTGGATCCTTGTTCTTCAAGATGGTTACTTGTTGCTGCTGATTCATTCTGTTGCTGCTGGTTACCTTTTATTGCTGCAGATGTTCAAGTCTCAATCCTCATGTTCTGGACATCAAAGATCTATCTAGAAACTTGAAATTAACCCAGTCAAATTCAAGTTTAGGGGAGGATTGTTAGGAATTATTTAAATAATATAATAGTTTTTGGTTTCTGCTGATAGTTCCTGCTGGCAGGTATGTAGTTCCTGCTGGTATGGTTTCTGCTGGTACCTTTAGTGGTTCCTGCTGATAGTATTATTCATGCGGATAATATAAAATAGTTAATCTGTATTATTAGAAGTTTCTTAGAGGAATGGATATGCATAAGTTATATTAGGAAGAGATAATGCATATCTCCTATACACGTTTTCTTGTAATAGGCTGTATTATGGTTTCTGGTAGTATAAAAGAAACTCACGGCCATGAACATTGTACGACTTCAGAAACAATTTCTAGTGATTAATATAGATCCATAGAGGATCAAAGTGTTTATTAGTAATTCGTCTTCTTTAACTCTTGTGTTTACTTTTCGCATAAACATAAGTTTATTAGAGATTCTCCTATAGTTTACTTGTGATTACATAAGTATTCTATCTATTACCAAAGGCTCAAAGATCTATCTAGGACTGATCCAACATTCTTTTTGTTAGTATATAATTGAAGTATAATCTTCAAAAAGAATCAGTGACGAATGAATTTCGTGTGATAAACCCTTGATGGTCTTGATTTGACTTTGAATAAACACTTCTGAGATTCATTTGATATGCTTAAGTTAATTTGTTGTTGTTATCCTTGATCTATCTTTTTCACTTAGAGTCAAGAGATGTTGAAATAATTAATGATGTAGAGTTGGATCTGTGATGATTCAAGTTCAACTAAAAGATCATTAACAAGATTAGATGAAAAGTTGAACATGTTCTGAGATCACTTTTCTTTTTCATTTCGTTATATGATTGAGTCGAGTCTTGTGGAAGTGGCTGTGATAAAAGAAGGATTGAGTCAAGTCTTGTGTCGAGTCATGGGGAAATGAGATATGAATTTGTGATGGGTTTGTGGACTTGATGTTGGCAGTCATAGTTATTTTCTTCCATATTCTTATCATATTGAAATAATACTTGGACTGATGATGTTGAAATTGTTACTGAGGCCTTTTGAGTTTGTAAAGATGTTGTGGTGATAAGGATTTAAAATGTACACTTTTGAGGGGTCATTTAAGCCCTTAATCGACCACTTTTATATCCGTTACTGCTTAATTTCGTTCATTTTCACTTTTTAGGTCTCTTGAAGGCAAAATGCTGGAATGATGCTTATTTAGATGAAAAGGCGTGAATATGTGAAGAAAATGGCTAAAGTCAAGATCAAGACACTCAAGCTGCTGGAAGTGCACCCGACGGCGTCACAAACAAAGAGCGACGCCGTCTCTATAATTGTGACAGCTCAGGAGTGAAATTGCTATTTTGTACCTGACGGCGTCAGGCTTTGAAGAGTAGGGCGTCACGAAGACCTTTCCCCTCAGACGGCCTAGATCCAGATTCAGAAGGCATCAGAAGTTGAAGCTGACGGCGTCACAACCACAACGTGACGACGTCCCAAAGTTGACTTGGCCAAGACGAAACCCTAATGGCGGCGATCCGACGGCGTCACAATTAAAAGGTGACCCCGTCCCAGTTGTAACTATATATATAGAATTCGATTTTCAGACTTTTAGGGAGGTAGATTTGTGGAGTAAAAACCTACAACGACTTTTGTCCGGTTTGGGTAGTATCTTAGGGTTTTAATACCCTATTTTACATCATGATAAGTTATTTACTTCATTGATTTCATTATGTCTTTGATTGTATGTGTGTATGCTTGCATGTTTACCATGTCCGGCTAATTTACTTGTGTGTTTGCCTAGATCCATGAAACCTAGTTATTAATTATTGATTGGTTGTCTCTTATCTTAATTGTGATTGGCTTAGGATTGCAATAGGCCATCGTTGTGTTTTTAATGCTTGAGTAATCTTTGTGAACCTTAGTTTATGATCACCTAGAGTAATTGTAGGCTAAAAATCCAAAGATAACCATAGAGTTAGTTTATGAATCCTAGAGATTTTGTAGGCAATAACCTTAAGGTATTCTCAAAGAGTTATGGAGAAAAGCATACCCTAAGAGCTTAGAAGATACAACGCGTTCTGAATAAGGACGTGATAATTCAACCATCAATAAAAGATAACTAGGGAGTAATAGTATCTAGGTAGACACATTTTTAATCATCATACGAGCACACATCAATAGACATAGACTACCCCTTAGCTTAGTTAATTAGATAATTAGAATAGTAGAGTAATTGGTAGAAGTACCACCCCCCAAATCCAAACCCCGAGATCGTACCTTTCAATTTTCTAAAAAAATATAAAAAAGATAAAAAATAATCTTCCTTAACCCCAACCTTAGCGTAGTAATTTATCACTAGCATTCCTATTCCCCTAGAGAACGATATCAATCCCGAGGCTTACCCTAATACTACACTACAACGATTAGGTTCACTGCCTAGGTGGTTGAAAAACTTTGTTGGAATCGCTCCTAACTCGTAAATAGAACGACATTGACGGGATTACATTTTCTATCTTTGTTACCTTAAACACAAGGGCTTGTTATGTCATTTAGTGATAGATGTAAGTGTTTGGGTATAAATACCCCTCCATACTTCCATGGAGGGGTGAGACTCTTGTGTAAGCTTTCACCTTTCAATAAAATAACACATAGTTCTCTCCCATCTCTCTTGTTTCTCTCTCTAACTTGAAGATGGGTTTCTTCCATCTTCCAAGACCTCCCGATTCACCAAATCACCCATACATACGATCCTAACATTGGTATCAAGAGCCCGGTCGGTTTTTTGTTATGGTTGATCTTTGGTGATATTTTTTCTTGTCAAAATACTTGTTTTAAAAATTCTGTATTAACCTTTTAACCGTTCACAAAAAAAATTTGTTAACAGATTTTTTTTTACAAAGTTTATTGTATCAGTTTTTTTGCCTAAAAAGTCCTATCTTTTCAACATATCTGGTTGGTACATGTCACACCCCCAATTTACCTGTTTTGCAGCGGAATGAAATTCCTGGGGGCATTGACTGTCATAGCACCACATCACAGTTATATTGAACGACCTAAAGTGTCGTTTTAAAAACACATCGTTGGATATTTCATAAAAACATAATCAGAGTACAACATCGGTCCCAAAAGGTTTAACAAGTTTAAGGAAATACAAATATGTTACATATCCCAACGATGTTTTGAAATAAACCATAATGTACATAATGTAAGTCGACGCCGCGACTCAAAATATAGGTCCCTAACCATGTCATGATGAACGTGCCTCGGTTACCACTCCGAAAATACATTGCTAAAAACGGTCAACAATAATGTTGGTGAGAAATCATAGGTTTATGTAAACATTTTATACGACTACACAAGTATTGACCATGCATGACAATCAAGTCACGTAAAAATAATGTTACAATTGCCTTAAGCCCATGACCCCGAAACTAGACTGATCAATAATGTATGCCCCTCCACAGAGTGTTTGCCAGACAACTCTGAAATGAAATCAAATGAAATGCATCCGTTCACCTGGTTGGGATTCACCAACCCGAATGGAGGCGTCACCCTCGATAGATCTATCCACTCATCCTCGCTTCAATGATTAACGGTTCATGGTTCAGGAAATGGGGACTTTCAATTGGCATATGTGGTAACTTAAGCAATGTAATGAATTTAACATACTTGGTATCGTACAAAAAAAATGTAGTGCAATGTATTCTCCCCCGTGGGTTTGAAATAATCGAAAGCATGTAAAAACGGGGCTATGAAAACTCACTTGGATAAACTGGAAATAACGGCAAAAGTGAGTACACCGAGGTTTAAAATGATGCGTCAACCGGGACCTATTATCAATGATATGATATGTCATGAATTGCAATGTAATGTTATGCATGCACTACGTATGTTATTTATACCATTTACGGGTTTTTGAAAATATTACTCGTCGTCGAAAAATACTCTTTTGACGTCTTGACCAATCAAAAATGACTTTACATGTTTTTACGTCAAAATGTCATCCTACAATGGTTTTATAATGATTTTTAGAGAAATTACCACTTTTCGTCGCAAAACAATGTCGTCGGAAAAATCATGAAATTGCCAAAAATGGCTCCGGAAAAGTGGTCGTAAAACAGTGCACGTTGATCGTTAGAGAACGAAATCGACGGTTTTGGAAAGTTTGTATCCATATCTAAAAGTTTTAGTTCAGGAGTTTTCGTCCAAAAGGTCTCGATCATAAAGATATTAAGGGTTAAAGTTGGTGGTTTTGGCTAATTGTGTGCAGAAAATTAGTTACGGCAAGTTTAAGAAAAAGTGTATATCTTTGTCGTTTCAAATCCGTTTTCTACGTTTTATATGTCCTTAGCTTCGTATCAAAGTAAACTAATATATTTTTGACAAGTCGAAAAAATTTGTGAAGCTTAAGGCTCGTTTTTGACTCGGACAAAATGAAAACATGTTGCTGAAATTTTCAGAAATAATATTTTCCGTCGTCAAACTTGTAAAATCCATAACTTCTTCGTTATAAGTCCGTTTTTATCCGTTCAAAAAGCCACGGATTCGTTTTAAAGTATATTTTCTAAATCTCAAGACCAAAATGTCGTACCAACTGTTGGTTTTTCCAGAAATTCGTTTTAAGGACAGAACGTAAAATATAGTTTACGAAAATAGTTTTTCTCGGACAAAACCTATTCTAATCCCTTCAAATCAACTCCAAAACTAATCTAATCCTACCATACACCTTCTTAGGGTGTCATGGGTTCCTAATCACCATCAAGACCAAAGAATAACTTGGGAATAATTATAGGATGACTATTAAGTATATAAAACCTTAAAAATCAAGAAAGAAATGGTATAAACTACATAACATGCATAAAAGCTCCAAAAATGATAAGAAACATATGAAAATGACAAGGAAACTTAAAAATGATGAGAGTATGCTTACTAGTGCAAGTGAAGAGGTGATAAGAACCAAGGTTACCTAAATACTCTAGATTTTTATTTCAAAATCTTAGAAAGAGTATCAACTAGATTGTTAAACACACTAGAACTTGAAGAAAATTTTCTTGATCCCTTTGTTTTCTAGCTTGGCCGGTTCTTGATGAGCAAAAGAGGAGAGAAAGATTTTTTACACCTTTGATAAAATGAGTTGTGTGAAGTAAACTTTGAGTTAGTAGGACTTTTGTATCAAAATTATTAGCTAGACAATTTAGTAAGAGAGCCATACCAATCAATTAAGACTCCCTCCCCATGGCCGGTTTTGGGGGAGGGTTGTCTACCCATAATATATTTTTTTTTTTTTACTTGTAGCTTGTGTAATTTGTAGATATTTTGTGAGACTTTTGATAAAATGTATAAGTATAGTAAAGTTAAGTTAGAGTAAAATGAAAGTTTTTATTAGATCAAAATACAATGTAATGAGTTGATAAAAATTGTAAAAATACTTTCCTCGTGAAAATCGGGTGATAAAATAATTATCGTAAAATTTTTAAGAAAACGACGTAATAATTAAACTTTAACGATTAAAATACCAAATAAATGTGAAACACTAGGAAAACTAAAAATATAGTTTTTATAAACTAAATGTAAGTTTAAAAATACCTCGGGATCATTTTTGAAAGTAACGGATTAAATGTTAAAATAAAAACTCACGCGATAAAGATTTTTAAACATAAAAATTACGCGTTGAAGGGTGAAATGAAATGTCGTGAATGAATGAATGATATGCACATGATGTCCATGAAATGTAGACTACTCATAGTCCATATGAAATGTACGTGATGTCATGATCATGAATTCGCCGCTAAACCTCCAAGGTTACGCGAATTTGAACCAAGTAAACCAAGTTTACTAAAATGTTGAAATAATGAAACGTGAACGGTGTCGAGAAATGACCTGAAAGTACGGATTGTCACATTCGCCCATCCAAAAAGGAATTCAGTCCCTGAATTCAATCGTTGTTAGGTCTAACGGTGTCGGCGAAAAGATATGGATACTTGCGTCGCATCTGGTCTTCCCGTTCCCAAGTAAACTCAGGACCTCGACGAGAATTCCAGCGAACCTTGACGATAGGAATTCGACTCTGTTTCAACTGCTTGACCTCGCGGTCCATGATTTCTACAGGTTCTTCTACAAAATGGAGTTTGTCGTCAAGCTGAACTTCGGCCAATGGAATAACGAGCGATTCGTCCGAAAGACACTTCTTCAAGTTTGAAACATGAAACGTGTTGTGCACATGACTGAGTTCTGGTGGAAGATCAAGACGATAAGCTACCGGACCAACTCGGCTCAAAATCTTGAACGGTCCTATGTATCTCGGGTTTAACTTTCCACGCTTTCCAAAACGTACCACGCCCTTCCAAGGCGATACTTTCAACATAACTTTGTCTCCCACTTGAAATTCCAAATCCTTGCGTCTAACATCCGCATAACTTTTCTGTCGACTTCTTGCAGTTCTAAGTCGATCACGAATCTGAACAATCTTCTCGGTGGTTTCCCGTACCATTTCTGGACCAGTAAGCTGTGCGTCTCCTACTTCGGCCCAACAAACAGGTGAACGGCACTTACGACCATACAGTGCCTCGAATGGTGCCATCTTTATACTGGTGTGATAACTATTGTTGTACGAGAATTCTATCAATGGCAAATGGTTAGCCCAACCATTTCCAAAATCAATGACACATGCTCTAAGCATGTCTTCTAATGTTTGAATGGTCCTTTCACTTTGACCGTCGGTTTGTGGGTGATACGCTGTGCTCATCTCTAATTTGGTTCCGAATGAATCTTGCAATGAATTCCAAAAGTTTGAAGTGAATCGACTATCCCTGTCGGAAATGATAGAAATTGGTGCTCCGTGCCTCGAGACTATTTCCTTGACATAAAGTCTAGTGAGTTGCTCCATGGAATAAGTCTCTCTAATCGGTATGAAATGAGCTGACTTGGTAAGGCGATCAACAATTACCCAAATAGCATCGTAACCTCCCGATGTCTTAGGAAGTTTCGTAACAAAGTCCATTGTAATGCGTTCCCATTTCCATTGAGGAATTTCCGGTTGTTGGAGTAATCCTGAAGGCTTCTGATATTCGACTTTCACCTTAGCACAGGTAAGACATTTGCTAACGTACGTGGCAATCTCCGCTTTCATGTTCGGCCACCAATAAAGCTTCTTAAGATCTTGATACATCTTATCCGATCCTGGATGAATAGAATACTTTGACTTATGCGACTCATGCATAATCAATTCTCGTATTCCGCCATGCAATGGAACCCACATTCTATCCTTGAAACATAGTACTCCATCTGCTCTCTTTACAAAACCATTTGCGCTTTCGGGCATACCATAAAGCTTTTCACTTGGTCGATTCTCCTCCTTAAGTGCCTCGACTTGTGCTTCATGAATTTTCGACGGTAAAGGAGAAATAATCGTCATTCCCAATGATCGAACTCTTAAAGGTTTAGGCCTCTCTTTCCGACTAAGAGCATCAGCCACAACATTGGCTTTTCCCGGGTGATACTTGATTTCACAGTCATAGTCGCTGAGTAACTCCAACCAACGACGTTGCCTCATATTAAGCTCCTTCTGATCAAGAATATATTGCAAACTCTTGTGGTCGGAAAACACTGTGCATTTTGTACCATAGAGGTAGTGTCTCCAAATCTTGAGCGCAAAAACTACGGCTCCTAACTCGAGATCATGAGTTGTGTAGTTCTTTTCATGAGTCTTAAGTTGTCGAGAAGCATACGCAATCACCTTCTCGTTTTGCATTAAAACAGCCCCTAGTCCTTTATGCGAAGCGTCGCAATATACAACAAAGTTCTCAATGCCTTCGGGTAGTGCCAAAATCGGCGCACTGCAAAGCTTTTGCTTCAACAACTGAAAAGCAGTTTCTTGTTTCTTTCCCCACTCGTACTTCTTGTTTTTCTGCGTCAACTTGGTCAAAGGTCTCGCTATCTTCGAAAAACCTTCGATGAACCTTCGGTAATACCCTGCTAGTCCTAGAAATTGTCGAATTTCCGTAGGATTCGTTGGAGTAGCCCAATCTTTCACGGCTTCAATCTTTGCCGGATCAACTTGTAGTCCTTGACTATCAATGATATGACCAAGAAATTGCACTTTACGATTCCAAAAATCACACTTCGAAAACTTGGCATACAACTTCTCATTCTTGAGTAGCCTTAAGATCGTCCTTAAATGCTCTTCGTGCTCTTCTTTGCTCTTGGAGTAGATCAAGATGTCGCAATGAACACTATAACCAACTTGTCCAAATACGGCTTACAAACTCTATTCATGAGATCCATGAATACCGCCGGTGCATTAGTCAATCCAAACGGCATCACTTGAAACTCGTAATGACCGTAACGTGTTCTAAACGCTGTTTTCGGAATATCCTCTTCCCGAACTCGAAGCTGATGATAACCCGATCGAAGATCAATCTTGGAGTAAATACTGGAACCTTGCAACTGATCGAACAAGTCATCAATTCTGGGGAGTGGGTAACGATTCTTCACCGTTAACTTGTTCAATTCTCTATAATCTATGCACATTCGGAAGGATCCATCCTTCTTCTTCACAAACAAAACCGGTGCTCCCCAAGGCGAAGAACTCGGCCTAATGAATCCTTTGTCTAAAAGCTCTTGCAATTGATTAGACAACTCTTGCATTTCGGATGGTGCTAGACGATACGGTGCTCGCGCAATCGGTGCAGCTCCGGGCACTAAGTCAATTTGAAATTCTACTTGTCGAGCCGGTGGAAGTCCCGGTAAATCCTCGGGAAATACTTCAGAAAATTCACGAACAATAGGAACATCTTCAAGTCGCTTCTCCTCCGACTTTTTCTCGGTTACATGAGCTAAGAAAGCAAGACAACCTTTCTTAATGTACTTCTCCGTTTTGATGCACGATATGATACTAAGTCTGGTTCCACTTCGTTCCCCACGAATAATCAAAGTTTCGCCGTTATAGGGAAGATGAACAACTTTCTCATCACAAATGATCTTCGCACGATGCTTAGATAACCAGTCCATGCCGATGACGACGTCAAAACTACCAAGATCTACGGGCATGAGGTCTATGTTGAAGGGATGATTAAGAAAATTGAATGTGCAACCGCGAACAATGGTGTTGGTGCAAACTACGCTACCATTAGCTAATTCAACGTTGTATGATATGTCTAATGTAGTTGGTTTAATGTTGAGCAAAGGTACAAATGCATTGGACACAAAACTTTTATCGGCACCCGAATCAAATAAAACTGAAGCGTAACGATTATTGAGAAGAAACGTACCCGTTATGACATTCGGGTCCTCCCTATCTTCTCCGCCTCCGATGACGTAAACCCTTCCTCGTGCCAAACCTTCTTGATTCGGATTTGCTTGATTCTTTCCTTTCTTGCAATCCCTCTTGTAGTGTCCAATTTCCCCGCAACCAAAACATGTAACTTGTGGTGCATTGCAATCCCTAGTACGGTGACCAACTTTCTTGCACTTCTCACATGGATCAGGACATCGACCCGGATTGTGGTGACTCAAACACTTGTTACATTTCGGCAAAACCCCCGAATATCCTTTTCCTTCTTTTTGACCTGCGGCATAAACCTTAGCAACTTCTTGCCTCTTGGGCGGTTGTTGAGTAGCATTCCTACCCCTGTTGTCCCACTTGCGCTTGTTATTGTTGTTGTAGTTGCCTCGGTTAGTGTTGTTGAAACGGTTGTTGGGGTTGCTGTTGTTGCTTCGGTTGGTAGTGGTGTACTTGCCTCGCTTCACCACTTGAGCCATCAATTTCTGAGTAACTCGAATGGCTTCCTCGATAGTTTGCGGATCGAACGATGTCACATCTCCTTGAATCACTTCGGGAAGTCCTCCAATAAAAGCCTCTAGCAATTTTTCATTATCAGATACCATTGATGGGCATAACGCGGCTAGTTCCTGAAATCTCCGAATGTACGTATCAATGTCATAACCAATAGTGACCAATTCGTAGAACTCCGTCTCTAACTTCTTGATTTCTGTCCGAGGACAAAACTTCTTAGTCACCAAGTTCTTAAATTCCTCCCACGAAAGCTTAAAAGCATTCTCCATTCCAATTGGTTGAGCGTATGAATTCCACCATGACAACGCTCCATCGAGCAAAGTGCTCGTAGCAAACTTAACTTTACTGTCATCCGGACAGTTACAAAGCAAAAATACCGACTCCAACTTTTCAAACCATCTAACCATTGCTGTTGCTCCCTCAGTACCACGAAACTTAGTGGGTTCAGCACTTTTGAAATCTTTGTACGAGCATTTCTTAACCCCAGATCCTCCGACATTACCAGTAGTAGCAGTAGCTAAACTAGCGGCTTCAGCAGCAGCCGCGGCTTCAGCAGCAGCAGCAGCCACTGTTTCTCGTTCGACTCTTAGTGCATTAGCAATGCTATCGTTTACCAACTTCTGAATAGCGGCTTGAGTCATCTCAACTGTAGCTTTCTTCGGTGCCATAACTCTTCAAAATCACAATATGAAACAATCATGAGAACTCGTAAGAAGAAACAACCATCATACAAATATATCCACAACCACATCATGCATAAAGATAAATGGAATCACAACGGAACAATAACGAAATATCACAATATAATCACAACACACGTGAATAATATACATGAAAATTTCGGCCTACATGGACCGATATCATAGATAATAATAACCATTCATAATAGTAGAGTCAATACTTGATAATTTGTTTGTACAACAACCAAAATACAACAAGTTCTTTAAACTACGTCACACACCCTGTGACTAGGATACTAATGGTCAAAACTATACAATGACAAAAGTCTACATAAGGCACCTCATGGTGCTCCGCCGGCCCTGTCCTGAAGATCACGAACCTGCATAACCAAACTATCAATCAAACTCCTCATCTCATCCATCTGACCCTGCAATGTAACAATACGCTCACGGGCTAAAGCTAACTCCTGTGACTGACTCTGTAACTCATCCTGAGTCATCTCGGCTCGGTCAAACAGCTCGGCATCTCCCCTCAACTCTGTGATATGCTCCCTATCCCGAATCTGGGTGCTGAAGACCCTGAAACTCTAAGTCAATACAAACCCTGCCTAATATCAAACCCTCGACCTCCTCGGCGATGGGCTCAATCCTGTCAACCGACAACTCCTGCAACTGTCGAGTCAAACTATCAATCTGTAACTGCTGTGCGTCGATACGGGCACCTAATGCCTCTGTGGAAGGCTGTCGTGCAGCAGCTGCCCTAGAACTCTCGCCTAACTCAAATCTAACGGGCGGCTCGGGCTCAGTCGATGGTGGTGTAGGGATATCGAAACGTGCACGCTTTTTGGGCGGCAAGTCCGATGCGGGTGCAGGATCTCTAAGAAAGTATGATGATGATGGTGATGATGGTGCTGGCAGAGGTGCTGGTGGTGATGGTGCAAGCAACGGGTTATGAACTGGGCTAACGTGAGGTGTGGGTGCAACCTCGCCCTCCTCGAAGGGTTCGGTCTCGGTGTCGGTCATGATCAGTGGGAAGGCTGCAGTGGATCCGATAGAAGATACAATCTCGGTGGAATGTGATGGATCATCATCCGATGATATGGTAATAGGGTGAGAATCTGAAGACATGTCTGTGACAACCGATATGAACTAAATGTAAATAATCTCGAACAAAGTGTAAGTGAATCCGCATGATAACAATGAACATGTACAATGATGAAATGATGAGATGCTATGATAATGTAGCTATAGTCTAGGGTCAATGATGCAACCTAGTTCTCTATAACTGTAGCTCTGGTACCAATCTGTCACACCCCCAATTTACTTGTTTTGCAGCGGAATGAAATTCTGGGCATTGACTGTCATAGCACCACATCACAGTTATATTGAACGACCTAAAGTGTCGCTTTTAAAAACACATCGTTGGATATTTCATAAAAACATAATCAGAGTACAACATCGGTCCCAAAAGGTTTAACAAGTTTAAGGAAATACAAATATGTTACATATCCCAACGATGTTTTGAAATAAACCATAATGTACATAATGTAAGTCGACGCCGCGACTCAAAATATAGGTCCCTAACCATGTCATGATGAACGTGCCTCAGTTACCTGAAAATACATTGCTAAAAACGTCAACAATAATGTTGGTGAGAAATCATAGGTTTATGTAAACATTTTATACGACTACACAAGTATTGACCATGCATGACAATCAAGTCACGTAAAAATAATGTTACAATTGCCTTAAGCCCATGACCCCGAAACTAGACTGATCAATAATGTATGCCCCTCCACAGAGTGTTTGCCAGACAACTCTGAAATGAAATCAAATGAAATGCATCCGTTCACCTGGTTGGGATTCACCAACCCGAATGGAGGCGTCACCCTCGATAGATCTATCCACTCATCCTCGCTTCAATGATTAACGGTTCATGGTTCAGGAAATGGGGACTTTCAATTGGCATATGTGGTAACTTAAGCAATGTAATGAATTTAACATACTTGGTATCGTACAAAAAAAATGTAGTGCAATGTATTCTCCCCCGTGGGTTTGAAATAATCGAAAGCATGTAAAACGGGGCTATGAAAACTCACTTGGATAAACTGGAAATAACGGCAAAAGTGAGTACACCGAGGTTTAAAATGATGCGTCAACCGGGACCTATTATCAATGATATGATATGTCATGAATTGCAATGTAATGTTATGCATGCACTACGTATGTAATTTATACCATTCACGGGTTTTAAAAATATTACTCGTCGTCGAAAAATACTCTTTTGACGTCTCGACCAATCAAAAATGACTTTACATGTTTTTACGTCAAAATGTCATCCTACAATGGTTTTATAATGATTTTTAGAGAAATTACCACTTTTCGTCGCAAAACAATGTCGTCGGAAAAATCATGAAATTGCCAAAAATGGCTCCGGAAAAGTGGTCGTAAAACAGTGCACGTTGATCGTTAGAGAACGAAATCGACGGTTTTGGAAAGTTTGTATCCATATCTAATAGTTTTAGTTCAGGAGTTTTCGTCCAAAAGGTCTCGATCATAAAGATATTAAGGGTTAAAGTTGGTGGTTTTTGGCTAATAGTGTGCAGAAAATTAGTTACGGCAAGTTTAAGAAAAAGTGTATATCTTTGTCGTTTCAAATCCGTTTTCTACGTTTTATATGTCCTTAGCTTCGTATCAAAGTAAACTAATATATTTTTGACAAGTCGAAAAAATTTGTGAAGCTTAAGGCTCGTTTTTGACTCGGACAAAATGAAAACATGTTGCTGAAATTTTCAGAAATAATATTTTCCGTCGTCAAACTTGTAAAATCCATAACTTCTTCGTTATAAGTCCGTTTTTATCCGTTCAAAAGGCCACGGATTCGTTTTAAAGTATATTTTCTAAATCTCAAGACCAAAATGTCGTACCAACTGTTGGTTTTTCCAGAAATTCGTTTTAAGGACAGAACGTAAAATATAGTTTACGAAAATAGTTTTTCTCGGACAAAACCTATTCTAATCCCTTCAAATCAACTCCAAAACTAATCTAATCCTACCATACACCTTCTTAGGGTGTCATGGGTTCCTAATCACCATCAAGACCAAAGAATAACTTGGGAATAATTATAGGATGACTATTAAGTATATAAAACCTTAAAAATCAAGAAAGAAATGGTATAAACTACATAACATGCATAAAAGCTCCAAAAATGATAAGAAACATATGAAAATGACAAGGAAACTTAAAAATGATGAGAGTATGCTTACTAGTGCAAGTGAAGAGGTGATAAGAACCAAGGTTACCTAAATACTCTAGATTTTTATTTCAAAATCTTAGAAAGAGTATCAACTAGATTGTTAAACACACTAGAACTTGAAGAAAATTTTCTTGATCCCTTTGTTTTCTAGCTTGGCCGGTTCTTGATGAGCAAAAGAGGAGAGAAAGATTTTTTTACACCTTTGATAAAATGAGTTGTGTGAAGTAAACTTTGAGTTAGTAGGACTTTTGTATCAAAATTATTAGCTAGACAATTTAGTAAGAGAGCCATACCAATCAATTAAGACTCCCCTCCCCTATGGCCGGTTTTGGGGGAGGGTTGTCTACCCATAATATATTTTTTTTTTTTTTACTTGTAGCTTGTGTAATTTGTAGATATTTTGTGAGACTTTTGATAAAATGTATAAGTATAGTAAAGTTAAGTTAGAGTAAAATGAAAGTTTTTATTAGATCAAAATACAATGTAATGAGTTGATAAAAATTGTAAAAATACTTTCCTCGTGAAAATCGGGTGATAAAATAATTATCGTAAAATTTTTAAGAAAACGACGTAATAATTAAACTTTAACGATTAAAATACCAAATAAATGTGAAACACTAGGAAAACTAAAAATATAGTTTTTATAAACTAAATGTAAGTTTAAAAATACCTCGGGATCATTTTTGAAAGTAACGGATTAAATGTTAAAATAAAAACTCACGCGATAAAGATTTTTAAACATAAAAATTACGCGTTGAAGGGTGAAATGAAATGTCGTGAATGAATGAATGATATGCACATGATGTCCATGAAATGTAGACTACTCATAGTCCATATGAAATGTACGTGATGTCATGATCATGAATTCGCCGCTAAACCTCCAAGGTTACGCGAATTTGAACCAAGTAAACCAAGTTTACTAAAATGTTGAAATAATGAAACGTGAACGGTGTCGAGAAATGACCTGAAAGTACGGGATGTCACAGTACAAGTTATGTATTTTTTAAGCCTTTAAACTTTCTCGTGAAATATTCGTGGCTAGGTCAAATGGTCATATCCAGGGTAAAAGTGGGTCAAAAGAGTGGTCGTTTACACCGTTTTTCTGGGTTTATATGAAGATGGACGGAAAAGTGGTCGGAAATGTCGCCGGAAAAAGTCAACAAATGGTCAAAACCCTATTTTTACGCATAAGGAGGCGTCTTCAGTGATATTTACGCATAACTGTGAAGTTATGCGTAAGAACAGTTAAGCGTAAGGTGTTTACGCATAAGCCTATGCTTACGCATAAGCTTTACGCGTAAGACCAATTTTACGCATAAGACCAATTTTACGCATAAGCTTTGGGCTTTACGCATAAGGGTGTATAAGGTAGCTATTTACGCGTAATATTTACTTTACGCCTAAACTTTTCTAAGTTACGCGTAAGAGCTAAAGAATCAAGATGAAGGAGAATGTTCTTATGCGTAAACTGCCGTGACACTAGAAGTTGACCTTGACCAAACTAACCAAATACCACTAAATAATTGACCTCAGTTCAATTACAACCATCATTGGTCCATGTTTCAACTACAACAAATTGATTTGAACAAGTGAAATCAGATTCGACCATTCATTCCAAAAAAATAATTCTACCCTAGTCATTAACCTTGTCACAACCCTTACCTTCACTCTTCAAATCATAATCATCATGACTCATAACTACAACCAGATAAGTCTCAGATTGTACTTTCTTTCGCAAAAGTTTCTCAAGACTTAGAAAAGTCATTCAATCGAAAGTTACAACTCCTCATCGACTCTTGTTGAAGCCTTAGCTTCAATCAATATTCGAAAGTTTAAAGATTAGACAATAACAATTATGTTACCATCTATCTTTCATTCGTATAATGAAAAACATAATCAATTGTTATATACCTACCTGTGAGAACCTTTAAAAGGTTTCAAAGCCAAAAAAAATATCATGATAATAAATGGGTTATATTGCTCGGATTAATTCGTTTGATGCGTGTTTTTCTTGGATGACTTACTCGGATTTGTTAGATGTTGTTGAGATGAGATGGGTGGTTTCTTGTTGTTAGATGAGTTATTGATAATTGATGAGATGAGAGCATAATCTAAGATTTGGAGAAGTGGGTTGAGATGTTGCCTGGAAATACATATGTGGTAGGCGTATGTTTATGATGTGTGTGCTTTAGGTTTAGGTCAAATATGTGACCAGTTAAGGGTGTTATATATATCCGGATATGCACTTTTGGATAGGTAAGGAATTTTTTTGGATCGTGGGCGTTAGAGTTAAATCCATTAATGGGCTGAAATTAGTTTACACATAAATTACAATGGACTTAACTCTTTCTGGATCGTGTGTAATGGATTTGTTCGCTGATGTGATACATGGTTTGGGATGTGTTTATTTGAGCATGATTGGTCTAACAATAATTTGTTATCCGTATGTTTTATTTATAAAATATTGGATACAAATTTTTGCTATAAATTAAAGAGTGGTATTTTGGTTCACGAATTTTCACGGGGATACATTTTTGACAAGATCGGGAAACCATTATCATAGTTCACATTAACCAAGTAACGAAGGCTAGTTTTGGGCATGTAACCGCAAGATGTGACTACGGCACGAATTCACTATTATTTATTTGAGGTTGAAGTGGGATATCACGGATGCGTGTACTTAGTATCTGAAGATATCGGGGTTGGTTGGATGCATGATTCTTCGAGATCCTTGTTCGAGTTTTAACCATCATGAATGACAAAGACTTGAGTTATCTAGTTGAACCTGATGTAAGGAGTTACGTTGTTGTGCTCACAGCTTATAACTATCACTTTTAAGGAGTTACGTTGTTGTGCTCAAGTGTCACACTAAGGTGTGGATAATTTGAGAAACTTTAAGTTTACCCTTTTTTCGATGGAGTTAAGAAAAAGGGTTCTTCGTCTGACAATAGTGCAAGTTTAAGTCACAAGTTCGGGTTATACTACTTCAGTCTCAAGTTCGTCATATTGGGTTTTCTCCATCAGTAGTCATTACAAAAAGCCGTCATAATGATAATGGGGTCGGTAAAGAGTTAGCTGAGAAGAGTATACACGAGTAGAGAAGTTTTATCAGCAGTTGATTCTCACGAGATATTTATGGTACTTCGCACTTGTTCGATTAATTGAACATACATGGTTTCGATGTCTCCAATTCATCATCAACATACGTGGTGTATGATTCTGATTCAATGAAAACATCGGGGGGAAGAGAGTATAGGTGGTGTTTGCTTCCTTTGATGTTTTTGGATTTTTTTTCGAAAACCCTCTCCTTTCATGAATTTCTTCAATCAGGGGGAAGAAATGAGACGAACAGTGGTTAAAATTTCTCAAGTTGGTGTTATCATCTCACTTTCACAGAGTTACCGTGCGTGAAGTTACCTAAATATGATGTTGTGATGCCTCACACACGGTCATTTTATCGAGTAACTGCATATTAACAAGTGATTATTATTCCGATAGACCGCAACATTCAGGGGGAAGTCGTTTCATTTAATCTTTCACGGTTTTTTTGGTGTGAAGCATCTACATGTGTGAGAAGATCTTGTTGATTTCTTGCATGTTACCCCCGAACGGATTTTCCATAAACAAGTCAGATTTACCTTGTGTGGTTTACAGCTCATCTACAAATTCCGCTGCGTACTAAAAACTTCAAAAGTTAGAGGAAATGTTCACTACATCAAAGTTTCGAATCTGCTAAAGACGGTTGTCAGTTTGGGGGGAAGCTGATTCAGAAACTTCTCCAAAAAAGGAGTGTACGGAGAAGCTGCTAAAGACATGCGGCATGAATTGGGGGGAAGTTAATCCAATTTATGCATATTACATCATTTGCCTACAAGTGAAGAAAACGGTTCTCAAGTCAAGGTACAAGAAGAAGACAAAGAGCGTAAACTTTTATCATCCTCAACACTTGAAGAGCTTAAGAAGACCTTTCTTCATTTATTTTCTATATTTGTAGTAAATGTTGTAAGTAATCCCTTATGTCGTCCCATTGGGGGAAGATTGTTGGAATCGCTCCTAACTCGTAAATGGAACGACATTGACGGGATTACATTTTCTATCTTTGTTACCTTAAACACAAGGGCTTGTTATGTCATTTAGTGATAGATGTAAGTGTTTGGGTATAAATACCCCTCCATACTTCCATGGAGGGTGAGACTCTTGTGTAAGCTTTCACCTTTCAATAAAATAACACATAGTTCTCTCCCATCTCTCTTGTTTCTCTCTCTAACTTGAAGATGGGTTTCTTCCATCTTCCAAGACCTCCCGATTCACCAAATCACCCATACATACGATCCTAACAAACTTGCTCGAAGAAAAGGAAGTTTCCTTTGACCCCGAACGAGCGTTGTACGCGTATCATGTGGTCAAATGGTCTTTTAGCACTTCTTCATTACTGCTTTCTGTAAATCATGGGTCAAAATGCAGTTGACTAGATTTCTTCAAATCGCAGTTTTTAAGTCAAAATGCATCAGCCTGTAGTCTTCCAAAATGCAGTTTTCTTAAAGATCAAATCGCAGTAGTCCAAGTCGCACTTTTACTGTTTTGTCAAAACGCACTTTCTGTCAAATCGCAACTTCTTATTGACAAACCGCACTTTTCTTCAAATCTCAACAACAAACCGCATCATTCTTCAAACCGCAGTAGTACAAAATGCAACTTGAGTAAGAAACCGTAGTGAAGTACAAGTGTCTTTTTCATGTGTTTTGTCCTTTTCCTACCTTTTAGTATTCTAACAAACCGCAACCAGGAATGTATTAAATCGCAGATAAGAACAATCACATTCCAGAAATGCAAACTTTAAGGACTCATATTCTGACCACTTCTTTGACCAGTTTTACAAGTTTATTTTCCCACAGAATCACGGAAACTGATAAAAGAAAAAGTCACAAGTATAATAAAGCATTTTGACAAAAAACTGATTCGACCACAAAACACACAAATGACTAGTAGATTCACTTGCATATAACAATGGTTAAAAACAGTTTACCACTTCAAAATTAAAACCAGTAAACGACATCAAGAACAGTAAATTATAACAAATTCAAAACCCGCATCAAAACGCATCAACAACGCCATACAAACCGCATCAGAAACCGCACAAAACCGCATCAAAAGTAGTACAAAAACGTGAATTGAACCACACGAATCAACAAAAACAACATAGCCTTGGCTCCGATACCAATTGTAGGATCGTTATTTTATGTTATTCATATGATTGGGAGGTCTAGGATTATGGAAGAAGAAGTTAGCCATTTTAGAGAGAGAAAGAGTAGAGATGGCAGTTTCTTGAGAGAGAAAACACTATGTATGTGTTTATTAGAATGAAAACCACCAACCATTCCATTAGAGGGAAGGTGTATTTATACAAATTACTACACGCCACCTACGGGCTGTGGATCAGGCATACAGTGGGTAAAGACTCGTCCGTCCTCCACGGTATTGCTAAACTAACTAAATAACTAATAAATAATGTTATGTCTACGAGCTAACATGTGCTAGACTATAGTTGGGGTGACCGACACTTTACTATGGATTTTCTAAATCCTAACAACTTTCGTTGTGTGTAGGTAATTTATGTATTCAAGTTTTAAATTTATATTTTTCCGACTTTACCTATGACAAACACTTATGGACAATTATCCGGTCGATGGTGAGCTAGTTGGTAAGTAGGGTGTCGATCACTAAGAGTGGAACGTTAACAATTAAATCTATCAATATTTAAATTTTGTAAGTTAGTCCATCGGTATTTTAATCGGTTCATCTAAACTTAACCGATTCAATATTTTGAGCTAATTGATTATTCGTTGGTACGTATTATAAACCAACAATGTAAAGTTTTATTATATTTTATTAGAAGTTGGTCACAATAAACCAACTTAGTAGTTTTGTAGTACTGGTTGATATCGCCACTATTTGTTGTATTATATTTATGGATTGCAAGGGAGTTGGCCGTTAAGAGAACGCCAACTAAGGTTTATTTTATAAGATGGTGATTAAGACATCATTGAGTCTAATTCGTGTCTACCTACTAAAGCGTGAGTTTCTGTGTTAAAGCGTGAGTTAGTCTATGATTTGTGTCTTTTCATAGGAAGGTCGGGAAGTAATTAACCACATGTTTATTGTTTGGATTTAATCTATCTATTTGTTATTTTAGTTTACACCAATTATATGTATTTCTCATACCTTATCCTTACCCTTACCAAATTGCTTTATGCATTGTTAGCTTTCGAGCATCCGGATATAGTAATGGCTTTGTGAAAATATCTAATGCATTACTATTTTAGTGACCATCCGATTTTTGAGTGATCAAATGATGTGCCAGCAATCTAGGGTGTATATTTTGGTGACCATCCTTTATGAAAATAACGTGCCAGTGATCCAAGATATAATATTCTAGTGACCATCCATTGTTTGAATAAATCAAGAATATGCGCCACTCGATCTAATATGTTTTTGTATGAGATGTTTGAACATAATTTTGGTACAACCCTTAAGCCTTATCATGATTAACCCAATTTACCCTTTTAGACTTGTTACTTCTTAGCTGTAGTGGTGGAGATGTGTATCCTTTCCAAGCTTATGATAGAATACTCATCATGACTGAGCAATTGAGCGAACTAGTTAAAAGTTACCGCATAGATTAGTTGAGTGATTTGAGTGATTTCATTTTCTTATTTCGTAGAGGTGTTTGGTTGTGCACTTGAGATTAAACAAATAAATGTTTAACTAGAAAATTTCTAAATGAATGTTTAGTATATATTTTCATAAGTTTTATCTAGAGTTTACTTGAGGACAAGTAAAGTTAAAGTGGAGGAATACTTGATGACATCAAATAAGGTTATATTAATAGCATTATTTATCCTATGAATATTGCTTGTTTTATATTATTTTATAAAATATTAGATACTTAACCGCTTAAATATTTCCATCTCTGATATCTACAAGAAATTGGTGAAAATTAGCAATAATGGATGCGTTTTGAAGAAAATTGGTCAACTTTGATAAAGTCCACAAAACTGACAAGAATACGCCGCATCGTTCTAGACAGATACGCCATATACCAAGACTTGCACGATTATGAAGATCATTCCCGACTTTGAAGAATATGCCGTATCCAAGTATTGGATACGCCGTATATGAAACTTTGTTCAAAAATAATAACGAGCTTGTTTTAGTCCAGATACACCGTATGACCTTATCAAGATACGCCGTATCTATCTCAATGACTTCACCAGATTTCCAAGATAATGAAGAACTGATATACCGTATTCATCTCTATAATATGCCGTATCAGTAAGGTGATGTACGAATATTCTAAAATTTAATAATCTTAGACCCCATGCGAAGTTACCTCGATACGCCGTATCAGACTAATCCAATACGCCGTATCGACCGTTTTCGAAAAGTATAAATAGAAAACCCTAAGTGTGATTTTCAAAGAGGAGAAGCCACCAAGTACGAAGCCAGAGACAAAAGAAGACCAAGAAGGTCCTGCTAGTGCCATAATTCCATAGTAGAGTTCACTTAATTTGTTTTACTACACTTTAATTGTTCGGTTATCGTATTTTTCTCTTTTGATTTATACTTGAACCATTCTGAACATGTTATCTTGTATTATGACTAATATTATGGGCAAATACCTGTAGGTATTAGCCAAGTTTAATGATTATTTGATGTTTGGATTTGTTCTAATTAGATAGTTTACTTATTCCTGAGTATTGTTAGGTTTATTACTTTATTCATATTGTTAATATGTTAATGTAAGCCCTAGGTGGATAAATAATAAATTGATTATCATTAAGGTGTGCTTTATGTGGATTTCGAGTAATCGTGATAGGATTAGATCTGTTGAAAAACTTAATACACAAATCTAGAATCTAGGGGTTGCCTAGATTTAGGTCCGATAAACGCATGTCGTGAGTATCGTCGTTACAGGTCTTAGACTAATCAGACATCTTACAAGACTAAACTTGGTTAATACGTTTTCCTTACTATCGGCTTGACCCTTTTTTATCTGTGTTTGTGATTGTGTGTGTTATCTGCCTCATTGTATTTACAGTTTTATTAAATCTAAACCCCATGCCAGTCTCTCAGGCTGAAAAACCCTTTTGATGCTTTAGAATTAGGTTTAGATAGACTAACTTACATAATTAAAATACTGATAGATTTAAGTGTTAACGTTCCACTCTTAGTGATCGATACCCTACTTACCAACTAGCTCACCATCGACCGGATAAATGTCCGTAAGTGTTTGTTATAGGTAAAGTCGGCAAAATATAAATTTTAAACTTTGTTAAGGCTGATGCTAATGGCTCGGTTGTCACCCAACCGAATACTTGACCGTGTTATCCCCATTATCCCAACCGAACCCCAACCGGTCACCCCTAACCTTTTAAAAGTTATGTTTGGCCTGCCAACCAAAACTTTCAATTTGTTTTTTGCGTTTATTTATTTATTTTTTTGGGGGAGGGGGTATATTTTTTGTTGTGGTTTATTAGCAAAGTTATGTTTGGCCTGCCAATCAAATGTTTCAAATTGTGGTTGCGGTCACTCCTAACATTTTCAAAGTTATGTTTGGCCTGCCAACCAAAAGTTTCAATTTGTTTTTTGCGTTTATTTATTTATTTTTTCTGGGGGAGGGGGGTATATTTTTTGTTTTGGTTGCGGTCGCTTTATTAGCAAATTGTGGTTTGGTGTATTTTTGGAGAGAAAGAGTTGATGTGACGTTGATTTGACAGGGGGTGACCATAATATTTACGGTTATCGTTACCATTGGCCTAAGAATTAATAAATAGATGGCAAAAGGCGTATAAAGTATAGTTGAGTGGTCCGAGTATAAAATCAAATACTTTAGGGCACAAATAACCATTAAGGATAGTACAATGGCCAACAATAACTTTTATCTGATAGATTTCAAAATTAATGAAAGTCAGGGGATCCCACGCCTAAACTACTGCCACGTGTTATTTTTTGATCTACTGCCAAAAGACGTGACGCTCACTTTGATTAATTTCTTTCTATTTTGAATTACATTACAAATCCGACTTGTTGATTTATGTTAGTACTTGGTCAGTTGTTACACAGTTATTATTTACGCCATATTTGGACAGGGATACGTTAAGTGACCAATTCATCTCTTGAATTAGTAAAACTCTTTTTAATATTAACCTGAAACCTCCCTCCTATAATAATTGTCCACTTTGATTTTTTTGAGTCTTTTTGTTCAACTTTTATCATATATATTTTTAGTTGTGTAATATAATACTTGATGAAAAATATATGAATAGATTATATTTTTAATGTATTTTCATTTGGTATAGTTTTCAATCAAATATTATATAACACAAATAAAAATATTAATGGTCAAAGTTAAATAAAAAAGACAAAAAAAATAAAACTGTACAATTATTATGAAACGGATAGAATACTTGAAAGTGAATAAAATATTTATTTTGACCATCAATGCCCAAGAGGAAAGTTGCTATCCAAATTGCGTGAATTGGGCAGGCGGGAGTAGATGTTAACCTGTCTTTTCCATTTGTCAAACGTGATTTACGGTGCAATATGTTCAATTTTTTATTTTTTATTAATAGAACCGTAGAAGCAACTTTTTATATCTTTTAAACATCAAAAAAACTTATTTGAAAAATTCTAATAGTATATGATTCTGTCAACTAAACTTTAAAACATTTTCGCTAGACAGTTTGCAACCACACTTGTTTGTTTCACGGGATGGGTTATTGGTACCTCTCTAAAAGACCAACAGTACATTTATTTATTTATTTATTTATTTTGCAAAAACTATTAAACTGAAGTACGGAAAAAAAAATTTAATAAGTCAAAAATATTAAACTGACAAAAAATACGAAATAAAAATTAATTAAAAATTGTGTTGTAGTGTAAACATGAGTGAGCTAAAAAGTGACGAATGTAGAAAGTGGGTTAGGGGTAGCAATAACACAACCCTTGATTCACTCTATGTAAGTGTTGTGCGCATAGATAAGTTTGCACACAACACATAGATGATAAGAGAATTTTATTTGATATGGTTAATAAACTACTATGAAAAAAATGACAACCTAAACCAAATCTATGCAAATCCGTATATGAGGTTCAGAGGCCTCAAAATATATATTCCGTTATATATTTAGAGCCTTATAATTCACTTCCAACAAAAATATGAATCCTACACAATTTTATGTTGTAATCATTTGTTAAACCTTAAAATATATCATCAAAATATTATGTTTTTTGTTTTAATAGTTGATATAATATATTTTTAACCATCGTATTTAGTTATTGTATAAAATTTTGCACAAATCATCCGTTCACTCAGCTACAAGACTGATACTCATGTAATCGGATATGAGTAAATTGTGTTAGTCTCGTTATTTGCTCCTCCAAATTTCAATTTCCTTGTTCCGAAAATCTATTGCTTTGATCAAGTATTGTATTACATCTTCATATTTTTTGTTCAGATTCGAACGCTTGATTAAGGAGTCATATTGTTCAAATCAAAGACAATTATGTGCCATATTTTCCTCTGTTGCAAATCTCCAAAACTTCTTGGGAAACGACTGCGTATTGGAAATTTTTTTGTGCTGGTGTTGATGGCGATGGAATTCTTGGTGAAAGTGGTGGGAATGGAACTCTCGATCGTTTGTTTCTGTTAGAAGAATTGGATGACGTTATGTTAAACTTTGTTAACGGATGGTGATAATCTCTAAAAGTGAGAATGAGGGTTTGTTTGTTATATACTGGCATGGAATTAACGAAGCCTCGTGACCAAAATCAGAGTTAATCGGTGTTACCGCCAAATTGGTGATGAAAATAAGATTTTATTAATTAATTTTATCGTTCAAATAATAACAAAACAATAGAAAAATACATTCGTAGAATAAAAATACATTCAATCAATATTATATACGTTTAAATTATAGTTATACATTGAATCCAAAGAGGACTTGAACTAGATTAATACACCCAATTGATAGAAATTATACCAAAGTTGTGGTTGATCATAGGATTTGAAAATCCTTGGATCAACATCCTTTTCCTCAAAACACGTTACATAACGTAGGTGGAAACTATTAAAACCACGCTACGCATAAGTGTGATGGTGGGATCCTTTGAAACTTTTTTTTTTTTTTTTCATAAGCCATGTCATTTTAAGGAATAAGTGATGAGGAACAAAACACTAGTATTCTTAAACCATATCAATGAACTTGGGCGCACTTGTGGATCCTTGTCATAACCCCTAATTTTCTTTTGCGAATAAGAGACGGTGGTTACAACCATATTAAACAATGGTCGTGGCCAATTCACCCCGTGAAATTTGAGTAGGGTAAACATCCCCAGGCCTCACATCGTAAAGTGACGAAGACCTCGAGGTCTCGAGTTCAGGGACGGAACCAGAAGACAAATTAAACAGGTGCATTTATGAGAAATCAAACAAGACTACATGCACAACATTTTGAGACTGGGTGCATTTATAAAATAACATAAAAAATATATTTTTTTTTTAACAAAATTAACACTACGAGACAAAAATTCATGGGTGTCCCGAGACCCCCTGATTCCGTCCCTAGTCGAGTTGGATACAAGTGTATCCAAACGAAAAATGATGAAGGCCTAGTTTGAGACATAACATATCTAAATGTAGATTTTTTACGAAAATATAAAGGGAGATTGTCATAAGTGTTACTATTGGGCAATATATAGAGAGAATGTTTGTATGGAAGAATAAAAACCCGAATGCATAGAGTGTAATTATAGGAAAATTTGCTATCGCAAACAGTCTTGATATATCGGGTTTATCAAAATAACATGAATTTTGAAGTAAATTGCATTAATTATACCATTGCAAGATGTCGCGATACTTATCGCAATTCATCGGTTGATATCTTATTGTTATCGATTATAATTTAAATATATCGTTTTTATATCGTGTGACATCATTGAGACTATAGTGATAATTTAAAACAAATCTTGTCAGTTTCAAGTTGTCAATGCTGATTTGAAGAGAGAAATGATAAATCATATTTTGATTTTAAAGTATGAAAAAAAAAATTAAAAAAATAATAAAAAATAAAAAAACATTTATGAATCACACTTGAGTGAAAAATAGCGCATAATAAACGAATTTCCATTTAGAAAAATGGCGATCAAGATGTCCATGCTTAACTGAGAACCTATCCTGAATGGTCAAATACTTAAATGGTCCCCCCCAGTTATGTCATCATATCAAAAGTGAAAAGATATAATCCATTATCCTATCTTTTTTCCTTACATATGTTCATGGCAATTAGTTGTTTAACATAAATACAATTTAGTTATTTTTAAGCATATATGTTTCTTCATCTATCATTTGTTTATTTCACAAGTATGTGAGTTTTCTTTTTTCCTTATCTTGCAAAACCTGTGAGATTATTAGCGAACGGTGAGCAACACTTAGTGACACTTTAACGACATTTAATGAACACTTCCAATACGTTGTGAGTTTATTTTAAAAAAATAGCAAAACAAGCATTACGAAAAATGGATACACCATTAAATCCGAGAATGTTTGGGTATTTGGTGATAAGTGTTTGGTAGATTAACTATATATGTTTTTTCTCGGAATATTACTATATTCGCTACGTATATATCAACAAAACTTTTGACAATTTTATCACGGCTTTGCTTCGGATTGCATATCAATAGGTACGTATTACATGTTAAAGTCTACATTGGTTTATTTTACACTTGCTTAAAATTTGGTTGAACTAAACACTTTTAATAAACAGCTATGCTTACTAGTGGCTCTAGCTTCATCTTTTTACTCATTCTCTTCAATCTAATATTTGATATTTTGATTGCTATAAGTTCATGGAATATGCACCTGGGGTGGAATTTTAACCATTTTTTCTTTTCTTTTTATCTTTTTAATGCGAAAAATATAATGTACAAGTACTAAAGTTATAAATATCTTAGACACCAAATCGTGCATGTTTGATTCCTTCGTTATGTCCACGATCCACCGTATCTATTCACGTACATCATCAATAATATAATGGATACACAATTAATATTGGCATTTAATAATTCAACACTTGATCCAGCCACCATCTAATTTAAACATTTTAGACTAAATTAGGATTAAAAAGTTGACCAAATGTTATTGTTATCTATAAATATAGAGCTTGATTATGTCAAATGTAATCAACTTGGAAACAAGGAGTTAGTCAAAATCAAGTTTATAATTTTTGATTCATAATTGTAAGAAAACTTCTAAGCGACGTGTTTTTTTATATGTAAAAAAAAAGAAAAAAAAAATACAAAAAGAGAGTTCCAACTAAAGCTAGTTCTATGAGGTGAATCACAAACTGACATGGACGGACACACTTGAATACCAAGTGAGACACGACCTAAGTCAGATTTTAATTCACAAAGTGTAGATATTTCGTGTTATTTTTTTATGCGTACAACCTTTAATAAGATTTTTGGGTTAGTTTCTTCTCGGGTGCAACTTTAGTACTTATATTCAAAAAGGAAAATATGTGCAACACTCTTCAAGAGAAATTAGTATGGGTATAAAGAATGTAACCGTGTTTATTTAATATATAATAGAGTGATTGGTTGCATAATCATATCCACTATATGAATTTAAACTGTTTGGTGAAAAATGAAAATGAAAACAAACATTTGTTCTACTTGTGTTATAAATTTTAATATACATGAAGTCATGAATTTCATCAGGTATTGGAGCTCGTATTTAACGAAACTGACTTGACGTGATTGTGATTAAATGAGACAAATATAATTATTCAATAGTCCAATAACAATGTTTAAAAAAATAGTCCAATAACATTTACGAGGGTTTAAGCCCAGAACATTATCGATATATAATTTGGGGCTTCAGTGGTATAAGGCCCAAAGTCTAGCTAAATTTTTATTTAATACACACCCATGGCCCATTATAAACACTTTTTCGCTTTTATGATTAAAATTCGAGATTTCGAGTCGCACACTTATGCTCCATCGAACAAGAACTACATGTCACATTTACGATGGCAAACAAGAAATATCGAACGAAAATGTCACAAAAATCCTTTGAATAACAAATGAGAACTCTATTTCAAAGTTTTTGGCATAAAGTAAATGGTGAAAGCTAAAGATACGCAACATATTTTTCAATTAAACATGTCTACGCAATGTACTTTGTAAATTGTCAAAGACACGTAACATATTTTCAAATAATCTTCGATCTAGCTAATATGACCGGTTATAGCAGGTTAATAGCTTACAACAGGATTAAAAGTTACACCTTTAGCCCCTAAACTGAAACAAATTCGTATATTTAATCCTTTTTTGGTAACGTTCGCTAATTTATAAATTAAAAAAAAAAACTTTTAAATCTTGTTTTTGAAAATCTAGACAATTTTTTTTTTTTTTTTTTTTAAATTTAACTTTTTTTAAAAAAAATTGCATAAATTTTTTTGTACATTTTTTTAGTCTCGATATATTTTTTATGTTCGTTTAAAAATCTTGAAAATTGTATTTTTTAAATTATAGATTCAAAATCTAACAGTTTTTATAAAAAAATGGAAAAACCTTTTTTAAAAATCTGATAAATTTTTTTATTTTTTGTAAAAAATCTGGATATATTTTTTTAAATAATTACGATTTTAAAGATTTTAAAATAAATATGAAAATTTTATCCAAATTAAAAATAAAAAGTATAAAACAATTTATCTTTTTTTTAAAGTTAAAATTTATAAAAAAATTATCTAGGATTTAAGGGGAAAAAAAATAGTTTTTTAATTTTTTTTAGGATTTAAGAAAAAAAATTTTAAGTTTTTAATTTTTTTTTAACGAGAGTCACTAAAAAATGATCAAGTGCGCGAATTTGTTCCAGTTTGAGGACCAACAGTGTAACTTTTAATCCTGTTAGCCTGCTAGTAACCGGTCATATTAGCTAGATCGAATATTATTTGAAAATATGTTGCGTATCTTTGACAATTTACAAAATACATTACGTAGACCTATTTATTTGAAAAAACATGTTGTATATCTATAGTTTTTACCCTAAAGTAAAAACTAAGAAATATTGAATTTTTTATTTCTTAAGATATAAAAAAATAAAGTGCAAACTATTTACTACTTTAAAAAAATTATTTAAAAATTGACTAATTTTCGTCTTACGATTAGTGATATTAACAACGAGGAATATGCATGTACTTATGGGGTATTTGTTCATACTTTTTGTATCAAACCGTAAAATTGATAATAAAATTAACGGGCATCCCATACATCTTGCATTGTATCGGAAAAAAAGTATACTTAACGAAAGAAAACCCAAATTTCACCAAAACAAAATTAACTAACCAATTGACAACTTGATTAATAGGTTTGTGAATCATCAATTACCTAATCCTTTGTTTAGGTAGAAGAAAAAAACACACAGAACATACTTTGTTTTTTCAAATCCCTACATCTAAATCAAACAAAAAAAACCATGGTGACAATCCATTACTGGAATTTGTCTATGGATAAATTGGTGCTTCTGTTCGCTTTAGTCATCATATATAAGTGATTTTGAAGACTCTTTTTAAGTGCTAATGTGTATAACGAGTAAGAACACTGTGCGTTGCAGCGTGTTTTACTTGAAACAATCTTAACGGATAATGTAAAGGGTTAATAACGCATCATACTTGTCACAATTGTCAGTTCGACATAGCGAACATAAAAAATAGCTCATTTGCCCACCTTTCTCGTCTATTTTGTCTTAAATGATACATTTATTACCTCTAACCACCGGTAGTGTACACGTTGGCAGTTAAATGTCCACTGTAAGATATTGGATTTCACATACACATCAAACCATAACACAAAGTAGGCGTACAAGAGGTTTTTAGAGAGAGAAAGTTAGAGGTTTTGGAACTTTAGTGAGAGAAAGAAAAATCTTATTATGAGCTCCAACTCTCTACCTTGGAAGGTAGAGAGTATTTATAGTCTTACAATAAAACGCCACACAAGGGCTGTGGATCAGGCATACAGTGGGTAACGACCGTCCGTCCTCCACGGTGTTACTTAACTAAATACTACTTAACATAAAATAACTACGACTACGAGCTTTCTAACGATTACATATACTTGAGGTGATGACTCTTTAATACCTGGAATTTCTAATTCCTAACAATCTCCCCCTAAGGGAGGTCACCTCAAACACACATTAAATTACATTGAATACAAACAGATATTACATTGAGATTTTTCTTGAATTCTTGTCCATGTTCTTTGTTCTGTAGCTCGTAGTCTTTGATTCTTCATAATAGCATGTTTGGATAATCGGTGGAGGTCTTTAACGATCCACGTGATCTGAGTTTTGAGCCAGATTTGAGATCATCAGCCACATTAAATCTCTGACTCAACCTTTGTTGTGTTGGTAATTAGTGATGTTGTGACTTTTGGACCGACATGCTCACATTCAGGATCATGATTTATTCTTATCAGAGTAGCGGAAGCTTTCGTTGATTCATGATATTGGCGCACAGTAGCGAAGCATGGAATGAAAATATCAGAGTCATTGATGTACCAGTCATGATTTCTTTAGATATGAATGTGTTGTGTGAGCATGCGGCTATGGATTGACCGCTCCATTCGATCACCGCAGACTTCGGGTGTACCCTGCATAAGACAGTTAGCTATAAAGCGCACGAAAGTGTCTTTGATCACTTTCGATGAATTGAGGTACACGCCCACGGTTCCCGTTGATCATTACAAAGTACCTGTGATCGTATAATTCCGAAGAATTTCCTTGACAGGGTTTCGCAGCTGCTCTAGCCGTTCTCAAACCGGAGTGTCTCAAAGAAGACAACACGGAGTGAGTGAACCAGCGAATAGAGATTCACTGATTGATGAAAAGAGATTTGAAAAACAATCGTGTATCGCTCAATAGAAATTGTTTTTGCAATACAACGAAGTTTTAGTGAAAAATCATTTATCAATCATAAACACCTTTTGATTTGAAATAATTGTACACAGTCGATGTGCTTAGAGAAAAGAGTTTTTAAACACAACAACCGGTTTTTCAAAGGCATCCGTCAATCCATTTTCTTGGACCTGGATTGATTCAATTTTGAATCGCTCCATTGATGAGGTCCATATGACACAATCAAGTCTTGGCAATACCACAAGGATAGTGCGTAGGACTCATAAGATATAATCTCACAGTCCACATTGTGTGAAATAGTGAGTCTTCAAGAAATAAGTGTCCTAAAGAGATTAATTGATGATCTCGTGGCTCTAGACTCAATTAGTGCATATTTGGTTCCTATGCGGAGACTAGGAGAGGGTCTCCTTCAATATCAACGATCTCTAAGAGAAAGTCGATAGATTATGTCGGTTCCCGTGAGAATGAAACAAGCCCTTTTAAGAGGAACTTGAGTGGTTTGGAAAGTTGAAGTGCGTCACTGGGTTCATGATGTCTTGTCTTCAATACCGATGTTACCTTGGTAACCACCAGTAGTATATGAATTGAACCGGTTTCTGCCCTAAGGTTGAATAAATGGAGGGCTATTTCTTTTCACCCTTTTTCACATTCAATTCTTTTTAATTCTTCAACCCCTTCAGTACTTACCGAGACTTCATTACTAGAAAGTTGTTGGGTTTATTCCAATACTAGCTCGTCTACAGTCTGCACTTTTCCCATATCTCATTTTTCTCCTTTTTCATCATACCTAAGGACTTCTACACTATCTAGTGGATTGTCCCTGGTAGATCCCTCCGGTTCTGGCGGATCATGGGACCTCAACCTAACCTTATCATCCTTATATCACCGTACATAAAGTAAAGTTGGTCGGTCTTTTTGGTATCGTACATTTGCCATTGGAACCAATTAAAAACCATTTGAAAATCAATCAAGATACTTGTGATATAGAATCAAAGCATTTTGTATCTTAATTGTTTTGATACTTTAGAAATGCTCCCCCTCAACATATGCATAAAAATTTAGAAATTGTTTAGCACATGGAGGCAAGAGATCTTAAAAATCGTTAGATTGAGAATGAAAGGTCCAATCTTTTGATTAAAATTTTCTAAAATGATCATCATCACTTCCTAATCAATTTGAGTAGATAAAACATTTTAAGGAATGATGAGGTTTTCACAAGTTTGCTCCCCCTCAATATGTGTATAGATGTTTGAGAATGTTTTGCACATATTAGGAAAAGACTGCACATTGAGATAAATAGATCACGTTTCAAATATTTGTGGTTTAAGATAGATGCTCCCCTCAACGTGTGCATGGAAAATTTGAAATCGTTTGTCACTTGCGGGGAGGCAAACATGCTAATCACTTATGAAACCATTTATCGAATTATCAGTTTAAATCCAATTTAAATCACAAATTCTTCTCCGATCACAATTATCAAAACATTTGAGATTTGTGATCTCTGTAGATTTAAATTAATTTTGAAAGCTTTTAAGGAGAATTGTGACTTGATTATGAAAGCGTTTTAACTGATAAGGATATGATTTTGAGACTTTAAACTCCATTGGTTAAACATGCATGATTATCTTTTGAAAACAATTGTATGACAACTAACTTTTTGAATTAATTGAAATCATTCTCCCCCTCAATCAATGACATAGGTTGTTGATTGAGATAGATATTTTGACAAATAAGTCCAGATGATTTTCAAAACTTGAGTCCGAGTTATTGTACAAAGCAATTAGTTTTCAGCAGATAAATGTTTATAGAATCAGTGCATGAGATTTGAAAAACAAGATAAAACATGGCTCTGTTCTTTCTATGAAAAGCGGGTTATTGCCTGAAATGACAATAAACCATTGTTTCTCTTTCTCCCAAATATATATATATATATATAGGCTTTGGATCAAATAAAAAGCTTTTAAGATAAAAAGGATAAAAAGTGTATGTGTCATTAATATCGTATTCAAAATGTGACAATTGTGTGTCAATTAGAAGAAGTAATGTGCAAGTGTGTCAACATATTTAGCTAAAAAAATCGTGTGTGTGTCAATAATATGTCAATTATGTGTCAATTATAATAAGTTTTGTGCAAGTGTGTCAACATATAAAGTTATGTGTCAAATGTGTCATTAATACCTCAATTTAATATCATTAATACACCAATTTAATCTCATAATCCTATGGCTAGAATTACTTCCTATACTTTTTACCATTAGTCACTTTCCACAATAACCATACTCTCTCTCTCTCTATATATATATATATATATATATATATATATATATATATATATTTTTAACATTCGAACAACATCTAAAGTCCCGTATCATTCTTTGAAAGACAGCATTAAGACCGTAGATATTATCTAATCGAAAAAAGCATGACAAAAAGACAATATTTTTGAGGTTTTTTTTTTTTTTTATATTTTATGGATTTTGAAAGTTTTATAATTTTGTATTTTGCTTTTTGGATAAATATATACAAAGATATAGATGAAGGAAAGACCTTTACTCCTCGTCTTCCTCCCGAAGACGTTTGAGTGTTTCTGGTTGAAGGCTTTTCAAGCCAAGTCGTGGAAGAATAAACTCAAACGTTCTCTTGGAAGAGCTTTGGTGAAGATGTCGCTAAGCCGGTATTCTGACTTTACAAAATAGAGTTCCACTACACCGTTTTCCACTTGCTCCCTGATGAAATGATGTCGGATGTCGATGTGTTTTGCTCTTGAGTGTTGAACGTTGTTGCATGAGAGAGCAATAGCACTTTTATTATCACACGAGAGAGATTTTGTTGAATTCAAAGCCATAGATAATTGGGATCTCATCCAAAGGATTTGAGCACAACAAGATGACATGGCTATGTATTCACCTGTAGAGAAATAGAAGTACTCATTTGCTTCTTTGAAGACCGCTTACAAGCTTATCACCCAAAACGAGCACCTCCGATGTACTCGGCGTGTATCTTGACATCCCGCATGATCAACATCGCGATAGGTCATTAGAGACATACCGATGTCCTTCGGGTACCATAGTCCCATATTGATGGTTCCTTGGAGATACCGAAAGACCCGTTTAACCGCTTCAAGGTGCTTTTTAGTAGGCTTAGCCTGATATCTAGCACACATGCACACGGCGAACAAGATGTCTGGTCTACTAGCTGTGAGGTACATCAGGGATCCAATCATGCTACGATATTTCGTTTGATCTACCGATGTTACCTTGGTAACCACCAGTAGTATATGAATTGAACCCGGTTTCTGCCCTAAGGTTGAATAAATGGAGGGCTATTTCTTTTCACCCTTTTTCACATTCAATTCTTTTTCATTCTTCAACCCCTTCAGTATTTACCGAGACTTCATTACTAGAAACTTGTTGGGTTTATTCCAACTAGCTCGATCTCGATCTGCACTTTTCCATATCTCATTTTCTCCCTTTTTTCATCATACCTAAGGACTTCTACACTATCTAGTGGATTGTCCCTGGTAGATCCCTCCGGTTCTGGCGGATCATGGGACCTCAACCTAACCTTATCATCCTTATATCACCGTACATAAAGTAAAGTTGGTCGGTCTTTTTGGTATCGTACATCTGCCATTGGAACCAATTGAAAACCATTTGAAAATCAATCAAGATACTTGTGATATAGAATCAAAGCATTTTGTATCTTAATTGTTTTGATACTTTAGAAATGCTCCCCCTCAACATATTCATAAAAATTTAGAAATTGTTTAGCACATGGAGGCAAGAGATCTTAGAAATCGTTAGATTGAGAATGAAAGGTCCAATCTTTTGATTAAAATTTTCTAAAATGATCATCATCACTTCCTAATCAATTTGAGTAGATAAAACATTTTAAGGAATGATGAGGTTTTCACAAGTTTGCTCCCCCTCAATATGTGCATAGATGTTTGAGAATGTTTTGCACATATTAGGAAAAAACTGCACATTGAGATAAATTGATCACGTTTCAAATATTTGTGGTTTAAGATAGATGCTCCCCTCAACGTGTGCATGGAAAATTTGAAATCGTTTGTCACTTGCGGGGAGGCAAACATGCTAATCACTTATGAAACCATTTATCGAATTATCAGTTTAAATCCAATTTAAATCACAAATTCTTCCCCGATCACAATTATCAAAACATTTGAGATTTGTGATCTCTGTAGATTTAAATTGATTTTGAAAGCTTTTAAGGAAAATTGTGACTTGATTATGAAAGCGTTTTAACTGATAAGGATATGATTTTGAGACTTTAAACTCCATTGGTTAAACATGCATGATTATCTTTTGAAAACAATTGTATGACAACTAACTTTTTGAATTAATTGAAATCATTCTCCCCTCAATCAATGACATAGGTTGTTGATTGAGAGATAGATATTTTGACAAATAAGTCCAGATGATTTTCAAAACTTGAGTCCGAGTTATTGTACAAAGCAATTAGTTTTCAGCAGATAAATGTTTATAGAATCAGAGCATGAGATTTGAAAAACAAGATAAAACATGGCTCTGTTCTTTCTATGAAAAGCGGGTTATTGCCTGAAATGACAATAAACCATTGTTTCTCTTTCTCCCAAATATATATATATATATAGGCTTTGGATCAAATAAAAAGTTTTTAAGATAAAAAGGATAAAAAGTGTATGTGTCATTAATATCGTATTCAAAATGTGACAATTGTGTGTCAATTAGAAGAAGTAATGTGCAAGTGTGTCAACATATTTATCTAAAAAAATCGTGTGTGTGTCAATAATATGTCAATTATGTGTCAATTATAATAAGTTTTGTGCAAGTGTGTCAACATATAAAGTTATGTGTCAAATGTGTCATTAATACCTCAATTTAATATCATTAATACACCAATTTAATCTCATAATCCTATGGCTAGAATTCCTTCCTATACTTTTTACCATTAGTGACTTTTCACAATAACCATACTCTCTCTCTCTCTCTCTCTCTATATATATATATATATATATATATATATATATATATATATATATATATATATATATATATATATATATATATATATATATATATATATATATATATATATATATATATATATATATATATATATATTTAACATTCGAACAACATCTAAAGTCCCGTATCATTCTTTGAAAGACAGCATTAAGACCGTAGATATTATCTAATCGAAAAAAGCATGACAAAAAGACAATATTTTTGAGGTTTTTTTTTTTTTTTTTTTTTTTTTTGAATTTTTATATTTTTATGGATTTTGAAAGTTTTATAATTTTTATTTTGCTTTTTGGAAAAATATATACAAAGATATAGATGAAGGAAAGACCTTTACTCCTCGTCTTCCTCATGAAGACGTTTGAGTGTTTCTGGTTGAAGGATTTTCAATCCAAGTCGTGGAAGAATAAACTCAAAACGTTCTCTTGGAAGAGCTTTGGTGAAGATGTGCTAACTGGTATTGACTTTACAAAATAGAGTTCCACTACACCGTTTTCCACTTGCTCCCTGATGAAATGATGTCGGATGTCGATGTGTTTTGCTCTTGAGTGTTGAACGTTGTTGCATGAGAAGCAATAGCACTTTATTATCACAAAGAGAGATTTTGTTGAATTCAAAGCCATAGATAATTGGGATCTCATCCAAAGGATTTGAGCACAACAAGATGACATGGCTATGTATTCACCTCTGTAGAGAAATAAGTACTCATTTGTTTCTTTGAAGACCAGCTCACAAGCTTATCACCCAAAAGCTGAGCACCTCCTGATGTACTTCGACGTGTATCTTGACATCCTGCATGATCAACATCTGCATAGGCTGTTAGAGACATACCGATGTCCTTCGGGTACCATAGTCCCATATTGATGGTTCCTTGGAGATACCAAAAGACCCGTTTAACCGCTTCAAGGTGCTTTTTAGTAGGCTTAGCCTGATATCTAGCACACATGCACACGGCGAACAAGATGTCTGGTCTACTAGCTGTGAGGTACATCAGGGATCCAATCATGCTACGATATTTCGTTTGATCTACCGATGTTACCTTGGTAACCACCAGTAGTATATGAATTGAACCGGTTTCTGCCCTAAGGTTGAATAAATGGAGGGCTATTTCTTTTCACCCTTTTTTCACATTCAATTCTTTTCATTCTTCAACCCCCTTTCAGGTACTTACCGAGACTTCATTACTAGAAACTTGTTGGGTTTATTCCAGATTACTAGCTCGAGTCTCGGTCTGCACTTTTCCCATATCTCATTTTTCTCCTTTTTCATCATACCTAAGGACTTCTACACTATCTAGTGGATTGTCCCTGGGTAGATCCCTCCGTTCTGGCGGATCATGGGACCTCAACCTAACCTTATCATCCTTATATCACCGTACATAAAGTAAAGTTGGTCGGTCTTTTTGGTATCGTACATCTGCCATTGGAACCAATTGAAAACCATTTGAAAATCAATCAAGATACTTGTGATATAGAATCAAAGCATTTTGTATCTTAATTGTTTTGATACTTTAGAAATGCTCCCCCTCAACATATTCATAAAAATTTAGAAATTGTTTAGCACATGGAGGCAAGAGATCTTAGAAATCGTTAGATTGAGAATGAAAGGTCCAATCTTTTGATTAAAATTTTCTAAAATGATCATCATCACTTCCTAATCAATTTGAGTAGATAAAACATTTTAAGGAATGATGAGGTTTTCACAAGTTTGCTCCCCCTCAATATGTGTATAGATGTTTGAGAATGTTTTGCACATATTAGGAAAAACACATTGAGATAAATTGATTACGTTTCAAATATTTGTGGTTTAAGATAGATGCTCCCCCTCAACGTGTGCATGGAAAATTTGAAATCGTTTGTCACTTCCGGGGAGGCAAACATGCTAATCACTTAAGAAACCATTTATCGAATTATCGGTTTAAATCCAATTTAAATCACAAATTCTTTCCCGATCACAATTATCAAAACATTTGAGATTTGTGATCTCGTGAGATTTAAATTGATTTTGAAAGCTTTTAAGGAGAATTGTGACTGGATTATGAAAGCGTTTTAAGCGATAAGGATATGATTTTGAGACTTTAAACTCCATTGGTTAAACATGCATGATTATCTTTTGAAAACAATTGTATGACAACTAACTTTTTGAATTAATTGAAATCATTCTCCCCTCAATCAATGACATAGGTTGTTGATTGAGAGATAGATATTTTGACAAATAAGTCCAGATGATTTTCAAAACTTGAGTCCGAGTTATTGTACAAAGCAATTAGTTTTCAGCAGATAAATGTTTATAGAATCAGAGCATGAGATTTGAAAAACAAGATAAAACATGGCTCTGTTCTTTCTATGAAAAGCGGGTTATTGCATGAAATGACAATAAACCATTGTTTCTCTTTCTCCCAAATATATATATATATAGGCTTTGGATCAAATAAAAAGTTTTTAAGATAAAAAGGATAAAAAGTGTATGTGTCATTAATATCGTATTCAAAATGTGACAATTGTGTGTCAATTAGAAGAAGTAATGTGCAAGTGTGTCAACATATTTAGCTAAAAAATGCGTGTGTGTCAATAATACGTCAATTATGTGTCAATTATAATAAGTTTTGTGCAAGTGTGTCAACATATAAAGTTATGTGTCAAATGTGTCATTAATACCTCAATTTAATATCATTAATACACCAATTTAATCTCATAATCCTATGGCTAGAATTACTTCCTATACTTTTTACCATTAGTCACTTTCCACAATAACCATACTCTCTCTATATATATATATATATATATATATTTTTAACATTCGAACAACATCTAAAGTCCCGTATCATTCTTTGAAAGACAGCATTAAGACCGTAGATATTATCTAATCGAAAAAAGCATGACAAAAAGACAATATTTTTGAGGTTTTTTTTTTTTTTTTTTTTTTCTGGAATTTTTTATATTTTTATGGATTTTGAAAGTTTTATAATTTTTTATTTTGCTTTTTGGAAAAATATATACAAAGATATAGATGAAGGAAAGACCTTTACTCCTCGTCTTCCTCTGGAAGACGTTTGAGTGTTTCTAGTTGAAGGCTTTTCAATCCAAGTCGTGGAAGAATAAACTCAAAACGTTCTTTTGGAAGAGCTTTGGTGAAGATGTCCGCTAACCTGGTATTCGACTTTACAAAATAGAGTTCCTTACACCGTTTTCCACTTGCTCCCAGATGAAATGATGTCGGATGTCGATGTGTTTTGCTCTTGAGTGTTGAACGTTGTTGCATGAGAGAGCAATAGCACTTTATTATCACAAGATGAGAGATTTTGTTGAATTCAAAGCCATAGATAATTGGGATCTCATCCAAAGGATTTGAGCACAACAAGATGACATGGCTATGTATTCACCCTCTGTAGAGGAAATAGAAGTACTCATTTGCTTCTTTGAAGACCAACTTACAAGCTTATCACCCAAAAGCTGAGCACCTCCTGATGTACTTCGACGTGTATCTTGACATCCTGCATGATCAACATCTGCATAGAACATTAGAGACATACCGATGTCTTTCGGGTACCAAAGTCCCATATTGATGGTTCCTTGGAGATACCAAAGACCCGTTTAACCGCTTCAAGGTGCTTTTTAGTAGGCTTAGCCTGATATCTAGCACACATGCACCGGCCGAACAAGATGTACGGTCTACTAGGCTGTGAGGTACATCAGGGATCCAATCATGCTACGATATTTCGTTTGATCTACCGATGTTACCTTGGTAACCACCAGTAGTATATGAATTGAACCCGTTTCTACGCCTAAGGTTGAATAAATGGAGGGCTATTTCTTTTCACCCTTTTTCACATTCAATTCTTTTCATTCTTCAACCCTTCGATTTACCGAGACTTCATAACCAGAACCTTGTTGGGTTTATTCCAGTACTAGCTCAGTCTCAGTCCGCACTCTTCCCATATCTCACTTTTCTCCTTTTTTCATCATACCTAAGGACTTCTACACTATCTAGTGGATTTTCCCTGGGTAGATCCCTCCGGTTCTGGCGGATCATGGGACCTCAACCTAACCTTATCATCCTTATATCACCGTACATAAAGTAAAGTTGGTCGGTCTTTTTGGTATCGTACATCTGCCATTGGAACCAATTGAAAACCATTTGAAAATCAATCAAGATACTTGTGATATAGAATCAAAGCATTTTGTATCTTAATTGTTTTGATACTTTAGAAATGCTCCCCCTCAACATATTCATAAAAATTTAGAAATTGTTTAGCACATGGAGGCAAGAGATCTTAGAAATCGTTAGATTGAGAATGAAAGGTCCAATCTTTTGATTAAAATTTTCTAAAATGATCATCATCACTTCCTAATCAATTTGAGTAGATAAAACATTTTAAGGAATGATGAGGTTTTCACAAGTTTGCTCCCCCTCAATATGTGCATAGATGTTTGAGAATGTTTTGCACATATTAGGAAAAGACTGCACATTGAGATAAATAGATCACGTTTCAAATATTTGTGGTTTAAGATAGATGCTCCCCCTCAACGTGTGCATGGAAAATTTGAAATCGTTTGTCACTTTATGGGGAGGCAAACATACAAATCACTTATGAAACCATTTATCGAATTATCAGTTTAAATCCAATTTAAATCACAAATTCTTCCCCGATCACAATTATCAAAACATTTGAGATTTGTGATCTCTGTAGATTTAAATTGATTTTGAAAGCTTTTAAGGAGAATTGTGACTTGATTATGAAAGCGTTTTAACTGATAAGGATATGATTTTGAGACTTTAAACTCCATTGGTTAAACATGCATGATTATCTTTTGAAAACAATTGTATGACAACTAACTTTTTGAATTAATTGAAATCATTCTCCCCCTCAATCAATGACATAGGTTGTTGATTGAGAGATAGATATTTTGAAAAATAAGTCCAGATGATTTTCAAAACTTGAGTCCGAGTTATTGTACAAAGCAATTAGTTTTCAGTAGATAAATGTTTATAGAATCAGAGCATGAGATTTGAAAAACAAGATAAAACATGGCTCTGTTCTTTCTATGAAAAGCGGGTTATTGCCTGAAATGACAATAAACCATTGTTTCTCTTTCTCCCAAATATATATATATATATAGGCTTTGGATCAAATAAAAAGTTTTTAAGATAAAAAGGATAAAAAGTGTATGTGTCATTAATATCGTATTCAAAATGTGACAATTGTGTGTCAATTAGAAGAAGTAATGTGCAAGTGTGTCAACATATTTAGCTAAAAAAATCGTGTGTGTGTCAATAATATGTCAATTATGTGTCAATTATAATAAGTTTTGTGCAAGTGTGTCAACATATAAAGTTATGTGTCAAATGTGTCATTAATACCTCAATTTAATATCATTAATACACCAATTTAATCTCATAATCCTATGGCTAGAATTACTTCCTATACTTTTTACCATTAGTCACTTTCCACAATAACCATACTCTCTCTATATATATATATATATATATATATTTTTAACATTCGAACAACATCTAAAGTCCCGTATCATTCTTTGAAAGACAACATTAAGACCGTAGATATTATCTAATCGAAAAAGCATGACAAAAAGACAATATTTTTGAGGTTTTTTTTTTGAATTTTTTATATTTTTATGGATTTTGAAAGTTTTATAATTTTTATTTTGCTTTTTGGAAAAATATATACAAAGATATAGATGAAGGAAAGACCTTTACTCCTCGTCTTCCTCCTCAAGACGTTTGAGTGTTTCTGGTTGAAGGCTTTTCAATCCAAGTCGTGGAAGAATAAACTCAAAACGTTCTCTTGGAAGAGCTTTGGTGAAGATGTACGCTAACTGGTATTCTGACTTTACAAAATAGAGTTCCGCTACACCGTTTTCCACTTGCTCCCAGATGAAATGATGTCGGATGTCGATGTGTTTTGCTCTTGAGTGTTGAACGTTGTTGCATGAGAGAGCAATAGCACTTTATTATCACAATGAGAGATTTTGTTGAATTCAAAGCCATAGATAATTGGGATCTCATCCAAAGGATTTGAGCACAACAAGATGACATGGCTATGTATTCAACCTCTGTAGAGGAAATAGAAGTACTCATTTGCTTCTTTGAAGACCAGCTTACAAGCTTATCACCCAAAAGCGAGCACCTTGATGTACTTCGACGTGTATCTTGACATCCTGCATGATCAACATCTGCATAGGCTGTTAGAGACATACCGATGTCCTTCGGGTACCATAGTCCCATATTGATGGTTCCTTGGAGATACCAAAAGACCCGTTTAACCGCTTCAAGGTGCTTTTTAGTAGGCTTAGCCTGATATCTAGCACACATGCACACGGCGAACAAGATGTGCCGGTCTACTAGCTGTGAGGTACATCGTGGATCCAATCATGCTACGATATTTCGTTTGATCTACCGATGTTACCTTGGTAACCACCGGTATATATGAATTGAACCGGTTTTACGCCCTAAGGTTGAATTAAATGAGGGCTATTTCTTTTCACCCTTTTCACATTCAATTCTTTTTCATTCTTCAACCCCTTCATACTTACCGAGACTTCATTACTAGAAACTTGTTGGGTTTATTCGATACTAGCTCAGTCTCGTACTGCACTTTTCCCATATTCTCATTTTTCTCCTTTTTTCATCATACCTAAGGACTTCTACACTATCTAGTGGATTGTCCCTGGGTAGATCCCTCCGGTTCTGGCGGATCATGGGACCTCAACCTAACCTTATCATCCTTATATCACCGTACATAAAGTAAAGTTGGTCGGTCTTTTTGGTATCGTACATCTGCCATTGGAACCAATTGAAAACCATTTGAAAATCAATCAAGATACTTGTGATATAGAATCAAAGCATTTTGTATCTTAATTGTTTTGATACTTTAGAAATGCTCCCCCTCAACATATTCATAAAAATTTAGAAATTGTTTAGCACATGGAGGCAAGAGATCTTAGAAATCGTTAGATTGAGAATGAAAGGTCCAATCTTTTGATTAAAATTTTCTAAAATGATCATCATCACTTCCTAATCAATTTGAGTAGATAAAACATTTTAAGGAATGATGAGGTTTTCACAAGTTTGCTCCCCCTCAATATGTGCATAGATGTTTGAGAATGTTTTGCACATATTAGGAAAAGACGCACATTGAGATAAATTGTTCACGTTTCAAATATTTGTGGTTTAAGATAGATGCTCCCCCTCAACGTATGCATGGAAAATTTGAAATCGTTTGTCACTTGCGGGGAGGCAAACATGCTAATCACTTATGAAACCATTTATCGAATTATCAGTTTAAATCCAATTTAAATCACAAATTCTTCCCCGATCACAATTATCAAAACATTTGAGATTTGTGATCTCTGTAGATTTAAATTGATTTTGAAAGCTTTAAGGAGAATTGTGACTTGATTATGAAAGCGTTTTAACTGATAAGGATATGATTTTGAGACTTTAAACTCCATTGGTTAAACATGCATGATTATCTTTTGAAAACAATTGTATGACAACTAACTTTTAGAATTAATTGAAATCATTCTCCCCCTCAATCAATGACATAGGTTGTTGATTGAGAGATAGATATTTTGACAAATAAGTCCAGATGATTTTCAAAACTTGAGTCCGAGTTATTGTACAAAGCAATTAGTTTTCAGCAGATAAATGTTTATAGAATCAGAGCATGAGATTTGAAAAACAAGATAAAACATGGCTATGTTCTTTCTATGAAAAGCGGGTTATTGCCTGAAATGACAATAAACCATTGTTTCTCTTTCTCCCAAATATATATATATATATAGGCTTTGGATCAAATAAAAAGTTTTTAAGATAAAAAGGATAAAAAGTGTATGTGTCATTAATATCGTATTCAAAATGTGACAATTGTGTGTCAATTAGAAGAAGTAATGTGCAAGTGTGTCAACATATTTATCTAAAAAAATCGTGTGTGTGTCAATAATATGTCAATTATGTGTCAATTATAATAAGTTTTGTGCAAGTGTGTCAACATATAAAGTTATGTGTCAAATGTGTCATTAATACCTCAATTTAATATCATTAATACACCAATTTAATCTCATAATCCTATGGCTAGAATTACTTCCTATACTTTTTACCATTAGTCACTTTCCACAATAACCATACTCTATCTATATATATATATGGGACTAAGTATGACACATGTATAATGCTTACTAGGCATTTTAATGATGACATGGCGCCTCTATGATGAGGTGGAAATGCCACCATGGCACATTTATCCGGTTACTTAATTAAAAAAAATTTATGATGCAACCAAGAATCGAACTTGGGTTGCTCCATTTAAACCCAAACGCTCCAACCAATGAGGCTCAGCACACACTTGAGTTTTATCTTCTACTTCCAAAACAATATACTCAGCAACCGCGCATATTCTACTTCCAACCAAAGATCAGATCCAGCTTTTATTGGAGCAAATCAAGGGCAGTCAAATCTTATTCATAACCTCTCCCTTTTCAATCGCTTAAACATTAAATCTTATCAAAACATCAAATCAATGCCATCTTTATTAACCATTTTTCCGGGGTTTGATTGTATGATTTTCAAAATCATGACACAAAATTTTAAAACCATCTGATATTATTCTTAGTTTTGATGGTGTTGATATCGCCAATGATGGAACAGTAATCATTTTTTGATGACATAAATTATTATGAACACATTTACTTTGTTGTTAAAATATATAAGCCATAGATTCATATTATGACTTATATCCTTTTCTGTTTATAGTTATTTTTTGATTTTCTCTTATTGCAACTTGTCAGTTATATGCTATTGGCATCTCTATTGACTGATATATGCTCTTTGGATATGTATTCTATACTTTTATGTTTTCTTTTTCAAAATTTCTATGGAATCAGATTCTTGGTGCTTTCCCTGACTAGGTTTTTTAACGATTTTTTTTGGTGAGTTTGAGTTCCTTTTAGGCATGGAGAGCGGATAGGTTTTAGCTATCTTGTATCACATAAATATACCAGGATAGCTCAAATCAAAGTACTTCGTGAATCTAAGATTTTGAAATTTAATATCAAATTTGAGAGTCACAGAAAGCTAATTCCATAACACAACAAGGGTAGACCTCCCTCGTATTACATTGTTCCAGGGTTGGTTTTCACAACTGTTTCGGTTCCTTATCTACGTTCTGAGGTGCGTACTTTTAAATTTTTATGAATGTATATATATTTTTATGTCATAGAAAGATGGTTTTTGCCACGTATCACATACATGTAACTTGTCTGGATTATTTCATACTAATATGATAACTTAGAATTGACATTTAAGTTTATAGGAAGAAGTAAACTACATTCAACACACATGTCAAAATTAAGCAATTTACACAAGTTAACACAACTTATAAACTGACCATGGGATCAACAAATTATTGCGCGAACAAATTATCTAACTAAGCATATGTAATAATTCAGGGCATTGCGTGTATGTTGTTAACTCAATTCCACATACGTTACTATAACATATAGTATGTACCAGCTGTAACTATCGGATCGTCTTTACTAGCAACAGATTTAAACGCACATGCAAAATCAGTTAATTACACATACAATACTTAATACATGTCATACAAACAAGATTGCATTCTATTACATTGATATATACTACGTAGTATACAAGAGTCATATAGTATTTGTTTCAAGTAACTTACACGTAACATGTACATCACATAATCACGTATTATGTCATAATGTACATACCATACCTATACCATACCTTTGCTTCTATCCTTTTGAAAAAAAATTTACACCTCTATATGATTTTATGGGTAATCATACCTAAAATCATTCTCCTCTCTTTAGAATTAAACTGATAAAAGATATATAACGTGTTGAAACTATAAATTACATGTGTTGAAGGTTACAAGGATCACGAGGATTAGGTAGGTGTTTTGACGAATAAACATTAGGTATTGAAAGAATGAACAAATAATAATCTATGGAGTAAGCTTTGGGTATATAATGCTTATATAATCTGAGGTTTTTTGAAAGTGTGTATCATATTTGTATGTGTAATCGGCTCATTTGACATGTATAGTTAAAGTTTGGTGAATAGTTGAGACGATCTGAATGTTGTCGCTGATGCATACTATGTATTTTAATATCATTCATCGTATCGAGCTAACCAAATATATCAGCCTCAATTTTATATGTAATCGTTTTGATATAACTTTTTTATGTATAGACTAGAGTATGTGTAGACTCGTGTGTTGGTATGAGGTAACCATCTATAAAGCTGCGTAAATTAATTTCCCTATATATGTATGCGATTATAACGTACATGTTTTTTAATGATATGGAACAAAAATCTGAGCCCCCTCCCCCTTCCTGTAACAATGTGTTCATATGATCATTTATAGGCCACAAGCGTCAGAATAATCAGAATGGGGGTTGCTTATGGCTAGCATCTCCGAAGATAATGGCGAGGAAACACCATTACAGGTTCGTTTAAATTTAAGGTTCTCCAATTGGATAATAAATCATATCTTTTAAAGCTATAATAGTTTCTTTGAATGATTCGACTTTTATTAGGTGTGCTTAAACGGGGTGGCGACATTTGTTGGTATTGTTGGGCTTGTGGTAGCTGTATTTGTTCTTGTGGTCCTTCTTGCTAGGTAATGTAAAGTTGCATCATTACCATACTACCAAATCTTTCAAATCTTGAGATGTGACTATAAAATCTTTTATATAGGTTCTTTATTGGACATTTGAGGAATCCTGATAAACCAGTGCAATTGATTCATGTCAATATCTGCAAGTTATGTACAAGTTAGTTTGCATGGATGCCATATTGTCATGGCGAATTAACGAGGCCAAGAACTTATCTTTACATCTAGCAAGGTATGATTTTTTCTGTAAATTTATGGTTTTCGATAATAAGTGGTTCACGAGTTCAAAGATTTTTAAATCTGATATCTGATTGCTTAATGGTTATCAGATCATGATACATCAGCACACCTTATCATCGTTGTATTATTTTGAAATGAAAATAGGCAGACCGGTAAGTGGTCCAAGTTATGTTAAATATTTTAAATTGGTATGGCAATTGCAGGTTCCTTCTACTCTGACGGCTTCCGAAAACATGATTAGTGGAACAAAGATGGTTTAAGACATCCTTGAATGGAATGACTATTAGGTACTTCCCATGCTTACTTATCTTGCTAACTGATAAATAAATTGGTATCTGAGTACAGAAGTGATTTTTTGCTACGACAAATGGAAACCTTGGATGCACTAGAACAACTTGATAGAATTGTCATTGATTAAGCACATTACGTAAGCCAGTGGGAGCATGATTTTAAGCTGGATTAGATTATGCACATTACATCAAACTTTGAAAATATTATAGAATATAGTGATACATACATGTTCTTGGTATATTGAAGAAAAAGTTTCATAAAACACCAGTATTGGCTTTAACTGCCACTGCTACAACAGTGTTAAGGAAGATGTTGTGCAGGCTCTTGGTCTGGTTGACTGTAATTTTTCGCTAAAGTTTTAACCGACCAAACATCAGGTATGTGTTAAGTCAGATAGTGTGCCTCTAGACTTTATAATGTGTTAAACTTCTAAATTTATGCATGTTTATCAGTTGTCCCTAACATAGAATACATGTCTGGAAGACATTGACAAATTTATATAGTAGGGTCTGGGAAATGATGTTAGTAGAAAGTTTTATCTAGCAAACTTTAGGATATGATTTTTTGGCTCGAATTCTTAAACCTCTAACTTGAACTCAATTCATGGTTCAACCCTTAACATTTGTATGTTTGATCTAACCAAACATCTTTCTTTATTCAGTTGATTATTTGCTCTAAAATAAGTAGATAAAGAGTTTCTGAATATGTAACATCTGATAAAATGCTGCAATAAGGTCGGTAAGATATAGTGTCTTTGTGTTTAGAAGTTGCCATAATCAAATTAGCATTAGTACATGTTATGTTTTTGGCAATTCGATTCGCAAGGAATACATACAGTAACCAATGGTACTCAAAAGGTTCTTACTATATATTTGGATGGAATTATTTGTTAATTAAAATTTAAAACTTTTCAAGCCAATTGACAAAAAATCATCAACCTCCTTAAACATGCCGAAGATGATGTTCTTTAACTGAATAATTCTTGAGCCTTGGATGTACAGTTGTTTTCTTTCTTTTTGAAGAACAAATATTGCGTATGTGCTTTTTATGTGATAAATACTAAAAAGATTTGATGTTATAGGTGCAAAAGAGGCGGATACATGATATAACACATGTTCTAGAAGGGAGTTGTCTAATTGAAGAAAAAAGAAGCCTGGTTAAATGTATCTAAAATATGTAATTACTTATATATATGTATTTGTTCAAGATTAATTTGACCCTTCTTATTATATTGTCTTGCAATTTCGTAAACCTCCTTCACATTTCTATTAAGTTATTTTTGAAGTGGTTTTAAGTTAATTGGATGGGATATGATCTGATTCATATTTATCTATGTTCGCGGTTTTAGATTTATATCTTCTTTTTTGGCATGTTTTATAACAAGGCTTAATCATACATGTGTCATCTATTTTATATGATAAAAAATTAGACATTTTTTATTCATTTAATATTCATTTGTTGGTTTACGAATGTTTACATTATCGGTTATCATTATCAAGTAAACTTATGAAACTAGCCCGCCCATTCGGGCGGGCTATGAAGCTAGTATATATATATATATATATATATATATATATATATATATATATATATATATACTAGACGAAACCCGCCTAGCGGCAGCGATGTCTAGTTTTCTAGCAAAGTTCGACGACCCATAAGTTTCTTTCAATAAACTGTATTTGTAGCATTAGAGAATCGTTTTAGAATAACTACAATTCTGATGCGTGGTTGCATAGCAGCATAAATATATAGTTTTAAAAAAATTATGTGGAGTCGATCTAAGTGTGAGTATATTTTCTAATAGGATTGTTTTAAGTTATTAAGATTTTTAGTAATAATAGATTCAAGCATTACAAAAACAGCGGTATTATGTAGTTAACAATATTATATTGTAGTTTAGAGGTATAGCCAACATGTGTGACCGCTTTTCTTGTTTTGTCGAGTAATTTAGGTGATAACTATTTTTTTTTTACATGTGTAGCGTTTATCATTTGGTGTGTGGCTTTTAAAATTGTAACTTTGCAAATTGGATATCACCATATAAGATTATTTTGTACTATCAATTTGTATAGATATTTATGCATTGTTCAAAGTTATTTGTTTGAGGTACAAATAATTATCGCTAAAGATAACAATACTATTTATTTTTTGATTTTAATAAACTAACATAACATTATTGATACACTGGACAAAGGGCTATACAATATATATTAACTTTTAAACGACGATTCATATATGCTAGTCCCTTAAATGGTGCAAGAGCAACATTTTTTAAAATAAATTACATGTGTCAAAGCAAAATAAACCAAAAACTACAATTACTTGGTCTCTCCTTTAAAAAAAATTGTCACGGGTTCCACAACTACTTCATCATTTCTCATATAATTTTGTCAAATTTGAAACCCGATTTCACCGGGTGGTTCAACCGGTTGAACCGTTCGATAAAAAATAGGTCGATTTAAACCGATAGGTTGGGTCAAAAAATGTCAAATTAAACGGAACGGTCAGCCCGCCGGGTTTGAAGCGTCGGGTCAACCCGGTATCGGTTTCAGCGGGTCAACCGTTATCGGTTTCAATTGATCGTTTTTAATTTGGTAGATGTGCTTTTAATTGGGTGTACAATGTGAATAAATTATTGTACTTTTTAAGTAATGAGGTGTTTTAATAAGAGTATTAATTATATTATTTATTTCTCTCTCCATTGACCATGTTTTCAACGTTCAACTTTCAACATTTTTCACTTTTTCCACTTTGACCATTTTTCCATTTTATATAGTATATATATATATATATATATATATATATATATATATATATATATATATATATATATATATATATATATATATATATATATATATATATATATATTTTAACATTCGAACAACATCTAAAGTCCCGTATCATTCTTTGAAAGACAGCATTAAGACCGTAGATATTATCTAATCGAAAAAAGCATGACAAAAAGACAATATTTTTGAGGTTTTTTTTTTTTTTTTTTTTTTCTGGAATTTTTTATATTTTTATGGATTTTGAAAGTTTTATAATTTTTTATTTTGCTTTTTGGAAAAATATATACAAAGATATAGATGAAGGAAAGACCTTTACTCCTCGTCTTCCTCATGAAGACGTTTGAGTGTTTCAGGTTGAAGGCTTTTCAATCCAAGTCGTAGAAGAATAAACTCAAAACGTTCTCTTGGAAGAGCTTTGGTGAAGATGTCGCTAACTGGTATTCGACTTTACAAAATAGAGTTCCACTACACCGCTTTCCACTTGCTCCCTGATGAAATGATGTCGGATGTCGATGTGTTTTGCTCTTGAGTGTTGAACGTTGTTGCATGAGAGAGCAATAGCACTTTTATTATCACAGATGAGAGATTTTGTTGAATACGAAGCCATAGTCAGATAATTGGGATCTCATCCAAAGGATTTGAGCACAACAAGATGACATGGCTATGTATTCAACCTCTATAGAGGAAATAGAAGTACTCATTTGCTTCTTTGAAGACCAACTTACAAGCTTATCACCCAAAAACTGAGCACCTCCTGATGTACTTCGACGTGTATCTTGACATCCTGCATGATCAACATCTGCATAGGTTTAGAGACATACCGATGTCCTTCGGGTACCATAGTCCCATATTGATGGTTCCTTGGAGATACCAAAAGACCCGTTTAACCGCTTCAAGGTGCTTTTTAGTAGGCTTAGCCTGATATCTAGCACACATGCACACGGCGAACAAGATGTCTGGTCTACTAGCTGTGAGGTACATCAGGGATCCAATCATGCTACGATATTTCGTTTGATCTACCGATGTTACCTTGGTAACCACCAGTAGTATATGAATTGAACCCGGTTTCTGCCCTAAGGTTGAATAAATGGAGGGCTATTTCTTTTCACCCTTTTCACATTCAATTCTTTTTCATTCTTCAACCCCTTCCGTGCTTACCGAGACTTCATTACTAGAACCTTGTTGGGTTTATTCCAGATTAGCTCAGCTCGATGCACTTTTCCCATATCTCAATTTTTTCTCCTTTTTTCATCATACCTAAGGACTTCTACACTATCTAGTGGATTGTTCCTGGGTAGATCCCTCCGATTCTGGCGGATCATGGGACCTCAACCTAACCTTATCATCCTTATATCACCGTACATAAAGTAAAGTTGGTCGGTCTTTTTGGTATCGTACATCTGCCATTGGAACCAATTGAAAACCATTTGAAAATCAATCAAGATACTTGTGATATAGAATCAAAGCATTTTGTATCTTAATTGTTTTGATACTTTAGAAATGCTCCCCCTCAACATATTCATAAAAATTTAGAAATTGTTTAGCACATGGAGGCAAGAGATCTTAGAAATCGTTAGATTGAGAATGAAAGGTCCAATCTTTTGATTAAAATTTTCTAAAATGATCATCATCACTTCCTAATCAATTTGAGTAGATAAAACATTTTAAGGAATGATGAGGTTTTCACAAGTTTGCTCCCCCTCAATATGTGCATAGATGTTTGAGAATGTTTTGCACATATTAGGAAAAGACTGCACATTGAGATAAATAGATCACATTTCAAATATTTGTGGTTTAAGATAGATGCTCCCCCTCAACGTGTGCATGGAAAATTTGAAATCGTTTGTCACTTGCGGGGAGGCAAACATGCTAATCACTTATGAAACCATTTATCGAATTATCAGTTTAAATCCAATTTAAATCACAAATTCTTCCCCGATCACAATTATCAAAACATTTGAGATTTGTGATCTCTGTAGATTTAAATTGATTTTGAAAGCTTTTAAGGAGAATTGTGACTTGATTACGGCGTTTTAACGATAAGGATATGATTTTGAGACTTTAAACTCCATTGGTTAAACATGCATGATTATCTTTTGAAAACAATTGTATGACAACTAACTTTTTGAATTAATTGAAATCATTCTCCCCTCAATCAATGACATAGGTTGTTGATTGAGAGATAGATATTTTGACAAATAAGTCCATGATTTTCAAAACTTAAGTCCGAGTTATTGTACAAAGCAATTAGTTTTCAGCAGATAAATGTTTATAGAATCAGAGCATGAGATTTGAAAAACAAGATAAAACATGGCTCTGTTCTTTCTATGAAAAGCGGGTTATTGCCTGAAATGACAATAAACAATTGTTTCTCTTTCTCCCAAATATATATATATATATATATAGGCTTTGGATCAAATAAAAAGTTTTTAAGATAAAAAGGATAAAAAGTGTATGTGTCATTAATATCGTATTCAAAATGTGACAATTGTGTGTCAATTAGAAGAAGTAATGTGCAAGTGTGTCAACATATTTAGCTAAAAAAATCGTGTGTGTGTCAATAATATGTCAATTATGTGTCAATTATAATAAGTTTTGTGCAAGTGTGTCAACATATAAAGTTATGTGTCAAATGTGTCATTAATACCTCAATTTAATATCATTAATACACCAATTTAATCTCATAATCCTATGGCAAGAATTACTTCCTATACTTTTTACCATTAGTCACTTTCCACAATAACCATACTATATATATATATATATATATATTTTTAACATTCGAACAACATCTAAAGTCCCGTATCATTCTTTGAAAGACAGCATTAAGACCGTAGATATTATCTAATCGAAAAAGCATGACAAAAGACAGATTTTTGAGGTTTTTTTTTTTTTTCTAATTTTTATATTTTTATGGATTTTGAAAGTTTTATAATTTTTATTTTGCTTTTTGGAAAAATATATACAAAGATATAGATGAAGGAAAGACCTTTACTCCTCGTCTTCCTCTGGAAGACGTTTGAGTGTTCTCGGTTGAAGGCTTTTCAATCCAAGTTGTGGAAGAATAAACTCAAACCGTTCTCTTGGAAGAGCTTTGGTGAAGATGTCGCTAAGCGGTATTCGACTTTACAAAATAGAGTTCCACTACACCGTTTTCCACTTGCTCCCTGATGAAATGATGTCGGATTTCGATGTGTTTTGCTCTTGAGTGTTGAACGTTGTTGCATGAGAGAGCAATAGCACTTTATTATCAGAACAGAGAGATTTTGTTGAATTCAAAGCCATAGTCAGATAATTGGGATCTCATCCAAAGGATTTGAGCACAACAAGATGACATGGCTATGTATTCAGCCTCTGTAGAGGAAATAAAAGTACTCATTTGCTTCTTTGAAGACCAGCTCACAAGCTTATCACCCAAAACCGAGCACCTCCGATGTACTTCGGCGTGTATCTTGACATCCCGCATGATCGATCTCCGCGCATAGGCTGTTAGAGACATACCGATGTCCTTCGGGTACCATAGTCCCATATTGATGGTTCCTTGGAGATACCAAAAGACCCGTTTAACCGCTTCAAGGTGCTTTTAGTAGGCTTAGCCTGATATCTAGCACACATGCACACTTACAAGATGTGCGGTCTACTAGCTGTGAGGTACATCGAGGATCCAATCATACTACGATATTTCATTTGATCTACCATGATCCACGAGTGGTCCTCATCCAGGCTTGGTTCGCTCAATCATGGGAGTGTCAACGGTGTCACATGATACAAATCCAAATTTCTTTAAAATTTCATTTGCATATTTAGATTGATTTATAAAATGCCTCCGGGACTTTGTGAAATTTGTAATCCCAAGAAAAATGACATTTGTCCCATCATAGACATTTGGAATTTGGAACCCATTTCATTAGAAAAAGATCACATTCATTGGGTCACCGAGGCAAAGATAATATCAACATAAATTTGAACGTGAATTAAATGTTTGCCTGACTTCCGGTTGAACAATGTAGGATCAACTGCTCCTTGTCTTTGGCCGGTAGAGTTTGGAGAAACTTTGATAGCGTATCATACCATGCCCTCGGGCTTGCTTTAACCGTGCAGCCTTCTTCAAACGATACACGCGAGCAGGATGCTCGATTCACAAATCCTTCGGGTTGGCTGGCGTAGGCGACTTCTTTAAGATCTCGTTGAAATGCCGTCTTTATATCCATTTGATAGACTATCATGTTCTTACTTTCAGCATTAGCCAAGAAGATTTTGATTGCCTCTATTCGAGCAACAGGAGCAAAAGATTCTTCAAAGTCAATACCCTCCTCTTGACGGTATCCTTTAGCAACCAATTGAGCCTTGTTCTTTAACACATCACCATGCTCATCAAGTTTCACTTTGAAAATCCATTTTAGAGCAATGATCATAGCACAATCTGGAGCAGTTACTAACTCCCATACATCAAGTCGATCAAACTCATGAATTTCTTCTTGCATGGCATTGAACCAGCAGTCTTCATTCATGGCGGTTTTAATGCCTTTTGGTTCGACCTTAGAAAGTACGGAGTTGAAGAAACACCATAAGGCATCGGTTGCAAGTTGTTTCCGTGTGGATCCGAGAGGGTTTCCAATGATGTAGTCCAATGGGTGATCATGTGTCCATTTTCTAAGGTGTTCATGTGGTTGTTGTTGTGGAAGCTGAAGTAGCGAGTTGATGTCTCCTGATGAAGATGGTTCGATGATGATTCGAGCAAATACGTTTTCAAATGGGGCTTCTCGGGAGTAGCAAAGGATTAACTTCATCATTGATGCGAAACATTTCCATGATGTACATTCAAGATTGATGATTTGTTGATGAGATCGAGTGATCGCTATGCGGTGCTTCTTGACTTAATGATATTGAGGCTGAAGGATTGTCTTCGTTCCGGGATATGAAGACCTCTGTTGTAGGAAATGACATTTCATTAGCACTTGGCTCATAATGTTCATCAAACATAGGATCAAACAATTTCTTTAAATCATATTCAGATGGAGGTACATATGGAGTTCTTTGGAGAAGAGTTTGGTACAAGGGATGAACCAATGGGATTTTTTTGAAGTCTGCGGGTCTGAACTGGATTGTCCAGAGCCATTTGACCGTCACTCATCAAGCGTGGCGTGAATTTTTTCCATGATATTTCGGGTTCTCTTTGTTATAGATTCGTAACCTTTTCTGTTTGGTGCATAGCCTACAAAAACTCCAATGTCCGCTTTAGCTCTCACTTTTCCTAAATCTTGACCATCATTAGTTGGATAACATAAAGCACCAAACACACGAAGGTATGATAGATCGGGTTTTCTATTGTGGACAAGTTCATAAGGAGTCTTTCCATGAGAAGTGTGAATTAGAGATCGATTTTGAGTGTAACAAGCCGGCAATAGCTTCACCCATAGAAACATTGGAACCTTTGAGTAAATCAAGCATTGTCCTTGCGCTTCTACAAGAGTTCAATTTCGATCTTTCAACTACACCGTTCTGTTGAGGAGTTCGAGGGACACTTCTTTGGGGACTGATTCCAACATTTTCATAAAATTCATTGAGTTCTTTATTAACAAACTCGGTTCCATTGTCGCATCGGACGATTCGAACTATTTTGTTGTGACGGATCTGAAGTTGTTTAATGAGTTTAATGATGACATCTGGAGTTTCATCCTTAGTCCTCAAAAACTTAACCTGTGAATCGAGTAGTCATCAACCACTACTAACACATATCTCTTCCCATTAATAGTTTGAATTCTCATTGGGCGCCGATCCATATGAAGGGTATGAAGGACTTCCATTCGATTTTGTGGGTTTTGGTTTGTGGGCATATTTCGTGTTTTTCCTAGTTGGCGGTGAACAAAGATGATCTTTTTCATATTTTAATCGGGTAAGCCTCGACAAGATCCTTTTACGGAAATGTTGTTTATGGTGCCGAAGTTCAAGTGATTGAGACGACGATGCCATAACCATGACTTTGTTTTAGAAGCCTTTGACAAAGCAGTTGAGAAGACTTCATCATGTCTTCGATAGAAATGGTGTATAGATTAGAACCTCGAGTACCTCTTAATAATTCCACACCATCAAGTTGTCTAACGAAGCAAGTATGTTTTCTAAAGGCCACCTCTAGATCGAAATCACAGAATTGACCAACAGAGAACAAATTATGACCAAGACCTTCCACATAATATACCCGGAGATTACACTTTTGCCAACTACATAGTCACCATAACCCATAATTGCTCCAAAATGGTCGTTTCCGAATCTAATAAATCCATGAATTTGCTCACGAAGTTCATGAGCATGACGGTCTCCAGGTCATATGCTTGGAATGCGTACCGAGTCCAAGTACCACGTAACGATTTGAACGATCTGCGCAGTTGAACACGATGACAAGAATGGATAACAGGATAATTGGGATCCCCATTCAAGAATGGGTTCCACTTGGTTAGTAACAAGATAATGGAACACCCACATCGAAATAGAAACATCCATATCGAAGTAGAAGCAATGGAATCATTGGGAATAGATGCAAGATCTTGGTGTCCGTATTTGACCTATTCAAAGTATGTTCACTTCTTAAGGGAATAGTTCTACCAAGTAGGCATCCATTTTCTAGTGGGCATAGTCTTAGCAAATTTGAGGGCAAAACTGAATATTCTTATGGCCAAAAGGTATCCAATAATAACCTATCTTTATAAATGTTCTTCCTGTGGGTTTCCACTGTTTTCTAACAATCATTCGTCTTTGCCTTTTAGCCTTCTTTACACGATTATTGTTGGATATTGGATTTCACATACACATCAAACCATAACATAAAGTGGGCGTATAATGGTGAGTTCTAGAGAGAGAAAGTTAGAGGTTTAGGGAACTTAGTGAGAGAAAGAAAAACTATTATTATAAGCTCCAACTCTCTACCTTGGGAGGTAGAGAGTATTTATAGTCTTACATAAAACGCCACACAACCCGGCAGGATCGGGCATACATGGGTAAAGACCGTCAGTCCTCCACGGTGTTACTTAACAAAATACTACTTAACTAAATATAACTATGACTACGAGCATTCTAACGATTACATATACTTGAGGTGACCGACTCTTTAATACCGAAAATTTCTAATTCCTAACAATCTCCCCCTAAGGGAGGTCACCTCAAACATATACTAAAATGACATTGAATACAATCGGATATTACATTAACAATTGATCTTGCATTCTTGATGTAGTACTTTGCTCAAAAGCTCGTAGTCATTGATTCCACTCATTGCATGTTTGGTTAATCCAAGTGGAGGTCTTTCACTGATCCACGTGATAATAATGTTGAGCCAGCTTTTGAGATCATCAGCTAATAGAAAATCTCGATACATCCATTGTGGTGTTGGTATTATGTGATGATGTGACTTTCAGACCGACATGCTCACATTCTGGATCATGATATCTTCTCATCGGAGTAGCGGAAGCATTCGTTGATTCATGATATTGGCGGCAGGCGTAAGCATGGAGTTAGATTATCAGAGTCATTGATGCACCAATCATGATATCTTTTGATATGAATGTGTTGTGTGAGCATGCGGCTATGGATTGACCGCTCCATTCTATCACCAGAACGCGGGTGTACCGCATAAGACAGCTTAGCAATAAAGCGCACGAAAGTGTCTTTGAACACTTCGATGAATTGAGGTACACGCCCACGGTTCCCCGTTGATCCATAAGTACGCTCGTGATCGTATAATTCGAAGAATTTCCTTGATGGTTTCGCGAATGCTCTAGCCGTTCTCAAACCGAATGTCTCAAAGAAGACAACAACGAAGTGAGTGAACCAATAATTTAAGACCAACATTGATGAAAAGAGATTTGAAAACAATGTCGTATTGCTCAATAGAAATTTGTTTTTGCAATATAACGAAGGTTTTAATGAAAATCAATTATCAATCATAAAACACCTTTGATTTGAAAAATTAGTACACGGTCGACGTGCTAATGAAAAGAGTTTTAAAGCACAAAGACCGTTTTTTCAAAGGTATCCGTCAATCCATAACCTGAACCGTGATTGATTCAAAAGATTGAATCGCCCCATTGTTTCGCTTGGTTGTCACATGGTTGATCTATATAATAGATCTCACATGCCACCTACCAGGAGCTTGTTAGATGTTGGCTCGTAAGGCTTTCCATCTTCATGTGAATATGTAAACACATCACTTTCGATGTTCCCGCAATACCACAAGGATAATGCGTAGGACTCAAGATATAAACTCTCTTTCCACATTGTGTGAAACATAGAGTCTTCATTGAAAGTGTCCTAATGAGATTTATTGATGATCTCGTGGCTCTAGACTCAATTTGTGCATATTTGGATCCTATATCGGAGACTAGGGAGAGGGTCTCTCCTTCAATATCAACAATCTCTAAGAGAAAGTCGATAGATAATGTCGGTTCCCGTGAGAATGAAACAAGTCCTTTTAAGAGGAACTTGAGTGGTTTGGAAAGTTGAAGTCACGGTCGTCCTTTGGGTCCATGACGCCTTGTCTTCAATACCGATGTTACCATCAGTAGCATATGAATTGAACCGGTTTCTGCCCTAAGGTTGAATAAATGGAGGGCTATTTGTTTTCACCCTTTCTCATTCAATTCTTTTTAATTCTTCAACCCCTTCAGTGCTTACCGAGACTTCATAGCAAGAACCTTGTTGGGTTTATTCCAAGATTACTAGCTCGGCCTTAGTCCGACTCTTCCCATATCTCCTTTTTCTCCTTTTATCATCATACCTAAGAACTCTACACTAACTAGTGGATAGTCCCCGGTAGATCCCTCCTGGTTCTGGGGATCATGGGAACACAAACCTAACCTTATCGTCCTTATATCACCATACATAATGTAAAGTTGGTCGGTCTTTTGGTATTGTTCATCTGCCATAGGAACCAATTGAAAACCATTTGAAAATCAATCCGTATACTTATGATATTTTATCAAAGCATTTTGTACCTGAATTGTTTTTGATATTTTTAGAAGAAGAACTCCCCTCAACATGTGAATCAAGTATTTGAAATAGTTTTCCACACGGAGGCAAGAGAAAAACATTTTTAAAAAATATCAACATCACTTCCCTAATCGAATCAAGTAGATAAAGCATTTTGGGGAAGGATGAGGTTTTCATGATTTTGCTCCCCTCAATATGTGCCTCGAGGTTTGAAAAGAGTTTTGCATATACTAGAGGAACCTGCACCTTTGAGATAAGTTATCACGTTTCAAATCATAGGTTTAAGATAGATGCTCCCCCTCAACATGTGCATGGAAAATTTGAAATCGCTTTGTCATATGTGGAAGGGGAGCTTGTACATCCTTATAAAACCATTTACCTAATTATCAGTTTAAATCCAATTTAAATCACACATTCTCCCCGATCACAATTATCAAATCATTTGAGATTTGTGATCTCTTATAGATTTAAATTGATTTTGAAAGCTTTTAAGGAGAATTGTGACTTGATTATGAAAGCGCTTTAACTGATAATGATCGGATTTTAAGACTTTAAACTCCATTGATAAAACATGCTTGAATATCTTTTGAAAACAATTTAATGCCAAATAACTTTTAATTTAATTGAAATCATTCTCCCCCTCAATCAATGACATAGGTTGTTGATTGAGAGATTGATATTTTGACAAATAAGTCCGGATGATTATCAAAAATAGAGACTGAGTTATTTTTCAAAGCGCTTAGTTTTCAATGAGATAAATGATTAAAGAATCGAGCATGGAATTTTGAAAACATGATAAAGTATGGCTCGTTCTTTCTTTGAAAAAGCGGTTATTGCACGAAATGACAATAAACCATTTTTTCTTTTCTCCCAAAAATAATTTTTGATTTTTGATTTTTGATTTTTTTTTTTTAAATTAGAACAACATCTAAAAGTCGTGTCATTCTTTGAATGACAACATCAAGACCGTAGATATTATCTAATCGAGAAAACATGACAAAAGACAATATTTTTTTTGAATATTTTTCTAATTTTTCAAATTTTTATGGATTTTGAAAGTTTTATATTTTCTATTTGATTTTTTGAAGGTTTTATAATTTTGTATTTTGTTTTTTGAATAAATATTTACAAGAGATAAATTAGTTTAAGAGAATGATGAAATGAGTACCGAGATAAAGATATCGTTCAAATTTCAGTTGTGAAGAAAGGAATCAATATCTCTTAAACTTTCGCCACCAAAGCATTCGAGGCTTCTAAGAAAATCGTCCGGACATGAGCCTTCTCAATTTGAATCTTTGGTAGCTTCCCATCAAACCGACAAACATCGAATAAAGACCATTTCCCTAAGAAGTAGAGTTGAATACAAAGCGGTCTCATTGATTGAAGCTCAAAGACCCTAAAGAACACGAACACCAAGTAACAAGTTGAAACATTGATCGCCTGGTTATCAAATCGGATTAGCGATTACGACATTTAACGATCACATGAACTTCTTTGTGCATCCCCGATGTACACCTTACTCTTCGAGATTGACCAGTTGTCTATTTAGGGAAACAATATATCAACATCTTCATTTTACCAAGTGCATTCCGGTTATATAACATATAACCAATCAGCACATAATGTACACATGTACCCAACAAGAGTAGAGACGATGACATCCATGTAACATGTTGAGTCACTAATCATCTCGTGGATGTCAACTCAAATAATCAATTAGCTTGATCAAGTGAACATGTTATGCATATAACCGGAAGCACTTTATCATAAACCGTATATAAGATGTCGATAGGTAGTATCATCTCACGTTCCAAATATTATTCTCACATTTCTTCCAATGAACAACGAAGTAACATAATATAACCATAAACTTGAAATCTTGTGAGAAGAACTCAAATAGCCCAAATGAATCCCGCGAGAATCAATCTACATAAACTCTCTGACTATCTTTATCAACCCATATGTAGACAATTTGAAGTGACCACTGTTGAAGAAAAACCCAATATACCAAACTTGAAACTGAAGTCGAATTCCCCGCATTTGTGTCTTAAGCTTGCACTTTGATGAGTGTGTAAATACTCATCATTTTGAGTCAAATCACGCAAAACGCGTCTAAAATGCTCAGAATGCATCAAAATATGAAAATATTCCAAAAATTGCATTTTATATGTTTCAGATGCAAAATGTTTAAAATCAGATGAAAATTGAGCAAAGTTTGCATAATTGGCGCTTTAGTCCCCAAGTTTCAAAAGTTGTCAAAATGTACCCCTGAGCACATAATTTCAAAAGTAAAATCACCAAAGGTCCTTTTAAAATCATAAGTTGTCAAATTTAGTCCTTTGGTGAAAAATATCAAAAGTTTGAGAAAATTACAAATTGGTCCTTCAAGTTTCAAAATTGTCAAGTTTGGTCCCTGGAAAATGTGAAAATGTCAGCTTTGGTCCTTGAACTATTGATACTTGTCAATTTCAGCCCTTGGATTAACTTTGTGAATTTGGCAGATTAGGTCCTTGGTATTTCAGAAATTGCAACATTAGTCCTTGAAGTATTAAACCTTTTATCACTTTTGGACTTGTCACAAAGCGCCATGACCCCTGCCTAAACCCCTTGTGACCCCCACACAAAACCAATTTGGACCCTTGGTCAAAACAGTCAAACAATACCAAAACCCCACCACCGCCACCTGTACTGTCTTCCCATTCCACTGTCTCGCAACTCCCACCATCACCTCACCTTTTCCCCTTTCCTCCACCCCCATCATCACAAATCCACTGCATTTAATGCCACCCCCTAGTTGATAAAGCGATGCCCTATAAGTCAAATCTCCACTTCCCGCCAAAATGGAAAAAATGGCCAATACACTCTAAACTCTCCCATTGGCCACAAGAAGAGGTGGGATTATCTCAGAAGGCCACGTGGAACATTTTTGGTGCTTAAAAGAGGAGAAAGACAGAGTAGAAGACAAGTAGTTAATTTTTATTTTCCAATGTATGTCGTATTTTAAATTTCTTAGACTTAAAAAGCTTTTCATTTGTATTTTCAAGTTTAATTGTGTTAAGTACAAGTATTTTAGTGTATTGCAAGTTTTCTTAAGTATTAATTCAAGCTTTTGTTAAGAATCCTTATTTCAAGTTCACTGTTGCAATTTGCTATTTCAAACTTTAAAGTCCAAGTCGAATCACTATTTATAAGCTCAAACAAGCTTGTGTTAGCTTGTTATAGCTTTCTGCAAACTTGTTCTTAAGTTTCTAGCATTTTGGATATTAGTCAACAAAAATCAAAGATGGAGCAAAAATTGATGCAGAAGGATTTGGGTTGGTTCAGAGCTTGAAATGGGTTGATTTTATGTACTTGGGTTGGTTTGAATAGGGTAGTGTTACTGTGGTTCTGGTTTCAATAGGTGGCAAGCCATAGTGGCTAAAGGACTATATGTAAGTTTAAGGATTTTTAGCATAACTGTTTTTGTGGGCATAGCTAGTTCCAATCTGTTTATTAAGTAGTGTTTATGTTATTTAGACTTAGTTTGATGATTAAAATGAGCTGGGTTAGTCTCTAGTTCAATTGTACTTTGCAAATTTGTGTTTAAAGTGGTGTTTGGATAAACATGTTCAACTGTCATTTAGGCTTAGTCAGTGATTGCTTATTGTTAGTCCATGTTTCTTAAGCTCATTTGAGCATAATTCAGGTCAATAAATTGGGTGCAAGAACTAAAAGTCAACATTTCATATTAATCCATCTATCTTGCTTCATTGTTGTCAATTTGGATGTGCAAACTTCTTATTTGTGTTTAGAAATCTTAGGCATTGCTTGCATTGTACTTATCTCTTCATATAACATCAATCTAGGTGCTTAAAATCTGTTACAAAGTTCAACTTGGTCAAAATACCAAACCTGTCAAAAAGTCAAAACTAGAAAAACCTAGTTTTGAGCCAACTGAAAAGAATTTTCATGAGCTTATTTCTGGGTCAAATTCTATGAAATTTGTGGCTTAATAAACTTCAGCTGGTCTAAAATCTTATCACCATTTTATTAGATTTTTCCAAATTTTTTTATAAGCTCTAAATGACTATCTTTTAGGACCTTTTGCCCTGCTCCAAATGCTTTTAAACTGAGCTTTCCTCAGTTGTGAGCTTGCACTGGCTCATAAGAGCTTCCCTTGGTCTGGTCTTTGGCTCATATACTCTTGACCAGGTCTAGTTGAGGTCTCATTACTTGCTTTCTAGTCTCTAGCTTATTTAAGTGCTTATATTGTGGCTGCAAGTAGCTACCCAAACTGTTGTTGCACTTGAAACTCTAATAATCCAAATCTGTACTTGATTGCAAATCAGTGGTTGTAGCTTGTTGTTTTTAGTTCAATTAGAGTAAATTTAGCATATTGTAGCTTCGTTTCCAAGGTGTGGTGCTTGTTTGTGTTCACTTGGCTTATTAAAGTGCTTATTCATAAGCTCATTTCATAGCAGTTCCATAATCTTCCACACAACACCATGATTTTCTATTTTTCCTAGATTCCTAATATAATTTTAGAGTTTTCCTGAAATTTTCACATTTTTCCATAACAGTTTGCTATTTTTCTTAATTAAAAGCAGTTTTAGGATTATTTAAATAGCTTTTAATACAAAAATTCAGAAAAAGTTTCAAAAAAAAAATAATTTTTCATTTTTATTAAGTTTAGATAAATATAAAAAGTAAAAAGTAATTTTCCAGATTTTTCATAGTTTATTTTGTAATTTTTAGTAATTTAATTAGTTTTTAATAGTTTAAAATCCATAAAAATAGAAAAATAATCAGAAAAATACAAAAATAGTTTTGAAAATTCTATTTTGTTATTTTAGATTTTTCTAAGTCATAATTTTATTTTTCTAGGTTTATTTCATATTTTCTTGTAATTTAGGTTATTATTTAATAGTTAAAAATAGTTTTTAATTAATAATAATTAATTAAATAGTTATAAAAATAATTTTATTTTTCTTAAAATTTTCTTATATCATTAGGTTTGTAGAAATATCATTTTCATATTTTTAGGATTAATATTGTGTAAGTTTCACGTTTTTATTTGTACGTCGCGTAGTTTTTAATTTAAGTTTTAAAATCAGTAAAAACAAAAACATCAGTTTAAAATTAGTGATAGCGTTTATTTAAGATAGTTTAACTTTTTAATCTCCTTTAATCTTCTGTAGTTTATAAACAAATCAAAATCCTTCGACCACTATCCTTAGTGGTTATTCGATAATGATTGTGTTAAACACCGTCATCCTCCAGGGGACTTAACGACCGGGAATCCACTTGTATTCTCCTCGATCTTCATTGTATTTGTGCTCTGAGCTGTTTTAAGTTTCTTACAGTTGGTCATTCACAAGTGGCTAGCTTGCGTGAGATAACTTGACGGTTCGAGATCAAATTTTGGCGCCGGGAGGGCTGTAGCGTGTTCTAAGCATTTTCAGACCCGTACTTGCACATATACCGGATTTGTAAAAAGTTTTCTGTAAAGTTAATATAAATCAAAAGTTCATTAACACTTTTCCTAAAGTGTTAAAACACCAAAAACAATATAAAACAACAAAACAATCGTAACGTTTCGGCTTGTGTTTCTTTTACGGTGATTCTTAAAGAAATACGATTTGGTTAAACGAGACGATACCAAAAATATTGTCCAAAAGTTTTAAACCCATCGACAAATCATACCTCGCCTTTTCAGTGGTACTTAATTTATATACATAAAAATCAACCACCGCAAATCAAGGCAAGCACTACCTAGCGGGGTAATAATAAGTTCCCGATCTTCAGATTTAAAACTTGCCTTTGTGTCCTTGTGATTTGGTGTACCTTTTTCAAAGAAGCCATTTCATTTGTGATTATTGGTTAAGTTCACTTGTGTTTTGCCTCATTTGTTTTGAAAACTGATTTTTAAACTTAGTGCATGCGCACTCGTTCTTCCAGCTCTACGAGTCCACTTTCTGAGCTTGGCAAGATTCCTCGTAGACGAGGACGTTCGCTCGCTTCCGGTTGTGGCCGAGGAACGTCTACCACCACCACCACCGCCATAATGGCAAGACAAGCCGATGAACGAGCTTCTCCAAGCACCCATCGAGGGTTACGGAGATGCCATTGTTGTCCAAATGCATCGCGGTATCGACACTTTTGAGCTCAACACCGGGTTACTTAATCTGGTAACCCAAAGCCAATTCTATGGTTTTGAGCGGGATGATCCTCATGCACACATTCGATGGTTTAACAAGATTGCATCTACCATCAAGTACAAGAATGTCCCACATGAAGCTATCAAGCTTCTTCGGTTCCCATTTTCTCTAGAGGACAAGCCCGAATTGGCTTGAGAAACAACCCGCTCGCTCCATTGAGACATGGGAAGATCTAGTCACAAAGTTTGTTAACGAATTCTATCCTCCATCCCGAACTACAAGTCTTAAGAATGAGATAATGAAATTCTCTCAAAGATTTGATGAATCATTCGGGAGGCATGGGATCGTTAAAAAGACTTGCTCCGCAAGTGTCCGCATCATGGTTTTACCGAGTTAATGCAAATGGATACTTTCTACAATGGTCCGCACCAAGGTGATCAAGACTCTCTAAATGCCTCCGGAGTAATTTCCTGAGCAAGACCACAAAAGAAGCCTTGCAAATAATTGAAAACAAGTCCTGGTCCGCCCCTTCCGAAAGCAAAGACATATCAATCTCATCTAAGTCGGACCTTCTACTTCATCTCTCATAAGTACATCTAGCACCGATGCTAAGATTGACAAACTCACGGATATTGTTCATGCTTTGGTTCTTGCTAACCAAAAGAAAGTCACTTTCACACAAGCACCATCGTATGGTGAAGTGAAGAAAGTTGAAGTTTGTGTTACTTGTGGTGGTCCTCATGCATACTACAACTGCATCGCCACCGATGGTAGTCCGTGTGAAGCTAATGCTATAGCCGGTACTTCAAATCAAGGAGGTAATCAATACCGTCCTCATAATGAACCAAACTACCGTGCTAACACTTATCGAGGCACCACCGGTTTCAATCGAATCCTAACAGAATCGTAACCAACAAAGAATGAACCAAGGTTATCAAAACCAAGGTAATTTCTATTCCGGTCCCAACCAAGGTTTCCAACAACAAGGAAATCTTAATCAAAACACTTACAATCGAGGGAATCAATTTCAAGGGAATATGAACCCTAATCAAGGGAATTCGGCTATAACCGTAACATAAGACCTCAAATTACCCCTCCACCTCCTCCTGTGTCAACATCTGATGAGCTTTTAAGGCAATTCATGAAGACTCAAGAGGAGACAAACAGGTTGTTGGTCACCGGATCGCTAATTAAAGAAGTCTTTAAATGATCGACCCTCGCTCGAGTACTCTACCTAGCAACACGATCGCTAATCCGAGGGGCGATGCAAAGGCGATCACAAACAGAAGTGGTGTTTCGTATGATGGACCCGCTATTCCTACTAACTCTTCTTCTTCTCTCCCGAAGGTAGTGGAAAGTGAACCCGAGGCGACAAAGGACAAGGAACTTCCTACTAATAACGGAAGTACCAACAATGTCCATCCTCGTTGTCGAGAAACCAAAATCCAATCCAAGAGTTGTTTTTGAACCTCCTGTAGCTCCCATTGAAAAATCCAAATCTTCTATTCCTTACCCATCACGTTTACATGAGCAAAAGCTCCGATGGCAGGTCATCAAATGGAAAATTCTTTCAAATTTTCCAAGAACTTCATTTTGACATAAGTCATGGATGCTATCATGCTGATACTCAAGTTTGCATCAACTCTCAAACACATGTTAAGCAACAAGGAAAAGCTGTTTGAAATGGCTAAAACTCCTCTCAACGAACTGCTCATAATCTTGAAGAAGCTTCCCGAGAAGCTTGGAGATCCTGGAAAATTTATCTTACCTTGTGTATTTCCGTGAATGGTTGAATGCTTTGCCTTAGCGATCTTGGTGCAAGCATAAACCCGATGCCTCATTCAAGATGGAAGAAACTTTCTCTTCCGATCTTACTCCTACATGCATGACTCTCGAGCTTGAGCTGTATCAATATCCCGGCCCTCTTGGAATTGTCGAGGACGTATTTGTGAAAGTAGGAAAGTTCCATTTTCCACCGTGACTTTGTAGTTGTTGATTTCGATGCTGATCCTCGGGTTCCTCTCATTGTTGGAAGAGGATTCTCGAGAACGGGCGTGCTCTCATTGATGTATTTGAGCAAGAAATCACATTACGTGTTGGTAATAAAGCTGTCACCTTTAACCTTGATCAAACTTGAGGTACTCAGTAAACTATGATTCCTAATCGGTTAACCGAATCGATATCATTGATGTTGCTTCTGAAGAATACTCTCAAGAAGTTCTGGGTTATTCTCATAATTCTGTGAGTGGGAATCCCACCACATCTTCTCAACCTATCATAGCCAATTCTACTCCTTCTCTGCTCTCCGTTTGAGGAAGCGACTTCATCTTGGAAGAGATTGAAGCATACTTGGCTAGTGATTCTGTTCCATAGGAAATTGATCACGCTCCAATTGACATCGAGGGGGACATACTTCTCATTGAGAAGTTGCTTAAAGATGATCACTCATCAACCCTCACACCTGATGCAATTCTGTAAGAGATTAATCTCCATGAGATTAATCCGGAGGGAGATATTCTTACTCTTGAGAAGTTGTTAAATCAGGACACTTCTCCTCCACTCCCTCCCGTCAACCTTCATAACAAGGAAGTCAAGTCAGTTGAGAAAATCAAGAATTTCCTGTCGAACTTAAGGACTTACAGCCTCATCTCAGTATGCATTTCTTGAAGGAGATGATAAATTGCCCGTCATTATTGCTTGAGATTTGAGTAAAGATGAAAAGACCGCTCTCATAAAGGTCTTGAAGTCACACAAGCAAGCAATTGCTTGGAAACTCTCCCACATTAAGGGTATTAACCACGAGTTTCGTACTCACAAAATCTTGATGGAGGATGAATTCAAGCCAGCAGCTTCAACATCGAGAAGGGTGAATCCAAAAATCCATGATGTTATCAAACAAGAGGTTATCAAACTTCTTGATGCGAGGATTGATTTACCCAATCTCAGATAGTCCTTGGGTTAGCCCGATTCATTGTGTTCCAAAAAAGGGTGGCATAACTGTTGTCACGAATGAAGAAAACGAGTTAATTCCAACTCGATTGGTTACGGGATGGCGTGTGTATTGACTATCGTAAGTTGAATGACGCCACCCGTAAAGACCATTTTCATCTACCCTTCATGGACCGATGCTTGAGATTAGCAGGGAATGCATACTATTGTTTCCTTGATGGTTTCTCGGGTTACTTTCAGATCCCCATTGATCCACATGATCAAGAGAAGACCACATTCACCTGCCCATACGGAACTTTTGCCTACAAGCGTATGCCTTTTGGCTTATGTAGCGCTCTCCCGCACGCGTTCCAACGTATGATGGCCATATTCCACGACATGATCGGGGAAATAATGGAGGTGTTTATGGATGACTTCTCGTCATCGATTCATTTGAGACATGTCTCTCCCACTTAGACAAAATGCTAAAACGGTGTGAAGACACCAATCTATGTCTAAACTGGGAGAAAAGCCACTTTATGGTCAAAGAAGGCATAGTCCTTGGCCATAAGATTTCAAAACGGGATTGAGGTCGATAGAGCAAAAGTTGATGTTATTGCTAAACTACCTCATCCTACTACCGTCAAAGGTATTAGGAGTTTTCTTGGTCATGCCGGGTTTTATCGTAGATTCATACAGATTTTTCCAAAATCGCTGGCCTATGACCCATCTTCTTGAAAAGAAGCTCCTTTTATCTTCTCTCCTGAGTCGCGTCAAGCTTTTGAAACACTAAAGAAAAAGCTTACGGAAGCACCCATTCTAGTTGCCCGAATCGGGATTTACCCTTTGAGCTCATATGCGATGCAAGTGATTTTGCTATCGGTGCAGTCTTGGGGCAACGCAAAACAAAGCATTTTCAGCCTATACATTACGCAAGTAAGACTATGATCAAGCTCAAACCCATTACACCACTACGGAAAAGAACTATTAGTCTGGTGTATGCGTTGAAAAGTTTCGCCATACCTCATCTTGACCAAATGCGTAGTGTATACGGATCACTCAGCTCTTAAATATCTCTTTGCAAAACAAGATGAAAAGCGAGATTGCTCGTTGGGTTCTCCTCCTCCGTGAGTTTGATATCATTATACGTTATAAAAAGGAGAACCTAGCGTGATCATCTGTCCCGATTAGAGAACCCTCACCAAGATGTTTTCGAGAAAAGGAAATAAATGAAACATTTCCTCTCGAGACACTCAATGCGGTTTCTTTAGGTGGAGACTCTCTACCCCATGGTTTGCGACCGCAAATTACCATGCGGGTAACTTCATAGTGAAAGGGATGTCGTCCTAAGAACAAATTCTTCAAGGATGTAAAACATTACTACGGGGCACCCTACTTGTTTAAAATTTGCGCGGATCAAGTCATCGGCGATGTGTATATGGTCGAAGCTATTGACATTCTCAAGGCTTGCCATCTTTGCCGACCTCTTGGGGACATCATAGCCCCAACTACTACCGCCAAGAAGGTGTTTGATTCGGATTCTATTGGCCCACAATCTACAAGGATGCCCATGAATTTGTCAAAGCCTGTGACGCTTGTCAACGTCACGGGAATATCTCACAAAGGAATGAAATGCCACAAAACGCCATTCAAGTGTGTGAGATCTTTGACATCTGGGGCATTGACTTTATGGGGCCATTCCCTTCTTCTCGCGGAAATAAGTACATACTCGTGGCCGTTGACTACTTGTCAAAATGGGTCGAAGCTAAGGCTTTACCCACCAACGATGCCCGAGTTGTAGTGAAATTCTTAAAATCCTTGTTTGCTAGGTTTGGAACTCCACGAGCCATAATCGTGATCGTGTGCGCATTTCCGCAATGACGGTTTGAAAGAGTCATGAAGTATGGTGTAACTCACCGCTCTCTCTAGCGTACCACCCACAAACAAGTGGGCAAGTGGAAGTTTCTAACCGGGGATCAAAAGAATTACGGAGAGGACGGTTGGCGAAAACCGTGCCTCTTGGTCGGATAAGTTAGATGGCGCACTCTGGGCCTTCCGTACAGCTTACAAAACACCCATCGGGTGTACTCCATACAAGCTTGTATACGGAAGGCATGTCATCTACTGTTGAGTTAGAACACAAGGCATACTTGGGCCTTGAAACATGCCAACTTTGATATTGGGGCAGAAACTGGTGATCACCGGATAGTTCAAATGAATGAACTAAATGAACTCCGTGATCAAGCATACGAGAACTCTTTGATCTATAAAGAAAAGACAAAGAAGATTCATGACTCAAAGATCAAAACCGCGTTTCAATGTTGGTGATCGAGTCCTTCTTTTAATTCAAGATTGAAGATTTTCTCGAAAGCTTAAATCCCGTTGGTCCGACCATTTACTATCACTAAGGTTTATCCTTATGGCACCATTGAGTTATCTCAACCCGATGGTCCTGACTTTAAAGTGAATGGTCATCGGTTGAAGCATTACTTTGGAGAGGACATTCCTCCCTGTGATTGTCCCGATCTTCAAACTTTCCCCATGAACCAATGAATTCGGGGATCGAGTCAAGCTAGCGACTCGGTAATCAAAAACAATAGAGCATGCCATATGGGTTGTCACCTATATTTCTGAATATGAAGTTTGTTACGGTTAGCCATTCACAAGTGGCTAGCTTGTGTGATAAAACTTATGACAGTTCAGCCTTCTTCTTTCTACTTTCTACCACCCTAGTGTGGGGTTGCCCCACATATGTGATATATAAGTCAAAAAAAAAAAAAAAAAAAAATATATATATATATATATATATCAAATAATGGCCGTAGTATTTCCCTTTTACGTTCTATGTTTCGGCATAACCGCCGGTACTTTGAATATTGAGGGCAATATTCATTTCTAATGTGGGGGGGAATTCTCACGAATTTTATCATATAATTATACCAATTCCCCAGTTTTTGGCCAAAATTTTTTGGAGTAAGTGTTTTGCACTTACTCATTTGGTTATCGCCTTTGTCTAATAAACAAAAGGATTGGCTAATCCAGAGCAAACGGCTCTTGGTAAAGATTTATCAAATCCGTTGACGGCTTGCAATTTGCCCAAAATTGTATGGTATTCAACTCACCATATCCTAAAAAATGAAGAGTTGGCTAGCCCGCAAGGTTATGGCTTGTGGTAAAGGCAGTGGAAAACCATAATTGGTAATCGACTCACCAAAGATAATATTGATAATTTATCTAAGAGTTGGCTAGTCCGTAGAAAGGTACGGCTTCGTAAAGACAAATCAAACCGCTGAAAGTCGGTGGTTTGCTCAAACTCACATGGTTATCAGTGTACCATGGTTCTTACTTGAACTGAAACATTTGGCTACTCCGGAAGTAATGGCTTTTGGTAAAGAGTTTTTTCAAATCCATTAAGTTTTCTCAAAAGATTGCTAGGGACTAGCAATAGTTTAGTGTGGGGATTGATGAGTGTGTAAATACTCATCATTTGAGTCAAATCAACTCGCAAAACGTCTAAAATGCTCGAATGCATCAAAATACAAAAAATATTCCAAAATTGCATTTTATAGGTTTCAGATGCAAAATGTTTAAAATCAGATGAAAATCGAGCTAAGTTTGCATAATTGGCGCTTCATTCCCCAAGTTTCAAAAGTTGTCGAAACAGCCCCGAGCACATAATTTCAAAAAAAAAATCACCAAAGGTCCTTTTAAAATCATAAGTTGTCAAATTTAGTCCTTGGTGAAAATATCAAAAGTTTGAGAAAATTACAAATTGGTCCTTCAAGTTTCAAAATTGTCAAGTTTGGTCCCCGAAAATGTGAAAATGTCACTTTGGTCCTTGAACTATTGATACTTGTCAATTTCAGCCCTTGGATTAACTTTGTGAATTTGGCAGATTAGGTCCTTGGTATTTCAGAAATTGCAACATTAGTCCTTGAAGTATTAAACCTTTTATCACTTTTTGGACTTGTCACAAACTCGCCATGACCCCGCCTAAACCCCCTTGGACCCCCGTCAAAACCAATTTGGACCCTTGGTCAAAAATACCAAACAATACCAAACCCCACCACCGTCTCCGTATTACTGTCTTCCCCATTCCACTTGCCCAACTCCGCCACCATCACCTCACCTTTTCCCCTTTCCTCCACCCCCATCATCACAAATCCATCGATTTAATGCCACCCCCCTAGTTGATAAACAAGGCTCTATAAGTCAATCTCCACTTCCCGCCAAAATGGAAAATGGCCAATACACTCTAAACTCCCATTCACAAGCAAGAGGGTGGATTATCTCGAAGGCCACGCGGAACATTTTTGGTGCTTAAAAGAGGAGAAAGACAGTAGAAGACAAGTAGTTAATTTTTATTTTCCAATGTATGTCGTATTTTAAATTTCTTAGACTTAAAAAGCTTTTCATTTGTATTTTCAAGTTTAATTGTGTTAAGTACAAGTATTTTAGTGTATTGCAAGTTTTCTTAAGTATTAATTCAAGCTTTTGTTAAGAATCCTTATTTCAAGTTCACTGTTGCAATTTGCTATTTCAAACTTTAAAGTCCAAGCTGCAATCAACTTATTTATAAGCTCAAACAAGCTTGTGTTAGCTTGTTATAGCTTTCTGCAAACTTGTTCTTAAGTTTCTAGCATTTTGATATTAGTCACAAAAATCAAAGATGGAGCAAAAATTGATGCAGGATTGGGTTGGTCTGTGAGCTTGAAATGGGTTGATTTTATGTACTTGGGTTGGTTTTGAATAGGGTAGTGTTACTGGTCTGGTTTCAATAGGTGGCGCCATAGTGGCTAAAGGACTATATGTAAGTTTAAGGATTTTTAGCATAACTGCTTGTGGCATAGCTAGTTCCAATCGCTTATTAAGTAGTGTTTATGTTATTTAGACTTAGTTTGATGATTAAAATGACCTGGGTTAGTCTCTAGTTCAATTGTACTTTGCAAATTTGTGTTTAAAGTGGTGTTTGGATAAACATGTTCAACTGTCATTTAGGCTTAGTCAGTGATTGCTTATTGTTAGTCCATGTTTCTTAAGCTCATTTGAGCATAATTCAGTCAATAAATTGGGTCTGCAAGAACTAAAAGTCAACATTTCATATTAATCCATCTATATACCGCCACTGTTGTCAATTTGATGTGCAAACTTCATTTGTGTTTAGAAATCTTAGGCATTGCTTGCATTGTACTTATCTCTTCATATAACATCAATCTAGGTGCTTAAAATCTGTTACAAAGTTCAACTTGGTCAAAATACCAAACCTGTCAAAAAGTCAAAACTAGAAAAACCTAGTTTTGAGCCAACTGAAAAGAATTTTCATGAGCTTATTCTCGGTCAAATTCTATGAAATTTGTGGCTTAATAAACTTCAGCTGGTCTAAAATCTTATCACCATTTTATTAGATTTTTCCAATTTTTATAAGCTCTAAAAGCTTATCTTTTAGGACCCTTTTGCCCTGCTCCAAATGCTCGTTTAAACTATTTCCTCGTTGTGTGCGGCTTGCACAGTGCTCATAAGAGCTTCCCTTGGTCTGGTCTTTGGCTCATATACTCTTGACCAGGTCTAGTTGAGGTCTCATTACTTGCTTTCTAGTCTCTAGCTTATTTAAGTGCTTATATGTGGTCGCAAGTAGCTACCCAAACTGTTGTTGCACTTGAAACTCTAATAATCCAAATCTGTACTTGATTGCAAATCAGTGGTTGTAGCTTGTTGTTTTTAGTTCAATTAGAGTAAATTTAGCATATTGTAGCTTCGCTCAGAGGTGCTTGTTTGTGTTCACATGGCTTATTAAAGTGCTTATTCATAAGCTCATTTCATAGCAGTTCCATAATCTTCCACACAACACCATGATTTTCTATTTTTCCTAGATTCCTAATATAATTTTAGAGTTTTCCTGAAATTTTCACATTTTTCCATAACAGTTTGCTATTTTTCTTAATTAAAAGCTTTAGGATTATTTAAATAGCTTTTAATATAAAAATTCAAAAAGTTCAAAAAATAATTTTCATTTTTATTAAGTTTAGATAAATATAAAAAGTAAAAAGTAATTTTCCAGATTTTTCATAGTTTATTTTGTAATTTTTAGTAATTTAATTAGTTTTTAATAGTTTAAAATCCATAAAAATAGAAAAATAATCAGAAAAATACAAAAATAGTTTTGAAAATTCTATTTTGTTATTTTAGATTTTTCTAAGTCATAATTTTATTTTTCTAGGTTTATTTCATATTTTCTTGTAATTTAGGTTATTATTTAATAGTTAAAAATAGTTTTTAATTAATAATAATTAATTAAATAGTTATAAAAATAATTTTATTTTTCTTAAAATTTTCTTATATCATTAGGTTTGTAGAAATATCATTTTCATATTTTTAGGATTAATATTGTGTAAGTTTCACGTTTTTTTTGTACGTCAGTAGTTTTTAATTTAAGTTTTAATCATAAAAACAAAACATCGCTTAAAAATTAGTGATAGCATTTATTTAAGATAGTTTAACTTTTTAATCTCCTTTAATCTTCTGTAGTTTATAAACAAATCAAAATCCCACACCACTATCCTTGGTTATTCGACAACTGATTGTGTTAAACACCAGTCATCCTCCTGGACTTAACGACCGGGAATCCACCTATTCTCCTGATATTCATTGTATTTGTGCTCGAGCTGTTTTAAGTTTCACGCTTGGTCATTCACAAGTGGCTAGCTTGCGTGAGATAACTTGACGGTTCAGCACAGATCACACTTAAAGATGGAAGAACGGTGTCGAGAATCTATGCTTCAAGCAAATCTCTAAGTACTCACACTCAAACAAGGTATGAGACATTAACACCTCTTGATATTATCCACATCGTCATCTGCATGTGACATTGAGTAAAACAACGTAACTCCTAATAGTGATAGTTAACTGTGTCTTCAACCATCCACTCCGACTACTGGTAACTAGATAAACCAAGCCTTCAACTCAAATTCTTAAGCCCGAGCAAGTTATCAAATAGAAACACTTTGTGAAGGTCAACTTCAATCTCAAATAAGTGATAAATGATTAAGTAATCAACTTGTGTCAAATGCCCAACATGTGAATAAACATACAACCGGATGTACATTCACCCACCTAATGAACCGAACAAATGATGCCTCAACATCAATGTATTCTTCCTAAAAGTATTCATGTAGAGATCGACTGAGGATACACCAATAAATTCGAGCGGATGAGGTAGACATTTTCCTTGAAGTTCATGTGGTTGATTTATAGCATGCACGGTGAGGAACAATAATCCATGAAGATTTGGAAAAGGAATACCAAAGAGTGGATCATTATTCATGAACAATAATCCGTGAAGATTTGGCAAAGGAATACCAAAGAGCGGATCATTATTCATGAGTGCAACCGCAATATTATGATAATCATTATCAACGCCTGAGGAATAACGGAGATAGGGCTTTTTGAATAGTCTGAGTTGTACTTCTTTGATGATCATCAAACATATCTTGAACCAATGAATCCCAAACAATAAATCCCATTTATCCTTAGTGAGTGAAACATTAGGCGCTGGAGGAGAGTCATCAAACTTTAAGTCGTATAACCATTATTTAAACATCCATCATCATTTAGTATATTCACTCTTTCTCCCTCAAAAATTGCATCCGGTTGCCATATTTTGATTTAGCAAGTGAATAAGAATATACATTAATGAATGTAGATCCACTTGATGACCGAATGAGCATGGGAGAAACATGAAGCTTGTTGATGAAGAATGTCGATGAGAATGGTCATAAACATGAAGATTTATCTTCTTCTCAAGATAAAGCGACTCAAGCGCATAATTTTTCTTTCGAGGAACGGGGTGAAGTGTTATCTGCAGACGCCATTATGATGAAGTACAGAGGCCGAATCAAGTGAACAGACGCCATTGTTTAGAGCCCGCTTATATTTGAGCCGCCCAATCCAAATACCAAGGGACGATTTGTACGACACCGCTTTGGACAAATGCAGACTAAGAGAATTGAAACATTGGATCCCACGTGCTCAGGGTCCTTTTGGTTAGCACAAACAATCTTTGAGTCAGCAGAAACCCTAGGTGCAATGTCATTGTCACTAGGAGCTAAACTAGTAGAAGCATCGGACTTAGTCGAGGGACATTTTGTGCTTAATGGGATTATTCTACCAGTTGGCTTCCAAACCTTAACAGCCACTACTCTAGGCATAGTGGATCTAGTTAAGGGAAAGGTTTGCCATTCGTGAATATTCGACTCTGGGCTTCCCCTGAAATCCTACATTGGTAAAAACCTTCCCTCAGAGGTTTCAGGATTGCTTAACTGCTTCGCCTCCAAACTTTCTTAACGGGTTATGAATCTTAGACCTCAAATAACACATCACATTTATCATGATTACCAGAAATTAAACATTTTTGCATGTTTTGCAGACAGCATAAGGCCTCGAATTAATTTTAGTAAGCTTAGAGCTAATACTAGAACTAACACGATTCTTTTTGTTCAAATCAAACTTCTTGTCCCTATGGTGTTCTTTCACTTCCTTATCATGATCACTTTTAGTTTGCGTAATCCTATCCTTCTTTGCATAGCTTCTAGGTTTTGACCCGCTAACTTTAGTGTCAATCTTAACATCTCAGAGAAGTAACGATGGGAACATTACATGGCTTCACTACTTTCTACATTCCGGTCTAGTGTCGGATCTCAAATTCTAGGAGGCACATCACAAGTTGTTTGCTTGAATTTTGACATGGAACAAGGCATATCAAGGGTCACATGCTTGGATTTAGGCGTAGAACAAGGCACCACTATTCTACCTCGCCTATTGCTAGATGTCGGACTTGTGACAATTACATACTCTAAGAGTTCCTGAGATCGTTTAGCATCCATGCAAGCATAGGCTATAGTACTATCAAAAGGTTTTTCTAATCTTTCATCTTCAACCATCTCACGGAGACCCTTCAAACTTTCCTTAAGGTATGAGAGATATGCTTTATGTGCGAGTTCATTATTCCTAATGGGCGGGGAAATATATAACATATCGATAGCATACTTATCACAATCAGAAACCTTAGGAACAGAATATTTGCAATTGGGGATTGGCAACTTTCCTTTCACCTCACGCTTCTGATTCTCAATCTCGTTAAGTAAAGAAGTTATCTTTTCAATTTGTTTATCATGATTAAATTTAAATGAATCACATAACTCTTTGTGTTGATCATTAACCTTTGAAATTTCAGCTTTAAAACAATTATTTTCTTTTTGCAAATTATCAATAATGTTTTGAAGTTGGAAATTCTGAGAATCTAAAGGTGGAGGCATATGGGAACCAGCCACATCCTTCTTTTCACCTTTCACTTGTGAGACTTGGGTTCTCAATCTTCTGATCGTGTTACAATGAGCTCGAATCGTTCATCACGCTTGCTAATTTCAAAAACGCATCAAATTCAGAGCATCCAAGGATATCTTGATATTTGAGGTTTTAACATTTTCTTTTAGATGTTGATATTTTAATTGCAAAGCAAGATGCTCAACTTCCAATTTAGAAAACTGTTTCACCGGGTTATCATGATCATCCTGTTCAATTTTCTCATGCAATTTAGAATTAGTTTTTCCAAGCTCAATGACACGATCATGGGAGACTTTCAGAGCAACAGATAATTCATGAAATTGAGAAGAATTAATGGAACAATTGGTAAAAGGTGTAAAACACATCTAAAGTAATACATTCAGAAATAAGATTCTCATTCAAGGTATGCAAGTTCTTCCTCTCAATCTCATTATATTTTAATTCTCGCTCATAGTCACTAACCTCAACTATCATTGCATCAAATTCCTTTTCCATTTCTTTAATATCTGATTTTATCCCCTTTATAAGACTCTCAAAATGATCTTTTAGTTGTTTAAAGAAAGGCATGACCTCGGTTAGATAGCATTCTTTTGTTTGCTCAAAACCCCTTTCCCTTTAGTTATCCCAAAGGTGTGATCCTTTTCTTACAAGTTTTCTCAAAATCGACAAATAGTTGAAGAATAACATATTGACCGATTAAGGTCTTGCTCTTAGTGGCAATAGTTCTAGGAACTAAATGCATTGGTGTATTTGGAGGATACACATTCGCTTTAGGGAATTTCCTACAAGGGGGATTCTTTTCAACAAGATTTTTAGCTTTTTGCAAGTCCATATCCTTTTCCGAACACTTGTTCCAGTGGGTCAATAGAGTCTTACGCTTAAACATGTTTAAGGATATCCAATTTTCCTTAGTGTAATCATGGGGTTTTATCGTTATCTTGTTCTTTTACACTCGGATCTTCTATTCTTATTCATTTTCTCCCTAGTGACTTCATCTGATTTCTTATCTTCCTCAGCGCAACTAGGTTTCTGTCTAGGCTTAAGGATCTCATTACCATCATACAAGACTTTATGAGCTTCTCTAGCTTTCTTACAAGCCTCAGGGTTTGGTTCATCAACTAAGGCAACACTATGTTTGTCACTTAGAACTCTATGCTTAGTGATCATGTGAGCAAGTCTAATGGTGTTTCCTTATACGTACAACTTATTTTCAAGCTTGTTTTTCAAAGTTTTTAGATTAGAAAAATCATTCAAAAGTTTTGATTCCTTAGCACTAAATTCTTGCTTAAGCATTTTAACATTTTCTTGAAGTTCTTGTTTTTGCTTAGCGGTTTTAGAAAGCTTTTCATGTAAGGAGTTTAACTCTTGTTTTAACACTTCTTCTCTAAAATTACTTTTTCTAATAATTGTACGCATTTGGTTATCCAACTCCCTGCCACGAGTAGTTAACTTAAACTTAGCACGCTGTTCATAGATGGCAACCTGATCCTTATATATGTTAAGCTCAGTGGTAAGGGAATCATCGGCACAAATGCAGGTACTCATGCGGTTCATAATCATCATTTTGAGTAGAAGATGCACAACTAGGTACAGCAGAAACTTCCATGCAACTTACCTCAAGCATTGACATGCACAAAGTGCGGACGGGTGCATCTCTATATTGGGTACATCCGAAGCTTCCATGGAGTGTTCCTTTGCATTAACTTGCACATGTGTTGGTTTGGTGCACCTCTCTCTTTTATGAATTTGAGCACGAAGATTCCATTTTTGCATTATCCGACTCATCAATTTTGTTGTCACATATCTCGTGCATTCAAGAACACCATACTTCAACGAAACATTACCCAACTTATCACAACAATCTTTCAACCGCACTGACACTCATTCACGTCTTCATTCTTTTGAGAAGATTCTTCAATGTACTTTTTCACATTATCCATGAGTTGGATAAATGTCTCAATGAATTCTCAATTTCCATTCCAGATGTTTTTGAAGGAAATTCCAGTCAAATGTTGATCGTAATCAATATTCCCAATCGATGAATGGTGAAGTTGTTTGTAGATTACTTGAAGAGTCGCACTGGAACCATCCTTTTGAACATCTTCATTGGTAAGTTGCAGCTTTAAATGTTCTAAGTTCAACAACAAGCTTCTTGTCAATGTAGGTAAGTCCGGCGAAAAGAGCACTACATGTTCGATCCCCGCCTATGGATAAATGTACTGATGAGGTGCGATGAAGTAGCTGATAGGGCTCAATGCTGCATTCCATTTGAATGGCATTCTCAGAGGTGCAATTCATTCTCATTGTACTCATAACATGAAGATCTCACATCCTCATTGTTTAATTCAAACATCTTTAATCGCTCAGTTGTAGCAATCATTAACATTATTGTCCACATCATCATACAATTTAAGCACTTCAAATCACTAGGTCAAGTAGAGTAAGACATGATGTGGTGGAATGCACAGGATTTTACAAGTCTATGATTTAAACCGAGAAATAGAATCTTTCGCGGGATTTTACTAAAATCAAGACCAAACCGTTAAGCAATGACCAATGGAATGTGTTAAGATGACTGATGGATCGACACAATGATAGACAATTGTGTGTTAGGTCTTATTATTGTTTGTGGGATAAGCAGAGATGTTGTTTGGTTGTGATTTGGGTTGGTTGTTGCACGATTTTATGGAGAAATTTAGATCTAAAATCTTAAAAGCTCAATAACTTCCTTTCGGAGAGGATTTGGGCCTCGAAAATTCGTTTCACGACATCGTCATGAAACCTCACAATATTCGGCTGTTCTGGTCGTTTTGACAGGTATTTCACGAAAACGGAGTTACGGTTTAAAAGTTATGGCCGTTTGAAGTTTTGACGTAAAAAGTCAACTTTGGTCAAACCTCTTCTTCGTAAAAATCAACCAAGTCGCTATAACCCTTGAACCAAGTCGCTAAGCACCAAATTCGCTACACCCCCAAGTCGCTAAAGTCCCAAGTCGCTAGAAAAATGCAAGTCGCTAAGTAGTAACTCGCTAAGCCTCAAGTCGCTAGCAAAATTTTGGCAAAGCAATTGCTACTCAAGTCGCTAAAGAGCAACTCGCTACGCAATTAAGTCAAGTCGCTAATTGTAGTGGAGAGTCCACTACTTGTACTGTTAATCGCTAGGTCTAAGTCGCTAGCTCCAAAACTCTAACTCGCTACAAAATTGTGAAGCAAGTCGCTACGAAGAAAGAGATCCGTATATCAAGTCGCTAGCAAGAAAAACCACATAAACATCACTTTTCAATCCAAAAACAACCCAACCAAGATGATTCAAGCTTACCAAATGAAAACCTAAACACTTGTGATGATTCTAAACATAAAAGTACTAACAAAATCCAAGCTTTAACACAAGAAATCAACCAAATGATGCACAAACCACTAAACTTTTTCAAACTAAAAAACAACCTAAAAACCACTAGAAATCCAAAGATGTGCAAGATATGATCTAACCCTGGCTCTTGATACCAATTGTTGGATATTCGATTTCACATACACATCAAACCATAACACAAAGTGGGCGTATAATGGTGAGTTCTAGAGAGAGAAAGTTAGAGGTTTAGGGAACTTAGTGAGAGAAAGAAATACTATTATTAAAAGCTCCAACTCTCTACCTTGGAAGGTAGAGAGTATTTATAGTCTTACATAAAACGCCACACAACGGGTCGTGGATCAGGCATACAGTGGGTAAAGACCCGTCCGTCCTCCACGGTGTTACTTAACAAAATACTACTTAACTAAATATAACTATGACTACGAGCATTCTAACGATTACATATACTTGAGGTGACCGACTCTTTAATACCGGGAATTTCTAATTCCTAACAATTATTAGCATTAACAATTTTAACTGGGCATTTGACAACATTAGACAAAGCATTCACACCACATTCATAATTAGCAACAGAATTCAAGCAGATATCATTACAAGGTTTGCAAATAGTATGAATTCAATTAATTACAAGATTTATGGATAATACTAGAATCAACACGATTCGTTTTATTTGGCCCAAACTTAAAGTTCCTAGATTGGTTTTCTACTCTCTTCCAATGCACATTCTTAGCTTGCAAGGTCCTATCATTCCTTGTATTGTCTTGAGACTTTGACATGCTCGCTTTAATGTCACTGATTACTCCTGTAGAGGGAATGGGAACATTATTTGGTTGATCTAATTTTTGCATTCCTGAACTTGATGTGCAAGGATCTGAACTACTAGAAGGCACATTAGTGTTTACTTTCTTAAGACTGTGATTTGAGCTATTTGCAGGCACACTAATATTTCTAGAATCTGAACTACTTGAAGGCACCCTACGGTTGACATTCAAAACATTGGGCATAGAACGGATTTCATGCTTGGCACTAGGCATAGAACAAGGCATCACAGCTTTGCCTTTTGCACCTAAGGATTTTGGACATGTTGCAATTACACATTCAAGCAGCTCTTGAGATCGTTTGGCCTGGAGGCAAGCAAACCTAATTTCTCTATCAAGAGGTTTATTAATGAAATCCTCTTCAACAATCTCACTGAGACATTCTAGACTATCCTTAAGGTGAGCACAATAGTCATGAAACGCAGGTTCATTATTCCTAAGATGAGGAGGAATATATTTAACCGTCATGTGTATTTGCGTCTAAGGGTGACTTTGAAACAACATTCTTATTAAAAACAAGTGGCGTTTCCCATTTTCCTGATTTCTCAGATTCTCAATTTCCTTTTGTAAAGACGTTATTTTTCGTTGTTTTGGTCACGAGTGACTTTCATTGAATCATATAACTCTTTAAAGTGTCGTTTAACTTTTCATTTTCTTCTAGAAAACTCTCGTTTTCCTTTTGTAAGGCATTAACTAAGTTTTGAAGATGAAAAATTTGAGAGTACTGAGAATCTAAAGGAGGAGGCATTTGGGATCCAGTCACATTGTTCTTTTCACCCTTTAATTGAGAGATTTGGGCTTTCAACTTTTTGATCGTGTTACAATGAGCTCGAATCGGTTCATCACGTTTGCTAATTTCAAAATCGCATCAAATTCAGAGCATCCAAGGATATCTTGATATTTGAGGTTTTAACATTTTCTTTTAGATGTTGATATTTTAGTTGTAAGTCAAAATGTTCAACTTCTAGTTTAGAAAGATGCTTTACCAAATTATCGTGATCAATTTTCTCATTAAGATTCGAATTAATCTTTTCAAGCTCAATGACACGATCATGGGAGACTTTCAGAGCAAAAGATAATTCATGAAATTGAGAAGCATTAATGGAGCAATTCAGAAGCGTGTAAAACACATCTTGAGCAATACATTAGAAATAAGATTCTCATTCAAGGTATGCAAGTTCTTCCTCTCAATCTCATTATATTTTAATGCTCGCCCATAGTCACTAACCTCAACTATCATTGCATCAAATTCCTTTTCCATTCCTTTAATATCCTAATTTATCCCTTTTAAGACTCTCAAAATGATCTTTTAGTAGTTTGAAGAAAGGCATGACCTCATTTAGATAGCATTCTTTTGTTTGCTCAAAACCCCTTTCCCTTTCAGTTATCCCAATGGGTGTGATCCTTTTCTTACAAGTTTTCTCAAAATCGACAAATAGTTGAAAAATAACATATTGACTGATTAAGGTCTTGCTTTTAGTGGCAATAGTCCTAGGAACTAAATGAATTGGTGTATTGGGAGGATACACAGTTGCTGAAGGCATTTTCCTAAAGGGGGGGGGGGTTCGTTTCAACAATATTCTCTGCTTTTTGCTTATCTATATCCCTTTTCCGAACACTTGTTCGGTGTTAACAACGTCTGAGGCTTAAACATGTTCAAGGAAATCCGATTCTCCTTCTTGTAATCATGGGGTGTGATATTTATTTTCTTCTCTTTACATTTAGGATCATATAACTTCTTGTTCATCTTTTCCTAGTGACTTCATCGATTTCTTATCTTCCTCCTGCACTCACGCAACTAGGTTTCTATCCAGGTTTAAGGATTTCATTGCCATCATAAAGTACCTTATGAGCATTTCTAGCCTTTTTAATGACCTCTGGATTTGGTTCCTCAACAAGGGGAATGCTATGCTTATCGCTAAGAACTCTATGCTTAGTGATCATGTGAGCAGTCTGAATGGTGTTACCTTGTACGTACAACTTGTTTTCAAGCTTGTTTTTCAAAGTTTTTAGATTAGAAAAATCTTTCAAAAGTTTTGATTCCTTAGCATTAAATTCTTGCTTAAGCATTTTCACATTTTCTTGAAGTTCTTGTTTTTGCTTAGCGGTTTTAGAAAGCTTTTCTTGTAAGGAATTTAACTCTTGTTTTAATACTTCTTCTAAAATTACTTTTCTAATGATTGTACGCATTTGGTCATCCATTTCCTCGCTCACGCAGTGGTTAACTCAAACTTAGCACGTTGTTCATAAATAGAAACTCTTTCTTTATAGGCATTAAGTTCGAGATAAATGAATCATCAGGGCACATGCAAAGTGTATTCATCACAAACATAATCATCATTGATTGCAGAAGATACATCACTTGATACAATCTCACTTTCACTTTGTTTCACATATTGATCATATGGGACAACATTGATATTACCCATATTTTCAATATCTCACTCAATGATTTCAGTTGATTGTATTTCATTATGTATCTTTTGCACCTCAACTTCATCATATAGTTTTAATACCTCTGAGATGATTTTGTCTTTGGATGGTCCAGATTGTAGTGAAGATGAGACCTTAGGAGAGACCATTGGAGAAATGCTAGCCATGAAAATGTTATGCGAAGAGGTCCATCATCAACATCGAGTCGTAATGCCATGTCAATACTTGAAAGGCATTCGATGATTGTGACCTATCTCTTGAATTGGTCGCTCATCCACATCTCATCATAGGTCTTGGCATTGCCCTCACGAGAAACAACAACTCCTCTTCGCCTAACGCAGCACCATTGTCCCGAGCTTGCACTAGCAACATCTTATCCCCTGGTACCGTGCATTCTGTGGACGTTTTGGAGATGTATGTTCCTAGCAATGTGTCCTCACCACCACAGTTGTAGCATTTGACCTGGCTTTGCTTGTCCTTGATTTCCATCCTTCCTCGGTTCTCGATTTCCTCCATAGCCTCCACCGCTCCACCCCTTCTCTCGATCGATCCTTTCTTGAACTGGGTTGCACCATAACCTTCCCATCTCTAACAAGTGGCTTGATTATGTGGATTGGATGTCGTTCGAGATTGTTGTTGGTGTGTGGGAGAGTGTTCATATTTTGACTGATCATGAGAGCTAGTTGACTAATGAAGTTTCCAACGATGCATCGATCGCCTTGTTTGAACATTGGATCGGGAATGAGTTTGTGATTACCATTACCCATGGTTATAACTTGAGAAGCTTTGGTGGTAATTCCAACGTTGGTGTAGAAAGGCTTGAGTCATTAGATGAACTTGATTCTCCCTGATTGGTTTTGAATTGTTCCAGAATCCTTTTCTCAAACATAGCATGTCTCTCATTCTGTAGAAGGAAGGCATACAGTTGCTCATAATTTGTATTCTTCAATCCTTTAGTGAGCTTCACAGAAGTGACAAACTTGTGCCATTCGAGATTCATGTTTTTTACAAACTTTGAGTTCAACTGAATGTTAGGCATGGTCATTCTGATGTTCCTCATGTCATTCACAAGCTTATGGAATCTCACATAGTACTCATAGACACTCTCATCTGGTTTCATCTTGAAATGTTCAAATTCATCATATAATTGAGATTCTCTGTCTTCAATAGTTAATTCAACCCGAGAGAAGCATCTTGACATTATCCCATACGCCTTTGCTTCGTGTTGTGATTGATAAGCGTGTAGATGTCTTTTGGTAGACCTTGCAATATGATGTTAGAAGCCCTGATATCCGTATCGAATCTCTTCTTCTCCTTATCATTGAGCTCATCATATGTCTTTGGTCCTGTTTATTCCATAGATCATTGTTCCATCTTCAGCTGTATCAATTATGTCTCTAGTAGTCTCAACTCTATACGGTCCTTCATCAATCGATTTGAGAATGTTGACCCCATTTTCCTTTCCAAGACAATACAATCTGATTCGTTGAGCCCAAGAGTCGTAGGTCGGTTGGCATCATGCATGGGTGGACGAGTATCTAACCACCGCTTGAACATCCTCGGCAACAGTGGAGATGATTGTAGGAATGTTGGTAGACATGTTAATAGATTAAACGGGATTTTATAACTCTATGATTAAACCGGGAAATAAATTCTTTCACGGGGATTTTACTAAATCAAGAGAAACCGTGACATGCAGAGTCAACCAAGTCGCTAAGAAAATTGAACCAAGTCGCTAAACACCAAGTCGCTAAGCCACAGAAAGTCGCAAATAACAACTCGCTAAGCACCAAGTCGCTAGCAAAATTTGACAGAAGTCGCTAAGCACCAAGTCGCTAAATTGTCAAGTCGCTAAAGAGCAACTCGCTAAGCACCAAATCGCTAACACCAAGTCGCTAATAAACTTAAGTACAAGTCGCTAACTTTCACCAAGTCGCTACTCGTAGTGGAGAATCCACTAAGTGTACTGTTTGTCGGCTTGTCTCAATAGACAAGTCGCTAGCTCAACTCACTAAGAACTTCAACTGCAACTCGCTACCAAATTACAAAGTAAGTCGCTAACAAGACAACTTATCCGTGGCTAAAGTCGCTAGCTAGAAAAACTTTAAAAACACACTTTTCAATCCAAAAACAACCCAACCACGATGATTCAAGCTTACCAGATTAAAACCCAAGCACATACAATGATTCTAAACATAAAACAACACCCAAGATTCAAACTTTAACACTAGAAATGATCCAAATGATGCAAAAACCACTAAACTTTTTTCAAACTCTAAACCCACCTAAAAGTCACTAGAAATCCAAAGATATGTAAGAGATGATCAAACCATGGCTCTTGATACCAATTGTAACATATTGGATTTCACATACACATCAAACCATAACACAAAGTAGGCGTACAAGAGGTTTTTAGAGAGAGAAAGTTAGAGGTTTGAGAACTTTAGTGAGAGAAAGAAAAATCTTATTATGAGCTCCAACTCTCTACCTTGGAAGGTAGAGTATTTATAGTCTTACAATAAAACGCCACACAACGGGCTGTGGATCAGGCATACAGTGGGTAAAGACCCGTCCGTCCTCCACGGTGTTACTTAACTAAATACTACTTAACATAAAATAACTACGACTCCGAGCTTTCTAACGATTACATATACTTGAGGTGACTGACTCTTTAATACCTGGAATTTCTAATTCCTAACATCCACATCACATTTCCACCCCAAAGTAAATATAACGTTTTTTTTCTCTCTCCACCACTAACTTTACCCTTTATACCTTTACCCAAATCATTCCCAATCTCATAAACCCTAAAAATCAACTCTTTCAATTCACTCTAAATTGATAACTGATACCCAATTCCATCATGCTAAAAAACACTTTGTTAGTAAAATGGCCTCGTCGTCTACATCGTCGCGTTATAATCGAAGGAGATATACAAAAGAAGAAATTGCTCATTTGACTCATTGTATTTGTAAGTTCCCAATCTATGAACAGGTGTCATGGACGCCCGAGAATCCTGGTCAAAGATTCAAATCATGTCCAACGCGTGTAAGTTCCAGATTCATAAACTGTTTTGTTTGTTGTTTTAATTTTTGTGCTAATGATAATTGTTTAACATGTTTGTAAAGAATAAAGATAAAAAATGTGAGGTGTATGGATTCCTTGATGATGAGTTACCATCACAATACTACAAAGACCTCATGTACAAGCTTTATAAGGACAACCAGATTTTGGAGTGCAACCTAGACAGTTTAAACCACCAACAAGATTCTAAAAATGTAGTTGCAAAGAAGCACAATGATGATCTACCCGTGGAACTGATTTACAAAGAATTGAATGACCTAAAGATGAAGGGAAAAATATACGACATGTTCTTGGTTGGTTGCATATGCTTCATGGTTGTGGTTTTGTTTTTCATTGTTGTTATCATGGTTGTTTCTGTAAGAAACTAGTTAGAAATTACTGGTTCTGGTTATGTAGTGAATTATGGATTAGTGTATTTGTATGATGGACCAATTCAACAAATGTTTCTTGTATTGTATGAGCAATGACATTGGCCATTTTCTATAACTTCATTTCTAATGTTTTTCCAGCAATTCACTAAAGTGTGTTGTATACTGGTATAGGATTCAAGTTCACAGGTTATATTGAAAATGGGCCTTACTCTTTTGTTTTTGCAGCATGATATACCAGGTTATACCAGTCAAAAAGTATATGATATTTGTATACTGGTATAAGATTATTGTTCACAGGTTATACCAGTAAAAAACTACATGATATTTGCAGCATAAGCAGATTACAACTTATATTTGTAGCAAAAAAGGTCAAACTATATTTGCAGCAACAAAAGCTTATACCAGATAAGATAGCAAATACATATGGAAACTAGAAAGTAACCAATATCATAGCCTTTTCAACCAAGATATATCACCTGTGCACTAGAAAGTAACTAATATCATACCAGATAAGAAAGCAAATACATACACCAAATGTGTTCTTTCATAAAATATTGTTTGTGCATCAGCACCATACACTGTTACAACCAGAACACAGGCATAGAAAGTTATATACAATGCCCTTCTAGATACAAAATAGGGCTATGTAGTGGCATCAAAAGCAGCACTACATCAACTATGTTACACATCCAAATAGTGGCAATAATTGCTGCACTATATCAGTTTCACTTACTAATTAAAGTAGGCCCTTCAATGGACAAAATAGCGCATGATAATTATACATAGATATTAGTTGGTTTTTTAAGGTTCTAGTCTAGGAATATTTCATTGTCCACACTAGAACCAGGCCCTTTTGCTGGTGCAGATAACTTCTTACTGATAATTCTTTGACTGGGCAACCTTGGTGGTAGCATTTGAGATGCACCTTTTTCTCTTGGTTGTTGCAATGGTTGGGCTTCAGCTGATCTTGTTTTTCTTCCAACCACTTTTGATGTTGCACCCACCACTGCTTTTGTAACCTTTCCACTACCCATTGAGGATGCACCTCTTCCACCACTTGGTCCTCTTCCACCCCTTGCTCCTCCCGTCATTCTTCTGGTTTCAACTATCTCAGATTGTGCAGCTTTCTTAGATCTTGTCAGAACCTTAGTGGCCAATATCACTGGTCCAGCCACTTGAGATTCTTGAGTAGCTATCATCAAATACAAAAATTTCTAAGTCAAAAGAAGCTTTGCAAACTGATATACAAATATGTGTAAGTAAAGTGAAACATTTACACGAAATTAACTTAACGCATTAGAAATTTATGTTGACTCACAAGTACCTGCTATGTTTGCATCATTACTAGCTCTCTCAGTTCTGCCTGGCATAACAGAATTCATATGTTTTTGATCCTCAATAGTATTGAACTAGCATCATCCGCAGCCAACCATGTGCCCATCCTTGCGACTCTCTGAGCTGGAATAAGTCTACCACTTTTGGTTTTACCTCCATTCATTTTCAAGTGACCCCTGTTAGAACTACCACCTCTTTTCTTCTTTTGTTTTCCCAAATAAAACACTCTACCATCAGCTAAGACCCCTCTCATATTTGTAGCTCCCATTTCAAACTCATTGATATCATTGTTAACAAACCTAGGAATGTCATGGTCATCTACCAACTCAGTTTCAGTGTTCTGTTTCTTTTTTGGCCTTCCGGCTTTACCTTTTTCTTTTGAAATAGGAGGTTTGGGTTGGTTTGTACATCCTTTCCTATTATGCCCAGTTTCACCACAGTTCTGACAGGTCATAACAATTCCTGCCCTACTGATCTTAGTTGTAGAATTTTTTTTATGGATGCCCTGACCCTCTTCCTCTTAGGTCTACCAGACATTGTCTTAGGAATAGGTCCTAAAATCCTAGATAGATGACTAACATCTGGCCAAAAATCAATGCCATCAACTGGTTTCATATACTGACCATATGTTAACAAGTACATATCCTTCCTAAAACAATCAGGCACATAGTCCTCTACTATCCTATTCAGTTTAAAAATACATGCAATGGCATGGCAACAAGGCAAACCTGATATTTGCCACATTCTACACGAGCATGTTCGGTTTGGCTTATCTACCTTGAAAGCATCATATCCTTTCCTTACTTCAAACTTGTTACCCCCACATGAGATTACATTCCAGAACCTGTCAATTTCAACTCAGTTAATAAACAATGTAATTCACATGGTTAACAACGAAACTGTAATACTACTATTTACCTTTGTTGATCCTTTGACTGTTCCAATATGTTCTGAATGTTTGGGCATACATCACCATTCCACTTTTCCATAAGGAGCCTCATTGTATGCATCCTCTTCATAACAATTACTCGCATTGATTCCAACATTGTTATTATAGGTTTGTGCCTTATACTTACCAACAAAACATTAAAACATTCGCTAAATCCATTCTCTACTCCTTCACAGCATACACCTTCCTTGAAAAAGGCTCTTGACCAAGTCTTTGGATCTTTCTTGACCAAGAACTCACGTGCTCTTGGATTTGCTCTTTTGATCTTCTCCATAACCTTGTTATGTAACGGCGGGTAAGATGCTTTTGAAGCTGCCCAGAATAGTTGTCTAAACTCAACACCTGGGAACTGTTTTCGAAAGCCTTCATAAATGTGACGAGCACATTGACGATGCTCTGCCAAAGGCATCACCTCTTTGACTGCTTCAATCAATCCCTGATTCAAGTGTAACAAAAGCATTTATTAGTATGCATATTATACATATAAACATTTGAAGCTGATTATTATAAAGAGTATTAATAGATACCTTGTGTTGGTCAGACATTAGCGTCAAACCTTGTCCACTTGGAATATCCAAATCGTCACCCAACAACTCTAAAAACCAACTCCAGCTGTCTTTATTCTCCACCGTCACCACAGCTCATGCAACGGGAAAAATGTGGTTATTGCCGTCCCTACCAACTGCAGTTAATATCTCCCCAGTGTTTCGTTTTAAAAAAAACATCCATCCAAAGCTAGTATCCTACGACAACCTATCTTCCAACCTTCTTCAACCCACTAAAACACACGTAAAATCTGTCAAAGTAAGTCTTCTCATCAGGATTAACCGTGACACCTACCTTAACTGTACTACCCTCATTTGAGTCCACTAATGCCTTAGCATATGACCTAAGTAAACCGTAATGATATTGGATAGTAGCATCTCTTTCATTAAGCGCATATGACCTAGCATTTCGACACTGTGTACGGCTAACATGGCATTTGTATTTTCTTAAGACTAGTTCCTGTATATTAGTAATATTAATATTTGGATTCATCCTAATCTTATCTCCAAATTGCTTACCAATCCATTTAAAATTAACCAGCCTACCATAATGGAAACTACGTACATAAGTGTGGTTATCCTTCAAAGAAATTACTTGAAATGTAGATTCTCCCTTTATCATCTTGCCGTAACACCTCCAAGGGCAGTCACAGTTCCCAACTTTCTCTGAAGGATACTTTTTGTATGAAGTCTGCTTTCCAATGGATGGATCCTTAAGCGTCTCCTTTCGTTGACCACATATTGCAATAACCTTGCTCCTTGTGCTCCTCTCAAACCATAGTGAAAATCTGTTGGCCAACGCATAGTATGTAAGGCACTCTTTAAAACTTTCAACATCGGGGAACTTTTGTCCAAGCTAGTAAATTGTCAAAAAAAAACAATCGAGTTAGTTACACATTATAGTAGCCATGTCATGTACTAATTTGATAAAAAAATATAAATATGAAAGAGTGAAAGACTTACGCTTGGTTTCTTCAATCTCCAATGTGTCTCAGAATCATAGATAGGGTATTTGTCTTCCTTTTTGGATTTTTTAACAGTTGCAAACGGGTCTGTTATCCCATCTCCTTTACCCTTTATATGCTTCAACAAAGCTGCCATATACTTTTCATGCTCCCTAACTGATGGACCTAATCCTGTGGGCCCATCTGCAAGAACATCTTTGTGTGTATCCTCAGCATCATCATCATTTCCTTCTTGGGCCTCCTGCTCATCAGACAAACACCGATCCTCATTTATTAGCCCCTTCCTCAGTTGGATAACCTCGTCTTCAGCATTGCTCAGATAATCGTAGGACTTATCCGATTGTAGGTATGACTCATATGATTCATAACTTGATGAATGATGAGCATACTTATCCTTCTTTTTTGCAGTTTCACCTTCTGAATCTGAGGAGAATGGAGGCTCAGTGTCATTGTATTCGTCACTCTGACTATCAGAATCTGAGGATGCAGAGCGATTGGTGTTGTCTCTAATGACTATTCCCGTTGGTCTACGAAAGTTGCTAGCTTCTTTTTTCGTGTCATGACAGACTTCCCTTTATCTAGTTTTTTTTGCCTAGCAAGCACTGCGTTTGACAAATTGCCATATGATTCAGCTTCCAAATGCAATCCATCAGCATTGTGGTCCTCTCTATCGTTCTCCACAACTCTATCAGTATCCACATTCATATCACTGACATTCATATCAGTCTCCACAACCCTATCCTTCTCCACATTCATATCAATTAGGCCAACCGTATCATGCATCTCAACCCTGATCCAAGTGTAACAACAACTTTGATTAGTATGCATATCATATATAATAATATTTGAACCAAAATATTATACACTATATTGACAGATACCTATCAGTGACCACTGGCATATCAGTCTCCTCAACATCTTGATTGTCCAAAGCCTTATCAGATTGAAGACCAACATTGTCAACTACCTTATCAACTACAACATTGTACTCCCTAAACACCTCATCTTCAGTTAGCATAGGGTAATCATAAGTAAACTCATCTTCTGCATTCCAAACTCTAGTGAAAGTAACCTTACCCTCAAAGTCCTTTCTAAGTGGTCTATCTTTGAGCGGAGGAGACCTTAAATAAGGGGATTGTGCTTCTTCCTCAGCCCAAGCAACCAACTCCTCACAAGACATATTACCAGCATCCTTTTTCATCTTATTATGTTTGTTTTTTTTTACGTAACTTCTGAGTCAGAACTATCTAAACAAAGGTTCTTGTGGTAGTAGGGTGCTAATTTTTGGGGGGAATGAGCAACAAACAAATCCACTGTCTTATAATGTGTAGCTACATCATATAAATAATTCACATCTGCATCCCTTTCAATTATCTTTAAACCTCCACTATCAATGTCTAAGTTAGGAATGCACATGTATAGAGCCCATATATTATTCTTAATCTTGGCAACTAAGATATCTAACAGAGGGCTACACATAATTCTATCTGTTGAAGAGGCCTCCATTATTATCTCCCTACCATAATCATACCTTAAAGGGTCAAACATAAATACACCATTGTAGTGCATTTTGAAGACCACATCAAGTGGTACTTCCATAAGACCTGTATTAATTGAAAAAAAAAATAAAAACCCTAATTAAAAAAACCCTAAATCATAGAATAATTTTTATTATAAACTAATACAATTGGGGTAATAAAACATTAAAAAGAAACATGGAATATACCTTTTGTCTTGACAATTTGTGAAAACCGACAATCAATTGGAATTATTAATGAGTTAGGGTTTGCTGCGTTTTGGGGATCCAGAAAGAAAGTGATGTATGAATGGATGATGCAAAGTGTTGTGGTTATAAAGACCATAACTGTACTATTTTAAGATAAACATCGTACTTGATAATCCACATCTGCAGGAATGTGGGGGACTATGAACAAACGTGTGTCGTGGAATCCTATTTGGATGATATTATCGTAAAAAACCCGGCTACCGGTTGTAAAAGTTAAATAATGTACAATTAAAGACAAAAAATACAAGTATAGTAGGCAAAGGAGCTATTTTTTTTGTTCGCTACGTCGAATTGACAATTGTGACAAGTATGATGCTTTAATAGGTTATTAGCCCTAATGCAAAAGCTATATAGTGGCAAATTTCCGTAGTTAATAGAACAAAACGTAAGTGTTCATCTTCCTAGCCTAGTAAAATATCATGTCTCAAATGAGTTCTAGTATCTCCTAAAATAAAACAACAAATTCCTCTTATAAAAAGCATTTAAATTATCCGAATTAAAGTCCAGTAGTCTTTAAAAATTTTAAAGTTAGAAAGCATCATGCATGACTCCTTTTCGTCAACTTAAAAAACTACTAATTTACTATCGATATATATTTTGTAAATTGTCAATTCCAAAGATTGTATTGATAATAGAATACCTATAATATTGTAGACTTAGATCTTGTAGACTTGTAATAGTTTTAATCCATATCTTTACCATAGAAGAGTACTACTGGATTGAATTTATAAAACAATGTATAGTAATAGAAGAGTCATGTTGGATTCATCTTAGAACACAACTACAAACTTTATAAATCTTTTAAGAGAAATGGCGTGTGTAATGATCGCTTGTTCATACTATGTGAGTGATAACAAAAGTGATCAATGTTGGAAAAATTCCTTTTGCAAAATGAGTTTTTGCAAAATTTGGATACTATTTAATATATGTATATGTTATATATATTTATATTTCTTGGTAGCTTTGCGTTCTCCTCGACGAGAGCTTCGCAACGAGCTAAAGTATGTCCAAAATGGAGTTAATATGAATGAGATATCGTGTCTCAAATTGGGGCACGTGAAACACAAAATTTGGAAAATCAACACATCCCACATCGCCTAGAAAAAGAAGTGGGAGTGTGTTTATATAGAAATTATGATATGGACCTTCAAAATAATTTGTTGGTTTTACTCTAACACCTCGTGCTTGCGCGCATGGGGTGCTTGATTCGGATTTCGGGCCCAAATGGGTTCGAAGCTTACGAACTCATGCGAGCCAGCGCACTGCTGCTGAACCGAATACAGCTCCGAAGCCTCGCATACGTGCGTATCTTTTTACTGCAGTTTCGAGTTTCCTTTTTCGAGATTTTTCTGTAAATCTATTTTAGGAATAGATTTAAACTTATCAAGTAAGTTTACAGAAATCGGTTTGTGTTTTTAAAAGATATGCAAATCAGTTTTGTGTATTAAAAAGATTTGCGAATCTGTTTTAGAAATAACAGATTTTCGTTTATATGGCTAAGATATTTTCTTGGAGGACAAGTTTAGTTTTCATTATAAATAAAGCCATATGTCTCATTCGTTTTACACATTCAAAAAACGTAGCTCCTTAACCAAACGAATTCTAGCAGTCTTCTCGATCAGAAACACATAGCTTTTCCGTGAATTTTCAGGCAAGTTTTGTCAGGTCTGGCTGTACAACAGCTTTGGACGTTGTACCCTGGGAAACAGACGGCGAATCTGTTTTAAGGGAATCGTGTTAAACACGAGCCTCGTTCACGACCTTTTACTGCTTTCTTTTATATATCATTATAGAGTCTGTCTTCTGCTTCTACCCCATTCTGCCTGTTATTTAATTTACTGTTTGTATTTCTGTTAATTTATTTACTGTCATTATAATCTGATTTTATTAATAAAAGTGTACACAGTTTCCCACAGTCTTAAAACAGATTCGGTTTAACCGAATTTATAACACTTTGTTAAAAATCAGATTAATTATTAACAGAATTTTATAATTGTTTTCTGTCGAAACCTTGTTGAGTTTCTTTGGAAATCAGTTTCTATTAAACAGTTTTTAACATACAGATTTGGATTACATATCTATAACGTTTTCTTGAGCAGTTGTTTTATCAGTTTATAACGAAACCAAGATTGAGTTTCTAGTAAACTGATTTACTTGATCCATCGAAACCAAGATAGAGTTTTGTTGAATCAGATCTGGTACAAGTAGATACCGATTTAAAACATTTTGTTTAACTGTTTGTGTTTGAATTTTCAGGATGACAAACACCACTACCCCTCCTGTGACTACTTCTGTGAACGTGACGGTGCGCCCGATTACTAACACTGTTGCTAATCATCTTTGAGAAACCATAGAAATTCAATGGGCGTAATTTTAAGAGGTGGCAACAGAAGATGTTCTTCTATCTCACCACTTTGAACCTTGCGCGGTTCTTAAAAGAGAACCCACCTAACGTGGAACCTCTTGCAGAAGGTCAATCCTCTAATCAACAGGTTGTTCAAGCCTTGGAAGCATGGAAACATTCAGATTTTTTGTGTCACAACTATGTTCTGAATGGTTTGGTTGATTCTTTGTAGAGCACGTGTACGCAAGACCAAGACGCCAAAGAATTATGAGAGTCATTGGAACGCAAGTACAAAACTGAGGATGCTGGTACAAAGAAGTTCGTGGTAGCTCGTTTTTGGATTACAAGATGGTTGATTCAAAGAATGTGATAAGTCAGGTTCAATATCTGCAGGTTTTGCTACCGACATTCATCTTTGAGGAATGACCTTGAGTGAAAATTTTCAAGTTGCTGCTATTATTGAAAAGTTACCTCCAAGCTGGGTAGAATTCAAGAACTACCTGAAGCATAAGCGAAAGGAGATGAGTGTTGAAGACTTGGTTGTTCGTCTTCGTATTGAAGAGGACAACAAGGCGGCTCGAAAAACACGATATCGCTGATTCGCAAAGGCAAATATGGTTGAGCATGTTTCGTCGTCTTCAAAGTCCAATGTCAAAGCTAAAGGCAAAGGAAAAGGAAACAATGACAGGAAGGGCAAAGGGAAGTTTGATTACCTTGCTCCTAAAGCTGCAATTGTGAAACAGAAGTTCCAAGGGGTGTGTTTCAATTGTGACCAGCCAGTCACCGTCTGCTAACTGTAAGATGACGAAGCGGGTGACTCCACGCCAGGCTAATATGGTGAATGAAGATGTGGACATGATTGCTATGGTGTCGATTTCATTGCCATGATCTCTAAAGTTAACCTGGTAGGTTCCAACAACAGGGAATGGTGGGTGGATCTTGGGGCTATCCGTCATGTGTGTCTGATAAGAGTATGTTTCACTCTTTCGAGAGCGGTTGATAGTGGAGAGAGCTGTACATGGGCAACTCTGCACTTGCTGAGATCAAGGCGAAGGAGATGTATTCTTGAAGATGACATCCGAGAAAGAGCTCAAGTTGACTAATGTCTTGTATGTTCCAGAGATTCGCAAGAATCTTGTGTCTGGTTGGTTGTTGAACAAGTTTGGTTTTCGTCTTGTTTTTTAGTCTGATAAGTTTGTTCTTCCTAAGAATCAAGTGTATGTTGGTAGGGGATATGCCCTGAATGGTATGTTTAAACTCAATGTAATGGTTGTTAAGAATGATATCAATAAAATGAATTCTTCTGCTTACTTGATTGAGTCTTCTAATATGTGGCATGGCCGTCTTGGACATGTAAATTTTAATTCAATGCGTCGTTTGATTAAATTTAATTGCATACCTAATTTCCATAATGACTCAAAATATAAATGTGAAACTTGTGTTGAAGCCAAACTTACAAGATCATCTTTCAAATCGGTTGAACAAAAAACCGAACCACTTGATATGATACACACTGACATATGTGATTTGAAATCAGTACCCACAAAAGGTGGCAATAAGTACTTTATCACGTTTATTGATGATTGTACAAAGTATTGCTATGTTTACTTACTGAAAAGTAAAGATGAAGCTATAGACAAGTTTGTTCTATACAAAAACGAAGTTGAGAATCAACTTAGTAAGAAAATCAAGGTGGTCCGAAGTGATAGAGGAGGTGAATATGTGTCTCCATTAGACCTATGTGCAAAACATGAAATTAGACACGAGTTCACTGCTCCCTATTCACCTCAGCAGAACGGTATTGCCGAAAGGAAGAACCGTACCTTGAAAGAAATGGTTAATGCCATGTTGATAAGTTCTGGTCTAAGCCAGGACATATGGGGGGAAGCCATTCTAATGCCTACTTATCTTTTAAATAAGATACATCGTAAGGAAAAAGAAGATACCCCTTATGAATTATGGATGGGAAGAAAACCATCATATCAGTACTTACGAGTGTGAGGGTGTCTAGCAAAGGTAGCTATACCGACTCCCTAGGCCCAAAAGATTGGACCTAAATCTGTGGATTGTATATTCATAGGATATGCTAAGAATAACAGTGCTTATCGCTTCATTGTACATGATTCGAAAAATCCGGATATACAAAAGGGTACATTAATGGAATCAAGGAATGCTTCATTCTTTGAAACTATATTTCCTTGTTTAACGAAGGAAACTAGAAATTCATCTAGAATAGATGAAGAAGTTGTCCAAGATAAGAGACAACGAGATGATAATGATCTCCAAGATGAGAGACAAGATCAAACGGAGGAAGAAGAGGTTGAACCTAGAAGAAGCAAAAGGGAAAGAACCGAGAAATTGTTTGGACCCGATTTTGTTTCTTTTATGATTGAAAATGAACCTACTTCATACCGAGAAGATTTACTTCCTCGAAGGGCCTCAATGGAAAGAAGCCATTAAAAGTGAAATAGATTCTATTCTACAAAACCATACTTGGGAGCTCGTGGATTTACCTCATGGTTGTAAACCACTAGGCTATAAATGGATCTTCAAGAAGAAGATGAAAGCCGATGGCACCATTGACAAGTATAAAGCAAGATTAGTAATCAAAGGATTTAGACAACGAGAAGGTCTTGATTACTTTGATACATATTCGCACATAAGCGAATAACCTCGATTCGGATGATACTTGCTATTGCCGCTTTAAGAAATTTGGAAGTTCACCAAATGGATGTGAAAACGGCATTTCTAAATGGAGATTTAGAAGAAGAAATCTACATGAACCAACCTGAGGGTTTCATGGCTCCTGGACAAGAGAACAAAGTTTGTAGGCTTGTTAAGTCATTATATGGCTTAAAGCAAGCTCCCAAACAATGGTATCAAAAATTTGACCACGCCATGCTAAAGAGTGGATTCAAAATTAATGAATGCGACAAGTGTGTTTATGTCAAAGATACTAATAGTTGATATGTAACCTTGTGTTTATATGTTGATGATATGCTTATCGTTGGCAGTAACGACAAGATGATCAAATCTACTAAAGACATGTTGAAATCAAAGTTTGACATGAAGGATATAGGTTTGGCTGATGTGATCCTTGGAATAAAGATCATACGAACTCAAAATGGACTTGTGTTAAGTCAAGCACATTATGTGGACAAAATTCTTAATACTCATAATGCGGGGGATTCCGACCTAGCTAGAACTCCAATTGACACCAGTAAGCATCTATCTAAAAATAGAGGCATAGGTGTTGCCCAATTAGAGTATTCAAGAATTATTGGCATGTTAATGTACTTAATGACAGGTACCCGACATGACTTAGCATATGTTGTTAGCATGCTAAGTAGGTATACTAGTAACCCAAGCTATGCACATTGGGCATATATGACTAGGGTACTTCACTATTTGAGATACAGTCGCGATTATGGACTGCATTATGATCGATATCCAGCTGTTATCGAAGGATACAGTGATGCAAACTGGATATCTGACATAAAGGATTCTAGATCGACTAGTGGATATGTGTTTACACTAGGAGGAGCGACTATATCTGTAACCACCGGTAAATTTCACCTCGTATTAAACTAATATAATATTCTAACGAAAGAATACATGTCCATTTTCTACGTCCAATTTTTTTTTAAGAAACAATATTCTTTTATTTGATCACAAAAACTAGCCAATGTGATGAACTCACATCTTTAATAAACATAAACATCTTTATATGTAAAACCATAAAGGTTTTCAACTTTTATTTACCACTTTACGTTATTTCGTTAACATACTTATTAAACTTTCGAACTAAACGTTAGCCATTTATTAGAGTTTCCACGAAGCCCTAATTTATTTTAGCTATGATTTTACACAACTAAATCATAATTCCTAAAGTACAACATTTTATACCTAGAGTACAAGTCATTAAAGCACGGAACCTAGCTATACTTTAATTCCGTTACAAGCCCTAATATACAACTCTATGATTTTATGTACATAATATATTTTCAAAATATTAATGTACAAGTCTTTCAAGCATATGTACAAGTCTTTAATGCATACAAGCTTAATACTTATATAAATTATATTATAAACCTCAATGTACCTATTTTTAAGCACAAGGTACAACCCTATAATGCACAAGCCTTAAAAATATATTTTTTTGTAAGTACAACAAAACAATGCTAATGTACAAACAACAAATGCACCAAACTTAAGCCTTTACTTTTATTATTTACATGTAAATTAATCTAAACTATATTTTACCTAAAATAAATTACCAACCTAACTAAGTACTTACATTACTACACAATAGGTACAACAATAAAAGCCCTAGGTACTACCCCTCAATGCCAAGCCCCTCCCTTTTACCCTAGTTAAAATTGAACTAACTAAGTTACCATTTAGTTACCTAGCACTACTTGTAAAAACCTTAGCCACAATTGATCTACTTGCACAAAATAGTTACACATCACCTTGTTTCCCCCATCTTGACAACTCTTCTAGGCTCATATTAGGCCACATCTCTTCATGTTCTCTTGAAATTACAAGGACCTCCCATGTGTATTGGAACACCTCACTATGTCTCTTCACTTGTGAGACAAGGTGACCTAGCAATTGGAGAACCATGCACTCCCCTTCCTATATAAACGCACCATACCCCCTTCCTTTAAGTCCCATACAATCACACATATTATACCACATCACCTACATATCATACGCCCCATAAATACTTTCCATACTCACCATGCATTCTGAATATTACCTTAAGTAGTGGAAGAAAAGTGCTAAACAAAAACCTAGAAGGAAGGAAGAAGTCTTGTTCAACTTAGAAATCCACTTGGTCTCATTTTGGTTCTTGTCAAATTCCATGTTTGTAAGTCTATTAAACTCAACCTATTTCGTTTTAACATTTAATATCAATTGCATACTGTTAAAAAGGATTTTATTAGGAAAACGTAGCAATTTGAATCACTTAAAACGAGTACACGAGTCAAAAGTTATGGTCTAAAGAAGTTACCAAAAATCTGTCCGAACTTTCTGTGGACAGAATGCTCGGGCACGCGAAACGAGGCATTTCTGGTCCGTTTCATGAAAAAGTTAAAACAAGAAAGTTGTCCGGAACGACGTTTTCTTCAAAAACTCAGGAACACGGGTCTAGAAAACGCATAACGAAGCCAACATTTAATAAAAATCCGAACAACCGTTATGTATAAGTTACAAAACAGGCATAAACCCCCTACTTGCCCCTCATTTATCTACTTCATGTTAGAGGTGTTAGGGTCAACTAAGGTACCGTTGTAAAGACCACCTAGGAAACTCTAGAACGCCCCTATAACTCGGTTAAAAAGCCTAGTCGATATCTTTAAAAACAGTCATCAATTTGGTCAAAAGTCATAAATGCCAAAAAGCTTTTTACAACAAATATTTGGGAAAACATGGGATTTTTGATAAACTTGAGTAGGAACTGTATTAGAAACATTAGAAATGGGTAAAACAATATTTCACAAGGTTGCATGCAAAAGATATAGTTTAAAACTGAAATTTTCATAAAACACGTCATGGCCAAGTGGCCATGTTTGTGGACTTGTATCTTTCTAATCAAAGACAACTAGGGCATGAGACTTATACCATTTAGAAGGGCTTACAGCTTAGTGTTTAAAGGGTCAAATGCGATGTAGGAACACTAGCTTGCCCCGTGTAAAATCTGCCCTCTTTTAGCCCCGTTATCACCCAAAAACAACAAAAAGCACATAACCCCCTTACTTTGTTAAATCATTGCGACCAAACCGTAAGAGCTTAAGAACTCTAGTTTGAACCATTAGAAAGACCACCAGAAAAACTCTTGAAAGGATCAAGAACGTAGTAAAAACCTATTAAGGCCTCGCTTTTATCCACCCGTACTTTTATCCATTTAGGCCAAAAACTAGTAAATTCCTCTTATAAAATTTTAATCATAAAAATTGTAATCTTTATAAAATAAAGTTCCTTTGGACTAAAAATGTATTTTTTGTGAAGTTAGTCATATAAGGGCTGAATTTGTCAATAACCCATAGTTGAGGGTTTAAAGTGTCATTTTTGAAAGTAAAAGGGTAAAAACTGTAAATATTTAAAATTGTAAAGTATAACATTTTGGAAACATAAATTATTTAACAACTTTGGTTTTGATAAAAACTTATTATTAATCATTTGAGCCATAACAATAAGTATGATAAGCATATTTAATTTTTGTAGAGACTTCATGTTATCTATAGAATATTTCCGTCGCATAAACTTGAATCCAAATATTAAATACATGATATACCAACTCAGGTCGAGGGTCGGAGCAATTTGTTCATTTTATCTAATTTTTTTTCCATCCAGACTACGATAACACCGAGGTGAGTTCATAGTCCCACTTTTACATATTTATTTTCTAAACTCGTGGGGAGATACATGCTACAAAAACCGAACACAAGTATTTTTCTGTATGCTATCCTGATTGATATTGCCTAAGTTAGCTACTGATGCCACTAAAAGTCCCTCATATCATGAACCATTAATCACTTGCGAGTGAACGCGAATATCGTGAATAGATCTATTGGCAATTGACGCCCCATTTGTGTTAGCCGGATAGGTAACCAAATGCACGTTATTTGAGAATACTAGGAGAATGGCAAACTCCTAGCGGAGGGCATTGTTGCTCACATCATCACTATGATGTTTGTAACTCACGCCATTATTATGACGCCGTCGTTAAGGTTTGCGTGTCATGAGACTTAGGGCAATATCTTTATCTTGCAATATTATGATTTTACTAATGCTTATCATGTGTTCAACTGATTATTATTCAAACACTATGGATTCACTCAACCTTTGTGTTGACTTTTTAGCATGTTTATCTCGGTTCATAATTTCACGAGGATGGCATGGAAGAACACGGATACTCAAGAAGGCTATATTATCATTCGATAACTTTATTAATAAACTGTAAAACCATTGGGACCTCATTTTGTAAACTCTGATATTTATATAAATCGAATGATAAATCTTTTAAAATGATACAATTAGAGTTCGTTTTCTGTTATTGTAACTGTTGAGCCATGAAGTAACACCCAGTTTGAATTCCGCTGCGTATCACGAAATTGGGGGTGTTACAATATCTTGGAAGTCTTCCAAGCAAACTGTTATAGCTAAGTCCACGATGGAATCAGAATTTATCGCGTTAGATAAATGCGGACAAGAGGCGGAATGGCTACATCAATTCGTAGAGGACATACCAAGGTGGCCTAAACCAATAACGGCCATTAGTATACATTGTGATAGTCAATCGGAAATTGGCAGAGCTCATAGCATAATGTATAATGGAAAGTCCAGACATATCCGTCGTCGACATAATTCGATACTACAACTACTCTCAACAGGAGTTATCTTAACTGACTATGTGAAGTCAAAGGATAACATTGCGGATCTGCTTACGAAAGGCTTAAACAGAGAGTTAGTTAGTAAGTCGTCTAAAGGAATGGGACTAAAGCCCTTGAAGGAATGAGTTTCTATGAAGGAAAACCTAACCCAGTTGACTGGAGATCCCAAGATCTGGGTTCAATAGGACAACCTTATCATAGAAATGTGGGGGAAGTCACGTCAATGTGGGGGGGTTATTAAATATTGTAACTTCCTAGTCCATTCCTATAATAAATGTGACTTGTTGAGAGGTTAAACATATGGCTTTAATGATTCAGGATGAAATCATAAAGCATAATGATTCATGATGAAATCACAAAACATATGTTTTTAATGATTCAAGATGAAATCACCTATGTGAGAGAGAAGTGGGGTCGCTTCGAAGGGAATTGTGGGGGGCGCAATTCCTAAGAGCTCTTGCAGAACTAGGCTAGTGTTCATGACCATAACGAACACGACTATGAGGACTTGATAGTGTCAGAGAGAGTCTTGTGTGAGGTGTAATGTCGTCTACGTAAATGGATGATGAGTTCAAGGACATCGCGTCTACTAAGATCTAGGAGACTAAGTGCATCTCACAAGGGAAGGTTCAAAGGGTTACACCTACCTATCCTATGCAAGACTTAACCAAAAAAAATATATATATATATATATATATATATATATATATATATATATTAAAAAGAGAATTCTCTCTCCCTTGTGGAAAAATTATTCTATCTAATCCTTCCTCTCTATCCTTCTTTGAAGGGTATGCAATACGGTTAGGTTGCTGATATTCTTTTGAGGGTGGTTGGTAACGACGGATTTCTCAGATTCTTTAACCCTACTTTAAATCGATTTTCATCAGATTTGGTGAATCGTTTTTTAGGGTTTTTAAACCGCCATGTGTTTTCTAATCGCACCCTTTAATTCTTGATTCTTAAGTCGGTTATACCATTGATCATTCATATATAAGGGTCGATCTCATTCTTCATGCACATTGGTTAATCAATTTTCCGTTAACATTTAAATCTATTCGATACCCAATTAGGGTTTCGTTTCTAGTGTGCAAAGGATCGCTTACTATTTTGATGGTGAAACCCTTTAGGGTTTCTTTATTATGGTAATGACTATAAACCTTTTTAGGTTTTATTATGTCGGTTGGAAGTAAACCCTCTTAGGGTTTTGATTTGTTGCACGTTAACCTGTTTAGGGTTGGTTTATGTTTGTGTTTGTACGTGGGTTTATGGGAGAGGAAGTATTAGGTTCATCATTGTTGGATCCGCTACAATTGTTCTATTATTCTGATCCGTGATTGGTGTGTGTTGGGATGTTATGGTTTTTTATAAAACCTTATTTGTTTCTATGATTGTTCGAGTTGATTCGATGTGGATCATTATCTTGGTTTTTCAAGTAGTAGTGGAGGTTAAGTTTTTAGGGTTCTTATTCAAAAACTCTATGGATGATGCTTCGTCTATTATTGTTTTGATGCTCTGATTGATCATGGTGGTGTATGTTAGGGTTTGTAAAACCCTTGTGTTTGTCTATGGCAATACCTATGGTTTGCACTCTGATTTGGCTGCTTAAAGGTATATAGAATCATGTCATAGTGATTGTCTATGGTTGGTGAGGTTGTGGCGGGTTTTAGTGACCTTCTTGGTTGCTTGAGGGTGTGTATGACACATTGAATTTGTCCATATCGTGCTTGATGGTGTTTGTCAAGCATGTTTGTAGTACCTTTTGATCCTTTGTATTCGGGCATAATTCTTATTTTCGGGTTGATTGGTTCGCTATGTGGAAGTTAGGGTTTATATTCCCTATGCTTTGATGTGCAATCCGTAGTGCAAGGTGATATTTTCTCACATGTTATCTAGAATGTGAATGGTTGATGCTGGAAGTTTGGACTACTATCATGATTTGAAGATTCAAGTATTTTTAATTTGTTTTTTATAGTCGTTGTAGTTTGATGTTCAATGTTTGTTATAAGTGTGGTTTGTCACGCTTATATGAGTGTCTGTAAGTGTCCTAAGGGACTGAGGCGAGGGAATTCACCCTCGCCCTTTGTACTTAAACGTTTTGGTTAATAATATTTTACCAGGGTGCAGGATTACTCCCCTTTACCCAAAAAAGACTTAACCGCAAAAATTTCACCGAAACTTTTGTGTGTTTTCGACCGATCTCCATTCATGTGGGGGATTGTTGGAAAAATTCATTTTGCAAAATGAGTTTTTGCAAATTTTGGACACTATTTAATATATGTATATGTTATATATATTTATATTTCTTGGTAGCTTTGCGTTCTCCTCGACGAGAGCTTCGCAACGAGCTAAAGTATGTCCAAAATGGAGTTAATATGAATGAGATATCGTGTCTCAAAGTGGGGCACGTGAAACACAAAATTTGGAAAATCAACACATCCCACATCGCCTAGAAAAGGAAGTGGGAGTGTGTTTATATAGAAATCATGATATGGACCTTCAAAATAATTTGTTGGTTTTACTCTAACACCTACGAAGGATTTCTAGGCCAAAATGGGTTCGAAGCTTCTGAACTCATGCGAGCCCGCGCGACCTACGGACACGAATGCAGCTCCGAAGCCTCGCATACGTGCGTATCTTTTTGCTGCAGTTTCGAGTTTCCTTTTTCCAGATTTTTCTGTAAATCTATTTTAGGAATAGATTTAAACTTATCAGGTAAGTTTACAGAAATCGGTTTGTGTTTTTAAAAGATATGCAAATCAGTTTTGTGTATTAAAAAGATTTGCGAATCTGTTTTAGAAATAACAGATTTTCGTTTATATGGCTGAGATATTTTCTTGGAGGACAAGTTTAGTCTTCATTATAAATAAAGCCATATGTCTCATTCGTTTTACACATTCAAAAAACGTAGCTCCTTAACCAGACGAATTCCAGCAGTCTTCTCGATCAGAAACACACAGCTTTTCCGTGAATTTTCAGGCAAGTTTTGTCAGGTCCGGCTGTACAACAACTTTGGACGTTGTACCCTGGGAAACAGACGGCGAATCTGTTTTACGGGAATCGTGTTAAACACGAGCCTCGTTCACGACCTTTTACTGCTTTCTTTTATATATCATTATAGAGTCTGTCTTCTGCTTCTACCCCATTCTATCTGTTATTTAATTTACTGTTTTTATTTCTGTTAATTTATTTACTGTCATTATAATCTGATTTTATTAATAAAAGTGTACACAGTTTCCCACAATCACTTACTGTCTTATAGCCTTTTTCCACTGGCTGCATCGCTTCAGTTGAGCAATGCAGGGTCTGCAGTCTGGTAAATGGTTTGTCGATTCAATAGAGGATAGTGTTCATGCAACGTACTTCACAATAATCAAGACAAATTCCAGAAAGACTAGGCCATATATTACTCATATTCAAATCATTGATACTTTCCTAATGCACTCTATAGATAGATTATCGTTTTTGGTTCCCCTTTCTCTTGTAATGCTTTTGTTTTCCATATTTAACTTACACTAACATAAGTGATATACTCCTTGAGCATGTATGCTGCTAATGCTCTGCCATTCAAACATTAGTGACCGTCGAGTTACTTTAACAGTTAATGCAATGATCTATGGACTTAAGTTTGACATTTGTGAGGATATATTATATATAGAAAATGGATCCACAAGTTTGTGGAGATTTCTTAGCTATATTATCCATTTATGCCTCATTTACTTTTAATGCAAGCTAGGCTTTAGACTTGAAATGGAACGCTATTTGCATATTTGTTGAAGTTTGTCTTCACCTTTTTGGAGTGAAATCACGTGTAGTACTAGTCGATCCCATGGTGACCCAACTATTGTTTTTATCAAGCTTACACCATACTTAGGGTTAAGTTAGCGATGATTTGATTTGTTGCACCGTGTTTTATTCCCCATATATGCCCACATCCTCTATCAATCATTCTGCTATTATTCTCTATCAGTCTGTCCCTGAACTGACTGTCACTTGGGCTTTAGTGCAACAGTTGCTTTCACCTGTAATGCTAAAGTCCTTAATAATTAGGTTTAATTTAATTATCAATCAACTATCTAACAGAAATTAAATTCTAGAAGACGTATATAACGCATGTGGTGAACCGATCACTTGCTTTCAAGGATGCACTAATCTGTATAGTGTATATAAGTCATTCCCATGCCAGGCACAGCATATTCCTCTGTTGTGAGCAATTTTTTGTTCGTTTTCTTTTCTTTTTTCCTTCTGATGGCTGGGATTCATTTCTTCAATTTACCCTAGATTAACTTTCTTTTATATCGTGCATCATTCTTGCTATTTCTCAAATATTTTGTGCATTGTTTATAGAACTTATAGAATTAATCTACTTACACCTTCAAAATCTGACTTATACTAGACAAGAAAACCATGAATTTCATGAACAATCTTAATTAAATAGGATCCCATTTAGGTCAATGTGGAGTTAACTTATTTCAATTTTACATGAGGAGACCAATAAAAGAAATAGAGGACGTAACACTTGAAGGCTCATCTGTCCTTAATATATTACATGTAGTTATTATTTCTCCCATATCACACGAATGCACTCACATGCGCAGAAGACTCGTTAGCTCACATGAACCATCTTTTCTGATATTAGTTTTGCTTTTGGGCATTTATTTATCTTTTCTCTAACTTGAGAGACTCGTGGACTGCATGCATAGTTATAACGTATCCGCATCTCCTTTGTGCTAGCATCATGTTCTTTTTTATTCACCTTCATACACAATCTACATTAAAATTTACGAATCTTAGGAAACTGTTTCTGAGTTCGTCAAAAGCAATAGTGATCAAGACAGGCTTTACTCTACACGTTTCAAAACACATTTTAACGTACTTTATATCTTGTTGCAGGCATTCAACAACGTAATGGATTGAATTTTGAGCGTTATGGTTTTATGGACCAAAAAGAATAAGTGGAATGGGACATCTATTGACACCGACGTCTTCAAAGAAATTGGTCCCAATTGTGGTCTCAAGATGCACAGCGATGCTTGCAGGTGTAAGCTTTTTGTTTTCTGCGAGTACCTTACATATGAGTCAAGACAGCAGACTAGATTTAGTTTCATATCGTCACCATACAAGTCTTGTACTTTTGACTGCTCTTATTCTCCTCTTTTTCCGCAGCTCATGATTACTGATACATAGGAATTGCATTATATAAAATTTCTAGGACCAGTGTTTTGTTTTTCATATCAAAAGACATGACAGTAGAGTTGTAGGCACTTTGGGTTTTTAAAGTCTCTGATTTACAGATATGAAACAAGTGATTCCTATAAGCAGTAACTGTGTGCTGGTTGAATTTGGATATATAATCATGTAATTTGATGATTTGAGTAGATCACAGTCTGAGGCTTCATACACGAACATATATATTGTCATAATGCTCTTCTGCTTGCATCGTATATATATGTTCTTAGAACATTAATTCCAAACTTTCATTATAAACAAGATAGCTTTAGAAAACCAAGTTTGAATCATGCTTTATTGCAACATGGGTCGTTCTAAGAATGCACGTTCTTACGAGTCTTAGGGGGTTTTTGGATGTAATTTCAAAGTGATTATTGCCATTTGAAAAAATATATAGTCGCTTTGTTTAAAGCTACAGTAAGTGGTTAACATCTTGATATTCAGGTTTTCTAGCAACTTATTACTTGCTTTTCAAAATCGATTTTTTTACCCTATGTAATCATAAAATCAGGATCACTTGACCCAGACAGTAAAACTAGTTATTACAACATCGAATCACAATAATCACTGTAATAAAAACAAATCCAAACATAGCACACTAATAGTATCATATTTGCTCCACACAATATGCGAGGACCTGAGAATACGGACGCCTCTTAATGAACTAGGACACAACTACATGTCATTTTCCGCTCTTTTATTGTGGGTCGTTTTGCATTATATTCCTCTTTAACTTTTCCTTTCGCAACTCTACACGTTAATAAATCAAATTCCAGGCCCTTAAAGTTGAAAATTTTATAAAAAAGAGCAAGTCCTAGCAGCAGAACGGAAAGAGGAAAAGTATATGGTAATTATTGGGATTGGAAGGTAGAAAAAAAAGGTAAAAAGTTGTGAAGGTGAGATTCCATCTTGAAGAATGAAATGAAGTGCAAGTTTGTTTGTTACATAAAGAAAGAAAGAGTACTTAAACTTTTGGTTTGTCTGGTTTAGATACAGTCTTTTCTTGTAGGCAAATAGTATGTAATGTACCTCAACAATAACATGTATACTTTCTAAAAGCTTTGCATGTCCCATAAACCCTTTCTTTAACTTCTCCTAGGACCACTGTTCCACCTTCAATATTCTCAATGTTTACTCCAATTTCCTCTCTCCTGTCAAACATGGAGCCTGGACTCTCGTCAAAACGGGTCAGACTAAAAGGGTCTTTTTTAATTCGGGTCGAAATGGACTGTGTCGGCTTAGGTTCTTAGGTAGAATAATTATGATTACATAAAAATATTGTTACAAATAATAAATACTAATCTTTGAATAAAACGATTTCGGAGGTTGTATTCATTGAACACATACGATGGCCGATTTTCATCCACTTGATCCATTTGACATGTTCTCCTATTTGATCCGTTTGAGATAAAAGGGAACTGCAGTTGCCCCATTTATAAGTAATGAGTCACGGCTACTTACCACAATTAGCCAATTAGGATTTAGGATGTTTTTGTTTTTTACAAATATTCATCAATCATATACTAATTAAGAATCCTGATCTTGGTTGTAAGGTAATTGCTTATAACGCGGATCAACATTTATCTTGTCATTAAGAATCTTGATCATGAATGTGACTAATTTTTTGAACTATAAGCATCGTTCTTTTGTTACAAACTCGCATGTTGAATATCTTTGGATCTAAATGTTTGTTAGTGTATGTCACCACGATCTTTTTGTTATTATATATTGATCAGAGTACAACCACATAATGTTCCGCGCTTAAGCCATGTAAAATAGATTCGTATACCATCTAAGATGATGAAGTATGAGACGTACGATTTGTGGGTCATACTGCTGAGCACTCCAACTACGTACACGGAATTTAAGAACTAAAGTTGAATCCAAGAATTTGTGCAGTAAAAAACTTTCAAAAATTTGAGTTGCACGTTGACATTTTAATAAATTCCATCTTTTTTTCATCTTTGGTTCTCTTATATCCTTTTCCTGTTTTCCTTTTGATCTTGTTGTTGCTGAGCACTCTATCTCACCGGACCACCACTCACTTCCTTTACATGCTCACGCTTACCACAGGTTACTACATTACCATCTGCCTTTAGAAAAAGGCTATATTACTTTGTATTTATAATCTTCATATCATTTTCATTTGACTTGTAGATTTCGGACTTTTGGTTTTATCATAAATAAACTAGAATCCTTGCCCTTGATTCGCTATATAGCGGGACCTTAGCATAGTAGCATCTTTACGATCCACTATATGCGAGTGAGACTTCGTATACATAGTATTGGATCTGAAGTCTGATTTAGAGTACCAAAATTGTCATAACACAAATTGGCCAAGCCAGAATTCTGGGTGGACTAAATAAAACAACAATTTTTATTTATTTATTTTTTGGTAAAGGGTTTTACCAGTAAATTTATTACGCCAAAGCACTACAATTCCTAAACGGAAATGAACCACTACACTCTAGAATACATTTGACTCAAGACAAAACATAAACTAACGTCTAATATGTCTAGGAAGTCTAATATCTTAAGTGTCACAGAATGCTAGTTTATCTTCAGTTAAGCTTTCGCCTTCATCCTCATCATATGGGTTGTCATCATAGTCTTCCTTTCAACACTCATAAAAACTCTTCCCACTTTCACCTCCTCCTTTCAAGGAACTAGCAACCTCAGGATGATTAGATGCCATAAAATTTGAGGGTGCGTTTGGTATACGTTAATGGGAATCAAACAATGACTTTCATAGTGATTTCAATTGTTTGGTTGAATATCTAGCAATCAAACAATGATAGCACACCCATAGAACTATAGTAGTGGGCCCATAGAACTATAGTAGTGGGGTGAGATGACTTTTTGATGCTCATTCTAGTGGCCCGACTTCTTTGTATCTCCATCACATTTTTTTTCCTTACATGGGCACTTAAATGGACCCAATGTGATACTGATACATAAAATTTTATATCAAACAACAATAATGAAATCAATATCCCCAATCCTATACACCCCTCTAATCAAAACCATACCTTTAGTGATTCCGGATAGTGTACCAAACGCACCCTGAGGTTTCATTATCATCCTCAATCACGTTAGTGTCCCTTTCCTCTTCACCCATATCAACTTCCTTGTTTTTTCCGACATTCACATTATCCTTGTTCAATGTTGCAAAAATCGGTCTAGGCGGCGGATTAATCGGTAATCGGCCTTATACCTTGTTGATTTTCGATAATCGGTGGAAAAAATCGACCATTAATCAGTCAAAAATCAGCTTAATCGATAAAAAATCAAACTAATCGGTCACAAATCAGACTAATCGGCCAAATCGGTCAACTTTAAAAAAAATTAGGCATTTTACTTAATTTGTGGATCGTTTATTTCACTTATAACGCCAAATGGGCATCATAATAAAAATTGGAGCATTTTATTGAGGTTTGAAAACATAGTAGGCTTGAAATCAGTTAAGATCTTTAGTTTGGTCTTCAGAAATACCCAAAGCTTGCAAGAAAAGCAAATCCAATTGATCACTGATTAATCCCACATTAACCGATTAATCGCTGCAAGGTAGTCGACCTCCCAACTACCGATTCACGTTTTTGCAACATTGTCCTTGTTACTACCACTGGTGACATCAGTTTTATCAATACTAATAATAACAGTGTCACAAGAGGCAGCAACACAATCATTTTCAATCATATTAAAAGCCTCAAACATGTTGGGGTCACTATTTTAGAACTAGTAAGATCAACAACTTGAGAATTCTTATTCACGCCACTATAACTAGCCACATTATCCTTATTACCTACTTTTTCAAAACCACTCGAACCAATGATACTACCAACCTTAGCATTATCCTTCGGATAGGTTTGCTTTGAATCCATCTTCTTCGAAGTCTTGGGTTGAACAGGTTTGTAAAAGTGTGCCGTGGGACCAACTGGTAAACCACAAATGGCTTTCCTAAGAGCCTTCAAGTTCTTCAAAGTGTCGCACACTCTGGACATTGGTCCACAATTTTCTTTGGACACATATCCAAAGAATGTTCAAAAACTAGGCACGTTGGACATCGAGTAGGTTTCCACTCGTACTCCACACGAATAGTATGCAAAAGATATCCATCACCTTCAATTTTAGGCACCGTCACAACAAGAGTATCTTTCAACTCATTGTCGGCACGAAGATTGATCATAGCTCTCGCGAAATTGGCCCGACTCTATGATTCCTTGCACATAGAGGCAATATACGTATCTAACATCAAAGGGGTGACAAGTTTTATTACAATAGCACTCAATCCATCCTCCGTGAATGTCGTGATTGGCACATCATGGAGTTTAACCAAAACTGCTACACTTTTTAAGTCCTTCTTAGAAACATTAGCCGTAGGAGACTATATACGAAGAATCAATGGCACATTACGAATCAACCATGGTCGACTGGATCATGGTGTGTATTTCATCTACATCTTATTCTATATGTGTTAATGGGAATCTTCATGGCTGGTTTAAAGGTAAGCGGGGCCTTAGACAAGGTGACCCGTTATCTCCCTACTTGTGTACGCTTGTTATGGAAGTGCTAACTCTTATATTGCAGAAAAAGGTTACTAATGCAGTGGAATTTCAGTTTCATCATTTGTGTGAACATCAGAGAATTCTTAACCTTTGTTTTGCAGATGACATCTTCTTGTTCGCTAGAGGCCATCAGGATTCTGTTAATGTCATTATGCAGGCTTTGGAGGACTTCAAGAACTTTTCGGGTCTTGTCCCAAGTATCCCTAAAAGTACAGCTTTCTTTTGTAATGTTCCTAACGCTCTTAAAGCTGCTATTCTCCAGTCTATGCCGTTTGCAGAAGGTTCTCTCCCTGTCAGGTATCTTGGGGTCCCCCTTATATCATCGAGACTTCTTTATAGGGATTGTAAGGTGCTTGTTGAAAAATTGGAAGGTCGTGTGAATGATTGACGGAATAAGTTTTTATCTCTTGCGGCTAGGCTTCAGTTGGTAAGGTCTGTGTTATCTTCAATGCATTTATATTGGGTGTCAGTCTTTATCCTTCCTACTCGTATTATCCATGAGTTAGAGCAGCTTATGAGGGGCTTCCTTTGGTTTCAAGGAGAAATGAAAAGGGGAAAGGCTAAGGTTGCTTGGGAATCTGTTTGTAAGCCAAAGAAAGAAGGTGGTCTTGGTATTCGTCGTTTGGATGATTTTAACATTGCTCTCATGACTACACACATTTGGAGTATTTTGACTCATAAAGAGTCGTTATGGGTTCAATGGATCCATTCTTATAAACTTCGTGGGAGAAGTTTTTGGGATGTCCCTTGTTTGGGGGATGTTAGCTGGGGATGGCGCAAGCTTCTTGCAATTAGACCCAAGGTTCGTTCCTTTATCTGGCATAAGATCAACAATGGAAAGGACACATCGATTTGGTTTGATACGTGGTGTGAGTTAAGCCCGATTCGTGATTTCCTTACTGCTAGAGATATTGCCCGAGCGGGGTTTAATTTATCTGACTTGGTCTGTGATCTGATTGCTAATGGTGTTTGGCGATGGCCGTTGGACTGGTTATCTAGATTTACATTGCTAGCTGCTCTCCCGGTTCCTAATCTTAACGATACTGACGATGGATTATTATGGCGTAATCTCGATGGTACTTTTAGTCGTTTTTCAGTTTCGGGTGCATGGGAATCATTGCGTCTAAGGGCTGAGTTGGTTGAATGGTGTAATGTTCCTTGGTTCTCTCATTGTATCCCGAGGCATGCAATACATCTGTGGCTTGCTATTAAGCAGAAGCTGAAGACTCAGGATAGGATGAGACAATGGGATGTTGGTCCTAACGTTGACTTGGACTTGCTTAGATGCCCGCTTTCTGAATTGGTTCCGGATTCTCATTCTCACTTATTTTTTGAGTGCCAGTTTTCTATGCAGGTTTGGTTTTAGGTTCAGGTTTTATCTGGAATGGATGCGGTACCACCTTCGTTGGAGAGTATCATTGCATTCCTTATTCCTTTATCTAAGGGGCGATCGGTTACTAGCATCATTTCTCGGTTACTGCTCGCTGCTACTACATACTTCGTTTGGATGGAGCGCAATTCTAGGATTTTCAAGTGTAAGAAGTCTACTGTTGCTGAAGTGGTTGGCATCATTGTCTCCACTATTCGGTTGAAGCTGGTTACTTTCAAGTTCAAGAAGCTAACGCCGCGGTCTCGTTTGATTCTCGATAAATGGAAGATTCTAACTATTTGTATTTCGCACGAAGGGAGTGCCGGGTAAGGGTTGTACTCTTTTTCCCTACTCCAAGGTTTTTCCCTTTGGGTTTTTCTTGGAAAGGGTTTTTTGGGAGGCAGACTTCCTGGGTCAATTTGCTCCCTTCGTGGATTGGCTGGATGCGGGATGCTCGCTTGCTACAAGTTTTTTTTACTTGTTTATGCCTAGTTAGGTGATGTATTATAGCTAGGATATTTGTGTTTATTTCATGTCATAAACACTAGTTTATCAAGCTCTTTGCTTGAGGTTAATGTGGTACTTCATCCACATTCCATTTGTACTTAACATTATTTTTTGGTTATATATTTACCGGGGTAAAACCCTTTACCAAAAAAAAAAAAAAAAACCATGGTCCACCTTCAAACATTGCATCCATACCCGTTTTTTAGCTGAATTTAAAGAGAAAAAATGCCTTTCTTACTACTTGATATACACCGGCTAATACCTCATATGAAACAGTCCATTTTCATTGGATATACCTCTGTCGCACAATTAGTTCTCGGTACAACACTAGACGTTGTACCAAGACATGTCTCACTAGTTGAGGCCAAATTCGTACGTTTACCTAACATCTCATCTATTCAAAGGCGATGAGATGATTTTTGGTAAAACTGAAAGAAAGATTGAAATTATAACCTCACAAACTAAACACTGAAGATTAAATTCAAGAAACTTCTCAACAAAAAAAAGAAAAAGGAAAGAAAAGATTAAGCATGAAAAATATGTAAACATTTGAAACAGCTAGTTGTAAACTCTATGAGCTCAATAGGGTATTTCTTGATCTCTTCAGGTGTAATTTCGTCATATCGATCTTTTCATCAAATTACCATTCTACCCTCTTGAGCCCAAAACCATGCATCAACCACTTGTGCATGAACCGTACCTTCAATTCAACAATTACCCCAAGCTTCACTAGCACCGGTACCAAAATCAGACATCTCTATACCTCCGGTGTACTTCAGCATATTTCTCACGTTCACATTAACATCAACTCCATTATGGTCAACCTCTTGATCACTAGTCAACCCAAGAAAATCCCTGGTCAAACTTTCCGTCTTTTGCCACGTGGCAATATCCCCTGAAGTCAAACCCATGTGGCAGTACTCGGGCGTGGTGATATCCAACTCACTCATTGTGGACCCCACATGCTCCCCCATCACACCCACGGTCGCCGCCTTTTGTAACAGCGCCGTCGCAGATAAGTACGAAGGCGCTGCTGGCGGCAAAGTTTGAAAAACCGGCAAAGAGATCGCTGGAAGAAGGTGGTGATGGTGGTCGTTATGGTGCATGGATTCGGGTTTGATTCGGGTCTGGTTATGGATCCAAGTAGGGTTTAAGGTGGGACTTGAATTGAAAGGAAAAAGTGAAGAAGGGGGGTTTTGTGTATTTTGTTGAAAGTTGAAGGGGTGATGTGAAATGTGGGTGATAGTTGAAGGATTGTTGTTGTTATTTATCGATAGTGTTGCGGCTGCAGCTGCTGCTGAGAGCCTTGCAGTTTCTTCAGCCAATGCATCACAGAAGGCTCTATGTGTAATAAAGCTATCTTTCCTAAACACACAATAAATGTATATAAAAGTTAGTAACTTGTTAATGCATGCAAAATGTCATAATGTTTATTTAGTAATACTTATATTTTGGATATAAGACAAGTATTTATGTAGAAACTAGTTAAAGTTGTTTACAAAACAATGCAGCTTCTTCTAGCTTTTTCTTACAGCGCAATATGTATATATATTTTAAAAAACTAGCAAGTACATAGATAATTACACGGAGATGGACAAGGTGTTACAAGGATTACAAAACCACTATATCCAATTGAATTTAGCTTTCCTAAGCATACTCGAGATCCAACCAAAAAAGCATTTTTTACATTAGTTAAGAATCAACTTCTGCATCTTCCTCTAGTTAATTACTCACTTATAACATGAAAGTACAATGATTCCTAATTTTCATGAAATTGTGAACTTTGTAGGGATCCAAGTTTCTACTTTTACAAGACAAAAGAGGGAAACTTCATCATTGTTATGATACTCACTTCCATATATAACAAGCAAATGTTTGTCCATTTCTATGATTTTTAGGACAATAATGTGTGGCTTTACACCCCACATCATTCAAGCCTAAAAAGTTACACATTATACGCCTAAAGAATCCAATATTAGTTCCATGCCAAACAAACTAGTCCCACTTGTTAGAAAATAGGGAGAATCGTCTATTACATTAAGTTAGAACGCATAAACAAATTAGACATTTTTCTTTAATTGTTTTTGTGCAACGAAACGAGCATGATGATTAAAATATCTCATCTTGGCATACTTAATTAAGTGTCGATCATATACTCTTGTAGTGAATGCATAGAATGAATGGCTATAAAAACCATTTACATATTTTTTAAGCTGTATTATTTTAGGATGTATACCGCTACTAATTGTAGCAGTATACTACTTTTTTCTAAAGGCATTGTATCATCATACTTTGCATTTTTAAAGGGTATGTCACATTCAAACAAAGTAATTAAAACTCATTCATGCAGTTTGGTAAAACCTACTGGAAAACACAAAATAATACGGAGTAATATTCAGACAAGATTTGAACTAGTGATTTTTAAGTTACCCTAAGTAAATTTTATGTGGTCAACCTAAAAATTAAATTAGCATATACATAGATGTAATTGATGTGCATGCAAATGTGCACAAGCATTGAATGATGAAGTTTGCAGTCGACAAATAATTCAAGTATATTGAGTATGCAGCAGTACTACATACATATAGTAGCTTTAGCATCAATACAATGCCATTAAAAGTAACAGAATAAACAGTGGGAGTAATAATCAGTGTGTCCATTTCAATTCTGCCAATGCATTTATAACTATTCTGTCTATCAATATATATATTCCATGCAAAATCTTTCTAATTTTAATGAAGATATGACCAAGAAAATAGTAGTTGAAAATAGAGGAAAATGAGTCAGACTTTTGCCACTTACAATAAATTTCATCCACTGCATTCACTCATATTGCATACGATATTTTAAGACGTGGTATATTGATGAACCTTCATAAAAAGATATGGTGGAAAATATATGATTTGGACAGATTACGAAATTCATATGTTAAACTTGACAATTGTGTGTTTAAAATGTTCATTTTCCGCAAGATGTAACTTCTTTTTCGCTGCATTATCGTTTGTTTTCAAAAAGAAGCAAATACGATGGTTCTATCAGTTGAAGAAAGAGTAAAAGAAACTTGACATGGTGAATGACAAGTTAACAACTTGAACAATATACAAGAAGTGAAGATAATATACCCTTCCAAGAAATGTTTTTTGAAGTGTTATTGAGATATATACTGAGTAATGTAATACGACCCAACTCAATTAAACGCTACACGAAAACTTGCGAAGAAGAAGATTTAGAAAAAAAGTTACTTAAAAAAAACCATATCATGTGTATATAACCTAATTACCATGCATCATTAAATGTTAACTTCTTTGCTGACTAAATTCACCGGTTTTAAGTCCATCGCCACACACCACACGAACTAAACTGACATAGATCACGCAAAAACCAATTTGGTCAATGGTAAAAAGAGTGAAACTTTTACCTGGAAAAGAGGGTACCACAGTCACATCTATACTCTCTAGTGCCACAAGTTTTAGAATGAGCTTTCCAATCAGATTGAACTGCATAAATCTTTGAACACTTGCCACATTTCCACTTTTTCTCACCATGTTTTCTACAAAAGTGTTTCTTGATCCCAGTTAGATCACCAAGAGCCCTAGAAGGATGATGGTGCACACAACTAGGTTCAGGACAGACATAAGCCCTTTTCTTGATCTCATCTTTGTTGTTTCTTTGCTTCAATTTCCATGGCAAGTTATGACCTCTTCTATGTAGTTGAAGATTTTGATCTCTTTGAAACCCTTTGTTGCATATTTCGCACACGAATCTGTTTGTTGCCATCAATGTTTTTGGTGACAATGCTATCACTTCTGCATCTGGATCTAGAAATTCAAAGTATACACAATAAGTTTATCTAGCTAAATCATCAAAAAGTATAAACCAATAGATAATGGAGCCAAAAAAATCGCTTTCGGTGATACGATAATGCAATCGCTTGTGCAAATGGATATCATTTTTTCTTTCACAAAGAACCCACAAAAGATAAAGAAGAAGTTAATCAAGATAACAAAACACAAACTTTTCAGGTCTAAATCAGTAATGGAGTTAGAAAATTCAGTTCGGGTGATAATTCTATCATTTATGCACATGGCTTCAATTCTCTTTATACAAGTTAATTAAGATTTAAGATATTCAAAATACAAATTTTATTTTGGTTAATCAGTAGAGGAACTAACTAAAAATTTCTTAGCAAGTTTATGACTTTACACAAATCTCTTAGACACCTATGTTAATCATAAAAATATGTATGACACCTATATCATCTCATGGAGCGATACATGTAGTCTTTATACTACCACAGAGATAAGTTTTCATGATGCGGTTGTTCAAGCTACCACTTGGATCATTTGGAGATTTAGGAATCGTGTATGCTTTGACTTGAAACCACCGAGAAAAAAGAAAAATTTCGGTGAATATATTGCATCGAAGTTGTAAAAATCTCACAATAAGATCATAACTTACATATTTTTTGACATAGATTATAAACAGCTAGCAAAGTTAGCTCATCATCAAGGTTATCAAACTTTTTACCTGGATTTCCTGGGAGATTTCTCTTTTTCTTGGTCTTTTGATGATTAGGGTAAGGATATTCTTGTTCTTGGGCATGATTTGAAATTGAAGAAAGTGTCATGGATGGCGTGAACTCATGATGAGGTTTACTAGTAATTACTGAAGAAATAGTGCTAGTTGGAGCATCTTCAGATAAAGAGGTTGAGTTTCTATTACTAGTAGTAGAATAAACTGATGTCGAAAACATCATATTAGGGTTTGTTAAGGATACAAGAAAAAGAAAGAAGAACAAGAAGCCAAGAGATGAAGAATCAAAATGAAGATAAGAAAACAAAAGAAGCAAACTCGCTTCTTGCTTTTAAACAAGTAGCTTTAATTCTTTTTACTCTCTTTGAGTTTATATGTATATTATAAAATTAAATTAAGTTTGTAATCTTTCGTCGGAGAAAAAAAAAAAGATCTTGAAGAAATTATTCTTAAATGAGAGAAGTCATTATCTACTACCTCTTTTATTATCTACCTCATGTGTCTTATTTATTCTCTGTCCGCCTGTCTCTATTTGCATGCAAATCAAAACATACACATTTCAAAACAAAGTTATATGCATATTTGTTTTTGCATGTCTGAATACATATACATATATAAGTATGGAATTTCGTCTAAAGGTATCAAAGTGGTTTAACAACCAATTAGTCTGGGTTGAGTACTACTTGAGTTCATGCCAAAACAAAGAAACGTATATATGAGGAAATTTGTTATTCAACAAGATATGTATATATACACATACACTAATACACATGCATGTACATTTACATATGAGTATTCATTGTCCTCTTATTATATATCTAGCCATTATAACCTTCTTTTCTAGCCATGAGTGTATCTATATGACTATATATGATTCATATGAATGTAGAGAGATAAAAGTATAGATAGAGACATAAGTGTATGCATATACGTAAGGAGAGAGAAAGAGATAGAATGGGCAGAGAAGGTGATGATTGCATTACAGACTAAACATGTGAGGTTAACAAAATAGGGTACAAAATGAGAGAGACAAAGACCATCAGAAATCCCAAAACCAGTAATATATATCTGCTTTATAATCAATACTATAGGGTTTTAAATTTTAATGGCAAAAAATTATATGTTCCATTCTTTTAACCTTTTTTTTTTTTAAAATTATATGTTCCATTCTTTTAACCTTTTTAAGTACCACATTTGTTGTCTCGCTGTGAACCCTTGAAGACATTTTATTATGGAAAATAAATTGTATGCCTAAAACTAAAATCTAAATTTAGACCTAAAGATGTGATCGGTTCTTTTGAAAAGTTAACTGATGAAAAATAATGAGAGAGAATAAGTGTATAATACTTGCCATGAAATGAATGAATTAGGTTTATTAGTAGGTCTATATATCAAAACTCTTATAGGGTTTCTTTATTATCCTAAACAAAACTCTCTCTATGTGTGGCGATTTCCGACCGCCACCACCATGATTTTTTCCGTCCAAAATTCACACCCTATCTCGTATCTCTATCTATTAACGAGTTCTTATCCTTGTTAACTGGTATGCAATCGATTTAGGTTGTGTTTTCATTAATGGTGGCGGCCGGGAGATTATATTTTCTTTTATATAAATCGTTACACTTTGTTCGATCAAGAAAACCCTAAATCACTTTTCTCCTTGATCGTAGTGGTTATCATGTGTGTGATGTGCTATGAATGTAAAACCCTTAGTTTCTTTATTATCCTTTGATTCTTGATGGTGATGTACATAGTGTTTAATCGTATGGAACCCTAATTAGGGTTTCGTTGTTTGGTATATGTATATCGAGTTCTACATCTGATTCAAGATTATGTAAGTGGGTTTCTGAGAGTTGTTTATCATGTTTATCATGTTATGCGACTGTTTTGGATTGTGTGGTAAGTTAGGGTTTTTATACCCTATTACTTGATGTTCTATCGATTATGTGTTGGCGATGGAAGTTAGGGTTTGTACACCCTATTTTATGTTGCATCGTCTGCTTCCCATCTGGATTGGGATTGATGCATTCATGCTTCTACGTGGTTGGGGTTTGTCGATAACCCTAGGTCGGTTGCTAATTGGTTTGTTATTGTATTGATGCTCTATATGGTGTATGCATTCTCATGGTTCGTTATCTCTCGAAGTTAGGGGTTCACCCTATTTGTTACCAACCTAGTTCTTGGACATAATACTGCTATTAAGATCCTAACGCTTGGTTAGGATGGTTGGTGTTCTCATGTTCCCTACGATCTCTTTCTTTGATTTGATGGTCGCTTTTGGTGTTGATGGGAAGTTTGGTATACGTTGTGTACCAATGGTTGTATGGACGTCTATGACGACTTTTGGAGAATCAAGTGACCTACTTGACTTGCGTTTAATTCGTTATTTTTAGTCGTTATAGCTTTATGTCCAATTATTTGTTATAAAAGTGGTTTGTCACTTTTATATGGTGGTTATTGGTAGTTATAGGAATGTTTTGTCGTTCTTATATTAGTGTCAAGTGCCTATGTATATGGGACTTCACCCATATCCATTGTACTTAAACGTTTTGGTTAATATACTTTACCAGGGTGCAGGATTACTCCCCTTTACCCAAAAAATATATATCAAAACTCTTTTGTTATTTGTCTTACCGTTATAACTTAATTGGGTTGAGTGGTTCTTTAACCCTCATTATGCCTTTACCTCTTTGTGATCTCTATTGATTCCTTGCTAGCTTTATATTTGACCTGCCTTTAAGAACACAAAATAAAAATTCTCCCGCCGCTAGAACCTAATCGGTCCATAGAGTTTTCAAAGAAGTGTTAGCCGGTGACAAAAGTAATTCCAATACCACGATGATAAAAAAAAAAAAAAGAAAATGCTAACAACAATCTTTAGGGTTGCTCTTAACAACTAAATCTCTACAAACTCAACATAATAAAAAACAAGCTTCGCATTTTACGCTAACATAACCAATAGGAGGAGTATATTGTACTTGTATTTGAGATATTCTAGCAAATTGCTAGTGATTTTGAATGATTTTGTTTGAACATTATGTAATGTTTGAACATAAATTTGGATAATTAGTTATTAACAATAATTGTAAAGGCTTTTATTAGCAAAACCCAAGAAAACAAAAGAAAAAGCATTTATTTTGTCCAAAATCATCTATATATATATGTTTAGTTGGTTTTCAATGATATATTTTTTAGTTTTCAAGATAGGAGCTTAGAGTTGTGATAGATTAAAGTTATAATATATTGACTTTGAGCGCTTTTAGATAAATCCCTTTTAAATGCTCCTCCATAATAAAACACCCAAATTTCTAAAAGGAGTGTTTGATTTGAATCAGTCTAAAAGGAGAGGATATTAGTAAGTAAAACATAAATATGATCAAAGGATTGCTGGATGCTAGGGTAGAAAGCCTAAAAGCTAAAGTGCCCTCCTATATTAGAATGGGGATGCGAGGACCCAATTTAAACCTTTTCCTTTTACCCCACAAATCCAACTTAATTTTTTGGTCATTCATGGCTCATGCCAACATTAATGTTTGTGCTATGAGCCTATGATTGTTCTTACTAGAATTGTATTTATTTTAAGTTACTACTTTTATTTGGGAATCACTTGTATGTTTGTAAAAAATTTTACTAGTAACTTTTTTACAATGACTTGTTTGAATGGTAATACATCACTTTGGTCAATTGGCACATAAACGTGCTTGGTATTAAGCGTTATAGCGTCGTTATAGGTGTTATGACGTTGTCACCATGATACTGGTGGTTGCGCTCCGTCCCCGCCATGGCTATAATGGCACGCTATGGTTTTCTTTTAGTTTTCTTTTCCTTTAAATATGTTTGTTTTGTGTTTTGTGTTTTGTATAGTGTTTGTGAGTGTGTGTGTCTTGTGTGTGTTTTGTGTAGCAGAAGAATAGTTGATCAAGTTCAAACCCTATTCCCATATGCCATTACATTATTAGTCCATGGTGTTTTGTTTTCTTAACAAATAGTCATGGTGGGTTTACATTGTAAGTTCACGACTTTTTTTACGTTATTTCTTTTTAGAATCTACTATATTAAATCTAATATAATTCGTTTTAATGTGTTTGGTTAAGAAAAGTACCGAAAAATCAAATATATATGTATGAGTCCTAGGTCCTATAACATATTATAGGGGGGTGACATTTTTTTGGTATTTTTTTATAAGTTATAAGCATATTATAGCATAAAAGTGGACGTCACGATGCTATAACATATTTGGATAACTTCCACTCTAAGCTTTTAAACAAACTGTGGAAAACTAGAAGGGGGGTTGAATAGTTTTACCAATTTAAAACATCCTTTTATATATTTAGATCGACTTATGTCAATCTATTTGGTTGTTTATGTTGGACGTTGATAGATAGATATATAAACGTGTAATGAAAGATAAAGAGTAAGAAGCACATCACCACGACATAAGTATTTATAGTGATTCGGCTACAAAGACACCTTCCTTGCCCTACTCCACTCCCCGAGTCACCTACTCGAGAGTTCGTAAGCACTACACCAATCTCCTTGTGGCGGAGAAGCCTTCACGACGTCGCTTAACCTTTTTCCGGTACAAAGCTAAATACCGAGTTCTTTCACACCAAGGCGAACCACACCTAACACAACGTCGCCTACCCTTTATACGGTGCTAGGCTAACCACCGAGTTCTTTCACACCAAGGAAAACTAATCCTATCACAACGTCGCCTACCCTTTATTAGGTACTAGGCTAAGCACCTAGTTTCATTACTATGGAGGAACTACTACCCTTCACAACACAACACTTAATATCAAGGAGATCCACTCCTTGTTACAACATCATCAAGGATATCACCATCCTTGGAAATAAACAAATACTTATATGTATAACGATGCACCTCATCGATTATACAACCTAGGCATTCTTTCCAAATGCGACTTGATTTGATTCTTCGGCATCCTTCACTAATGCCTTCGTCTTGACACCTTTAGCATTCTTCACTAATGCTTTGACACGGATGATGAGCACCTTTCACTAATGCTTTTCATCTTGACACTTTCGGCATTCTTCACTAATGCCTTCAACCCAACATCTATGGAGAAAGGAAGAACTATTAACAAGAGAACCTTAGTTGTCTTAATGATGACGAAGCATGACAACTCATGGACTTGAGCTTGCACGTCTTCAAGAAGTGGTGATCTCGCCTTCAAGAGGAACCTAGAGGATCACACAAAAACAAAAGACAATCTACATAGATCACTTGGATCTGAGGTTAGAGGGTTATAATACTTGGGGGAAGTATGTGTGTGAAGTAATGAGTAGAAAGGAAGAAATGGCTCTCTATTTATAGAGAAAATTCTCTACTGTTCCCCGGATCCCACGGATCCCTACCACAAGGGATCCGGCTAGTACAAAGCCAGGGATCCGTTGAACGCTCCTCTTTGCCCATGGGTATTTTTGGTTATGGGTCATGGGTCATGGGTTATGGGTTGATCCATGGTTTTCTTTCTAGATACAATGAGCTTGGTTAAGTGGTATATATAAAACCATGAGTTATGGGTCAATACCATTTGTTAGTTTTTACCCATTTTAGTATATACATGTTTTTACCCATTTTAGTATATACTTGTTTTTACCCATTTTGGTATACTTAATTTAAGTATATGTTAACCCAATATGTAAACACTAATTGTTGTACATATGTATCTAAATCATAAAATCACTTATACTTGTTTTAGTGTTTTATGTGAAAACGTAAGTGTGTTAGGAAACTATTAACTCAAACTATTTACGTATTCTATTTGTTTCGTTAAAATGATTATACGTTTGTTATCGACACAACATTTGAAGATCGTAAAATATAAATAAACGTTTTTACGGCTTATTTGTATTAACAATCTCCCCCTTTTTGTTGATGACAAAACATAAAATTATTTTAAGGAAAACCTAAAATTCGTAAAAGTTTGAATTTGTAGTTTTTACTTTCTTCTCCCCCTTTTTTGTCGAAACAAAAAGTGTTAAAAGAAACTAACACAATTTTTATAAGAAAAGGTATGAAAAAATGTAAAGAGAGTAAGTGACGGGAATGGTACTCGTCTTAGCTCCCCCTTGACGAGTCCATCCCTTTGAAAGGGCGTCAAGGACATGACGTAAAATAAACTAATTGTGTTTGCAATTATGTTTGCAAATGGTTCGTCTAAGTGACGAAAGCTTGCTCCCCCTTGAAGATTGCAAAGTTGCAATGGGTTGTCATGAAGTATAGTCCAAAATCGGATTAAGTTGCAAATGTTTTTGCAATTTCGTTTGACACAAAACTCCCCCTAGCTTTATGGTGTCAAAGTCTTCATGTGTTATTTTGAAAATCTACAAAGTAAAGGTTAGAAAACAAGAGTATAGTGCATAATTTCCTGCAAATAAACTCAAGTTAGTAAAAGTTTGTGCTTCTGATCCACGGATCCCGCGGTTCCATTCTTGAAGGGATCCGGCTAGGCAATTTGTAGGGATCCGGCTATCTGGTGACAGTTTCTTCAGCAATGAGAGTGTTTTAATCAATGCTAACGAATATGTGAGGTATTATATGATATATCAAGCACAACACATAAAGCACATAACAACTATGGCATAGAGATGGATTACTCCCCTTTACCCAAAAAAAACTATGGCATAGAGATATTCATTCAATAAAAAACAAGAGATGATCAACCAAATCTCTAAAACTAAGAGAATGAACTAGCCATAAAAGCGCTACTAATGCTAATGAGTTATCCAAACTCTAGATTCAACTAAAAGCTTAATGATGATCAAGGACGAGATAAGTTTTCCTAAACATTCTAAGTTTAAGCTTGTGACTATGATGCTCATTGTAGTTTAGGCTTATTGACCTCTTCGAAACGTTCGAGGAGGTGATAAAACATGAAACGTTGCTCTTCACGTAGTTCATGTATCAATCTTTCAACATGTTTACAATGATAGCAATCCTTGTCATGGTTTTGAATTTCTTGAAGTGGAAGTTCAAGTGAAGTGGGTTGAGGATCTTCAAATGAAGGAGGAATTGGTGGAGGCTCATTAAGTGATGGCTCTACAATGTTTGAGGGTAGAGGTAAAGAAGCATCAACTTCCATGTGGTCGGGTGGTTGACTTTGATGTCTTCTCATAATCCAAAATGGACTATTGGGGGGAATGAGAGAGTTTGACATTGGATCAAGTGTTGATTCAATATTTTGATTTTGTTGCCCAACCTTTTCAAGTGAGTTTGTTGGTAGTGGTGGAAGGTGAGATGGCCAAGGAGGTAAGTCTTCTACATTGTGAGAATGTGGAGATGATTGTGAGGTGGCTCTAGGCACCAATGATGTTGTTTGAGTTGTGGAGGAGATGTTTGTTTTGGTAGAATTTGGTGATGAAGTCCTAGTGGGAACTATTTTCTTGGGGATTAGTTTGATTGGTTTCCTTGGTGTAGGAGAGATCCTAGCTTTAGTGGACTTAACCGGAGATGATTCGGTTGAGGAAACTTCGTGTATGATCCTAGCAAGTTTCTTGGGTGGTTCTTGAGTGGATGAGTTAGCACTAGGAGCCTTTCTCATGATGAAATGACTAAGGGAGATGGTTGCAATTGCTGATAATTGTGTTTGTGTTTGACGACTAAAGTGTTATTAGCAATATGGCTTATAAAGGGAAGTGCTTGGCAAGTGCATTTAAGACTTAATCCACTAATGTTCTTGGAAATGTGATGATTAACATGCACAAGGTTGAAGTTCAGAGTTTCACTGATCTAGGAACTCATTTAAGATGAGACGGAGTGTTTGAGTTAGGAAGATGAGTTGAAATGATTGTTTTAGCAATGTTAGACATAAACTGTCACCCGGATCCCACGGTTCCCTCCTTGGAGGGATCCGGCTAGGCTAATCCTAGGGATCCGGCTCTCAGCAGTTATGACAGGTTTGAAATGAGGTTTCTAGGAGCTAAAGCCTATCTTATTTTGAGTGTTTCAGTTCTCCTAAGTGTTTTAAGATGAGAGGGTACTTGAATGATCAAAGGTAATAAGTGTTATAGCAAATGATTGCTTCTTATGGAAAGGAGATGGGACAAGATGACTACCAATGGATGTCCAAGGATAACACTAAGAGTTATGGTGGTGTTAAGTCATAATAGATGATCCTAGTGATCAGATTTAAGCTTGAGGTGAAATTAGAAAAATTCTTAAAAATCACAAGAATTGAAAAACTAATTTTTGTCTTACTTTGAGATAAAAATGATTAAAAACAATTTCCTAAAATTGTTTAATTTGTCCACTTAAGTGTTTTGAAAGATGAGAAACAGTTTGTGAGTATTGAAGCGGAAATATGGTGAGTTTTGATGTGTTGATAAATCAAGAGGCGTTTTGACTAAGATCTTAAGTAAGCCTTTAGTGAGTCTAAGCCTTTCTCATCCTTGAAGTGGTTTTAGTTGAATTCTAAAATCATATGCTTAGCTAATGTGATGTTTATCTAGAGAGTTATCTTGATGCAAGGAATGCTGTATTGCTGATCTGATGTCACGGATCCCACGGTTCCTTCAAGGGAGGGATCCAGCATCTGCAGATAAGAATCTTTACAGAAATGATGAGCAGATTTTGCACACTAATAAATCTATAAACAAAGCAATAAGAACAAGCATGTCATCACAAAACACCACTTATAAAAGCATGATAAAGTAACAATATCCAAGTTACCATAAAACAAAAGTGCTAAAACGTAATCATTTAAACATAAAATAAAGGAAAACAAGCATATTCCTATTGTCTCTTTCGTCAATCCTTTCTTTTCCTTTTTGACGGCTTAGTGAGGTTGTAAGCGAGGTTTTGAATCATGCCCCTCAATTGTTTAAATTACGCGGTCTCGTTTGGAATGGTTGGAAGTTATTCGTAGTAGTCAAAGGGTTACAATTTGATGTTGGCTATGGGATCGACGTCTTCCTCATCTTCTTCTTCTTCACCGGCCGAGGAGTCTGAGAGAGCTTCAGGTTTCTCTCCATTGACCATGAACCGTTTAGAGGGTTGTTTGGTAAGAGGTACCATGACGTGATCGGAAAGGTAATGATCATCGTTGATAGGAGATGGTTGCAATGCACCAACATACTTACAAAGTTGTGTTAGGAGCATACCATACGGAAGTACCATGTTGGAAGCTTTGAATACCCCTCCTTACCATGTAATAGGCAAGATTAAATGGCCTTTGGTGGGTAAGACAATAGATCATTTGCACAAGACATGCGTTTGGATGATCTTTGTTTCCAACTAGGCTAATGACGTTTTCCCTAAGGATTTCTTCCCATTTTCTAAACATGGGATGCATTTCGAAAAGTTCCATTTGAAAGGGATCACGGTGAATGAGCTTTTTGTTACGGTTGTAACGGGATTGGTCGGTCCTAACTTTGAAGATAGTATCTCGAATGGTTTCGGGATCGTCGAGAGGAGTGTTATAGAGAGGTTTAGGATCAAGTGCAAGGTTTTGAGCGTTAATTGCCCAGTCTTGAGAGTACATACAAATTCCTTCACAAGGAATGCGAAGAATTTGAGCAAAGGTGTTGAGAGGAAGAATAAAGTTTTGTTTGTTGATGATGAAGGCGATTGAGATGCTATTATCGGTGTTTCTAATGATCCTAAAAATTTTGTAAAATTCAAAAATGAAGACCGGACAAATTTGTTCATCTATGTCAAGGAGACAATCAAAGTTGATTGTCGAGAAAACTTGACGAATGTCGGTATCTTCAAGAAAACATTCCTTGACTACACGTGGATAAGTCGTTTTACAAGGCTTTTGAATATTTTACGGTCGGTTTTGGTCAATCTCTTTTTACGATAGTAATGAGTAAGGTAATGGACGGTGTCATGATGATCTTGTTGAGTGGCTTTGGGCATGGTTGGTCCTAAGAAATACAGATTTTTAATTAGGTAAGCTTAGTTGGGATGGGTTTATGGTTTTGATTTGTATTAACAATGTTATGAACATAATGTGATTTCGTTAAAACCCCTTTTTCATGATTAATTTGAAAAACCCTAATTGACTTAATTGATTAGAAATTAAGAAACCATAAACCCTAGGATGAGGATGATGAAAATCAGAACAAGTTAATGTAATTACTTACAATGGTGTTCTAGGAAGGAATACTTGAAAGTATGGAAGCCAATGAGGATGAATTCTGTAGCTTAGTCGTTTTTGTGTTGTGTGAATAGAGGGAAAAAGATCAGTGGTGATTTTTTGAAAGCGTATAAGCGAGTTCGTTCCACGGTTCCCCGGATCCCTTGTATTTGGGATCCGGCTAGTACAACTAGAGGGATCCGCCATCGTGGACAGAAAAAGGGTTGTTTGGCATTATTTTTATAACTAGCTTACAAAAAAAATAGTTTAGATGAATGACGGGTTTTGATGAATCACATATCGAGGGTTCATATGTGACAACGACCTTAGTTTGACGAATCAAGAGGAATACTATTCCTGATGATGAAAGAGACGGAGAAGTGACGAAAGAGACTTTTTATGATGCTATTAATTTTTAAACAAAGAAAACTATGAAATAAATTAAACTTACGTAACCTATCTAATGAAAAGTAAAACATACCTATATGCTTCTTGGTTTGGCGTAATACAAAAAAAAAAATACTTCATGAGCTTTTAAAGTAATCCTTTGTACTTGGTGTACGTAAGTTGTGATTACTTTTTAGATCCTTCGTTGAACGTTGACTTCATTATTCTTTGAATAGAGATGAAGATTTTTGGAGAGATTCTAGCATGAAGATTTCTTAAAAGAAAATTGTTAGAATGATCTATCAATGTCCAACAAGATGATTTAAAAGAGGTATGACCCTTAAAAAAATCCTTCTTTGTAGTTTTCAAACATACACGGATCGTATCAAGTCTTTAAAGTACAACATACTTTAAGAAACTTGGTAACGAAACTTTGATACCAATTGTGGAAAACTAAAAGGGGGGGTTGAATAGTTTTACCAATTTAAAACTTCCTTTTATATATTTAGATCGACTTATGTCAATCTATTTGGTTGTTTATGTTGGACGTTGATAGATAGATATATAAACGTGTAATGAAAGATAAAGAGTAAGAAGCACATCACCACGACACAAGTATTTATAGTGGTTCGGCTACAAGGACACCTTCCTTGCCCTACTCCACTCCCCGAGTCACCTACTCGAGAGTTTGTAAGCACTACACCAATCTCCTTGTGGCGGAGAAGCCTTCACAACGTCGCTTAACCTTTTCCCGGTACAAAGCTAAATACAGAGTTCTTTCACACCAATGCGAACCACACCTAACACAACGTCGCCTACCCTTTATACGATGCTAGGCTAACCACCGAGTTCTTTCACACCAAGGAGAACTAATCCTATCACAACGTCGCCTACCCTTTATTAGGTACTAGGCTAAGCACCTAGTTCCATTACTATGGAGGAACTACTACCCTTCACAACACAACACTTAATATCAAGGAGATCCACTCCTTGTTACAACATCATCAAGGATATCACCATCCTTGGAAATAAACAAATACTTATATGTATAACGATGCACCTCATCGATTATACGACCTAGGCATTCTTTCCAAATGTGACTTGATTTGATTCTTCGGCATCCTTCACTAATGCCTTTGACACAACGCTTGGCACCCTTCACTAATGCCTTCGTCTTGACACCTTTAGCATTCTTCACTAATGCTTTGACACGGATGATGAGCACCTTTCACTAATGCTTTTCATCTTGACACTTTCGGCATTCTTCACTAATGCCTTCAACCCAACATCTATGGAAAAAGGAAGAACTATCAATAAGAGAACCTTAGTTGTCTTAATGATGACGAAGCATGACAACTCATGGACTTGAGCTTGCACGTCTTCAAGAAGTGGTGATCTCGCCTTTAAGAGGAACCTAGGGGATCACACAAAAACAAAAGACAATCTACATAGATCACTTGGATCTGAGGTTAGAGGGTTATAATACTTGGGGGAAGTATGTGTGTGAAGTAGTGAGTAGAAAGGAAGAAATGGCTCTCTATTTAGAGAGAAAATTCTCTAATGTTCCCCGGATCCCACGGATCCCTACCACAAGGGATCCGGCTAGTACAAAGCCAGGGATCTGTGAAACGCTCCTCTTTGCCAATGGGTATTTTTGGTTATGGGTCATGGGTCATGGGTTATGGGTTGATCCATGGTTTTCTTTCTAGATACAATGAGCTTGGTTAAGTGGTATATATAAAACCATGAGTTATGGGTCAATACCATTTGTTAGTTTTTACCCATTTTAGTATATACTTGTTTTTACCCATTTTGGTATACTTAGTTTAAGTATATGTTAACCCAATATGTAAACACTAATTGTTGTACATATGTATCTAAATCATAAAATCAATTATACTTGCTTTAGTGTTTTATGTGAAAACGTAAGTGTGTTAGGAAACTATTAACTCAAACTATTTACGTATTCTATTTGTTTCGTTAAAATGATTGTACGTTTGTTATCGACAAAACATTTGAAGATCGTAAAATATAAATAAACGTTTTTACGGCTTATTTGTATTAACACAAACTATAATGCATTTGACAATTACATAGGTCAAATGCATTATAGCCTTGTTTAAACAAGCTATAATGCATTTGACATTTACATAGGTTGGACTAACCCTAATAGGCTTTGGAGAAAAATGGCGACTTCCCCTTCCCATCATGTTCTGATCGTTAAACCTTCTTCTGCTTGATTCCATTATCATCTAACACTCCTACTTCTGTGGATTAATCGTGTGATTTTATCCCTTTAGTTGGTTTATTATTTGATTGAAGATTAAGTAGTTTAGGGTTTACTTTTCTGATTTAGGGTTTCGCCTATTCAATTGATTCGGGTATTTTTCAGTGCACTAATTGTTCTATCATTGTGTTATGATGTGAGTCGATTTAGGTTATCATGTTGGCCGACTAAGCCCGTTTAGGGTTTTGTTGGCTGTTTGCTTTCCTAATCGTTGGTTGCGATCCGCTGTTCTTTTTTGTTTTAGTAGTGAGTTGTTTAGGCTTTTATTTTCCTTTTCGTTATTTATTGTTTCTTCATCATGGAACCTGGGGCTGATGTTGGTAATAAAATGGGTACGATTGATAAGGATGGAAAATTGTCGGGTAACTCTACCTGGTCCGAGTACAAGTGATGCGAGTGTGCCAAATTTTGTGACTCAATCAGGTTCTACTCCTATATCTTTTGTGGATATGTTTAAGGATAAAACACCCAAGAATACCGTTAAGATTTCGGAGATGAGAAACGAAAATTGTGTTCCTGGTGCTAATGTCACCATTCCTTTGGAATCTATCGATGAGGTAAGCTCTAGATTCGCTAATACTTTGTATGGTTATTTCATTCGTAAGAGACTCGATTTTTCGATAGTTGAAAATTACGTTAGAAATACGTAGGCGAAGTTAGATTTACAAAGGTTATGCTTAATAATGGTTTTTTTCTGTTCCAATTTGAAACCAAAGAGGGTATGGAAAAGGTGTTGAAAGAAGGTCCATGGTTGATACGATTGGTGCCTATCTTTTTGAATATTTGGACTCCGAACACTAAACTTACAAAATATGATATAACTTTAGCTCCTGTTTGGGTTAAACTCCATAATATTACAGTTGTTACGTATTTTGAGGTTGTTCTTAGTTTGATTAGAACGCAAATTGGTCGTCCTGTCATGCTTGATTCCTACATGAGTACGATGTGCCTTAAGTCGTGGGGTCGTAATTCCTATGCTAGGGCCCTTGTGGAAGTGTCGTCAAAGGAATCCTTATTTGACTCTCTTGTGGTTGCTATCCCTTACCCTAATGGGTCAGGTCATTCATTGGAAAAAAATGATATTGAATATGATTGGAAGCCGCCACGATGTGAGACTTGTAAATTATTTGATCACAATGATGATGGATGTCCTAAGAGAGTGAAACCGGTTGTGAAAGATAAATCGTTGGTTGATGAAGAGGGTTTCGTTGAAGCTTATAAGATAAAAGGAAAAGGTAAGCTTCAGGGTACTAATCGTCAGGTTGATGGGATTCGTTTTCAAAAGCCTAAAGTTTTATTACTATAGGCCGGTTACTAAGCCAAAGAATTGAGAAGAATCGACGTCTAAGCCTTCTTTCCAACAAAATACAGGTTCTCTAACGGTTAATGTAGGTTCTACTTCTTTTAACGAACATACTAATGATCCTACTAGTAGTACGGCTCCATCCCGGGATGACCAAGGTAATAATAATAATTTGGTGGATGATATCAACCTTGTTGATTTGAAGAACAGTTTTGATGTGCTTATAGAACAAGATTCGGTTTTAGAACCTGTGATTGGCACTACGTTTACTCCTGAAGTTATCTCTAGTTCTTCTAAAACTACGCCTTCATCGCTTATGAAGAACACTCCTATTGCTGACAAAATTAGAAAGCTTGAAAAGCTTATTATAAATGGGAAAGCTACCCTTGTGGATGATGATGATGGTAAACCTCTTAAAAATGTTGTTTCTTCAACTAAGGTTGGTAGTAACTCATTCTCTAAGGTGGGAAATCTAGTTGTTTCTGATAGCGATGATGATGAAGTTTTTGATGATCACATTGAGACATTGTATTCTGGAAGTGGAGGTAAGGAGCATAGTCTTTATAAGCAATGGAAAGCGGATACGGGTGATTGTAACAATTATGATGATGATGATTTTGGCCTCTCCTGCTCAGTTAAAGGCTGCTGGAATTCAAGATTTTTGTCTTCACTAGGCTGTTTTATATTTTTTGCATAAATTGTATCTTTTATGTTGGTTTTTGGTTTGGAGGTCTAGCTGGTTGTAGCTAGTTTTCGTTTATGGCATGTCATAAATGATTTAGTGGTTGTGACAAGCGATTGTTTGCGGCTAATGTGACACCACAACTACATTTCATTGTACTTAAACGTTTTTTTGAAGTAATATATTTTATCGGGTGAAATACCCTTTAAACAAAAAAAGACATTTACATAGGTCACCACATCATCAATTTCTATCACAAAAATACCACTTAATTAACACAAGTTAAATTTGCGAAATGAATGTGTTTGACAAAAGCAGAAGAAAAAAAGAACATAAATTAATTGTAATTTGTTTTTCATTGTTGATGATTCATGCGTATAATCTAGCTGTTGCAGTGCATCACAATTTGATGGTGATCAAACCAATTCTAACAATTCTTCCACTAACAGAACAAAATATAGGTGTATATACGTTACGATACCTTGGTACATTGTCTAACATAGAAAAAAATGGCGTTAAGCATGGATTTAACATTAAGCAAATTACCAAAATAATCCATATTCACACTCATATTACGAGAGTGAACTTTTTTCAGGTGGTTTACCAAAATGACCAAAACATGTCCCTATCAACATGTCCCTATTATGTTCCATTACCTCACATGCCCAACATGTCTCTATCATCTTCTATTACCCCACCTCTCGCCTATATGTTTCTTTTGAATTCTTACTAACCTTAGCATCATAACCAAATCTATAAACATCGTTCCAGTGATCCAAATCATAAGCAGTGATCCAAATCATAAGCAGTGAAATGTTAGCAACAAGCAGAAGATCTCAAAAGGTCTAAAATGGAATTTTATATATTTGTAGGAGAATAAAGAAAACAATTTTTGTGGTCAAAGATATGAAACCTTTAAACTGATATAAATAGACTTTTCAATCATCTTCCCAACCACAAAACAACAAACTCCATTAAAACACAGTCCAAGCTCTGTTTTTTCTTTATTAAAACACTTGTTAATAAGACTATCATTTAATGCACCCAAGGTTTTGATGCCCTGGGCCCACGCCTAGCTCACCATTCCTCGCCTTAACTCCACGCCCAGACCCACGCCTGGCAGAGCAATCTAGCCCAGGTCCTAGTCTCTCGCCCTAGACACGCCCAACGCCTATCATCTCGCCCAAACACTCGCCTAGCATCATTCGTCCCTCGCCCGAGAAGATCATGAACACGTGTATGGTTAAAGACATATCATGAAATGAATCTAACGGTTCACATTTAAAAGTTCATTTTTGTAAATAATATGGGCGAAGTTCGATTTGGTAAGACGGTACTTGAAATGGTTCATTTTAAAAATTCTCTCTTTAACATTTGTGGATCTTAACGACATGAAAGGACGAGTACTAGTTTTCGTTATAGGAATCACACCGGGGATTCAAAAACAAAATGATCTATGAAAATACACCTTGCCTTTACCCTTTTCTTAGACCAAATCTAGAAAAGAAAATGAACTAACAACATAGGCATTTTTTTTTTCTTTTTTTTTTTTTTTTGAACGCGAAATTTTACTAGAAAAAAGGCTACTAGCAAGGCGCTAGAGGTCAAAGAGAACAAATAAAAAACTAGAAATAAACAGAATAACTAATCTAGTACTTCCGGAGGCTTTAACTGCGATCGAGGGCTACGAAAAGGATGAAAAAAACTCTTGCTAATTACGGATAACCAAGACAAGAGAAAAATCCCTACTCACAAAGGTTGAGCCACCGGTCTTCACTCTAAAGTGTTTTTTATGCAGCCCCAAACAAAATTTCGAGGAATAAATACAACAAGAAAACACATAAAAGCAAAAAGAACCAAAGGTCAATAGAAGTTCGAAACTCCTAGCATCGAAAAGCGAAACACATCAGCACAGCCAATTACTCCCGAGCAGCATAGGAGATTTAAGCCAATCTAACCACTTGTAATTCATGTGGCCTCACTAATGTAGCCAAGAAAAAAAGATAGTCGAATGTTGTAAAAAATATCACTTTCCCTCATCGGATGCTGACAAAAAGTGACACAGTTACGATACTTCCAAAGTCACCAAAAAGAAGACACAAAAATAACTGATAATCGACGAATCTTTTCTTTGGCCGCTGCCACGAACTGGACCAAACCTTCCAATACTCGTACGATGTAAAAAGAGGAAAATGGATATCACATCAATTACGAACAAAATATGCATGTAAATTAAACCATACGATATCGTGGTTGTACACAAGTAAAGCATATACCATTTTTGGTGAGCATCAAACATGTGAGTAGTATATGTACTCTTGTATATGAGCCATGTGAAGATAATCATAATCATTTTTGAAACAAAGAAGCATTGATTGATAGGGTATAATAAGGAATCTGAATATATTGCTTTCTTGTTTACAATAATTTTCAACAGGATTATTTTCATCTCTCTTATTCCTTTGCAATTATTCTCATATCCTCAATACACAGTAAAAGTTGATCTTATACTCATACATATCCCCCAATCCCCACCACACATTCATTTTGGAAGCTGTCTTCTTTCCCTCAACTTTTCCTTGTATTCCAAATCAAAATCTAAAGCTAATTGGGATGTTTAAACCCGATCTTTTATTAAAAAGGCAAGCAGCAAGAAATAAATTAAAACAAAATGTTACAAGCAAAAGTTGGATTACCACTTCACGTCAAAATATTCTAGGGTTGAAAATAAGTTTACATAACTTATTCATTGCATCTATTATTAGGTGCGAAACTGGTAAAACATTCTAGGGTTCTTAAGCATCACTTGCCTTTAGATATATTTATGCATATCAATGGATCTAAAATAAGTAAACACTAAGGTTTTCGGTCACAATGGTTTCCTATGAGTATGTAATTCTATGGCTCATTTACTTAAACAATAAAGATAATATTAACAAAAAGAAATAGTAACGCAAAGATACTTTGTAGAGATAGTCTTGCTAAAATTTCTTTCACTGTCTATAAGTATATGCATGTATCCCTACATGTGTATTTAAAAAATAGGATATTCAAGTATGATGTCTTGTTTGTTAATGGGGAATCCGATGTGTTTTTATTTTCTCTTGCTGAAGGTAGCTTTAGGTTGGATTCAAATTCTTTCTTTTTGAGATAGGGTTGTTTTATGCTCGAGTGATTCAACTTTAGGTGAAAATAAAAGCACAATTCTTGCCACTTGATAGATACTCTCACTGAATACATGCATCTTCATGAAATTGATTTATTTCGTTTTTCAAGGTTAATACTGATCTTGTCATATAAGTTCTACTTCGGATAGGTATAACCATATATTTTTGTTTTTTTGTTGCTGGAACTCTTAGAAAGATGTGGTCTTCGTATGTTACACAAATAAGTTTCTAAGTTCTTGCCACTTAGACAGATGCTCTCTGAAATACTAAATTCTTATAATGATGGTACGTTCCCAACATGTCAACATTCTTGGTCACAGAAATTTGTCTTTTGAATAAAAGACGCGTGATTACAAAAGTTCATGGTGTACCAAATGAGTTCATTCGTCACACTAATCATAATGTTTAACAAAACCGCAACAAACCTGAAGATGTCGATCACAGAACCTAGCACCTTAACGTCGATCGATCAAAAGTTGCAACACCAACGATGCCTTGTTGGATAACAAACGAAGAAGAAATAGAAGACTACAAAGATATCGACTAAAGTATAAACAATATGCACACACAATGTACCCTTAATTATTCCTTTATTAATCGCTAATAAAGCATTACAATGCGGAAAGAACAATGTGAATGACTAGCGTCCCCGTCATCACTGGCGGACCCAACCGGAAATCCAAGGTGGTTCCTTAATCTGGTCAGATTGAAAATTGCAATGGGTCAGGTCAACCAACCATTCAATTTTTTGGGTCAGATCGGATCCAATTTAACAAGATGCGATAATGGAGAAAAAAACAATAAACATAGTTTTATAGCATAATAGCTAATGCGTTTACAATTTCAATTTTACTTGCGTCTTCCTAAGTTTCATAGCTTGAAAACGAGTAATGATTCTATCATTACTTGTAATAATCCGTATTTTTAAGTTATTATTTAACCTAGCAATTATACTATTTATTTTAATTTCATGTAAATTAACTTTTACGGGTAACCGGATAGGTTAACCCGCGTACGTCTTAACACGTAGATTAAACTTGAAACCGATTCTAAACTACGTTTAGTCTACATGTTTTATATATTTTAATTATCTTACGTATATATTTTATACGTGATACTTTTACTTTTTCATTTTTACGTAAACTTTGCACGTTTTACACTGTTAACTTAAACCTACACCACCTTTACACCTTAACCCTAATTACATTTACCTTAACATTTAACTAGCCAAGATTAAACACCATAACCCCTCCCCTAACCCCCACTAGCCACGACCCACTCACAAGGACAAGTGTCCTTGTGAGGACACACCCTTGAACACTTGTCCAACTAGTTTTGCATGTACACACTATATAAAAGAACCTAACCTCATTTACTCTTTCATTTTGACACCAAGAACTTACTCCTCTCCTTTATCTCCTTTTTTTGGCCGAACCACAAACACCCCCATATCACATCAAAATCTTGAGTTTTAATTGTTCCTTTCATCTAGGTTTGAAGATCAGTGTTCCTAGCTTAAGATCCTTGGTTCATTCCACCACCAATCTCATCCTTTTCTTAGGTTTAGTTTGATTATTAGTAAGGGTTTGCATGAGTCTTTGGTTAGTTGGATCAAGTGTTAAGTGCTGATTTGAAAGCTTTGGAAAATTTGTTGGGTGATTTTAGATTAGTTGTTCTTGTTTATTTTCACCGCTACAAAACATTGTAAGAAAATCATTTACATATCTATTATTATACTTTTACATATTTTTGCATGTTTCATTTACTTACTTTACAAGATTATACATTGCACTTAGAAAACAAGACTAGAAAACCATAGAAAACATGTTTTCATCAATTATTTTATGTCACTGATAACATCAAATAGTCCTGAATATTAAGTGTCAATTTCGCCCGTTAATGCTCATTATTTATATCATTTATATGGATTTACGCTTGTTTTCCATTGTTTTACACTTTCAGGTAAATTACGAGCATTGGAGCTAAAGAGACGCGGAAATGGAAACGTTACTAAAGATTTATCACGGTGTGCTTATTTTGAAGAAGTTACGGCGTAACTCATCTCTCACATTACGCCGTAACTATTGCGTGACCCAGAAGTCCAACTTATCAAGAGGTTATGGCGTAACCCCTTCCAAAGGTTACGACGTAACTCCATTAGGTCAAAAGAGGTTCCACGCCGCTGATACTTACGCCGTAACTACTGCATCACTTACGACGTAACCGTGTTTATTGAAGACTACGACGTAACCACTTATTAGGTTACGCCGTAACTAGCAGATCTAGTGCATTTACAGAGAAATAGAAGGTTACGGCGTAACTCATCTTTTGGTTACGCCGTAACCCACACCTGGCCTATAAATACCCCACGAATTCCAGCATTTCAAAGCATCCCATTCCACACACAACACTCGGAGAACGTGGGAAAAAGCTCAAGGGAGGTCTAGGGAAGCATACGGAGCTGTTTCCAAGGGAGAAGTCACACCATTACGATAAGCTTTAGCGTTTATTATTTCTTTTACTTTCAATTCATGTATTTCGTACCTTTGAATATTGAATTGATGTGCATGATTAATATGAGCGGCTAAGCACCCTTTGGTGCTAGCCTAGTTATGATTCCTTAATTGTTTTGTTTGCGTTTACCTTTACTTCCGTACAATTATTTCTAAGTGTATGCATGCATAGTTCTTTGGTAGTCACCCCTGGTTCGGTAGTTTTGGCGATAGAGGCCAATTGCCTAGGAGATATGACCAACTGACCCTAGGTGAGCGGAATGAGACGGGAAGGGTAAGATATGACCAACTGACGACCCTTTCTACTTGTGCGATTTGACCAACTGATCACCTATCGTTTGGATGAACTTAAGAATTGGGGGGTGTAGTCTCTAAGTTCCTAACGGCCGGGCACTCACTATTTAGAATCTAGCATGTAGCGGTACTTAATGAATCGGCTTAGGGGACCAGGAACAACAGGACTTATGACGGTGCGCCTAATTTCTCCTGTGGTGGAATCTTTGCAGATAGGTTAGGGCGAATTGACCAAGTGCTGTCCTCTCGAATTTGACCCCACCTGAAGTAATTGGAAGTAAGTAGACGTAGACATAACTAGTTAGGAGGATTACCTAGGTTAGCACCACTATTCCTCTATTGATTTCCCTTCTACCATTTATTTGCTTTTATATTCTGCATTAATAGTTTAATTAATTAAAACCCTTTCAAACCATTAATATTCTGTGACAATTAGACTTAGTAATTATCCGACACACATAGCTCTTGGGACGACCTCGGCTTTACCATTTACTACACTACACACGACCGGGTACACTGCCCGTTAGAGCATTAGGGTAGACCATAGGTATAGCGAGACACTATAAATATTAAGACCGGTCGAAAAACCGCATCAAGTTTTTGGCGCGCTGGGAGCTATTTTAGGATTTCATATTAAGTGTGTTTTTAATTTTCTTTCGATGATGTCGATACAAGACTCGCAGCTCTAGGCCCTTCGGCTACCCCATTTATTAACCCGGAGAAGCAATTTCGGAAAAAGAGGATCTATTCTCCGGTTCCTATTCACAACATCTTCTCATTCTACTAATCGCACCTCGGACACGAACCGGATGTCATCAATGAAAATAATATCAATGACCTTACCATGGAGCAATATTTGGACCGACCAAACGATAACTGCCAACGAAGCTTCACTAAGGATTCTCCTACCAAAAAATACTCCATCCCAGATCATATTATTCGAGAGTTACATGAGCTTAAGTTTTCTGGAGACAAAGATGAGGACGTTCAGGATCACGTAGATGAAGTTCTCTACTTATCCTCACTTTTCAACGTTAGGGGTACTCCTAGTTACTCAGTTACTACAAGGATTTTTCCTATGACTCTCACTAGAACAACAAAAAGATGGTACAACAAACTTCCTAGTAAAAGTAAAGAAGCATGGGGAAAACTAAGAAAGGAGTTCGTCCAACAATTTTGCCCTCCTTCTAAAATGGTTAAGCTTCTTGGGTAAATCTATCAATTCATGCAGATTGGAGAAGAAACGCTGTACCAAGCGTGGGAAAGATTCAATGAGCTTCTCTATCGTTGCCCTACTCATGATTTAAACAAACATCAGATCGTATACGTTTTCTATCGGGGGATTAATGCGCAAACACGAGAACTCCTTGATTCACCAAGACCTATTCCTAGCATGACTCCTGATCAGGCCTTGGAATGTATTCAGGGTTTCGAGCATTGCTACAAGTGGTACATGGATACTGGATACGGACCGAGAGATAACTTCGATCATAAGGTAATGAAGACTATAACAAAGCAAGAATACAATTACGGGAAATTTTGAAAACGAGATTGGAAAGAGAAGCTGAAGCATGTAGGGTTAAAAAAGTTAAAAGTGTATTTGAGACCGATTCCGGGAACAATTTTGAGAAAAAGATTCTCGACCACATCAATGAATCAAGAGAGCGCGATGATAGGATTGAAAAGATGATGAAAGCATTCGTGGATAATACAGTCTCTTCTATTAAAATGCACGATGATAGGATAAAAAAAATTAGAGAAAAGTGTTAGTTCATGTTCGAAGCCATCTCGATTACCTAGTAGCTCAGGAGGAAGAAGTTGTCCACACCGTGGAAACTATCCTCGAAGAACCTTTGACCTTTTCAGAAAAGGTTAAGCGACGGATCAGCATGGATAATCAATCACTTTTGGACCAAACTCTGCTGGTAAACCCTCCCAATAATGCTAATGATACTACGCGGGAATTAAGTTATGATGAGACTATTTGCCTCAACGAAAGATGCTTAGCGGTTTTGAGGAACGAGCTACCACAAAAGGAAAAAGATCCAGGATGTTTTACTCTCCCTTGCTATATCGGAATCCTGAACATGTGTAACGCCTGGCGATCTTGGAGCTAGTATCAGTATAATGCCACGTTCGATGTTTTTGCGTATGGGAATTGGCAACTTAAAACCGGCCAAGATGAAAATTGAAATGGCCGATCGATCCATGCAATCGCCATTAGGAATTGTTGAAAATGTATTAGTGAAGATAAAGAGATTCCTTTTCCTAGTAGATTTTGTGATTCTTGATATTCCGGAAGACAACAGGATACCTGTCATTTTAGGAAGACCCATGCTCGCTACTGCTCACACTAAAGTGGATGTCTTTGCCGGAAAATTGACTCTGGAAGTTAATGAAGAGATCGCCACATTCGAACCTAATGAACATTTGTCTACCCCAGAGAAGGTTTGTGCAATTGACCCAGTGGGGGATTTTGGTGAAGCCCTTGAAAATTTTCTTAGCGACCCCCCGGATCCTGGAGAGGTTTACTCGGGGAAGGATTTTGATGTTTTCGTAAATTTTGAGGAAGAAGATAACTTAGGATTAAGTGCTGAAGACCTATCTAGTGATGTCGAGATGACCCATTGGCAAGACAACCCTGAAAAAACAACCTTGCAATCGGACCAACCGCAGTTTTATGAGATGGGGGCACGAATCCATCATAGGAATCCCCACTATCTGAAGATCTCATGCAAAATTGGGTTCATTGACTTTCACCCATTTATCGACACAGATTCCCCAGTCAATATTATCTCTAAGGAATGCTACAACCAGGTTATGGTAAAGGAGCTTGATTACAAAGGAAACAACTTCCTCGGGATTGCAACAAACATACGAGTTTTTGTAGGAACACTCTCGTTTCTAGTCGACTTTGTGGTTTTGGATGATATTAGCGAATTCGTGGCAGACGGGCTGACTGGGGTGATTTTTGGAAAACCCTTTAAAGAAATATCTGGGCTTGATAAAAATGAGAAGGAAGGACTGGTTTGGTTAAAGATTGGCGATGATAAAACTGTTTTCAAAATGCCAAGGACTGTCAAAAACTTTAAAAATTGGACTAAAAGACAGTTGAGTTATGCTAGACCACTGCTTGGTATTAGTGAAGAAGATAAAACCAAAGGTTTTAATCACCCCTACCAAAAGATCAAAAACTTTTACTTAGGGTGTTTAGAACTTGGAGATGGATACAAACGGGATGAGAATTTGATCACCGCTTGAACATGGAGATTGCCCAGTCCACGAGATGACGGACAAACACTGGTAGCCACGGCTCGAGTCTAACTTAAAGAATCAGTAATAAAGAAAAGTGCTCTTTCGGGAGACAACCCGAATTATCCCTTTATTTTGTTTTTATTTCCTTTATGTTGGGTTTTGTGTTTTCTAACCATTTTTGTAGGTGACAATGAAGTAATTACTGCTGCAGTTGCTGATCTGAACATAGTTACGGCGTAACTCATCTTGGTGATTACGCCGTAACCAACATTTTAGCAGCATAATTCTTGACGCATTACCAATTACGGCGTAATACCATCTCAGTGGTTACGCCGTAACTATTCGCTTCACAGCTCATACCAGGTTTTGCCAGTTACGGCGTAACTCTCTCATAGGAGTTACGACATAACTCTCCTCTGCTTTAATTCTTTCATTTTAAACATAGTAACCTTGTATTAGTTTTTAAATGAACTTTGTGGGTGTGTTCCCTGTAAACCCTCACGAGACTTCACTCGTCCACTTGGGACACCAAGTGGTTTAAAAGGCTTGTTGCATTCGCTAAATGCAACCGTGATTCCTACGAAAGTGAGTTAGGTTTATTTTTCATTTTATTTTTTCTTTTTAGACTTATGCTTGTCGGTATTGTGATTTCAGGGATTGAAGTTTGTTCATGACGCTTAAACGAAGGCACGATCCTTTCTCGTGGGCCTTCTTCTTTTTGGAGCAAATTTCAGGGAAGTTCTTGCTCTAATTCTACCTTTCTCTTCACCTTTATTTTAATGCCTAGTACAAAAGGGACTTTGTACAATTCAAGTGGGGGGACGGGACTAGAATTATCTCTTGAACTTTATTTTGCCCTCATTTTTCTAGTTTATTTTGAAAAATTATGCCATTTTTAAAATTTTGACATGTTTTTCCGAACCTAACTAGATTAGACCTTAGCCGAGCACATACAACCCTTGATATTACATGGTGAGATTAGCCTTATCCGTTTCCTATATTTTACCCCAAATCCACCAAATTATGAGTGTGCCGGTAGCTTGTAAACTTTAGAACTTGGCCTTTGCATCATTTCGAGACCATAGACGAGGTATGTTGAGTTAGCTCGATGTATTTGGACTTTTCAGTTTTAGAAGGCGATATTATAGGATTATCACCCAAACAGCCTACCATTGTGAGTCTATCGATTAGTCACCTCAACTTTTCGACCCCCATGTGAAACCCTTTTGTTGCACTCCCCTTTAGAGCAAGATACCCCTAGATACACCCTTCTGAGCCATTCCTTTCATTTTGTCACCCCAATATATTGTTTCGATACACCCTTACACCTTAGCCTACCCTGTAGTCTTTATTTGTAATTGGGAAGTCATCATTTTCCTAAGTTCAAGGTTCGAGTGGAAAGGTTTGGAAATCACGCTTTCATCGACAATAATTATGAAGATCATTGAAGACCCCCCGAATTCCCATTGTTCATCTCAAGTGGGGGGATGTTATGTTATCATGTTATGTTCAAAAAAAAAAGTTGATTGGTTATGATTTTGTAAAGTGCGATGTTATAAGCACTATAGTATGAGCTTTATTGTTTAGTATCGAGGAGGCCACCTCGGTCACATTTGAAGATTGGAGTTGGAGTTATACCAACTGAAGAAAAAAAGGTAGTGTGCCCATCACGACGTCCTCTAATGACACATCTACCTTACATTTCATGATCCGGTCTCTAGACTTCTAAGCTTGAACTTTGGGCGGACGGTAAGTGGTGATGACTTAGTTATAGATATAGACTACCTGCTTGTTTTTCAATTTACACCAATTATATATCACATGTCTTATCCTACCCTTTAGTCATGAAGCATGTCTAGGTGATGCAGCGATCAATCTTTGGTGTCTTGGCCAAGGATTTGGTCATGTATCATTGATTTTGTCCACTTCGCCGTGACATGTTAGTAATGACGAGTCACCCCTTAAACTTTGTCGTGTCTACCCATACTGCCTTCGAGAATTGTTTAGCCCTTAACTCTAGTGGTGGAGATTTGTGTAACTGCCAAGCTTATGATTGAATACATGCTATGACTGTGCGATTGAGTGATCACCCCGAAATTGACACTTAGAATAGTTGAGAGATTTGAGTGTTTGTTCCCCTTTCGTGAGGTGTTCGGCTTTGTTTTATTCTAGCATAAGGGATTTGTAAACTCATATTTTCCGTGTTTTGGGATATATCTTTTTAGGAATCTATCTAATAAGGTCTACTTGAGGGCAAGTAGAGTTCAAGTGGGTGGATATTTGATAACATCAAATAGTCCTGAATATTAAGTGTCAATTTCCCCCGTTAATGCTCGTTATTTATAGCATTTATATGGATTTACGCTTGTTTTCCATTGTTTTACACTTTCAGGTAAATTACGAGCATTGGAGCTAAAGAGACGCGGAAATGGAAACGTTACTAAAGATTTATCACGGTATGCTTATTTTGAAGAAGTTACGGTGTAACTCATCTCTCACATTACACCGTAACTATTGAGTGACCCAGAAGTCCAACTTATCAAGAGGTTACGGCGTAACTCCTTCCAAAGGTTACGACGTAACTCCATTAGGTCAAAAGAGGTTCCACGCCGCTGATACTTACGCCGTAACTACTGCATCACTTACGACGTAACCGTGTTTATTGAAGACTACGGCGTAACCACTTATTAGGTTACGCCGTAACTAGCAGATCTAGTGCATTTACGAGGAAATAGAAGGTTACGGCGTAACTCATCTTTTGGTTACGCCGTAACCCGCCTATAAATACCCCACGAATTCCAGCATTTCAAAGCATCCCATTCCACACACAACACTCGGAGAACGTGGGAAAAAGCTCAAGGGAGGTCTAGGGAAGCATACTGAGCTGTTTCCAAGGGAGAAGTCACACCATTACGATAAGCTTTAGCGTTTATTATTTCTTTTACTTTCAATTCATGTATTTCGTACCTTTGAATATTGAATTGATGTGCATGATTAATATGAGAGGCTAAGCACCCTTTGGTGCTAGCCTAGTTATGATTCCTTAATTGTTTTGTTTGCGTTTACCTTTACTTCCGTACAATTATTTCTAAGTGTATGCATGCATAGTTCTTTGGTATTCACTCCTGGTTCGGTAGTTTTGAATGGCGATAGAGGCCAATTGCCTAGGAGATATGACCAACTGACCCTAGGTGAGCGGACTGAGACGGGAAGGGTAAGATATGACCAACTGACGACCCTTTCTACTTGTGCGATTTGACCAACTGATCACCTATCGTTTGGATGAACTTAAGAATTGGGGGTGTAGTGTCTAAGTTCCTAACGGCCGGGCACTCACTATTTAGAATCTAGCATGTAGCGGTACTTAATGACTCGGCTTAGGGGACCAGGAACAACAGGACTTATGACGGTGCGCCTGATTTCTCCTGTGGTGGCATCTTTGCTGATAGGTTAGGGCGAATTGACCAAATGCTGTCCTCTCGAATTTGACCCCACCTGAAGTAATTGGAAGTAAGTAGCCGTAGACATAACTAGTTAGGAGGATTACCTAGGTTAGCACCACTATTCCTCTATTGATTTCACTTCTACCATTTATTTGCTTTTATATTCTGCATTAATAGTTTAATTAATTAAAACCCTTTCAACCCGTTAATATTCTGTGACAATTATACTTAGTAATTATCCGACACATATAGCTCTTGGGACGACCTCAGCTTTACCATTTACTACACTACACACGACCGGGTACACTGCCCGTTAGTGCATTAGGGTAGACCATAGGTATAGCGAGACACTATAAATATTAAGACCTGGTCAGTAAAACCTGCATCAGTCACAATTTAGATCAGTAGCAAAGATTGAATTTTCTTGAAAAATCAGTAGGCTTTTTGACTTAGAAAAAAAAATGTAGTTGTATATCTATGTCTTATCTTTGATTCACTGGGTGGCACATGTCGTATCGATGCCCGATGATTTAATTAGAAAATAAATGGTAAAAGTCTTCTAGATTTATACACCATATTTCAAATAATAAAAGCTCCTCGATTTATATAGAATCACTCATTCGGGTAAGAAGATAAAATGTAGTAGACACATAAACTTAAATGTGGCGATTTGAATCGGCTAAAACCGACGTGTAGATTAAAAGACACGGCCATTTTTTGTGGGACTGTTTTGTGCAGAAAAATAACAGCTTTGACACTTAACGGTGACACATTTTATATAAAAACTGAAGTGGTAGGACCCACATATCTGATTAGTAGACTCAGATACTTTTTTGTGAGCGTAAAAACCAAGTTGTAACCATTTACGGTTTAGGAGAAACAAAATTTTTAAGTCGGATAATTTATATAAAAACCAAACAACACTTAAAGTTACAATTTATTAACTTTCCGAACGTGTCATAAATGTGTCCTTGTTGTTTTATAAACTTAGTACAATGGTATAATTGATATAAAAACTTTATAAAAACTCATTTGCAATATTTACGTTTATAATTTATTAAACCTAAGGCGCAACATTATATTTTAGGTTGCTTCTTGGTTTTTCACGGCTTTTCGTCGCTTTATTTTCACTATTGCTATCGCTTTGCTTTAAGGTGAGTTCATAGCCCCACTTTACTCGTTTAATTGTTTTATAAACTACTTGGGGGAGATACATGTTATTTCTACTACGGACACAAGTGTTTGAAAATTTATGCTTGAACTGATATTATTATTATTGCCTAAGTACTACTTATGCCAGAAGGCCCCTAACATCATGAACCGTTAATTACTACGTGTAAACACGAATGCTGTGAATAGATCTATTGGGATTGACATCCCCTGTCCGCGTTGACCGGTTAGGCAAATGGACGCACTGTATTTGAGAACTCTAGGTAAGATGGCAAATTACCTACTAGGGAAATTATTGTATCAACTTATTGATAATGGCATTAATGTTTTGGTGTCATGAGCTTAGTGCAATAATAAATACTTTAAGACTTTTGTATGTGTTACAATAGTCAACGATTACTTGAAATCTTGTGGTCTATTACTTTACTTATAAATCTATGAATTTCACTCAACAATTTTGTTGACGTTTTAGCATGTTTATCTCACATCCGTAAGGTGTTAGCTTTGGCTTGAAGCATTAGAGTCTTACGACTTATCATAAAGACTTTGATGCATTAATATTTACCATTTTATGATATTTTGAAAGCGTTTATGTACAACTTATTACTTTGGGACCACTTATTTTTGTATCTCTAAAAGTTATTTATCGAATGTTTATATTTTAAAAACGTCTCATTTAGATGTCGTTTTCTATTACCATCTCTTTGTGCTATGAAGTAACACCCTTAGTTGTTTTTTGCTGCTATACTGATTTTGGAGTGTTACAAATTGGTACCAGAGCCCTGGTTATAAAGAACTAGGTTGCATTTATTACCTAAACTATAACTGCTATATACGTTGAGACCCCCTTTTTATTGCCTTACACACTTTCCGTGTGCATATATTCTTTGAACACTTATGCTTATTTTCTAGAGTACCACTATTTAAATTACATAAAAGCTACTTATACAAATACTTGATTGGCTCTTCGACCATTTATGCTTATTTACCAGGCATCACAATTTAATTTATATAAAGGTTATTTATGTAAATATTTGACTATTTTTATTCTGACCACTTATGCTCATTTCCCAGAGCATCATGTCGATCCCTTAGGTATCTTACTATCCGTCTCCGAAGACGAGTTTGAACACTCGTCCCATACTTTTGAAACACTTACATCACCTAATAACCTATTGCCTAAAGACACACTGGTTAATTAGAACATGACTTTAACGTGTCGCCCTGGAAAACCTACCTTTAGGACACTACTTTATTACATCTCACTTTTCTTTACTTATTGTGATTTTGTAGAAACATGCCATCTAAGAGACAAGCCATAAGCTCAGTAGCCATTGAGAGACTCATAGCCCAACGAGTTACTGATACTATTGTTGCCTACGAGGCGGGAGTCCACATGGCTCACAACTTGATACATTAGATCGTACATCAGGAAGCCAAAATAATCAAGAGCGTTGGCAACATGAGGAAATGGGAAAACAGTCATGGATGTAATTCTGGCCAGCAACAAATAAGAGGCAAGAAGTGGTTAGGGCTTGTGCTGTTGGGCCAGGTGACAAGAGGGGGTATGCTAAAACTTTACCTAGGTGAAAAAATGACGATTTCACCATAATGACCTTGGCTCACTCAATGTGAGAACTGCAGGAAGGTCGGTCACAAAGCCAAAGATTGCAAGGCTCCTACACTTGTCACCAACCGGAACATCACGGTGACATGGTTTGAGTGTGGAGTGATAGGGCACTTCAGGAATGGTTGTCTAGAGCTGAAGAACCAGTATAAATAAGGAGAATCCCGCCACAACCATAACGACGTTACAGAATGATTATGTTTAGAGAGAGAGTTTTCCTGCCCTGCGTAACAAGACCTAGGCCCTCTTTGGTTGTATCCATTAAGAGATCATCATTAGTACTTTCTCATGAACTTCGTTGTATTTTGTGTATGTTTATCCCGAGTTGTGAGATTTATTTGACTCATGATTATCTACTATTTTATATCAACATGTTGTGACAATTTCTATATGTTGCACTTTCTATTTCACTACCATTTTGTAAATAGTTTTTTTATTATCTTATAAACAATTATGTCATCGTACAATAAACCAATTTGCTACCCTCTTATGAATTACCTTACTACTACCTTATAAACTACTAACCTGATTTACTACTATCTTATAAATTGTTTTGCTAGTTCCGTATAAACTATTTTGTTACCACCTTACAAATTATTTGCCATTACCTTATAAAACTATTTTACTACCACCTTATAAACCATTTCGCTATTATCTTATACATTGTTTGTCACCATCCCAATAGATCTATTTATAACATGCGTGCTTACAAAGTAATTAATGGTTCATTATAGTGGGGGCCAAAGTGGGTTAAAGGGTACTTAGGCAATCCGTGAAAGTTTAAAGTACTTATGTCCATAAGTAAAAGCAAACAATGTATTCTCATCCCAAAATATTTCAAAACAAGTATAAAACAAGTAAAAGTGGGGCTATGAAGTTCACCTTAATCAAGTGGTGAATACGGGAAATAATATGTAAGTTCAACGAGCAAAAATCCTAACCGCGACCTAAATAAATAAGTCGTCTTATGAATCATACGACATGTAATATATGCATATAAGGTTTATGACCCTTATATACTTCTTGTAAATTTGTATAAAGATATGAAAGTCAAACCATTTAAGAGAAACAATTAAAACGCATTTTTAGTTCCAAAAACTCTATAAGAATATTGCTAAATTGAAATAAATAACGACTTTAAATGGGCGTAAATTCTTCGTTTCTTATTCAATTTTTGTCTTTCAAATCCCTAAGCGTAGATGAAAATATCTACTTTCAAAAAATCATGACATCGTTTTTTGTGAAATTAGGTTTTAGGTGTCCATTAATTCGAAAATAGGGGCTATTCCAAATTAATAGTTTTTAGGCAGAAATTTTACTCAACTTCACGAGGTCATAACTTCTTTGTTACTTAACTTTTTTTTGAGTGACTCAAGTTGTCGAGTTTTGATCTAGGTCTTGGCTACAAAAACTATAACTACCATTGCTCTTGGTTTGGAGCCTAAGGTGCTCATAAACAGGCATTAAGATTCGAACTCAGATTTTTTACTTTTATGACAACCAGTTTGTTATAAAATGTTAAAATACTAAAATAAATTCCAAAAATTATAAATTTTAGCTAGGATCTTCTAAGACATAGTAGAACACTGAGGTGCAAAGATTTTGGCCATAAGTGTCTTTTAAAGTGGTGAAACAAGCACATAAGTCACCTAAAAATCTGGATAGATTTAGGGTTTGTTTCAACTAAATTCAAATCAAGTTTTTACACAACAAGTCTATAGAGGCGATACAAAATAATGCATGATAAGTTAAATATATGTGAAATAAAATATATGAGACGCTTACAAGGTTGGTGGTGAATGGATGATCAAAAGTGCACAAAACTACCCAAATCACTATGAAAACCATAACTTTTGGTTATCAAACCCTTATTTCTTGTAAGACCTTAACCAAAATCTTGAAATCCTTGATAGTATGTATGTTTGATATCGTGAGAGTGTAGAGAGAAAAGCGTAGTGATATGTGTTTAATTGTGGTGAGAAAATGTTACCAAAGGGTCCTAAATTTTTAATTGTATTTAGGGTAAAGTCAAAATATGTTTTAGGCATCACAAGCTTATGTTAAACTCAAGACGTCAAAGGTCTTGGAGGCTTGTGGTGTGCGTTTGGGGTGTTCAATATGAAAGGGAAATAAGGGGAGTGGTTGTTATCAAAGTACAACTTTTGATGCTAGTTCTAACAAGGTAATATGGGGTTTCGATATTTAAAAAGCATGTGTTGATATGCCGTTTTCATAGTGTAGAAGGGAGGGGATATTTGATTTTCAGAAGTGTATAAGTGTGTGCATTAGTGTATAACGTAAAGGTGGTGACTTGGTTAGTTATTGCATACATGCATGAGACTTAATGCAAGTCTTAGGTGACTTACGTAAAACTTATGAAACCAAATGAAAATGACTTATAAAACATGCTTATGAGAGTCATAGAGTACTTATTTGACATAGACTAAACTTAGTTCAGTGTTGGTATACGTTCAAAGTTTTTTTTCTTTGTACGCAGGTTAACCTAACGGTTATACTTTAAAGCAAGAAATCACGTGTTCAAAGTAAAAAGTTTAAGTTTAGGTTTTAGTATTAACTTGAAAAATATAATTTGTCACAACCTTCTTCCATTCCAAAGGAGCAATTCTTTGGGTTAAGCTTCATATTAACCTTTCGGAGCCTTCTGAACATTTCTTGGATGTCAAGTAGCATGCCTTCTTTGTCTATGCTCTTTATGACCATGTAATCGAAGTAGGCCTCCATGTTTCTCCCAATCTGGTCTCCGAAAACCCTATCCACCAATATTTAGTATGTGTATCCTGCATTCTTTAGTCCAAACAACATCTATTTGTAACAAAAGACTTCTTTCAGAGTGTGGAAGACTTTCATGTGTTCGTATTCCCTTGCCATTTGTATTTGATGGTAATCCTTATAAGCGTCTAAGAAGCATTTGACTCTAAAATCAGAGTGCGATTCTACCTTGTAGTCGATTTTGGTCTTTGGGGCATGCCTTATTATTTTCTTTGAAGTCGACGCACATTCTCCAGGTTCCGTCTGACTTTCCATAACTGGATTGCCTACCCATGTTTTGAATTTAGTTTCTCATAGAAGTCGACGCACACTCTATTGATTGGTATATCACGGCTGCGTGCATGGTTGAAGGGATCATTATAGGCTCCGAAATTATTTATCTTCCAAGGAGCATGTTATAGGGAGAATTTGATCGTACGATCATAAACGTAAGTTGTTCAATTCGATGGTATGGGTAGTCTCCCACTGTGATTCTTAGGCTGATCTCTTCAAATTGATGTATTTGTTCTCCCGGGAACACTACGAGGGTCCAGTCTACATCTGATAATATGAAATAGTCCAGAATATTAAGTGTCAATTTCCCCCTATAATGCTCGTATTTTATATCATTTATATGGATTTATGCTTGTTTTCCTCTATATTTCACTTTCAGGTAAATTACGAGCATTGGAGCTAATGAGACGCGGATTTGGAGATTTTATTAGAGATTTATGATAGTATGCCCACTGTGAAGAAGCTACGGTGTAACTCCATCTCTCACATTACGACTGATAAGGATTTAAAACGTACACTTTTAAGGGGTCATTTAAGCCCTTAATTGTCCACTTTTATATCCGTTACTGCTTAATTTCGTTCCTTTTCACTTTTTAGGTCTCTTGAAGGCAAAATGCTGGAATGATGCTTATTTGGACGAAAAGGAGTGAATATGTGAAGAAAATGGCTAAAGTCAAGATCAAGACACTCAAGCTGCTGGAAGTGCACCTAACGGCGTCAGAAACAAAGTGCGACACCGTCCCTATATTTGTGACGGCTCAGGAACGAATTTGCTATTTTGCACCTGACGGCGTCAGGCTTTGAAGTGTAGGGCATCACGAAGATTTTTCTCCTCAGACGACCTAGATCCAGACTCAGACGACGTCACATATGAAGACTGACGGCGTCACAAGCATAGCGTGACGCCGTCCCAAAGTTGACTTGGCCAAGACGAAACCCTAATGACGGCGATTTGACGGCGTCATAATTAAAAGGTGATGCCGTCGCAGTTGTAACTCTATTTATAGAATTCGATTTTCAGACTTTTAAAGTGGTAGACTTGTGGAGTAAAAATCTAAAATGATTGTAGTCCGTCTAGGACAGTATTTTAGGGTTCTAATACCCAATTTTACATCGAGATAAGTTATTTATTCATTTGATTTCATTATGTCTTCGATTGAATGTGTGTATGCTTGCATGTTTAACATGTCCAGCTAATTTACTTGTGTGTTTGCTTAGATCTATGAAACCTGGTTATTGAATATTGATTGGTTGTCTCTTATCTTAATTGTAATTGGCTTAGGAGTGCTGAAAGTCATTGTTGTGTTTTTAATGCTTGATTAATCTTTGTTGAACCTTAGCTTATAGTTACTAGTGGAATTGTAGGCTAAATATCTAAAGATAACCTTAGTGTTAAGTTTATGAATCTTAGAGATTTCGTAGTCATTAACCTTAGGTAGCTTCAAAGAGTTAGGGATAAAAGCACACCCTACGACCTTAGAAAACATAACGCGTTAAGAATAAGGACGTGACAATTCAACCATCAATAAAAGATAACTAGGGAGTAATAGTATCTAGGTAGACACATCTTTAATCATCATACGAGCACACTTCAATAGACATAGACTACCCCATAGATTAGATAATTAGATAAGTAGAGTAATCGGTAGAAGTACCGCCCCCCAAATCCAATACCCCGAGATCGTACCTTTTTTTTCTTCCAAAAAAATATAAAAAAAATAAAAAATAATCTTCATCAACCCCAAACTTAGCATAGTCCCCTAGAGAACGATATCAATCCCGAGGCTTACCCTAATACTACACTACAACGATTAGGTTCACTGCCTAGATGGTTGAAAAACTTGCTCGAAGAAAAGGAAGTTTCCTTTGACCCCGAACGCGCGTTGTACGCGTATCAAGTTTTTGGCCCCACTACTGGGGAATAGAATAGCTAGTTAGATTTATATCTCGTTTAGGTTCCCTTGCTTGATTCCTATCAAGTAAGATTTTTTCTCATATTTAGCTTCCTTGTAGTGTATCCCCCTTCTTTGTGTTTGTGTTCGTAAAACCCTTTTCATTTGTCGTTATGGCAAGTGAAATTGCATTTGAATCATTAACAAATGAGGAATAATTGAATTTCACAAATTGGATTGCTTTTTATTGTTATAATGAATTTGTGAGTGATCTTAGAGATATCCAAAAGGATACGGGTGTAAGGTTGGATGAATTTGATAAATTTTGTGCTTGTGTGGCTTCTATTCAACAATCATTGTTAGAATCAACTCCTTTTAGTGAGACCCTCTGGAAAAATTTGAGAAAAGCCTCCTAAGCATAAACCATCAGTTGAATGATCTTAGGCACCATGATAAAAAAGACATAGTTTTTAAGAACATGGAACCTAAACCCGAACAAGATTGTGAGATGGTTAGAGTTGAACTACCTAGTTGCATGTGTGGGATAGATTTCAAAACATATGACACGCATGAGGAATCCTTTAGGCATATAGAACATAGTGATCAAATGTTTGAGAATGATTCTTATGAATCGAACCAAGAATTTGAAATGGCTAAAGAAGGATTTGAGATACTTAGGAGTGTATTCGGGTTAGATCATACTAAAACACATAATGAACATTTAGGAGATCTAGAAATAATAGAGAATGAGGTGGAAACTCCAAGCCCACAAGCCCTACCATCACTTGAGGAACACACATCGCCTATAACTTACCCGGAAGAAGTAGAAGAGACTATAGGAACCCCGATTGATATAGAACCTTTGGACCAAATGCCACTTGAGAATGTAGGTTTAGATGCTTGCTGTCATGACCTCTCTCTTAGTCCTAGAGAAGTTCCTAATTTTGATGAACCAGAGCCTCAACCAAAAACCTTACCGAATTTTCCATCTTTAGATGTGAATCTAGGAATTGAATTAGGCCCTGTTAGGAATTGGAAATTCCATGTTAAAGTGTCGGTCACCCCAAATATTATCTAGCACTGTTTAGCTCGTAGACTTATAGTTATTTACGTTATTATGTAGCTAATTAGTTAGTCAGTAGCATAGTATAGTTTAGTGTAACACCGTGGAGGAAGGACGGGTCTTTACCCACTGTATGCCTGATCCACAGGCCAATATGAGGTCGTGTATTGTGTAACTATAAATACCCCTTCCATCCATGGAAGGGGTGTGGCTTCTTTGAATCTAACCTTTCTTTTGTAAAGCAACTCTCTTCAAGGAACCTCCTCTCAACTCTCTTCATCTCTCTAAAATGGCTTCCTTGTTTAATCACTATCCTAGACCACCCGAATCATCAAACAACATAATATTCGCGATCCTACAATTGGCATCAGAGCCCAGGTTTTGTTGTTTATGATGATTCGAATGGTTTTTGTATGCGGTTTGTATGGTTTTTTGTGTGTTGCATATACTATTCATTGATGCGGCTTGTATTCAGTTTTTGATGTTTGGTTATGTGTGGTCGTGATGCTGTTTTAAGCAGATTGAAAGTGGTTGTAAGCAGTTTATGAGTTTTTCGATTCTGGTGTCAAAAGCTTAACCTGAATTTTTTTAAGATACATTTTTAACTGTTGTGGTGTTCTCAAAGTCATCTAACATGTTTTGGTGTTTAATCTGCTGGTTTTAACACTTTATTAATCTGTTTGAAAGTTGTTTTATTCAGAATCTGGGTATTGTGCTGATGTTTTTGACCATGTTTGAACCAAGTTCTTGAGTGCATTTTGGGTCTGTTTCTTCTTCGATGCGAGTTGTCATAAATTGTTAAAAGCGAGTTGTCCATATTGTCAAAAGCAAGTCGTCAAAATTTATGTTTTAGAGGCGAGTTGCCACATTTTTGAATGCGAGTTGTTTCATTTGTCCAGATTCACTTAACTAGGAAGCAAGTTGGGTACTGGTTCAGTTTCATGCGAGTTACTTAACTCGCATTTGGTTTTATTGCACTTGCTTTTGAGCGAGTTGGTAATGAATGCGAGTTGAGATTCTGTCCAGGTTCAATGAAACAGATGCGAGTTGTGTACTCGCATAATTTTATGCGAGTTGATGTATAGCATCTATGCGACTTGTCATGCTACTTGACACACTTATGCGAGTTGCCTAATCGTTTTTTTTAAAAGCGAGTTGATAATGGATGGACTTGACTATCCAAAGCGAGTTGATGACCACTCGATACCAAATAGCAAAATACCACAAGCCTCGACCTCAGTTCTTATATCATTGGTCCATGGTGTTTCAAGAATACGTGAAGTAAAGACGCTGTAACAACAAACATCATTCTATTATCAACTTTCATCTACTAGCAACTCATCTCAATCTACACCTATTTCTGAATCTTAAAGAAAAATACTCTTTGATCTCAGTTGGTCTCAACGATTATCATACAACTTTTGAAAGAGTCTCGTTGAACAAGCACATCACAGATCTTTAATCGATTTGATGATATATTATTACAAGATCTCGTTTTATTCATTCACCATCAACCACTAAAGGTCTAATGCAAATGAATATAAACTTTCATCGATCTATATTTCAGAAGCTATGCTTCTTTTATATTCGAAACAAAAAGAAATGGATATATAACTAACAAGTTACATTCCTTTTCTTGATTCGTTGCATTCACAAACAGAAACACAATCATAAGGGAACAAAGTAACACCTACCTATTCACGACAAGAACACCCCATGTCGTTCATGTTATATTCGATTCAAAACCATCCCTGTGGCATCGTCTCTAAGCCAACCCTGTGGCGAGGTCGTAACTTCAAAGAGCACATCAATTTACACTTGATATTAACGGTTTGAGTAATGGAGCACTCTGGTGTGACTGATTTGTGTGTTTGATCAGAAAAGAGTGGCGGGTTTACTTTTTATGATGTATTAGGGTTTGGAGTTTTATGGGTTCTGAGGTTGTGATGGGGGCGTGCAAATGTGAGAGGAATTAGGGTTAAAAGTGCTTAAGCAGTTTTATATACCACATTTTTAGGGTAGTGCGTTTCTGGATCAGACATGGGCCATGAGTTGTTATCAAATGTGGGTATAAGCTGATTTAAATGGGCCATCGTGGACTTATGCGTGGGCCTGGAACTGGATCTACCTTGATTGCTATTGTTTGAATTTACTTGTCATGGAACCGGGTAATTTGTGTATGTTACATGGACTTTGGGTGTCATTTGTGTGATGGGCCGTTTAGTGCTTGCTGAAATTTTTGGGTGATGTCACTAAGTTGCTCAAGTATTATTTGTGATGGATTGATTTTTGATATTTGTTCAAATGGATTTGTTCTTGGAAATGTTGAGCCGTGAACTTGGGTTGAAGTGTCAACAATTACTTTGTGATGTTTTTGTGTTGGGACCTAAATATCCATTTTGTGATAATGTGGTTACGGATGTACTGATAATTATCAAGATAGAGCGGTATTCTTGGTAATTATCATTGTTTCACAAGGGATGTTTGTTCACGGCCTGAATAACTGAATGTGTTCGATGTTCTTGACCGTTATGACTTGAACGATTAAATTGACTTTTATTAGTCTGGACATCTATTTGTTCAAATAAAATAATGTGGGACGTTCACATAATTTGGTCAGATGGGCTTCTAAAAAATTCGGATGATTACGAGAGTTAATTTATGATAAGATTTGAGACATATGTGATTGGACGATATGATTTGGTGTGATGATGAGACTTGTTGTGATGTGGAGTGATACTTTGGTTTATTCATCTTCACGAATAATATTTTGTCACGGATTGAATTATAATTGGAAGATGGTGACTACAAGGTTGTTTGGATGATATCTCTTATTTGAATTTGAAGTGAGGTTTTTCCGGACGTGTTTACTTATTTTCGTCTTCTTTCTTTCTACCATTCCGCGAAGATGACTTGTTTTAGCATTTATTGATTGAGGATACGTCAAGAGGTTTTGTACATTGGGTACACCGTTTCTTCTTCACAAGGATTAGTACAAGTTTAAGTAACAAATATGGGGAATTTCACTTCATGATCAAGTTTGGCATATCGGGCTTACTTCTCCATGTTGTCACTGCAATTGTCGAAAGAATACGTGAATGATGTGTTCACCAATGTGTTTATTAGATGGTTGATGATATTGTTGATGTTGGTTAATGAACTGTTGATGAACCGCTGCATGTTCCCCTAAAACAGATATTCACCGAAACCAAATTTGTCATAACACCTTCAAGCTGACATTGTTTACGGTTTTGTCTTGATTTTGTAAAATCCCGCGAAAGAACCTATTTCTCGGTTTAAATCACAGACTTGTAAAATCCCGTGACAATGTAAACATTCTGGTAATTGTAAAGTGCATTTCCGGAATCTATCTTACGGTTTATTCTTGGTTTTGTAAAATCCCGTGAAAGAAACTATTTCTCGGTTTAAACCATAGAGTTGTAAAATCCCGTAATGATGAAACCATCTTGGAGAAAGGAAAGTGTATTTCGAGATCTCTTTTGATGCTGGTGCTACAGTTTCTGTTTCAAAGAAGAGATAAAAGAGTGTACTTCATGAATTGGATGTGTGATTGGATATCGTCATGGCAGTTTGGTTATTACATGGTTTTACGGGGTTATGTGCTTTTGACCATGGTCGGGATGAAACCATTATCAAAGTTTGTTTAAATGTCAAAGAAGGCCAGATTTGAGCAGTTAACCAGATGATGTGACAACGGCGTTAATTCAGTATTATTTATTTGAGGTTGAAGTGAATTATCACGGGCGAGTGTACTTAGTATCTTAAGGTATCGGGGATGGTTGGATGAAGATTCTTCATGATCCTTGTTCGAGCTTATTATCATAAACGAAGACTTGGAAATCTAGTTATTGTTGGGTGTCTTTTACCTTTTCTTTTACCACTTGGGGGAATTGGGCTCATACCACCACAAAATAACTATCACTTTAAGGAGTTACGTTGTAGTGCTCAGTGTCACATTCAAGTGTGGATTTTCAAGAGGTAATGTACGTCTTATACTTGATGGTTGGTTGGTTGAAGAGTATAGAGTACATAGAGAGTACTTTGAGATGCTAATGGAAATCGGCACCGCTCTTTGTTACATATGTGCAAGTTTAAGTCACGAGTTTGGGGTAGTTTACTTCAGGGTCAAATTCATCATATTGGGTTTTCTCCATCAGTTGTCACGACAAAGAGCCTACTGAATGATAATGGGGTAATTACATGTTTTTTCCAAGAGATGATGAAAAGAGAGAGATTTATGACGTCTGTTCACATCAGTTCAGGCCTCGTACTTCAACATAATGACGTATGAACACAACAGTTCATGCCTCGTACTCTAAAGAAAATAAAAGTGTACGTTTCAGTGCGCTTTATCTTCAAAAGAAGAGAAATCTTCTTATGACGTATGAACACTACAGTTCATGCCTCGTTCTCTAAAGAAAAGAAAAGTGTACGTGTCAGTGCGCTTTATCTTCTAAAGAAGAGAAATCTTCTTATTATGACCATTCTCATCAACATGCTTCATACTTTTTCCATGCGCTTCAGTCATCAAGTGAACCGGGCTTCTGTTGATTGTTTTCTTATTCCACTTGCTCAACTATAATGAAGATGGAGACATCATGTGCTAATATTGCGGGGGAGAAGTGTGAATAGACTACATTTGGTTAAGATATTCACTTATTCAATCAAGAATGGCAACTCCGTATGCAATTCTTGAGGGGGAGAAAAAGTGTGAATTTACTGCATGGTTGATTGATTTATGAGATAAAATGGTCAGACAGCTCCAAACTCATGTAAGAACCGAGCTTCTTCTTATCGGGTCATCTTTACATGGAGTTTTCTTCTATGAGCCGTTGGTTGACATCTTCACACCGGCTGATATGATTATCTACAAAGTGCTTCCGGTTAATGCTTCACGTACACATCAACATGATGACTCCGAACAATCTCTCTGTTCTTGTTTGATGTGATTGGTAGTTTGGTGTTACCATCTTGTGTGTTCGTTGCGGCCTGATTGCTGATTTCCCTGATGAACATCTTTCTGTTCTTGTTTGATTGGGAGAGATTTTAGTTAAGGGGACTTGCAAGATGTAAGTTAATTGGGATGCTTTTTGGAGGGATGCTTTTTGGTGTGAGTTGAAGATGTTAGCATTCTATACCCCATTCGGACAATCTTGAAGAAGGTCGAGTCTACAGTCGGTTCTACATTTTCTGCTGCATGTTAGAAGACTAAAGACAAGTTGCATTTGATTATCTAAAGACTTCTTCTTAATCTAGGCATTTATCAAACAGATTGTCGGTTTAGGGGAGAGCACTAATTGGGGGAGGGTGAAATGTTTGATTTAATCCCCAATTAGACTTGCTCACATTATTCAGCATGTTGATTCTCATAAAGACTTCAAGCGATCTTCTCAACAGATTTCAAGTACTTGAGCTTATAATATGTTGCTGATTCTGAAGTGTCAAAACCAGCAAGGGGGAAGGAGACACACATCTAAACACAAAGCGAGTAAACTTGATGAACTTAATTCTTCTAAGTGATTGAAGATATCCCGGGAAGACAATTGTCATGACCGCAGAGAAACTCAAGGTTTTACTCATCAAGGCTTTTAGTGTTATTATTCCAACGACGTAGGGGAAGAGATGTAAGAGTTAGTTTCTAATGATAAAAAGAGGTACACAAGTGTGTGATGATTTCGATGTTATCACAATCATCAGGGGAGAGAGGATTGTGTCTATTGGGGACGCTCAGCTGTTTCACTTGAGTGCTTAATCAGTGATTCAGATATATAATCACTTATTCCGGAGTTGAAATCCGCAGAGATAGTCCTCCGCAGAGATAATCAGTGATTCGGCCTGCTTCTTAAATGTTATCGGTATTCTCTCTTTGGGCATTCGGGTACTTCGGGTTCTTGAGCTTCATGCACTGTCTTTAGGGGGAGAGAAAAGTATACATCGGGGTTATTCTTTGGCTATTGGACTTAATCTGCTACTTCGATGGTATAAGTTTCTTTGTCTTCGGGTATGTGTATTCGGGTTTGTGAGCTCTAGTCTAAGAGACTGACTGCATCAATTCATCTACTTGGGGGAAGTGTTCTCTTGACGATTGTTGGAATGGATTGCGTCAGACTTCAGTGGTAATGAAATTTGAGAAGAGTTATTTATGTGTGGGATGATACGTTGCTGTTCTTGTTGATGATATAACCTCGAACGAAGAATCACGGTGATTATTCTTGAAAGGAGCAGCGGGATTTATGATAATGGTGTGCTTCTCTGTACCGGCTAAGGCAAGCTTGAAATAGAGCTTCGAATCTGCTCAGCTAAAGGATTTTCGGTTTGGGGAGAAGCTGCCAAAGTCTCACTTTCAGATGGTTCAATTTCTTTCTTCGATTCAAGAGCCCGGGAAGCTTTGGTGGTGAATGTTTAAGAGTTGATGACTTCTATCTTCTACGACGTGCTGCTCGATATCCTTATCTCGGTACTCGTATCATCATCTTCTTTAACTATATCATCTATTCTATCTGTGTATATATTTATCAAAAAGTAAAACACAAAAATATAAAACCAGCAAAAAAAAAATAGAAAAATATAAAATCTTCAAAAACCCATAAAAATCAGAAAATTTCAAAAATATCAAAAATTTGTTTTCTAAGACATGTCTTCTGGTATCGATAACATCTGCGGTCTTAGAAATGTCATTAAATAATGGCACGGGACCATAGATGAAGTTCGAGCAGGAGGTGTAAATATTCTTTTCCAAAACATGTCTCAAAATATGGCTTGCAGTTACTTCAGACTGTGACCCGTGCTTAAACCATGGTTTGCTATTATTTCTGATAGCAACCCGTTCTTCAAGGAAGGAAAGTGCTACGCTTAAACGATTTTCACAATTTTCGTCCACTATATCTTGGGTTGATGTCGACCACCATATATTTGTATGTGTGTTCACTAACGTATGCAGGTATCTTGGTAAAAGAATGTTCCCGATCCGGATCCCACTATTGATGATGATTGGATGCCGAAAGGAAAGGGTAACTATATCTTGGGTTGACATATGAAGAAACGGAGCTTAACTGGACTTCTATGGAGAGTTGGCATATATGTAACGTAAGAGGTCTCACTGCATCAGCAGATGGTTTTCTTCTAAGTGATTGAAGAAACGGTGCTTAATTTGACCTCAGTTGGCATTCAAAATGCAACGTAAGAAGAAGTCTCACTGCATCAGCAGACGGTTTTTCTTCCAAGCCCTACAGCAACAACAGAAGCTTCTCAACCACCTAACGTATCTTTGTGCAGAACACCATTTTCTAAAAATTTGATTAAATTATTTTGAAAATGGAAAATATTGTTTTGAAAATTAATTGGACTAAATCTTGAAAATCACCGGACTTCTTTTTTTATCAAAATCTAAGTCACTCAATCAACGAATACGGTTATCGGTTGAGGGGGAGAGTGATTTAAAATTAAATGATTTTCAAACAATATTTCATCTATCAAGTCCGCTTTTACTAAATATGTGGTGATCTAAAGATTTAATGTTATGTCATGGTATGATTTTTTCTTTTGAATCAAGGTCTTTCAAAATGAAATTTTTTCTGTTCTTGTTTGATTGTGAAATTGTTTTGTTTTACTTAAAAGATCTCTTAAAAACTATCATACCTGACACTAACAATATTTAATGTCTAGAGTTGGTCCATCTCAGTCAATTGGTTTGAAATTTTTGATCGGGGGAGAGATAGTGATTTAAATCTCTTATCTGTTTAAATGGAATTGGTTTTATTCCTTTATAGGCACTCCTGCCTCCATGTGCCAAACGATTTCATATATACAATGCGCATGTTGAGGAGGAGGATTTATCCAAAAACAAGATGATTGTTTAAACCTGGCCACATATTCTCCCATGTTTTCCAAACCTGATTAAATCACTTGAGATCCAAAATCTCAAAGGGTTTGATATTTTTGATCGGGGGAGAATTTGTGATTTAATAATGAAACTTGAAATATGATGATCGATTTGATGAAAATGTGCAGGCTGCTCTCTCATATGTGCTAAACGCTTTCGAATCTCGAAGCACATATTGAGGGGGAGCAAATGGTTTTCTTAATGGCTTTTGTAATCGTGGATGTGTTTCAAATGAACTCTTGCCTCTATGTGATAAAATGATTTCAAATATCCTATGCACATATTGAGGGGGAGAATTTACCAAGAAAATCAAATGGCTTTTTCTATGAAAATTGTGATCAAAGAAAATATTTCAAAGTCCTCTTGCCTCCATGTGCTAAACAATTTATAAATCATACGCACATGTTGAGGGGGAGGTTTTCTAAATGATCAAAATTATTAAGGTACAAAATGCTTTGATCTCGTATCACAAGTACCTTGATTTTTTTTCCAAATGATTTTTTAATTGGTTTCATGAAGGAAAGAACAATACCAAAAGACCGACCAATTTACTTTATGAATGTTGTTATAAGGATGGTTAGGTTAGATATTCGTTCCCACAATCCGCCAGAATCGGAGGGATCTACCCAGGGACAATCCACTAGATAGTGTAGAGTCCTTAGGTATATTGAAAAAAGGAGAAAAGTGAGATATGGGAAGAATGCGGACTAAGACAGAGCTAGTACTGGAATAAACCCAACAAGGTTCTAGTTATGAAGTCTCGGTAAGCACTGAAGGGGTTGAAGAATGAAAAAGAACTGAATGTGAAAAAGGGTGAAAAGAAATAGCCCTCCATCAATTCAACCTTAGGGCAGAAACCGGGTTCAATACATATGCTACTGGTTGTTACTAAGGTAACACTGGTATTGAAGACAAGACGTCATGGACCCAGTGACGCACTGCACTAAACTTCCCAAGCCACTCAAGTTCCTCTTAAAAGGGCTTGTTTCATTCTCACGGGGAACCGACATTATCTATCGACTTTCTCTTAGAGATTGTTGATATTGAAGAAGGAGACCCTCTCCCTAGTCTCCGGCATAGGAACCAAATGTGCACTATTGAGTCTAGAGCCAAGAGATAATCCTCAATATCTCATTAGGACACAAAATCCTTGAAGACTTGCTGTTTCACACAATGTGGAAAGTAAGTATATATCTTAAGAGTCCTACGCATTATCCTTGTGGTATTGCCAGAACATCCGAGTGATATGTAAAAATATTCACAATGAAGATGGAAATCCTTCTAGAGCCAACATCAAACAAGCTCTTGGTGGGTGACATGTGATATCTTCTCGTAAGATCAAGCTCGTGACAACTGGATAGAAACGATGGGGAGATTCAATCTTGAATCAATCTTGGTCCAGGAATGGAATTGACGAATACTTTTGGAAAAACCGTTCGATGTGCAAATCTTCTTTTCACTAGCACATCGAATGTGTATTCATTCTCTAACACAAAAAGTATTGTTTGAAAATTGATCTTTCTCATAAAACCTTCGTCGTATTGTGAAACTCTTTCTTCTAGCAATACGCGATTGTTTTTCAAATCATTTTTCATCAATCAGTGAATCTCAATTTGCTGGTTCACTCACTCCGTGTTGTCTTCTTTGAGACGTTCCGGTTTTAGAACGGCTAGAACAACTGCGAAACCCTGTCAAGGAGATTCTTAGGAATCCTACCTGATCACAGGCAGTACTTGTACTGATCAACGGGGAACCGTGGGCCGTGTACCTCAATTCAACGAAAGTGATCAAAGACACTTTCGTGTGTTTTATTGCTAACCGTTGTTTGCAGGTACATTTGGACGGTTGCAGCTGATCAAAATTGAGGTGTCAATCCAAAGCCGCATGCTCACAGCATCCACACTTAATTTGAAGAAATCATGACTTGTGCATATCTACAGAACCTGGCTCAGATATTTCTTATACTATGTTCCTGCTGCGCTGCTGCAAATATCTTGAACCAGTAAAAGCTTCCGCTACTCTGATGAAAAGATGTCATGATTCAAAGGTGTGAGCATGTCGGTCCAAATGTCACAACATCACATGAAGGCAACACAACTATGGATGATCCAGAGAGATTTGCTATGGATGATGATCTCAATGAAAGCTCAAAGATCATCAAAGATGTGGATCAGGTCAAAGACCTCCACTGAAAGTACAAAATAATCGGACTTTGAAGAATCGCTACAAAAGCACAAAGATTGCGGAAATTGATGAATTGAAGTCTACGAGCTCATGAACAAAGTCAAAGAATAGAACGCTAGGATTCAAAATGTAAATCATGGGGTGACCTCCCTTAGGGGGAGATTGTTAGGAATTGGAAATTCCATGTTAAAGTGTCGGTCACCCCAAATATTATCTAGCACTGTTTAGCTCGTAGACTTATTAGTTATTTACGTTATTATGTAGCTAATTAGTTAGTCAGTAGCATAGTATAGTTTACTGTAACACCGTGGAGGAAGGACGGGTCTTTACCCACTGTATGCCTGATCCACAGGCCGATAGGAGGTCGTGTATTGTGTAACTATAAATACCCCTTCCATCCATGGAAGGGGTGTGGCTTCTTCGAATCTAACCTTTCTTTTGTAAAGCAACTCTCTTCAAGGAACCTCCTCTCAACTCTCTTCATCTCTCTAAAATGGCTTTCTTGTTTAATCACTATCCTAGACCACCCGAATCATCAAACAACATAATATTCGCGATCCTACAGGCCCCAATCCACCCATCAAAATAAATAGTCCGGGTAGTTGCTTGATAAAGGTAGTAGACTCTAGTCCATGTAGAATGGAAGCTAATATAGGAGTAACCCATGACCTTACACACTTACATCACCCATTCATGGTTGATAAAAAAAAACATTATGGGTTTAAACCGGGTTTATTAGGTCAAGATGGATCCTTAACTAAGAATCTCTTGAAGTTGATAGAATATGATCCATTTCTAGGAGAAAGACTTGATTCACCCGCTACATCCATAGAATTAGGTAATGTTATAATGAATGGAGCACACCCTTTTGAGCATATAAATCACCCATCACCCTCTCCTCACGTAGCAAATTTCCACCCTAAGGGTGTGTATCGCTACTATCACCCGCACTTAAGCTTAAGTGTAGAAAAAACTTCCCCTTTATCCGTTAAATAAGGGTAGAGTCAAGCTCGTGACTCGAACAAAAACAAGCGCTTCTTGGGAGGCAACCCATGTGTTTTTATTTTTCTTTTTTATTTGTGTGTCATATATCTTTTCATTATTGTATGTTCTCATGTTTGAATTTGTGAAAATGCTTTATTTTGTCTTTAACCTCATCTTAATTACATATAAAGGTAATTTACAAAAAGGATAAGTGTAGGGAGGATTACACACATTTTTAAAAGAGTGTGAACATGAGAACTACAATTATTGAAAATGATATATATGTGTTTGTTAGAGTCAAATGCTTGTATCGAGTCATAATGGATGTTTTGCAGAAATTTTTCCAGATTTTAAAGGTGAATTTTTTCCAGAAAAACGCAGCAGACCAGTTTCTGTCAGGATAACCTGACGGCTTCAAGATCATAAGATGACGACATCAGGAGGAGTAGAAATAGCTTATTACTTTCTCTCATTTTCTGTGCTATTTATAAATTTGTGGAATTCTTAGGTCTTAATTTTCCATAAAATCTGCAAATATCCATTCAACAAGCATTATATCTTATTTAAGTCTGGAATTACATCTTGTTGTGATTTTTCTTTGTTCGGTTTGATGCTTGGGTTGTCTGTTTTTTTAAAGTGTTCAAGTTTTATTTATCAAGAAGAAGAAACATAGCATTGGATGGAGCTTATCACGCATACATTCTTCTTGGAAAGAATTTAACCACTACTTCACACGGATCCTACCGAGCTAATCAGGGGAGTACTAGTTTCTTTCTCTTTTAATTACCTTCCGTTATCATAACTTTGATACTTTCGGGGGACATTAGGGACAATGTTCAGTTTAAGTGTAGGGAGGGAGAATAAAACGGGAACTTTGAAACTATGTTTATCCTTGATTATTTGTTTTGTCCAATTTCATTTGTGTAATAAACCATGAGAAATATCGGTTAGGGTAATTTTAGCACCAAATTTAAATTTTTTTATGACTTGTAGGAGTGGGTCTTTAGTCTTAATAAAGCGTCTCATGGATAGGAAGTTCTATGACTAGCACAAAAACCCTTTACCACTCAAATTCCACCCAAAAAATGTGAGGTTCGCCCCTAGCTTTGTAGGAATTAAAGCATTCACCTTTAATGCTTCGAGAGTGTACCGGTAGTATAATAGATTCTAGAACTTGTTTTGTGATGCATTCCGAGATCGCTAGTGAGATTACACTTGTGTAGTTAGTAATAAATAAATGATAAGAGGCATTAGGATAACCCTTGTTTGGTACCCGTATTATAATTACTTCTTCCACATAGGTTGAATAATTCCCCCACACCCTTGCGTTGTACTCATCTAGAGTACATGATACCCCTAGTTAACCCCTTAGAGCCTATCCTTTTCGCGGTTCTCGTGATGTTTCGGGTTTCTGGAATATCAATGAAGAGCATTGTTTACAATCCACCCCCAAATGTACACCCAAATCGCCTTAGCATACCTTGTATGCACTCACTTTTAGTGCATTATTGTTATCATACTAAACGCTTAGTTCTATTATCTAGTTACTTGCATAAGTTGCTAAGTCGAGTCATATCCTTTGTATACAGTTTTGGGATGATTGAGACTCATGGGTAAAGTTAAATTTTATGGAGTGACGGGAAAGAATGTTAAATTCAAATTCCCTTTATCTACATAATAATGTACTCCAAGTGTTTTGATCTTTTCAATTGGGGTCAAATTAGTGTTAGAGTAATAAAAACTCAAGTGTAGGGATGTGCCTATAAATCCCTTATATTTTTATGTTATCGTAGAGGATGGTAGAGTAAAAGTGTATGAATATATATATATATATATATATATATATATATATATATATATATATATATATATATATATATATATATATATATATATATATATATATGAACAAAAAAATATACGGGCTACCATCCTACATCTATATTTATCTTTATGTTTGTTTGTTTCAAAGTTATTTAGAGTTTAGAGAGTCGAGTCTTGGCTTAGCAATGCCATTCTTCTCATACTTGTAATGTAAAGATTTTTGACTTGCCACCACTAAATCGCCTATCCAACCAAACCCTTTGTTTCCCTACCGTAAGCCTAACGTTACAACCCTTTAAAAGACCTCTTAGATAGTTTTTCCTAGGTTCTTACGCCAAAGCGGTGGAGTTTTGATCTAGTCTCAAGCCTATGGTAATCGATGTACTATGACCGGTTAATGAGTGTTTATCTTCCATTTCCATTTGATATATTTCATATACACCCGAGAGATGAGAGTATCCAAACGCCACTTGTGAGGTGCTAGAATATAATTTTCGTGCTTGTTATGACTTTTGCGGGGCTTAGACTTGTTATGAATTATGTTAAACCATGGCTTTATGCCCCCTAACTTATAAATTGATTGGCCAAAAGCACATTTTCTTGAGGACAAGCAAATACCAAGTGTAGGGATATTTGATAAGGATTTAAAACGTACACTTTTAAGGGGTCATTTAAGCCCTTAATTGCCCACTTTTATATCCGTTACTGCTTAATTTCGTTCCTTTTCCCTTTTTAGGTCTCTTGAAGGCAAAATGCTGGAATAATGCTTATTTGGACGAAAAGGAGTGAATATGTGAAGAAAATGGCTAAAGTCAAGATCAAGACACTCAAGCTGCTGGAAGTGCACCCGACGGCGTCAGAAACAAAGAGCGACGCCGTCCCTATATTTGTGACGGCTCAGGATCGAATTTGCTATTTTGCACCTGACGACGTCATGCTTTGAAGAGTAGGGCGTCACGAAGACTTTTCTCCTCAGACGGCCTAGATCCAGACTCAGACGGCGTCACATATGAAGACTGACGGCGTCACAACCATAACATGACGCAGTCCCAAAGTTGACTTGGCCAAGACGAAACCTTAATGACGGCGATCTGAAGGCGTCACAATTAAAAGGTGAAGTCGTCGCAGTTGTAACTCTATATATAAAATTCGATTTTCAGACTTTTAAAGAGGTAGACTTGTGGAGTAAAAACCTAAAACGATTGTAGTCCATCTAGGACAGTATTTTAGGGGTTCTAATACCCTATTTTACATCGAGATAAGTTATTTATTCCATTGATTTCATTATGTCTTCGATTGAATGTGTGTATGCTTGCATGTTTAACATGTCCGGCTAATTTACTTGTGTGTTTGCTTAGATCTATGAAACCTAGTTATTGAATATTGATTGGTTGTCTCTTATCTTAATTGTAATTGGCTTAGGAGTGCTTAAAGTCATCGTTGTGTTTTTAATGTTTGATTAACCTTTGTTGAACCTTAGCTTATAGTTACTAGTGGAATTGAAGGCTAAATATCCAAAGATAACCTTAGTGTTAAGTTTATGAATCTTAGAGATTTCGTAGTCATTAACCTTAGGTAGCTTCAAAGAGTTAGGGATAAAAGCACACCCTACGACCTTAGAAAACACAACGCGTTAAGAATAAGGACGCGACAATTCAACCATCAATAAAAGATAACTAGGGAGTAATAGTATCTAGGTAGACACATCTTTAATCATCATACGAGCACACTTCAATAGACATAGACCAACCTTTAGATTAGATAATTAGATAAGTAGAGTAATCTGAAGAAGTACCGCCCCCCAAATCCAATACCCCGAGATCGTACCTTTTTATTTTCGAAAAAAATATAAAAAACATAAAAAATAATCTTCCTCAACCCCAACCATAGCGTAGTAATTTCTCACTAGCATTCCTATTCCCCTAGAGAACGATATCAATCCCGAGGCTTACCCTAATACTACACTACAACGATTAGGTTCACTGCCTAGGTGGTTGAAAAACTTGCTCGAAGAAAATGAAGTTTCCTTTGACCCAGAACGATCGTTGTACGCGTGTCAAGGCCGTAGCTAGCGCGTGACTCAGAAGACCAACTAAGCAATCAATTACGACGTAACTCCTAACTAAGGACTACGCCGTAACCAATTAGGTCAAAGAATGTTCCACGCCGCCATCAGATACGCCGTAACTCCTTCCAATGATTACAGCGTAATCAATACAAATGTAACCTGTACCGAAGATACGGCGTAACTCATTCCATGTGTTACGCCGTAACCAGCTTATCGAGAGCATAATTATGGAATTATTGAGGTTACGGCGTAACTCTCAACTTAAGTTACGCCGTAACGAGATCGTGCCTATAAATACAAGCCATAATTTCTGCATTTCACATCATTCACTCCACACCAAAAAATAGAGAACGTCAAGAGGGGTCCAAAGTCAGATCTTGAAGAGAATACGGAGCCACCTCCAAGGGAGAAATCACTCCTTAACGATAAGCATTAGCGATTATTTTATCTTTTACTTTTGATTCATGTATTTCGTTATGTCAAACATTGAATCTTTGGTTTCGTTTAATATGATCGGCTAAGCACCTTTGGTGCTAGCCTAGTTATGATTCCTTAATTGTTTTGCTTACATTTACATGCTTCCGTATAATTATTTCTAGTGTATGCATGCATAGTTCGTTGGTAGCTACCCTAGCTTCGGTAGTTTTGAATGGCTGTAGTGTCTAGTTGCTTAGGAGAATTGACCAATTGACGACCTTTCCTCGCTTGTGCGAACTGACCAAATGATCACCTGCCGTTTGGATGAACTAAAGAAGTTAGGGATGAGTGTCTAAGATGCTAGTGCCCGGGTACTCATTGTTACGAATCTTGCATGTAGAGGAACTTAATGACTTGGCTTAGGGGACTAAAAACAACTGGACTTTCAAGGGTAGTAGCTTGATCTCCGGTGGAAACCTTTGCTGATAGGTTAGGACGAACTGACCAAATGTTGTCCTAGCGAATTAAACCCACACTTGAATCAAATGGAAGTAGTTAGACGTGAACATAACATGATAGGATGAGTAACTAGGTTAGCACACTTTACCCGTATTGATCACAACTCAATCTTAATTATTTTCTTTCATTTCTTGTTTTATTTGTTAATAATCATTTCAAACCTAAAAACAATTAAACCAGTGACACTTAAACTTAATTAAGATCCGCTCACATAGCTCTTGGGACGACCTCGGTTTTACCGATTACAACACTACACACGACCGGGTACACTGCCCGTGAGTGCATAAGGAGGACCATAGGTAAACGAGACTTTATAAATATTAAAACCTGGTCAGAAAACCTGCATGAAGTTTTTGGCGTCACTGCCGAGGAGTTATATTAGGATTTTTGTTAAGTCTTTTATTTTTGTTTTATTTTGAATTCTTATTTTCTCACGATTTCTTTTAAGTTTCGGGTACTATGGAGGTTGTGAACATTGATGACCTCACTCTTGAAGAATATTTGGCATTGACTAGGGATGAACAAGGGTCGGGGCTCGTTAGGCCGGCTAATGGAGCAATGTCCATTTTGAGATCAAAGAACAGTTTATGAGGGAGCTACGAGCTAACCCTTTTTCGAGAAATAGAGACGAAGATGCTTATGAACACATTGAAAATGTCTTGTACATTGCAAGCCTTTTCAACATACCCGGTGTTTCTAATGATGCTGTTATGCTCCGAGTATTCCCCTTGACACTTACTGGGGCAGCAAGAAGATGGATTGAAAGATTGCCCGTCGGGGAAGTCGATACATGAGCTCTCCTATAAAAGCATTTCATTCAAAGATATTGTCCTCCTTTGAAGATATCTAATCATCTCATGAAGATCCATAATTTTAAGCAAGAAGGCGATGAAACATTGTATCAAGCTTGGGATAGATACAACGATCTTCTCTACAAGTATCCCACTCATGACCTAAACAGCCAGCAAAAGGTCAACATTTTCTACAAAGGTATCAACGTGGCTACAAGTCAAATGCTGGACTACCAGGGACCTATTTGATGGGTTCCACCGAGCTTTAAATTTATAATCAAGAATTACCTGTTAACTAGGAACACATTCGGGCAAGTATACCCTAGTCAAGTTGTAGTATAGTATATGGTAAATCAAGGTCGTCCCTAGAGACTTGGTTGCACTACAAGTGTCGTTTGTTTGTTTAAGCAAGTAACAAGGTCGTGGTTATGATTGTCACATATCAAACCAACAAGAAAACCAATATAAGAACAAGCAAGTATCAAGACATTCATGGTTATTTCAATCAAACAAAAAATCTCAACAATCATATCAATAACAAACATATTGAAATATAAAAGTAACAAGGTTTACCCAAAGTATGAATTACAATAGGCAAAGATGAAGGATTATAACAACCTTCAAGCCTCCAATCAACTACAATAGTTCTACCAAGCCGGAAAATGATGTCCAAACGCCTTCAACAACCCTTGAGCATACTACACGAATTTGCCAGAGGTTTGTGGTCTTTTGGGGATGATAAGTTGGTGGAAATTCATCCTTAAGGGTGGAGGCTTGAATTTCACACAAGTTGGGATAGGATAGTTGGTGGAAATTCGTCCTTAAGGGTGGAGGCTTGAATTTCACATCTTTGGGGTGAAGAGATTGAGAGTGGGTGTGTTCTCTCAAGTTATGGTTTGCTCTCTAGGTGGAAATTCGTCCTTAAAGGTAGAGGCTTAAATTTTACACCTAGAGAATAGTGGTGGTGGTAGGAGAGGTGTGAGAGAAGTTCTCTCAAGTTGTGGTGCATGAAATGAGGTTGCAAAGGCCTCTATTTATACTACTTCCATGGCTTAGGGTATTAAATGCTCAACTTGGCCTCCAAGGAGTTTGGAAGGGACTAGAAACTGAGTGGGAAGGACCTAGAATCGTTTAGGACAAGTTTGGAGTCTTAGTGATGAAGAAATGGCTGAAACAGGCCCTCCAACAGAATCGGTTAAGCTCCAACCGTTTCGGTTGGTGTTCTTGACCATTCCCCAACCGTTCCGGTTGCGGGGCCCTACCGAACGGTTGGAGCAAGTTGGCAGAAAATGACAAAAACCAAAGTTGTAGATATTTCTCTTAGCTTTCCGTGGCCGCTTGAATCACCTAAATCAGAGTTTGTATGCTCAAGATATGGCCAAAATGGTGAAGGTGTGTCGGGAACAACGAGGCTTCCAATATCTCTTCGTTTAAGCTTCTTTTCTTCATTTCTTTCTCGTTTTCCTTCTTGAACTTTATTCTTGAGTCTTTGGACCACTAACTTGATAACTTTATCTTCTCGAATATACTCCACAAGACTTGCTTTTGTCGGGAATTCTTCGTACATGGAGAAATCTTCATATTTTACTTCTTTTACTGTCTTTTTCTCCACTTTCCTGTACTTGGCTACAGAGGAACTAGCAAACACACTTTTGTACGATTAAGCATCAAAATCATATGATTATAACCAAATAACATACATAAAAGCATGGATAACGCTACTAAAAACATGTACAATTTGAGCATTATCACTATTCCAAGCATAACTCCTACCCTCGCCATTGAAGCCATTCAAAAAATGGTCGATCATTCTCAAAAATGGCACGATGGAGGAAACCAAAGAAGCCTAGGCGGGAATCTTGAAGGTATTGCCGCAATTACTAGCAAGCTTGAAAATCTTGGTCGGGACATGCTCAAGCTCAGGGAATGTGTTCATGCTATCCAAGTAGGATGTGAAAGCTGTGGAGGGGGACATCGCACAAAAAAATGTCCTCTCATTAATGATGATAGCAAGGTTAAAGAAGTGAAATATGGTGAAAATCGACCAAGGGGCAAATAGAAACAGAAATGGTTACCGTGGGGGACCTCCCACATATTACAACCGTGGTACTTTCAGGGAAAGAAGATCTAATTTGGAGGACACAATCAGCAAATACCTCGAAGACTCAACTAAAAGACAAAAGGAGCAAGAAGAATGGCTTAAGAACTTTCAAGAAAATACAAACAAGAGCCTTTTCAGTCATGACGAATCACTAAAAAACTTGGAAACTATGATTGGCAAGCTTAGTGATGAGGTACAGAGAAGAAATGAAGAACAAAAGAGCAAACCAATAGCATGCAAAGCCGTGTTTTCTATAAAAGAAAAATCCGACGATGGATCTAGCATGGTGGAGGGAAAAGATGATGATAGTGCTGACAGAAGCCAGTTACTTCGTAACCCAACATCAGAATTACGGTGTAACTGGGATACGTGGTCTGACAGATTTCTCGAATTGGATGAATCAAGAACACATGTTATTTACGGGTGGTCCAGTGATACAAACATATGCCCACAATCCCCATCCAAGAGGAAGAATCACTGGTGCAAAGCAACACCATTGGATAATGGTGAGTGGTACGATATATGGGCCTCATGCAACCCTCATAACGAAATTTGCGATGGAGGAGACGATAAGGAGACAGTTAAAAATAACAAATACATGTGGTCTGCATTTAACGATGATGAAAGGTTAGCAAAATTCTCAATCAAACAAGAGGAGGAACCCCCTATTAAGCACTGCTGCAATCCCATAATGATCATGGAAGACGATTCCACACGAGCATAGCCTACACGAAATCCTTTCCGTGAGTATTGCAACGGGGGTGGTAATATGAAGGATGAAAATTGGACATGCCCTCATGAGCTAGAAAGACACGATGTCAAGTTCGGAGATCTATCCTTTCATGATTGGTATTTGGTAAGATTCGGGGATGCTATAATTAATGCGGGTCTTCTAAGGAAGCTAAAGCTCGACTATGAAGAACATTGTCTCCAACAAAGAAAGTCCATGGATGAAAGACCAATCAAAGATGATACCTCTTGCAAGGATGTTCCCTCAAGCAACATCAATGATAAAATAGCTTGGAAGCATTGGTGTGAGAAGATAAAGACCTTTGGCGAAGTTTTTTGAGCGTCTTGTAACCCGTTTGATGATGAACGAACGGGGGGAGTAGCATAGCGAGAGTTGGGGATGATGAGTTCTTGTGGACCTCAACCAATGACGATGAGAGGACATAATTACCTTGGCTAGACAAGTTGGGATTTGACGATTGGGTTCAAAACAAATATGGAAAGGTAGATGCTTCCATTAAGGAGAAGATTTGGAAGGGATGTATGAGTGAAGAAGACCCGAGTGAAGAAATTCCCAACGATATGAGTGAAGCGATGGATGAAGATATCAAAGATACGACGGGTACTGAAAAAGAAGAATGCAAGCATGTACTCATCGAAGAATTACTGGATGATAAGTGGTTCAAGGGGACTGAGTCTGATGATGATGAGATCAATGGAATTATTGACTACCTTGAACTATAAGGTGAAGACGGGTTCACTGACCCCGATGATGAAGCATACGAGCAAAGAAGGTGCAAAATTCTTGGTATTCCGTACAAAAGGCCGCCACCAATTGTAGCTGAGAAATATGAATTTACAAAATATCACTTGGGGCCGGACGAAAAGTTTTGCAAGATTTGTAAGATTGAGACGAAAGAGTATCTTCGCACCGCTACTAATGTTGCTTGGGTCAATCACAACTTGATGAAAGATATTGAGGAAGTTGGCCAAGTTTGAAGGTCACCGTAAAGCCACATGGCTTTGAGTCTAACTTAAAGACTCAATAATAAAGAAAAGTGCTCTTTCAAGAGACAACCCGAATTATCCTTTTTATTTCTTTCTTTTACTTTTGTTGGGTTTTGTGTTTTTAACAAATTTTGTAGGAAATTGGAGAAGAATTCACAAGTAACTTAAACGGGGGCCAGATCTGTCCATCAGTTATGGCGTAACTCATCCCAATGATTACGCCGTAACATATCATCAGTAGAAATTCTCTTCAGAGCATTACCCATTACGGCGTACTCCCATGCTAAGGTTACTCCGTAGCTACCCTCCAGTAGCGACTGCCAGGTTTTGCCATAATTATGGCTTAACTCCTTTATAGGGTTACGAAGTAACTATCCTTCAGTTAAGATTCTTTCTATATCAACACTGTTAATACAAATAAGCCGTAAAAACGCTTATTTATATTTTACTATCTTCTAATGTTTTGTCAATAACAAACGTAAAATCATTTTAATGAAACAAATAAAATACGTTAATGGTTTGAGCCAATAGCTTAATAACACACTTATATTTTCATATAAAACACTAAACAAGTAATAGTGCTTTCATGATTTAGTAATGCATATGTACAACAACTAGTGTTTACATATTGGGTAGATATATACATACTTAGTATGTATTATAATGGGTAATAGAACTGGTAGAAGTTTAAGTATTTAATCCATTGACTTAATACATTGAATATAGCTGGGTAAAACCCAAAGTCCATGACCCATACCCATGGAGCATAATCCATAACCCATAACCCATTGCATGACATCATGCATAAGTCATAATGGGTATTATCCATGACCCATGGAGCTAACCCATAACCCATGGACTAGAAGAATTTCATCTTGTAGATACATTGTATCTACTTGGATACCCATGATCCATGAACCATGACCCATAACCCATGGATAAAGAGGATCGTCCCACGGTTCCCCCAGTTTACATTGGACGGATCCCTCAAGTAAGGGATCTGTGGGATCCTTGGAACAGTAGCATACTTTTGTCTATAAATAGTGAGCCATTTTTTCATTACAAGTTGCCACTCATACACGTATTTTCTCCTAGTATTGTAAACTCTCTAATCTCGGATCCAAAGGATCTCTCTATGTAGTTTGTGTTTGTTTTTGTGTGATTCTCTAGGTTCCTCTTAAAGGCGAGATCACCACCTCTTGAAGTCGAGCAAGCTCAAGTCCATGAGTTGCCATGCTTTGTCTTCATCAAGACTACTAAAGTTCTCTTGTTGATAGTTCTTTCTTCCTCTCTAGAAGTGTTGTCTAAGGTATTAGTGAAGGATTCCAAAAGGGTCAAGACGAAGGCATTAGTGAAAGGTGCCAAACGTCCGTGTCAAAGGCATAAGTGAAGGATGCCAAAACGGTCAAGACGAAGGCATTAGTGAAAGGTTCCAAACGTCCGTGTCAAAGGCATTATTGAAGGATGCCAAAAGGGTCAAGTCAAAGGCATTAGTGAAAAGTGCCAAAATATCATGTCAAAAGCATTAGTGAAAGATGCCAAGGGTGTACAATCGATATGGTGCATCGATGTACAAATAGAGATAGGTTGTGTCCAAGGATATTGATATCCTTGACGATGTTGTAATAAGGAGTGGGTCTCCTTTGGGACAGGTGTTGTGTGGTGTTGGGTAGTAGTTCCTCCTTTGTAATGGAACTCGGTATCTAGCCTTGTACCGGATAAAGTGTAGGCGACGTTGTGATAGGTTTGGTTCTACCTCGTAGAAGAACCCGGTGTCTAGCCTTGTGCCGGAAAAAGAGTAGGCGACGTTGTGAAGGCTTCTCCGCCACAAGGAGTTTGTGTTGTGTAGTAATTACGAACTCTCGAGTAGGTGACTCGAGGAGTGGAGTAGGGCAAGGAAGGTGTCCTTGTAGCCGAACCACTATAAACACTCGTGTCGTGGTTTTGTGTTTCTTACTCTTTACCTTTGCATTACATATTTACATATCTATCTATCAACATCCAACATACACATTTAAATAGATTGACATAAGTCGATCTAAATATTTTAAAACGAAGTTTTAATTGGTAAAACTATTCAACCCTCCCCCTCTTCTAGTTTTTCACAATTGGCATCAGAGCTTCGTTACCAAGTTTCTTAAGAGTATATTGTACTTTTAAAAACTTGATATGATCCATGTATGATTGAAAACTACAAGGAAGGAAATTCCTTAAAAACAAAAGGTCACGTTTTAAAAATCATCATATTTTGTAATGTTGGATAATTATAGATATCTCTACTATTTTCCTTGTTGAGAATTCTTCATACTAGGATTTGAGCATCCTAAGAAGACCATGAAGAATTTCTCTCTAATACTTCTTTCCTTAAAAAGAATATTTAGCAAAGGTATGATCTTTAATAAATTACCTAAAATAATTTTTTTGTATATTTCCTAGATGAATCAATAATGTCTTTTTTTGGTTAATCATAATTAAGTTTAGTATTATCATTACGCTCTCTTAAAAATCACTAAATTAGTCATCTATATTAAACTCATCATCAAGAATGGTATTCTTTGTTGATCTCTATAGACAAAACTACAAACTCGTGATAATGATATCTCGGCTATTTGAGAGCCTTGATCATCGCTCCTCACATAAGGATTATTGACATTTCATCTTTGTCAATAAGTATCCATGTGAGACTTCTTATATTATGATAAAATAGGATTTTATCATAATCTTTGAAAACTTCCAAGAATTATGATCTACTCATAAAAAGGGAACTTCGTCAAATAGGACTAATAAACACATCAAAACCCCAAACCATAAGTTATAGAGCATAAACATCAACCCTAGCCAAGGATTATAAATCCCAAACCAAAATTATCAAGGATCACTTAAGCTGTCAAATTGCTGATATGCCGGATCCCTGTGCTTGAACTAGCCGGATCCCTCATACAAGGGATCCGTGGGATCCGTGCAATAGAAGATAGAATAAGAAAGAAATGATCATTTTCGAAGTTCCACTCTTCACTTTACTCTATCAAAACTCATGAACATAAAACCAATTTACTATTCACAGGAGTTAATTGATCATCTTCTCTAAGGAAACAATCTCTTGTGTAAGTTTAATCTTTACTACATTGTTATTTCCATTCCTTGATTCCTAGGATTACAATTTTCATCTTTAGAAATTGAGCTCAAATGGGTTTGTCACAATTTGTTACCACATTGTTTTCTAAGATAAACTAAATCAAAGAATCAATATTATTAATACAAATTAAACTCATTCTTTGAATTCAATGAAGATGTATTGAGCAAAATTGTGATGAATCCCATTAGGTTTCTATTCACACAATTAACACCACATTGTGGTTTTGATGTTTAGGACCAATCATGCCTAGCAACCGCTAACAAGATTACCATGACACCGCTCACTACATTCCCATGTATCATCGTAAGGAAGGCTTAAGCCTGGATGATCGAAAAGCCTTCAAGATGTTCGAAAAGAGACTCTTCCACGAAGGTCGAGTGGTTGAACTATCATTCCTCAACAACACCAACATCCGTCAAGTCTTTGGGGGAATTAACTTCGATTGTCTCTTAGACATTAATGAGCAAATTTTTCCGGTGTTTGTACTTGAGTTTTACAAGACAATGAGAATCATTCGAAATGAAGATGGAACCATTTCGATAGCCTTCATCATCAATGAGCACGAGTTCACCTTCACCCTTGTAGAGCTTGCAAGGATACTCCGTATCCCATGTCAAGAAGTGTGTATGTACTCTAACGAATGGTCGTTGGCTGAGCTACATGACATGGTGGATCATCACGAAGTATACTTCACAGTCATCCCGGAAGCAACCACGTTAAGGGATACCGTCTTCATGGAAAGAGCATCTCCATCAAGAGTCACGAGAAAATCCAAGGTGATCTATAGGGATCCGTTTCAAATGGAACTTTCAGAAATGTTCCCATTATACAAGAAATGGGAACTCGTGCTAAGGGAGAACGTACTTTGCTTGGGAGGAAACAAGGATCATCCCAATGCTTGCCTAAGCTTCATGATTTATTAACTTGTAACCGGCACTCACTTCAACCTCGCCTATTACATGGTAAAAAGAATTGAAAGTGTGAAAAGCATGGACAAGATGGTGCTCCCTTATGCAATGCTCCTGACTCGTCTAGCAACCTTCGTCTTTGCTCTAGATCCTTCTCCTTATTCCTATGACCACAGTTTTTGCAACAAGGTCATGGTGCCTCTATCCTACGGAAAGACTACAAGGATCATGGTGGATGGCAAGAGACCTCACCCACCAACGGACTCATTGGATGAAATAGAAAGACAAAGAGAAGGAGAAGGAAGCAGCAACCCCCTTGGCAATGTCCATCTCGACCCCTTAGCATACATCAACCAACTGCCGGATGTCCCAAGCCCTTCACAATAGTTTCAACAAACTAGGGGCATATTCAAATGGTTTGCTAACTTCCTCATGAAGAAGAAGAAGTAGAGATGGAGGGGTGAAGAGTGAAGGGGATAGAGATGAAGATGAAGATGGAGGTGAAGTAGGAAGATGAGTGGATGGAAGGTAAGGTCATAGACCTTAATTTGTGAACAATTTATGAAACAATAGTCTGTAAACAATCTAAACAATATTTATGTAGTTTAGGACATAGCTAGTAGAAGATGGCATAATTTAGACTAAGACTTCTAACTTAGGAACTAGGAAAATAAGAATTTTATGACAACTTGATCTCATTCAAGTAGTCGATGTCACTCATTTTTGCTTACATTTTAGTCATCCCCACTTACTATGCGTTATATTTGTTGTTTGCATATGTTTACTGAATGTAGAAATGATTAGGATGAGTATTTGCTAAAGAGTGCAAAAACTGCACATTTGCTGAGAAGCTACTGGTCAGTAGTAGCCGGATCCCTGGGCTATAACTAGTCGGATCCCTCAGATGAGGGAACCGTGGGATCCGGGAAAACAGACATGCAGCTGCAGACCTTTATACATCAAACCATTCCCCTATACCACATCATACTAGCTAAAAATGATTCTTTAAGACCACTTAAGTCTTCCTCAAGCTCAGCAGGTCTCACACTCACCCATAGCTAACTTAGGATCAAATTCAAAGTACTTTTGATTTATCAATTCACCTAAACTCACCATATTTCCGCTCCAATACTCACACATTTTTCCTCACATCTCAAAACACTTAGCTTGATATTTCTCTCAATTTTAGCAAATTGATTTTAAGTCATCCTTACCTTAAAATAGGCTTAAAACTAGTTTTTCATTTCCTCTTATTTTTTAGGAAATTTTCAAATTTCTCTTAAGCCACCATCTGATCTCTATGATCAATTTCCTTCATTTTTCATTCTCAAATCAATGAGTATCATCCTTAAACACTTAGTTGCATCCTCAAAAAGTCCACTTTCCCACAAAATACCATCATTAAGTATCCTCACCCCTTATGGTTGGACATTTAAGTCACCTATCACTTAAGACATCTAAGGAAAGTCAAACACTCAAGTTTTATAGGTACTAGACCTTAAAAGAGCATAATCACTTCACTACTTTACTGTCTGACAGACGGATCCCTGGTTTATAACCAGACGGATCCCTAGTGAGAGGGAACTGTGGGATCCGTGTCTACAGAAAAGCTTGTGATCAGCTTTTCTTCTAAATTCAAACCCTCTTTGTTAATCTAAACACTTTTGCTTACCATTTAATTATTCCCTGGATTAGAACAACACCATAGTTGACCTTGGTGCATGCTAAATTTTCTTAGTGGCCATGAATTTAATTCATTGAACTCAAATTCATCCTTTATAAACCAAACACTCTTAAAAGCTTAAGTCACCATTATTACCACAATCCTAAAATCAGTAGACTTCTACTACACACTCTCCTTCACTATGACTAAAGCATCTAGTAGGAACTCTTCAACCAAAGGTTCATCCAAAAAGAATGCTCATATGGTTCATGAAATATCATCCACCGAGTCATCACCCGTAAGAAGTTCAAATGCTAGAATCCCTCCTCAACTAACTCAATCAACAATAGCTAAAAGAACTGCTAGAATTAGCATTCGACCTTTTGAGTTGGAAAAAGCTTCATCAAGCACTAAACCAAACACACCTAGTTCTAGTAAAGCACCCAAGCCTTCATTTCTAGAACCTAGACTACATTCCTTTACCGAACCTCTCTCCCATCCAAATCTCTACTCATTAGAGCACTCACCACCAGGAACTTCCCAATCACCAACTTTCTCGTTAAATAGGGAACCACCTACATCACCAAATAGTCCATCTTTGGAGATAGGGAATCACCAAAAATCTAACCACATAGAGAACATTCCATTACCACCACCAACTCATGTATCATCACCTTCACTCTTAGAGGAACCACATCCTACATTGCTCAACGCATCACCACCCTTTGTGGAGCCTCCTCAAAACATCCAACCTCTTCGGTTCCTAGTCATGACAATAATTGCTCTAATTGTCAAATCACCCAAGGACTTGTTCAAGAAGTACGAAATGAGTTGCATTTCACCTTTAATCATCTCTTTGAACGATTGGACCAAATCAACAAGTTTACTCATCCTTAGATTCAAGCACATTGATGCGCTTTAGGTTTCCGTCACTTATTAGAATTAGTAGAAAATGTATTACATGTTTAAATCATTCTCTTAGTTTTAGAGATATGTAGATTATTTCTCATATTTTATTGAATGAAATTACATGTTATATGCCATATTGTCTTGAGAATACGTTTGGTGCCTTAATACATATCTTATTTTGATGTTAACACCACTTTTTACATCACCATTGCTGTCTCAAGCTTACAGACAGACGGATCCCTCATGATAGCTTAGACGGACCCCTCCAAAGAGGGAACCGTGGGATCCGTGCAACATAAGACTTGTTTATTACTAACTTGAGTCTTATCTGCAAGAAATTATGCTATATATATTTGTTTTCTAACCTTTGTTTTGTAGATTTTCAATATACACATGAAGACTTTGACACCCTTAGCTAGGGGGAGTTTCTTGTCAAAGCAAAACATTGCAAAATCATTTTCAATATTATTTACATAGGATTACATTACATGACGTCCTCCTTGCAAAGGTGCAATCATCAAGGGGGAGCATATTCGTCACAAAGACGAAACTATTTCCAAAATTGCAATGCACTAGTTTAGTGTTCTACTTACTTGACGCCCTTACAAAGGGATGGACTCGTCAAGGGGGAGCTAAGACGAGAATACCTCTCTCCACTTGCTCTCTATTTTTAACTTTTTCTTTCTTTTCATATTTGTTAAGGGTTATGGTACACAAAAGTTATCAAAGTTTACAAAACATTTGTCCTAAGGTAATATAGTTTCATTTTGTTCATCCAGATTACTGAACTTTGAAACTTTGTTCACTCAGGTAACTGAACTTATAAAAATGAATGTTCAGGTTATTGAACTTTGAATTTTGTTCACTCAAGTTACTGAACTTATCAAAAAATATACATCCAAGTTACTCGGACTAACACTGAATTTTCGAAGTGTATGCTTACTGAAACTTTAGTAACCTAACTGAACAAAATGAAACTATATTATCTTAGGACAAATTTTTTGTAAACTTTAGTAACTTTTTTGTACCATAACCCTTTTTTTAACAAATGTGTTAGTTTCTTTTCGACGCTCTTTTTGTTTCGACAAAAAGGGGGAGAAAGAGTAAAAACTCCAATTCAAACTTTTACGAATTTCAGTTTTTCCTTAAAATAATCTTATGTTTTGTCATCAACAAAAAGGGGGAGATTGTTAATTCAAATAAGGCGTAAAAACGCTTATTTATATTTTACGATCTTCTAATGTTTTGTCGATAACAAACGTAAAATCATTTTAACGAAACAAATAAAATACGTAAATGGTTTGAGCCAATAGTTTACTAACACACTTACATTTTCATATAAAACACTAAACAAGTAATAGTGCTTTCATGATTTAGTAATGCATATGTACAACAACTAGTGTTTACATATTGGGTAGATATATACATACTTAGTATGTATTATAATGGGTAATAGAATGGATAGAAGTTTAAGTATTTAACCCATTGACTTAATACATTGAATATAGTTGGTTAAAAACCCAAAGTCCATGACCCATACCCATAGAGTATAATCCATAACCCATAACCCATTGCATGACATCATGCATAAGTCATAATGGGTATTATCCATGACCAATGGAGCTAACCCATAACCCATGGACTAGATGCATTGCATCTTGTAGATACATTGTATCTACTTGGATACCCATGATCCATGACCCATGACCCATAACCCATGGATAAAGAGGAGCGTCCCACGGTTCCCCCAGTTTACACTGGACTGATCCATCAAGTAAGGGATCCATGGGACCCGTGGAACAGTAGCATACTTTTGTCTATAAATAGTGAGCCATTTCTTCCTTACAAGTTGCTACTCCTACACATACTTTATCCTAGTATTGTAAACTCTCTAACCTCAGATCCAAAGGATCTCTCTATGTAGTTTGTGTTTGTTTTTGTGTGATTCTCTAGGTTCCTCTTAAAGGCGAGATCACCACCTCTTGAAGTCGAACAAGCTCAAGTCCATGAGTTGCCATGCTTGTCATCATCAAGACTACTGAAGTTCTCTTGTTGATAGTTCTTTCTTCCTCTCTAGAAGTGTTGTGTCTAAGGCATTAGTGAAGGATGCCAAAAGGGTCAAGATGAAGGCATTAGTGAAAGGTGCCAAACGTCCGTTTCAAAGGCATAAGTGAAGGATGCCAAAAGGGTCAAGACGAAGGCATTAGTGAAAGGTACCAAACGTCCGTGTCAAAGGCATTAGTGAAGGATGCCAAAAGGGTCAAGTCAAAGGCATTAGTGAAAGGTGCCAAAAGATCATGTCAAAAGCATTAGTGAAAGATGCCAAGGGTGTACAATCGATATGGTGCATCGATGTACAAATAGAGATAGGTTATGTCCAAGGATGTTGATATCCTTGATGATGTTGTAATAAGGAGGGGGTCTCCTTTGGGATAGGTGTTATGTGGTGTTGGGTAGTAGTTCCTTCTTTGTAATGGAACTCGGTATCTAGCCTTGTACCGGATAAAGTGTAGGCGACGTTGTGATAGGTTTGGTTCTACCTCGTGGAAGAACCCGGTGTTTAGCCTTGTACTAGAAAAAGAGTAGGCGACGTTGGGAAGGCTTCTATGCCACAAGGAGTTGTGTTGTGTAGTTGATAAGGATTTAAAAGGTATACTTTTGAGGGGTCATTTAAGCCCTTAATCGACCACTTTTATATCCGTTACTGCTTAATTTCATTCCTTTTCACTTTTTAGGTCTCTTGAAGGCAAAATGCTTGAATGACGCTTATTTGGACGAAAAGGCATGAATATGTGAAGAAAATGACTAAAGTCAAGATCAAGACACTCAAGCTGCTGGAAATGCACCCGGCAGCGTCACAGATAAAGGGCGACGCCATCCCTCTAATTGCGATGGCTCATAAGTGAAATTGCTATTTTGTACCTGACGGCGTCAAGCTTTAAAGAGTAGGGCGTCACAACTCAAACGGCCTAGATCTAGATTCAGACGACGTCAGAAGATGAAGCCGACGGCGTCACAACCACAAAGTGACGCCGTCACAAAGTTGACTTGGTCAAGACGAAACCCTAATGGCGGCGATCCGATGGCGTGACAATTAAAGAGTGACGTCGTCGCAGTTGTAACTCTATATATAGAATTCGAAATTTCAGAATTTTAAAGAGGGAGAATTGTGGAGTAAAACCTAATAACGATATTTGGCTGTCTTGGGCAGTATCTTAGGGTTCTCATACCCTATTTTACAACAAGATAAGTAGTTTACTTCATTGATTTAATTATTTCTTCAATTGTATGTGTCTATGCTTGCATGTTTACCATGTCCGGCTAATTTACTTGTGTGTTTGCTTAGATCTATGAAACCTAGTTATTGAATATTGATTGGTTGTCTCTTCTCTTAATTGTAATTGGCATAGGATTGTAATAGGCCATCGTTGTATTTTTAATGCTTGAGTAATCTTTGTGAACATTAGTTTATAATCGCCTAGAGTTGTTGTAGGCTAAAAATCCAAAGATAACCGTAGAGTTAGTTTATAAATCCTGGAGATTTTGTAGGAAATAACCTTAAGGTATCCTCAAAGAGTTAGGGAAAAAAGCATACCCTACGACCTTAGAAGACACAACGCGTTAAGAATAAGGACGTGACAATTCAACCATCAATAAAAGATAACTAGGGAATAATAGTATCTAGGTAGACACATTTTTAATCATCATACGAGCACACATCAATTAGACATAGACTGCCCCTTAGCTTAGTTAATTAGACTAGATAATAGTAGAGTAATCGGTAGAAATACCACCCCCCAAATCCAATACCCCGAGATTCGTACTTTCAATTTTCAAAAAATATAAAAAAAGATAAAAAATAATCTTCCTCAACCCCAACCTTAGCGTAGTAAGTTATTACTAGCATTCCTATTCCCCTAGAGAACGATATCAATCCTGAGGCTTACCTTAATACTACACTACAACGATTAGGTTCACTGCCTAGGTGGTTGAAAAACTTGCTCGAAGAAAAGGAAGTTTCCTTTGACCCTGAACGCGCGTTGTACGCGTATTAGTATTGATTACGAACTCTCGAGTAGGTGACTCGGGGAGTGGAGTAGGGCAAGGAAGGTGTCCTTGTAGCCGAACCACTATAAACACTCGTGTCGTGGTTTTGTGTTTCTTACTCTTTACCTTTGCATTACATATTTACATATCTATCTATCAACATCCAACAAACACATTTAAATAGATTGACATAAGTCGATCTAAATATTTTAAAACGAAGTTTTAATTGGTAAACCTATTCAACCCCCCCTTATAGTTTTTCACAAACACAATAACCTTTTATTTGTTTTTAAATTAACTTTGTGGGTGTGTTCCCTGTAAGCCCTCACGAGACTACACGTGTCAACTTGGAACACCAAGTGGTTTAAAAGGCAACCGTGATTCCTACGACAGTGAGTTAGATTTCTTTTTGTTTTACTTTTTCTTTTTTAGAATTATGCTTGTTGGTTAGTGTGATTTCAGGGATTGAAATTTGCTCGTGGATGTTTAAGCGAAGGCACGATTATCTTCGTGGGCCTTCTTTATTTTTCGGAGCGAATTTAATGGAAGTTCTCGCTCTAATTCTACTTTCTCTTCACCTTTATTTAACGTTTATTACAAAAGGACTTTGTACATTTCAAGTGGGGGGGGGGGTAGAATTATCTCTTGAACTTTATTGCCCTCGTTTTTCTAGTTTATTTAGAAAAATTATGCCATTCTTTAAATTTTGACATGTTTTTCTTAACCTAACTAGATTAGACCTTAGCCGACCACATTATAAACCTTGTTAGTATATGGTGAGATTAGCCTTATCTGTTTCCAATTATTTACCCAAATCCACCAAATTATGAATGTGCCGGTAGCTTGTAAACTTTAGAACTTGGCATTTGCATCATTTCGAGACCATAGACGAGGTATGTTGAGTTCGCTTAATGTATATGGAATAATCAGTTTAAGAAGGCAATATTATAGGATTATCACCCAAATAGCCTATCCTTGTGTGTCTATCGATTAGTCACCTCGATTTCTCGACCCCCATGTTTAACCCTTTTGTTGCACTCACCTTTAGTGCAAGATACCCCTAGATACACCCATCTGAGCCATTCCTTTCATTTTGTTCACCCAATATATACTGTTTTGTTACACCCATTCACCTTAGCCTACCGTGTAGTCTTAATTTGTGATCGGGAAGTCATTGTTTGCCTAAGTTCAAGGTTCAAGTAGAGAGGTTCAGAATCACGCCTCAAAGACTTATATTGGAAGATTATTGAAGACCCCCCCCCAGATTCTCATATTATGTTCATCTCAAGTGGGGGGATGTTATGTTATGTTGATGTAAAAAAAAAGTAGTTATTTGTTTATTGTAAAGTGCAAAGTTATAAGCACTATATTTAGAGCTCATTATAGATTTAGTATCGAGGAGGCCACCTCGGTCACATTTGAAGAATTGAGTTGGTAATTGCGCCAACAGCTGAAGAACATGTAATGTGCCCATCATGACGTCCGCTAATGGCACATCTACTTGGTATATCATGATCCGGTTTTCTTCACCTTAAAACTTGAACTTTGGATGAACGGTAAGTGGTGATGACTTGGTTATAGGTTAGGACTATTTGCTCTATTATTTTTACTTTACACCAATTAAATCCCACGTCTTATCCTACCCTTTAGTCATGAAGCATGTCTAGGTGATGAAGCGAGCAATTTTTGGTGTTTTGGCCATAGATTTGGTCATGTATCATTGATTTTGTCCACTTTTCCGTGACATGTTAGTAATGACAATTCACCCTTTACCCATTTCGTGTCTACCCATATTGCCTTCAAGAATTGGTTAGTCCTTAATTCTAGTGGTGGAGATTTGTGTAACCGTCAAGCTTATGATAGAATACATGCTATGACTGTGCTTTGAGTGATCACCCCGAAATTGACACTTAGACTAGTTGAGAGAATTTGAGTGTTTTGTTCCCATTTCGTGAGGTTTTCGGCTTTGATTTATTCTAGCATAAGGAATTTTTAAACTTATATTTTCCAGGTAATGGGAGATATCTTTTTAGGAATTTTTCTAATAAGGTCTACTTGAGGGCAAGTAGAGTTCAAGTGGGGGATATTTGATAACATCAAATAGTCCTAAATATTAAGTGTCAATTTTCGATAATGCTCGATTTTATATTATTTATACAGATTTATGCTTTTTTTCCTCTATATTTCACTTTCAGGTAAATTACGAGCATTGGAGCTAATGAGAAGCGGATTTAGATATTTTATTAGAGATTTATGATAGTATGCCCACTATGAAGAAGCTACGGCGTAACTCCATCTCTCACATTACGTCGTAGCTAGCTGACCTAAGACCAACCAAAGAATCAATTACGGCAGAATCAGAAGACCTGATATTTTAGGTCTATATTTTACTATTTTATGTTATATAAATTACTTTTAATTATTTATATAAGTAATCTCAAAAATTAAATAGTGTAAATTATCCTCACAACCAACACAAGACTAGGAAAAGTCAATGTGTTCAAAAAGTACTTTAGTTTCACCACTAGTCATAATTCATATGAATTATTACCACTTTGCCAATTTTAGGTACACATTTTACCTTTAAGTAATACGCGTGCTCGAACCTACGTTATTAGGTTTTAACAACAAGAGACGGTGGAATGATAACCGAAGGGGTAACAACAATAATCCCAACCAACAAAACCAAAACACAAACCACCACAACCAGCAAAACCGTAGGTAAGAAAATGCGAGGTGCGAAGTTTCGCTGCCGTTGCACCAAATGAAGGAGGGGTTATCAAGGAAATGCTCCTTTGTGTTATAGATGCAAGTTACATCATGAAGGACCTTGCACCGTTAGATGCAAGAATTGTCAAGACGGCATCAAACCAAGGACTGCAGAGGAAGGGCTCTGTATCTGGTGCCAACACCCAACCAAGATTGACTTGTTTTGGGTGTGGAGAATGTGGAAACATCAAGAGACAATGTCCCCGAAACAATGGTCAACAAGAAGGAGTAGCTCGTGGTAGGGCGTATGTATTGGGTGATAAAGATGCACAGCAGATCCAATGTGGTCATGTACGCTTTACTCAATAACCATTATGCTAAAATCTTATTTGATTCGGGTGATGATAAGTTTTATATCTAATGCATTTTATCTACTTGATATTGCACCCACTACGTTAGACACAGCTTTACCATTGAGTTAGCAAATGGGAATCTTATAACCACCAACATTGTACTTCAAAACTATACACTAAACTTGTTAGGTCATCCATTCAAAATAGACCTCATGCCAATAGAACTCGAAGTTTCATGTTATAATTGGTATGGAATGGTTATCGCAACAAAATGCAAATATCATCGTGGCGAAAGTTGTACACATTCCTATCGATAATGAAACCTTGGTTATCCGAGGAGATCGAAGGGAACTCTTCTAAACATCATTTCTTGCATTAAAACTAAAAAGTACATCAGAAGGGATGTTATGTCTTTTAGCCCACATAACTGAGAGAAAAGTTAGAGGAGAAACGACTCGAAGACGTATCTATTGTGCGCGGATTATCCCGAAGTCTTTCCTCAAGACTTACCGGACTTCCACCACCTAGAAAAGTGGAGTTCTAAATCGAATTGGTGCCGTGTGCCGCACTGCTGTTCGAAAACCCTATCGCTTAGCCCTTCTTTAATTGAAAGAGTTATCTAACCAATTGCAAGAACTTACGGATAAAGGTTTTATTCTACCAAGTTCATCACCATGGGAGCTCCAGTTCTATTTGTTAAAAGAAGGATGGATCCTTCGAATGTGCATCGACATGTGGAGTTGAATAAACTAACCGTAAAGAACCGATACCACTTCCAAGAATCGATGATTTTTTCGATCAACTCCAAGGTTCAAGCGTATACTCCAAGATCGATTTGGGATCATGATATCACCAACTTAGAGTTCGAGAAGAGGATATTCCAAAACGCTCAGACTCTCTATATGGTACATGAGTTTCAAGTTATGCTATTTGGTTTAACTAATGCTCCAGTAGTATTCATGGATCTCATGAATCGAAAGTGTAGACCTATATTGGATAAGTTTGTGATTATATTCATAGATGATATTCTAATTTACTCTAAGAGTAAAGAAGAACATGAAAGACATCTCAAGATGATCCTAGAGTTACTCAAGAATGAGAAGTTGTACGCTAAATTCTCAAAATGTGAATTTTGTATCTCAAGTGTACAATTTTGGGCCACGTGAATTGATAGTCATGGAATTCATGTGATCCCGCCAAAGATAGGTTCCATAAAGACTTGGGCTGCCCCAAATCCAAATCACATACATTAATTTTTGGGACTTGCCGATATTACCATAGATTCATTGAAGGTTTTTCCAAGATAGCAAAGCATTTAACTAAATTGACTCAAAAGAATGTGAAAATTGGCAAAGAGAAGAGAAAGCGCTTCAATTTAAAGGAGAAATTATGCAAAGGTAACACCTATCTTAGCGCTACTCTAAGGGCAACGAAGACTTTGTTGTGTACCGATGCTTCATATAAAAGTTCGGGGAGCAGTTAATGCAAAGACAGAAGGTGTTAGCTTACGCCTCACGACAACTTAAAAAGCACGAGAAAAACTACACCACTCATGACTTAGAGTTAGGGTCACTATTTTTGCTCTTCGAACTGGAGACATTATCTCTACTTACACAAAGTGTATATAGTATACACAAATCACAAGCTTGCAACACATTCGGATCTAAAGATCTAAACATGAGACAACGCCACTGCTAGAATTACTTAGTGATTTTAATGTGAAATTGTTATCACCCGGTAAAGCAAACGCTGTAAGGATGCTCTCACGAAAAGAACAACTCAAACCTCTAAAGGTTTGATCGTTAGGAATGATGATCGTATCACCACTACCCTTACAAATCCTTGCAAAGACAAACTGGGCTATCAAAGATGAAACCACCCAACGAGAATCTTTACGGTATGTTAGAGAACAAAAACGGTTTTGTAAAGCGTTCTGATGGAACGTTATACTTCAAAGACAGAAGTTGGATACCATTCTATGGAGGTGTACGAGATTTGATTATGCATGAATTGCATAAGTCAAAGTACTCCATTCATCCGGGTCCGGCCAAAATGTATCATGATTTCAAAATGCTATATTGGTGGCCTAACATGAAGGCCGATATTGCCAAATATGTTGGTAAGTGCCAGACATGTTCTAAGGTCAGGCCAGTGTCAAAACCATCGATTACTACAACAACCCGAGATTCCTAGAAAAGAAAGAATGCATGGATTTTGTTACTAAATTACCTGCACACCCGAGCGGCTATGACGCCATTTGGGTAATTGTGGATCGCTTAACAAAATCTGCTCATTTTATTCCAATCAAAGAAACTTATGATATGGATCAGCCGACCAAGTTTACATCAAAGAAATAGTTTATAGACACGGTACAAATTTCGATTATCTCGATAGATAGCAGATTTACTTCAAATTTTTGGCAAATACTCTCGTAAAAGCTTTTGAACTAAACTAGACATGAGCACGCCTATCATCCAAGAACCGACGGCCAAAGTTTAAAGAACCATACAAACCCTGGAAGATATGCTAAGAGCTTGTATTATCGATTTTGGTAAAAGTTGGGACTATCATTTACCATTAGTCGAATTCTATTACAACAATAGCTATCATTCCAATTTTAAATCATCACCGCACGGCATTGTATGGTCGAAAGTGTCGATCTCCGTATGCCGAATGAGGTTGAAATGTTCAACTTCCGCCCTAAATTGTAATGGACACAATCAAAAAGATTATTCAGATCGTAAGTATTACAAGCTGCTAGAGATCACATAAAAGTTAATGCCCTACACACAAGTTTAAAACCCTTGGAATTTCAAATGGAGATAGGGTGCTGAAAGTCTCGCCTTTGTAAAGGCATAATCCGCTTTGGAAAATTGGGAAACTAAGTCCACGACATATTGGACCATTCGTAATCCTAGAAAGAGTTGGTCCAAGAGCATACAAACTCGAGCTACCTCAAGAATTAAAGGAATCCAACACTTTCCACGTGTCAAATCTTAAGAAATGTCTATCCGATGAAAGCCTTGTCCTTCCACTAGACGAGATTAAGCTTGATGACAAGCTACATTTTATTGAGGAACCTATTGAAATAATGGACCGTGAGGTCAAACAGCTTGAAACAAAGCCGAATCCCCATCGCCAAAGTATGTTGGAATTTCGCCGAGGGCCTGAATACACTGGAAAGAGAGGACCAAATGCAGAAATATCCGATCTCTTCGGTACATCAAACTAAATCATGACGACATGATTTCGCAGAATCTGAAGTACCAGTAGCACCTCGCATATTTCAGGTCTATATTTTACTATTTTACGTTATATAAATTACTTTTAATTACCTATATAAGTAATCTCAAAAATTAAATAGTGTAAATTATCCTCACAACCAACACAAGACTAGGAAAAGTCAATGTGTTCAAAAAATACTTTAGTTTCACCACTAGTCATAATTCATATGAATTATTGCCACTTTCCAATTTTAGGTACACATTTTACCTTTAAGTAATACGCGTCTAACCTACGTTATTAGGTTTTAACAACATAGAAACACCATATTAGACTTATCATACTTTTAGTACACCTAGTTGGAGTATGTTGATAATTTTTAACATTTTTGAAGTATTACATTTTTACGTTACCCGGTTTTAAGTTTCGTGAATTAAGGGCTTAACATTAGTAATTACCGGGACCAAACTATACCCTAAAAACCAAATAATATCACAAAATACACATGCACTACCACCTCAAAAGTGAGGTGGCGTGCAAATGGCTTCACACAAGCCACAAGCCACTTGGCCTTTTCTCCTTAAACATGCAACCTACTCACCCAACTTTGTCACCCATATACCCCAAATTCACATCATTCTTATCATTTACATGCAAAAAGATCACAAATCTCTCTTGGTTCTCCCTCCTTGGCCATCCACTCTCAACACACAAACACCCATACATACTTTGATTCATACTACAAGAATCACTAAGAAGATGGAGCTAGAGTTGGTTATTACATGATCCTAGGGTTGTTTTGATAATTTCAAGGGTAAATTAGAAGATATTCAAGGCATAAGGGGCTGAAGTAAGAAGGTTATTTCAAGGGTAAGAAGGGTTTGAAAGCTTGGGTTAAGAGGTTGAAGACAAGGGTTGAAGATTGGAAGGGGTTTAGGCTTGATTGTTCTTGTGACCATTCAACCTAACTCTTGTAAGAAGTTGTTTAAATTTCTTGTCATTCAATATGGTTGTAATGATAATTATAATTATTTGATGTAATTTGATATAAGTAGTACATGTAATAAGGCTTGCATGATGTTGTACATAAAATTGATGGGTAAAAACTAGTGTAGAAACTCATTAAGACAACTAGTAAGAAACTAGTGAATTATCATGAGTTTTAACATAAAAATTATAAACTTTGGACTTGATTAAGTTTAAGAAGTTGTTAGTGGAAGTAAAAACTAGAATTTGAGCTTTTGAATCACTTGAAATGGACTTATAGATAAAACGTTATGGTTAAAAGAAGATGGCTAGATGAAAACTTGATATTAAGTCAAAAGTCTTCTGAAATGATTTTAAAACGCGATTTAAACCCTTTTCTGGTCCGAATCAGCAAAATTGTAAAACACGAAAGTTTCTCGGAATGAAATTTTCTTCAAAATAACGGGAGCACTAAAGCAGAAAGTGAACGGAAAGTCTTAAAAAGATCAAATACTACACGGACCTGTTGTGACTAGAAAACAACCATAGCCATGGAAACTTACTTGTATTTTGATTCTTTGAGACCAAAACAAAGCCAAGGTTAAACCAAGGCTAATGTCTCAAGCTATTTTAACTTAAATATAGCAACTAGATATGACCATGATTGTTGTTTCAAAGTTGTTCCGTATGCTGTTACACGCTTAGTTTGGGTATGTTAACACGAAAATTGTTTCAAAAACTTGGTCATTAGATGAAACTTTACTAGATTTTGACAAAACTAGATAAATGACTATATGACATATAAACTATATAAACATCTTTTTCACAAGTTTTAACCTCTAATTAAAACCATGAATCTAAAAATAATTTTTGAAACCTTTATATTTCGCAACATGATAATATGATACGCCGAAATCATTTTCATCACAACACTTACACATGATAAATGTTACGCTAAACTATTTCACGACACACAACTCATAACACTATTACACAAGTTCAACAATAGTCTTTGACGAAACACGACACATGTTTTGTACAACATTTGTCTCGTCAAATACTTACTTATAAATGATAAGTACTACAATAGTAGAGAATTTCATTATCATAAAGAGGTTCTTCGGGTATCGACGACGAAGTTGTGGATTTACTTATTTAAAGTGTCCCTCCTCGTAGATTACTACATGACCTTTTGATTTTGATAGCCCGAACGGTGGTACGAGGTCATTTATAAAAAGGCTATAAGCCAAACCAACACTTAAGCGATACCTTAGCTTAATATCCATGTACAACACAATAAGCCAACAAATTACATATACTTGTACACTTATATTGAAAACTATACTAAAACATAATTACTATACTTTAGTAGGTAATCACTAAAGATCGCAGTCTCAAGATACACTATTGTTGTAATAAACTACTACTGATAACTACGGTGAGTTCATAGCCCCAACTCTTGTTTAACTGTTTTATAAACTACTTGGGGGAGATACATGCTAAAACGTTTTATTATGGACAATTACTTGCAAACTAATGCCTTGATCAGTATTATTGCATGCCCGAAGTTGTTTATGCCAAAAGTCCCCAACATCATGGACCACTAATCATCGGGAGTGACCACAAATATAGTGGATAGGCCTATCGGGATTGATCTAATCCCGTTTGTGTTAGCTCTGACAAGAACCAAACGCACTTTATTTGAATTACCTAGGTATATGGCAAAATACCTACCTGGGGCAAGTTACTTATATATATATATATATATATATCGTCCGGTGATATATATACAATAGTCAGTCATGAGTTCCATGAGCTTAGAGCAATAATAACTATCAAGAAGATAATTGTACACATTGCAATTATACTATAAATTATTGTCCACTACTGTTTTCAAAACTATGAATTCACTTAACCATTGTGTTGACTTTTTGGCATGTTTTATCTCAAGTCCGTAAGATATGTCCGCACACCGAATGAAGGCACACCTAATAGGCATTTTGAAGACTATGCATATTATCATTCAAAAACTTTTAAACTTATTATGTACATTATGGGACCTCTACTATGATATTATGAATAAATTTGAATGATAATGTATTTTAAAACGTCTCATGTAGAGTCGTTTTCTGTAATGTGTACTTTGTGTTAATAAGTAATATCCTCGATTAGCTTCTCGCTATTCAAAAATGAGGGTGTTACATTGGCATCGAGCTACAGCTTATAGAGAACTGGGGTGCATTATACATCTAGACTATAACTACTATCTACCGATTCACTTATTATAGTCTTTACATTCCGTGTGCCATGCCCACTATTTGACATATCACTATTTAAATTGCTACGAATGTTTAACTAACTCTGAACATGAATACTCTTATGCAGACATTAGGTCTGTACCACCATCCCCAGATCACGATCTCGTTATTCCAAATCAAGCTATACCAGCTCAACAAGAGCAAATACTTTTGGCTCCCATCCAAGCACAGAATCCCCCGGATCAAGATGATGATTATCTTGATATTTTGGACTATGGGGATGACGAGGATGAAGAATCATATGAAAATTTAGCTGATGAAAATGAACCCGAGGATGAACCGGACGAATATCCGGAAGAAGATGAAAATATGATCTTAGATGATGATGATGATGACATGGAAGTGATTTCTGATGATGATGAAGAAGAGGAAGAACCTCTTCAAGCGGATGTCATACTCAACGGATCTCCACCTCCACCATCACCAGTGTCACCATCTATTCCAAAAACTCGAATTTCGTCGATTACTCCCGCTACTGGGGGAAGGCCTTATATCATTGGAGGCCCTTCCACTACCTATGAAGTTGGAGGACCATCTAATACATTTCCAAACTTCCCAAGGTACGAAATGGGTTGCCTAAGACAATATGTCACAGCACTTCAAAATCATGTCCACTTTCGCGGCAATGCATCGTCGCAAAACGGAGATCTCTTCAATAAGAGTTGAAACCGTTAATGCTCGAAACTAACTGATCGACAATCTTGGATATGAATGATATCCGAAATGGCATTACACGTGTTGAAGACATTGTCTTGGATCCTAACCGATTTTGCTCAAGAACAAAGTCACCCGTATGGATCGAGCACAAATTGAAGACGGTGAGCAGATTAAAGAATTGAAACGCCACGTAGCTTCGACGGAAATCAATTTAGAAATTGCTCAAACCGACCGATATAGGCTTGAGATCGATCTCTACAACGTACGGGCAGAAATGCGGATCATGTTTCAAGAACTAAGGGACTCTAGGGAGTTTCCCAAATGACGCCATTGATGTGTTGGTCGCCACGAATAACAATCACCGAGCCGCATCAATCTCCAGACTCTTGAAAGAATAGTGTTGTTATAATAGTTAAAAGACTTAGTAGATTATGTAATAGCTAGTAAACAATGTAATTGCTGACTGATAGTTTCGTTAGTAAATTTTGAAGAAACCTGTCATGGGTTTCGATTTTGTAACTCCGATATAATTGATTAACTATATATGAATGTGATGACATACATAATGGTGATTATTTACCATCATGTTATTGATAGAATCATGCCACCAAAAATGAAAAGCCAAGCCGCTATTGATAAAATGGTTACCATAAAGTGGCCGACGACTTAGAGCCGAAGGAAAATCGCAGCCTACAAATGCCGCCGCTACCGCCGGGCCGCTGGGTCGCGAAAAATCGCCACAGCTGTCGAGGCACTTGCAACCGCTAGGTCTTGCAACTAATATTGGAGCAGGGGTTCTAATGCAGGGACCAGCTATTGGTGCCGAAAGAATAAATGTCGAACCAATGCCAAGGGGTCAGCCATACAAGAATTCATGAAATGCCAACCTACAAATTTTAAAAGCATTGAAGGAGTTGTAGGGTTAACCCGATGGTTTGAGAGATCTGAATCTGTATTCCTGATGAGCAACATCATGAAGACTGAAGGTCAAATACGCCACCAATACTTTAATGGATGAAGCATTATCCCGGTGGAATTCTCAGTAGTTCAACCAATTGGCATTGCAAATGCCTACAAAATTTCTTGGGTCGAACTCAAAACAATGATGATCAAACAATATTGTCCTCGTAACGAGGTACAGAAGTTGGAAATTGAATTCTGGAACCACATAGTTAAGGGCACGGATATCACCACAGAGCCATCTCCAAGGGAGAAATCACTTCTTAACGATAAGCATTAGCAATTATTTTATCTTTTACTTTCGATTCATGTATTTCATTATGTCAAACATTGAATCTTTGGTTTTGTTTAATATAATTGGCTAAGCACCTTTGGTGCTAGCCTAGTTATGATTCCTTAATTGTTTTGTTTACGTTTACATGCTTCCGTATAATTGTTTCTAGTGTATGCATGCATATTTCGTTGGAAGCTACCCTAGCTTTGGTAGTTTTGATTGGAGGTCGTGTTTAGTTGCTTAGGAGAATTGACCAACTGACGACCCTTCCTCGCTTGTGCGAACTGACCAAATGATCACCTGCCGTTTGGATGAATTTAAGAAGTTAGGGATGAGTGTCTAAGATACTAGCGCCCGGGAACTCATTGTTACGAATCTTGCATGTAGAGTAACTTAATGAATTGGCTTAGAGGACTAAAAACAACTGGATTTCTCCGTAAAATCGTGCAACAACCAACCCAAATCACAACCAAACCACATCTCTGCTAATCCTACAAATAATCATAAGACCTAAAACACAATTGTCTATCATTGTGTCGATCCATCAGTCATTTTAACACGTTCTATTGGTCATTGCTTAACGGTTTGGTCTTGATTTTAGTAAAAACCCGAAAGATCCTATTTCTCGGTTTAAATCACAAACTTGTAAAATCCGTACACGCAACATCATGTCTTACACTCGATTCAAGGATTTCGAAGTACTTAAATTGTATGATACTGTGGACAACAATGATAATGTATGCTACACTGAACGGTTAAAGATGATTGAATCAATCAATGAGGATGAGATCTTCGTGCTCAGAGTCTGAAGAGAGAGAATTGCACCTGTTTAGACTACAAAATGCCATGCAAAAGGAAACTAGCCTTGAACCTTATCAACAACTTCACTCACATCTCATGTTACTCACGATAGGAATGGAACGAACATGCAATGCCTTTTTCCATCAAGATTTATCCACATTAACGGGAACATTACTATTGAACTTAGAACAATTGGAACAACAACTTGATAAAGAAAAGGTACAAAAGGATAGTTCCAGTGTTGCACTTCAAGTGATCCACAACCAATTTCAGTCATTCATCGGTGGGGAATTTACACCGATTATGATCAAGACATGACTGAAATGTCTTTCAAGAGATACATTGGAATGGAAATTAGCGTGTTCATAAAGACACTTATCCATCTCATGGATAATGTGGAGAAGTATATTGAGGAAGTTACTCTGAAAGATGAAAATGTGGATGAGAGTTTGGTGCAATTGAGAAATAGTTGTGAGGAGTCAGGTAATGTATCAGTTGAAAGATCCGTGTTGAATGCATAATAACAGAGACAACAAAGAATGATGTAACCGGCAGTTCAAGAATCTCCGCCGACAAGATGTGGATACTGAAATCGAAGGGTGAGTGATGTCAAGTACAATCAAAAGATTGTAGTGTTGAGTCGGGTAAGGCACCATATGATGGATCAGTTGACACTGAATATAGAGGCTCGAGATAGATAAGCTTGACACCCATGGGTCCACCGACTTGTTACACATGACGCGATGCATATATCGAATCAAAATTAAACATGTGTCATGTAATGAGGTACCCTTAACCGATCAACATAATGCATCAAGCATGTACCTAAACAAACAGATCTTAATACTGAACATGATTCTGATAAATGTTCCTTGGTTGAGGCTGAGTCTAATAAATTCAAAACAAATGATATGGTTGATAAAAAAGTTTTTGATGAACTTTCAAACAAATTCTCAAAACTTGAAAAACATTTCATTTCTCTTGAAATTTCAATACAAAGAAAGGAGGAAAGTCTTCAAACTAAGAAACCATGTAAAAATCCAGAATTTCCTGAATTTCACGAATTTTTTGAAATAAACGATTTAAAATCTCAACTTCAAGCCAAAAACTCGACTATCAGCAATTTGAAGAAACATATTTCTGATATGCATGTGAAAAGCAATTTGGTTACAAGTAATTCTGATGATCATGCTATTGATGATATTCAAATGAGAAATGATGAATTAGCAATTTGTGTGGCCAAATTACAAAAGGGAAATGAGTCTTTGAGAAAGCATCACATAGAACTAAATGACTCGGTCAAAGAAGCTAGAACAAAGTCATTAGAACAAACAAACTCTTTGATAGAAAAAATTGATGAACTCAAAGCTCAACTTCAGGATAAGAGTTTCACAATAGTTGCCTTAAAGAATGAGCTCAGAAAAACAACAGGGAATAGTGTGAACACTAAGTTTGCAAAACCATCAATCTTGGGGAAACCAGTTGTTAGACAACCGACTGCATTTAAGTCTGAACGAACAAATTTTTCAAAAACACGGTTTGCCTCCCAAGTTGATGCGAAACAAGTTTTGTTAAAACCAGTCACTTCACTTCATTTGCCTAAGAATTCTCATGATATGAATTATTTGTACAAGAACTATGATCTAGAAAAAGCTAGGAAAATGTCACAGATTAGAACGGATGGAATTTTAGGTGCTAGACCTAGGGTGATGAATTCTACAAGATTTCAAGGGACTGCTAGTAGTTTTAAACCATTACATAGGAACACTCAACTAAACACTAGGGATTGGCTTGGATCTAAGAGTAGTTGCATTTCGAATAAAGCTATTCCCATAGCAAATCAGTCTAAGAACTCTAGATCAGTTTCTGAATCCAGACAAGCTGTTTGCTCAATTTTTCTGATATGCATCTTTAAGGCACATCATGATAACCGTTTTTCTAAATCCCTAAAGAAAGTAAATGCTCATCCAAAGGTTCAACCTTTTAAGTCTAGGATTTTCACTAGGTCATCTACTGTGTATATGAAGCAAAATAATCTGAAAATTTCGCCTACATGGATACCAACTGCTAAATCTTTAGAAACAAAGAATAAGGATAAGTTTTCCACTATGCATAAGAAGCCTAACAATCCTAGACCTTGGCATAAGTGGATACCGTCTGGTAGAATGTTTAAGGATGTTGGACTTAGATGGATACCTACCGGAAAGCTGCTTATTGATGAAAAAATCAAGGTTGACCGTGAAACCTCAAAGGGTTTGGATACTAATGTCACTAACCAATATATATGCAATCAAGCTTGTAATGTTAGTGCAGGTAGTCCTTACTCAGTTGCAGATACTTCGATCCTTCAATACATTGACTGGCTTAAAGTATGGATAACAAATGGATTGATATTTCATAATTCACGGGTCCAATTAACTCAACCTTGATATTAAAATCGGAAATGACATCTTTTCACATCAGTTCAGGCCTCGTACTTCATCATTATGGCGTCTGCAGATAACACTTTAGGCCCCGTTCTTCAAAGAAAAGAAAGGTGTACGCCAAAGGCGCTTTATCTTCAAAAGAAGAGAAATCTTCATGTGTTTGACCATTCTCATCGACATTCTTCATCAACAAGCTTCATGTTTTTCCACGCTTTTTCAACCCTCAAGTGGATCTACGTTCATTGGTGTATATTCTTATTCACTTGTTCAAATAAAAAATGGCAACTTCGGATGCAATTTTTGAGGGGGAGAAGAGTGCATATACTACATGTTGATGGATGCTTGAATTATGGTCATATGACTCTCCTTCAATGCCTAATGCTTCACTTACTAAGGATAAATGGGATTCGTTGTTTGGGATTCATTGTTTCAAGATATGTTTGATGAGTACTTCCAACCTCCAACGAATGTTGATCATCTAGTTTCTGAAGCTCATGCTCCGGTTCCTACTGACTCAACTGGTTCATCATCTAAGAAGTACTTCTCAGAATCCTCAAGAAACATTACCTCCAGTTATTTCACAAGGCGTTGATAACGACTATCATGATTTTGTAGATGCACTATTGAATAATGATCCGCTCTTTGGTATTCCTTTGCCAAATCTTCACGGATTATTGTTCATGAATAATGATCCGCTCTTTGGTATTCCTTTGCCAAATCTTTACGGATTATTGTTCCTCTCATTGTGCACGCTATAAATCAACGACATGAACATTAAGGAAAATAACTACCTCACCCGCTCGAAGACATTATTGGTGAATCTTCCATATCAGTCTCTACATGTATACCTTTAGGAAGAATGCATTGATGTTGAGGAATCATTTGTTCTGGTTCATTTAGTGGGTCAATGTACATCCGATTGTATGTTTATTCACATTCTGGGCATTTGACACAAGTTGATTACTTCGGAGTTAATCATTTATCACTTATTTGGTTAGATGCACGACTCTCAATGATAAATTTCTCGTGCCTAAGATTTATGTAGAATACTTGGTTTATCTAGTTACCAGCAGTCAGTATGGATGGTTGAAGACCTGGTTAACTATCACTTTAAGGAGTTACGTAGTTTTACTCAGTGACACACACAAATTTCGTTGTGGATAATCGCAAGAGGTGTTAATGTCTCATACTTTGGTTAAGTATTGAGTACTTAGAGATTTGCTTGGAGCATAAATTCTCGACACCGTTCTTTCAATATTTGTGCAAGATTAAGATACAAATGCGGGGAATTCTACTTCAGCTTCAAGTCGGTATATCGGTTTGCTTCATCATGATCACTTCAAATTGTCTACATATGGGTTGATAAAGATAGTCGAGAGAGTTTCTGTAGCGTTGATTCCTCAAGTAGATTGAGCTAATTGTTTGTTCTTCTCTATTTCAAGAGTATTTGGCATGTAAAATGTGTTGCTGATTCTGAGGTATCAAAACCAACAAGGGGGAAGGAGATATACATCTAAACACACAACGAGTACACGTGATGAACTTAATACTTCTTCTCTATTGAAGTAATCCCGTAAAAGACAAATGTCATAACCGCAGAGAAACTATGTGTTTAACTCGTAGCCTTTGGTGTGTTATTCCAACTATTTGGGGGAAGGATCCATTATTCCAACCATTTGGGGGGAAGTGGTCTCTGGATACTTTTGGTATGTGTTAACTCAACTTTCAGTAGGAAGAAATATGAGAAGAATATTTGGAACGTGAGATGATATTGCTTATCGACATCTTCTATATGATTTATGATAAAGTGCTTCCGGTTAGTGCTTCATGTACACAATGTAATGATGATTCCGATGAGATCGCAACCATCAAGGGAGAGATATGTATACATCTGGGTCGCACAAGATATTCACATGATCGAGCTTAATCAGTTATTTCGGAGTTGACATCCGCAAAGAAGATCAGTGATTCAACCAGTTATTGTGATGTCATTGTCTCTTCTCTTGTTGGGTACATGTGTACGTTATGGGCTGATTGGTTATATGTAAGATAACTGGAGTGCATTTGGTGAAATGAAGGTGTTGATATATTGTTCTCCTGAATTGACAACTGCTCAAACTCGAAGAGTTATGTGTACATCGGGGATGCACAACAAGTTCATGTGGTCGAGCTTAATCATTTATTTCGGGTTTGATAACCTCAGAAATGATCCGTTTTAACTTGTTACTTCGGTGTTATCGTCTTCTTCGGGTTCTTGAGCTTCATACAATTAGACTGTTTGCTTCTTCTTCTTCTTCGGGAAATGGTCTTTTACTGATTGTCTTTGGGGAAGCAACCAAAGATTCACTTTTTGAAGGCTCAAGTTCTTGCGACGATTCAAGAGCCTTGAATGCTTTGGTGGTGAAAGTTTAAGAGATGATGACTTCTATCTTCTACAAAGTGCAACGATTTCCTTATCTCGGATTTATCATCATCTTCTTAAACTATTTCTCTATCTTTGTAAATAATTTTCTAAAAGCAAAATACAAAAATATAAAACCAACAAAACAAAATAGAAAAATATAAAATCAACAAAAGCCCATAAAAATCAGAAAATTGAAAAATACAAAAAATATGTTTTCTCAAGACATGTCTTCTGGTATCGATAACATCTACGGTCTTAGAAATGTCATTAAATAATGGCACGGAACTTTAGATGTAGTTCGAGCAGGAGGTGTAAATATTTTTTTCTAAACATGTCTCAAAATATGGCTTACAGTTACTTCAGACTGTAACCCGTGCTTAAACCATGGTTTGCTATTATTTTAGATAGCAACCCACTTTCATAAAAGGAAAGTGCTACGCTTAAACGATTTTCAAAAATTTCGTGCACTTATCCTAAAACATATTGAGGAAAGTATGTCGGCTAATTATGTTCTACACAAATGTTTTTTCGTCTAAAATTCTTCAGAAAAATATTTGTTGTATTTCAAAATGGTGGAAAATGAGTTGCTTGAAAAAATAAATCAGAATCAGAGTCTTTATAAAATTTTCAAACTCAATCAATGACTTCATAGCTTTTAAACTTTTCAGAAACTGAGTCATTAATTGAGGGGGAGAATGTTTTCAAATTTATATCATCTATCGGGCTTATCTAATTATCCTATATGCTTAACTGAAAATGATGTTAACCTACGTTGAAGGACTAGGTGCCTAGGATATGATTGTTAGGATTAGATGATTAGATTTTGATGAACACATTATTCCCATGCCTTTATATGAAATTATTTATATGTTGAATTGACTTTTATTAGTCGATTGCTGTTTGGGTGTTGTCGACCACCATATATGTCTATATGTGTTCACTAACGTATGCAAATAACATGGTTTAATTTGACTTCTATGGAAAGTTGGCATGAAAAAATGAAACGTAAGAGGTCTCACTGCATCAGCAGATGGTTTTCTTCCAAACCTCCAGCAACAACAACAAAAGCAGCTCAACCACCTAGCGTATCTTTGTGCAGGATACCATTTTTAAACAATTTTGAAAGAAAAAAAAAAGAAAAAAAATTGATTAAATTGTTTTGAAAATGGAAAATATTGTTTTGAAAACTAATTGGACTTAATTTTGAAAATCACCGGACTTCATTTTATCAAAACTTAAGTCACTCAATCATCGACTACGGTCATCGATTGAGGGGGAGAGTGATTTAAAATAAAATATTTTCAAACGATATTTCTTCACAAAAGTTCCGATTTGTACGAAATAAAGTGGTGATCTAAAGATTTAATGTTATGTCATGGTATGATTTTCTTTAAAACTCAAAGATCTTTCAAAATGAAATTTTTTTCTGTTCTTGTTTGATTGTGAAATTGTTTTATTTTACTTAAAGATCTCTTAAAACTATCATACCTGACACTAACAATCTTTAATGTCTTATATTGATCCATATCAGTCATTTTTCAAAAATTAAATCAAGCCACGTCTTTCCCCTAAAATTTTCTAAATAATTTAAATCAATTGGGATCACAAATCTCAAGAGGTTTGAAATTTTTGATCGGTGGAGAGATAGTGATTTAAATCTCTTATCTGTTTAAATGGAATTGGTTTTAGTCCTTTAAAGGCACTCCTGCATCCATGTGCCAAACGATTTCAATATATGATGCACATGATTGAGGAGGAGCATTCATCCAAAAACTAGATAAGTATTTAAACCTGGCCACATTTTCTCCCATATTTTCTAAACTTTATTAAATCACTTGGGATCCAAAATCTCAAAGGGTTTGATATTTTTGATCGGGGGAGAATTTGTGATTTAATAATAAAATTTGATAAAAGGTGATCATTTTGATTCAAATGTGCATACTGCTCTCCCATATGTGATAAACGCTTTCGAATCTCGAAGCACATATTGAGGGGGAGCATTTCATAAAGAAAATAAACTTTCAAGGTACAAAGATTTCTATGTTTCAACATAAAGTACATTGATTGATTTATCTAAAGGTTTCTAAATGGCTGTGTGATCATGAAAGTTCTTCAAAAGAACTCCTTCCTCTATGTGATAAAATTATTTCAAATATCCTATGCACATATTGAGGGGGAGAATTTACCAAAGAAAATCAAATGGCTTTTTCCATGGAAATTGTGATCAAGAATATATTTCGAAGAACTCTTGCCTCCATGTGCAAAACAATTTCAAAATCATATGCACATGTTGAGGGGGAGCATTTCTAAATGATCAAAACAATTAAGGTACAAAATGCTTTGATATTATATCACAAGTACCTTGATTGATTTTCTAAATGATTTTTCAATTGGTGTCAAGAAGGAAAGAACAATACCAAAAGACCGACCAATTTACTTTATGCATGGTGTTATAAGGATGGTTAGGTTAGGTATTCGTTCCCACGATCCCTCCAGAGCCGGAGGGATCTACCCAGGGATAATCCACTAGATAGTGTAAAAGTCCTTAGGTATGATGAAATAAGGAGAAAAGTGAGAAATGGGAAGAGTGCGGACTGAGATAGAGCTAGAACTGGAATAAACCCAACAAGTTTCTAGTTATGAAGTCTTGGTAAGCACTGAAGGGGTTGAAGAATGAAAAAGAATTGAATGTGAAAAGGGTGAAAAGAAATAGCCCTCCAATAATTCAACCTTAGGGCAGAAACCGGGTTCAATACATATGCTACTGCTGGTTACCAAGGTAACGCCGGTATTGAAGACAAGACGTCATGGACCCAGTGACGCACTGCACCTAACTTCCCAAGCTACTCAAGTTCCTCTTAAAAGGGCTTGTTTCATTCTCACGGGGAACCTACATTATCTATCGACTTTCTCTTAGAGATTGTTGATATTGAAGAAGGAGACCCTCTCCCTAGTCTCCGACATAGGAACCAAAAATGCACAATTGAGTCTAGAGCCAAGAGATCATCCACAATATCTCATTAGGACACAAAATTAATGAAGACTTGTCAAGTTTCACCGAATGAGTGGTATGTAAAAGTATTCACGATGAAGATGGAAATCCTTCTAGAGCCAACATCAAACAAGCTCTTGGTGGGTGACATGTGAGATCATTTCTAAAGATCAAGCTTGTGACAACTGGATAGAAACGATGGGGCTTATCACCGTGAATCAACCTTGGTACAGGAAATGAATTGACGAATACTTTTGGAAAACCGTTCGATGTGCAAATCTCTTCTTTTCTCTAGCACATCGAATGTGTATTCATTTTCATACACAAAAGTATCCCTGATTGAAAAATACTTTTGGAAAACCGCTCGATGTGTAAATCTCTTCTTCTCTCTAGCACATCGAATGTGTACTCATTTTCTAATACAAAAGGTATTTTGATTGAAAATTGATCTTTCTCAAACCTTCGGGTATTGCAAAACTTTTTCTTCAAGCAATACACGGTTGTTTTTCAAATCAATTTTTCATCAATCGCTGAATCTCATTTGGTTCACTCACTCGTTGTCTTCTTTGAGACGCCGGTTGAGAACGGCTAGAAAGTACCGAAAACTCGTCAAGGAGATTCTTCGAATTATACCGATCACAAAAGATTACTTGTACTGATCAACGGGGAACCGTGGGCTGTGTACCTTAATTCAACCAAAGTGATCAAATACGCTTTTGTGTGTTTTATTGCTAACTGTTGTTTGCAGGCACATTTGGACGGTTGCAGTTTTTCAGAATTGAGAAGTCAATCCAAAGCCGCATGCTCACAGCTTACACCAATATAATTGAAGAACATCATGACAAGTGCTAATCTACATAACTTGGCTCAGATATTTTTATACTATGCTTCACGCTAGCCGCAATATCTTGAACCAAGAAAGCTACTCGATGAAAAGATGTCATGATCCGAAAGTGTGAGCATGTCGGTCCGAAAGTCACAACATCACATGAAGGCAACACTACAAAGGGTGATCCAGATTTACTGTGGGTGATGATCTCAAAGAAAGCTCAAGATCATCAAAGATGGATCAGCTCAAAGACCTCCACTCAAAGTACAAAACTATGCGGACTTTGAAGAATCGCTACTAAAGCACAAAGATTACGGAACTTGAAGAATTGAAGTCTAATGACTCAAACTAAAGACAAAGATTGAATGCTAGGATGGAAAATGTATTTCATGGGATGACCTCCCTTAGGGGGAGATTGTTAGGAATTGGAAATTCCATGTTAAAGTGTTGGTCACCCCAATTATGGTCTAGCATATGTTAGCTCAGAACGGTCGTTATTTACGTTATTTAGTTAGTTATTTAGTTAGTTTAGTTTAGTGTAACACCCGTGGAGGAAGGACGGGTCTTTACCCACTGTATGCCGATCCACGACCCAAAGGGCGTATTATGAATAAATATAAATACCCTCTACCTCCCAAGGTAGAGGGTTGGACCTTTCACTTAATCTAACCTTCTATGTTTTCTTTCACTTTCTCTCTCTAGAAAGGCTCCCATCCTACTTTCTCTCTGGTGATGATTCTACGGTACTTGACGTGACCTTGTGTCTACTTATGGACCATGACTATGCGTTTGGACTCTAGAAGCCTGCAGTGAGAGAGTCCTCTGTATACATTCTATTTCCCTTAAATGAGCTACCAACAAAGGTGGTATATTCACCACGCTAGGCTTCTATGTGTTCGGTTGATGCTGCAACTGGAATCCGGGATGAGCATCTGCAAGAATCTCCTCATCTACATCTTCACTCGAATAATCCAACTGGGTGGTTACACCTGTCAACCTCAACTCTATAGTGCCTTCTCATAAGAGGCTAAAACCGAGAATAGTTCGCCATAACAAAATCTTCATCAACCACATGTGTTGATGGATGCATTGGTGTGATATGCTTCATTTGACTGGTAGAGGCCATATTCAATGTTGGATTTGTAAGTTTGTGTTTTCTAGCTTGTTGGTTCCCTTAAATCCCCTCTCCTTGATTTTCCTCAAACACAACCGATAATGTCATCAGCGTTGGTGATGAAGGCCTCACATCAACCTCCATTGTCATGTTGACAATAGAAGTATCAAAAGTACGATGAGAAAATACTATCAGTATTTCACGAGTCCCATCAGGTGTGCCACTGATTGTGCAATAAACCACACTTTCTGGATCAGAGCTTGCTTAGGACGTAAGCTGGATACTTCAAAAGACTTTTAGGTGATCTGAAATAAGACAAAGACCATGCTTGGGTTAGACGGATCGCAGGGTAGGTCCTTGCGAACTGACTCCGCCGTGAGAGTAAGTCATCTGTGAATTTAGGAGTAAGTTCTAGAGACAGAAAGTAGAAAGAGAGTGAGTGGCATACCTCAAATAGATGAAATAAGTCGGCTATATATAGACAAACCCAAGGAATGATCTACATTTTGCCACATGTCTCAGCTGGAATGGTTGAGAGGGAGCATATTATCTTTAGTTAATGGGAAGGCTACCAGGATAGGTTCTGAGATCATGCCCACGTGGAGTTATCTGCACGAACAAGAATAAAGGAAGATCCTTATCTATGTAGGGTCCACAAGATATTATGTTTGTCTTTTAGTATCGGAGTCTCAATCTTCTCGAAGGCTAAAGCTCATTAGAGCATTAGGCTCCGAGGATTGGACTCTTATTGGCGAATTCCCTTACGGTAGCCCAGTGGGATTTACGCCAACGCTTTGAGTGTCACGTGTGTAATATCAAATGCTAGGCTCCGAGCCATTAGATGGGTGATGAGGTGTAAGTTTATACATTTTTAAAGGTTCATTTAACCTCTAAATCCGTACATATTTGATCAATTACTATCATAAATCATTTCTATTTGAGTTTTAGGCACTTGGGAAGTAAATGCTGGAAATTGGAATATTTATGGCATGACTGGATAAGAAAACAAAGAAAACGACAAAGTCAAGTAAAACGCTGGAAAAGGTGATCTGACGGCGTCATAGATACCAAATGACGGCGTCACTTGAAAATTAACGAAGATGATCAAGTTGTAAATTTTCCAAGCGACGATTCAGGCGATGGCAGCGGTCTAGAGCTGACGGCGTCATGACTAAGAAACTAAAGAGCGACGGCGTCACATCCCATAAGGCAACGCCATCATAATAAAGCGGCTACAGTTCTTGAAACCCTAATGACGGTGAGCTGACGGCATCACACCTATAAAGGGATGTCATCACAAGGGCAAATCTGTATATTTTTTTTGTATTTTTCTCATTAATTGTTACATCTTGGAGTGCAACTTTGACCATGAATTATACAGTTTTTGAAAGGGTTTTTAGCCCCCTTGATTTCTATGTTTTGTTGAAGATAAGTTCATCAATCCTTAATCATTAAAATATGTCTATGTGTTGTGTGATTATTTCTTTATCCTCTCTTCTATTTAATATGCTAGTCTAAATTTATTAGTTTTTATTTAGATTTGAGTGAAACCTAGTTATTGATTATTGATTGTCGACTCTTATTTTGATTAGTTGTTATTGCGTTAGGAGTAGGAAAACTGGCTAGATCTTAGGATATTTGCTTGAACGTCCGACTAAACGCCCCACTACACTGAAATGGTTGGTTGATTCGTTGTATTTAATGATTGAATTGTGGTTTTCGACATTAAGAGTCTTAACAAGAACAACATATTTATTAACTTTAGGAATTGCGTTCGCCAACATTAGGATTCTTAATGAGATCAATACATACATAGAGTTAGAGAAATTGGTACCACCCTACGATTGATATTAAGGAATACAATGCGCTAATTAGAACAAGGAAGTGACAAGTCAACTAATCAATAGGAGATAATCGCGGAGTAGTGAGATTCTAAGTAAATACACTTTACCTATCATATGAGCTCACCAATTTATCTTTTCTACAAAATTAGATTATTAGTTTATTTTAGTTTAATTATTAGTTATAAAAACCAAACTCTTCAAACCCTGAGATTTTACTCTTCAAACCCCAAAGAACGATCAATCCCCCGTGTCTTACCTATACTACACTGTAACGGTTAGGCACTCTACCTAGGAGGATTTCAAAACTTTTTTTGTTTACAAATATCCACATAAAGTTTTTTGCGTCGCTGCTTGGGGAGTAGTCTAGGTTTCGATTTTTATCTCGTTTAGGTCTACTCACTAGATTCATATCAAGTGAGATTTTTATTTTTATTATATTAGCTTTCTCGTAGTTTATATTTACTTTTTCCCTTTGTTCGTAAAAATTTTCATTTGCCACCATGGTGATTGAGATGCCTTTTAACCAAGACCCACCACAACAAGACCCACCAAATCGAGACCCACCACACAAAGATCCACTGATGCAGGTTTTACTGACCAGGTCTTAAATTTATAGTGTCTCGTTATACCTATGGTCTACCCTAGTGCACTAACGGGCAGTGTACCCGATCGTATGTAGTGTAGTAATCGGTAAAGCCGATGTCGTCCCAAGAGCTATGTGTGTTGGATTATTACTAAGTCTAATTGTCACAGAATAATAATAGTTTCGATAGTGATTTAATTAATTAAACTACTAAAGCAAATAAAAGCAGATAAAAGCAAATAAATGGATAAAGGGAAATCAATAGAGGAGAGTGGTGCTAACCTAGTTAATCCTCCTAGCTAGTTATGTCTACGTCTACTTACTTCCAATTACTTCAGGTGGGGTCAAATTCGAGAGGACATCATTTGGCCAATTCGCCCTAACCTATCAGCAAAGATGCCACCACAGAGAAGTCGCGACCGTCATAAGTCCTGTTGTTCCTGGTCCCCTAAGCCAAGTCATTAAGTACCACTGCATGCTAGATTTATAATAGTGAATTCCCGGCCATTAGGAACTTAGACACGCACCCCCTAATTCTTAAGTTCATCCAAACGATAGGTGATCAGTTGGTCAAATCGCACAAGTAAAAAGGGTCGTCAGTTGGTCATATCTTACCCTTCCCGTCTCAGCCCGCTCACCAAGGGTCAGTTGGTCATATCTCCTAGGCAATTGGCCTCTATCGCCATTCAAAACTACCGAAACAAGGGTGGCTACCAATAAACTATGCATGCATACACTTAGAAATAATTGTACAGAAGTAAAGTAAACGCAAACTGTTAGATATTGGATTTCATAAACACACAAATAAGCTCAACAATGGATCGAATGAGATAGAGTTTAGAGAGAGAAAGTTGGATCCTTTCTAGAGACAGAAAGTGAAAGAAAACATAGAAGGTTAGATTAAGAATGAGAAAGGTCCAACCCTCTACCTTGGGAGGTAGAGGGTATTTATAGTTACAAACTAAACGTCCTCCTTCGGACTGTGGATCAGGTATACAGTGGGTAAAGACCCGTCCTTACTCCACGGTGTTGCTCTAAACTAAATAACTAACTAATAAAACAGTAAATAACGATATGTCTACGAGCTAACTTATGCTAGATTATATTTGGGGTGACCGACTCTTCACTATGGAATTTCTAATTCCTAACACAAAAAAAACAATTAAGGAATCATAACTAGGCTAGCACCAAAAGATGCTTAGCCGCTCATATTAATCATGTAAATCAATTCAATATTCAAGGGTACGAAATTCATGAATTGAAAGTAAAAGAAATATAAAACGCTAATGCTTATCGTAGTGGAGTGATTTCTCCGTCGGAGACAGGTCCGTATGCTCCTCTAGACCTGCCTTGAGCTTTTTCCCACGTTCTCAGAGTATTGTGTGTGGAATGGAATGAATAGAAATGCTAGAATTTGTGGGTATTTATAGGCCAGATCTGGGTTACAGCGTAACTATAACAAGAGTTACGCCGTAACCTTAAATTACCTCGTAATAGCGCTAGACCTTCTAGTTACGGCGTAACCTTATAAGTGGTTACGCCGTAGTCTTCAATAAACATGGTTACGCCGTGATTGAAGTAGTAGTTACGGTGTAAGTATTAGCGGCGTAGATCCTCATTTGACCTAATGTAGTTACGTCGTAACCTTTGGGAAGAGTTACGCCGTAACCTCTTGATAAGTTGGTATTCTGAGTCACGCAATAGTTACGGCGTAATGTGAGAGTGGAGTTACGCCGTAACTTCTTCAAAAAGGCATACTGTAATAAATCTTTAGATATTTCTCCAGTTCCGCGTCTCTTAAGCTCTAATGCTCGTAATTTACCTGAAAGTGGAAAACAAGCGTAAATCCATATAAATGATATAAATTTCAAGCATTATCGGGGGAAATTGACACTTAATAATCTGGACTATTTGATGTTATCATCCACGCATACCACCTCAAAACCGTACTCTTGGTGAGTACTCCAAACTAAGCTACAATGGCTATCGAAACACCATTGAGCTTCCCAACGAAGCCAATGTTTCTCTTTTTTGATCCGACACCATCTGGTTGGTGCAAAACGGATGTGCATTCCATGAACTTCGTTTTGAAGATCCAAACCAACATCTTAAGGACTTTCTTAAAATTGTTGATTCTATTGACCTTAATGTTGATACTCGATAGACGAAGCGATTACATCTCTTTTAATTCTCTCTATGTGATCAAGGTAGAAAGTGGCTTGAGCGTCTACCCGCGGGATCTATCTTGACTTGGGATGATCTTACTTCTTGTTTCCTCGCATAATTTTTCCCATCGAGGAGAACTAGCAAAGTAAGGAATGAAATTTTGATGTTTCGACAACTTCAAGGTGAAACTCTTTATGAAACGTGGACTCGTTTCATGGACTTACTCCAAACACTCCCTCATCATGGCATTGATCTGTGGCTCCAAATCCAAATTTTCTATGATCATGTCAACTACTGCACAAAGCAAATCATTGACCATGCGGTCAGTGGTAAGCTTCGAGAAAAGAATGCGGAAGAATCTTGGGGAATTATAGAGGACCTCGCCCTCTATGACAACAAAAGTTGGAGTGACCCTCGTGATCTTACAATTAAAAAGGTCCAGACAATATCCTTTCCTTCCAATACTTCAAGCATTCCCAATCGTAGGATCAGCGAACTAGAAGATCAAGTGAAATTTTTGATGAGTTCCTACAAAGCTCCTAAATCTTCACATCAAGTGAATAAAATCGAGTCATCATGTGAATTATGTAGTGGTCGCCATGACACTCGTGATTGCATGGAAATTCCCAAACAAGCTTTTGCAAACTATGCATCTTCGCGTACCGACGGAGCAGGAGAGAAGTGATACACTTTTAAACCTAAGCAAAATACTCTTTGTGATTCATACAAACCTTCTTGGAAAAATCACCCAAACTTTAGGTGGAGACAAAATCAAAATACGTCTCAAAACAATTTTTCAAACCCACCTAATCGTTTTCAACCAAATAGTTTGTCCTCGAACCGTACCTTTAACAATAATTATTCCTTTTCAAATAATTCCAATAATCTTGAAGGATTGGTATCCAATTTTATGTCGTCTCAAGAAGCTTATTTGTCTAAGTTTGAATTTGATTTCAAACAACAACAAAATGAGATAAAAAAATAAAATTGATACTGTTTTAAAGGTTCTTAATGACTAATTAATGGGAGCACTCCCAAGTGACAATCAAGAACCCGAAACTAAGCGTTAAATCTATTCCATCGGTTTCATCTGCTCCTTCTTGTCCTTACATAAAAAGTGAATATTCATGCCCTTCATATCACTTTCACTCGGTCAATATCATTAAAACGTGTTTCAAAGAAACTCAAATTTTTTCAAAAGACCAAAAATTCACAGAACATTCACCAAGTAAAGTGGCAGTCAAACAAATTATTGGAACACCAAAAGATAAAGAAACCGAATCAAATCTAAGTGATGAATTCAAGGATCTTTACCTTGAACATCCGGTTATTGATGTCTTGACTCATGCTCCTTATTATAATGCACTCTTAGATAAGTATGTGGAAGGAGTTAAGTTAGGAAAGAATGGATCCGCTTTTGTTCAAAACAAGTTACCCAGAAAATTAGATGATCCGTTCATATTCGTTCTACCTTTTAGTATTGGAAACTCCAAAGCCTTTGACACCTTAAGCGATCTAGGATCATGCATCAACATACTTCCGTTATCTCTTTATAAAAATCTCAACTTAGGAAGACTAAAAGAAACGGAAATGATTCTAGGATTGGCATTTGGAAGTTTAACTTCTCCGGTAGGGATATTAAAGGACCTAGTGGTGCACATAGGGAGATTGACTATTTTGGCGGACTTTCATGTCCTTGACATTTTAAGAGACCTTAAGTGTCCATTGCTTGTTGGTAGAGAATTTTTAGCCACCGCAAGTGCAATAATAGATTGCAATAAATCTAAGATATCGGTTGGTGAAGGATACACTAGGTCAAATTACGATATCAAAGAGCATACTTATGACGATGATGAGGAAGAACCAAATGGCTAGAAAAGGATAGAAGACCATCAAGATATGGTTTTCGAATTAATAAAAACTTCATAGGACCTCAATGCCCCTTTATCTTGGAAGAGAATTTGTGAAGAACACACCTTATATGGAACAAGAATTGGCTAGAGAAATGTAGATCAACCCGTTTAAGGATCCTTTAATATTTAGGTAGATGATTGAATTCCTAGGAACTATACCAATTAATCTTAAAATGGGATTCAGATGATTCAGAGAGAAAATGGAGTTGAGATAAGCCACCAAAAGAAGGAGATGGATTGTGGCATATTAAGATGGAATTAATAGATCTCGATGGAGAAAATTTTGAAAGGTCATACCAAACAATACCTACCAAGAGAAAACTACAAAATAAATTTGATCCTAATGATATCCTCGATGTACATCTTATCCATACTGATTAGTAGACCATGAATTTGAGTCTATCTACAAGACTCATAAATAAAGAAAAGCGCTTCTTGGGAGGCAAGCCATGCTTTTTAATTATTTGATGTTTTATTTTATTTTGTTTGTGTCTTATACGCTTCATCATAATTGTTTAATTTTCATATTTCGAATATTTTATGAAAATGCTTTATTTTGTTTTTAACTTCGTTTTGATTACATATAAAAGTATTTTACAAAAAGATAAGTGTAAGAAAATTCATATTTTATTTAAAAGAATGAAATTCGAACATGAAAATTTAAAATTCTTGATTAGCATATATTTTATCTTGTTTGAGTGTTTGTTTAGTGTCAAATGCTTGTATCGAGTCACAATGAATGCTTTACAGAAAAATCCACGTTTAAAAGTTAGATTTTTCTAGAAAACGTTTCAAGGAAAAAAAATTGAAATAATTTGTCAGGTCTTTCTGGGCGGCATCACGATTATAAAGTGACGACGTCAGGCACTGTAGCAACAAAATTTTCCATATTTTTTTTTCTTTCGAATCATAATTTTGGAAAATTTCTAGAATTTTTAAATTTCCAGATTTCTGTAAACATTTATATTGCGAGCATTATATCTTATTCGCTTTCTATTGTAGTTTCTATTATATATATTGTTTACCGCCGATTTTATGCAAGATTTCATGTTTGTTTTCTTATAAATCTACATGTTATATTGGACAAGTAGGAAGAATTTGACGTGATATGTACTTCTTGGATATATTCTCTTGGAGGAGGATTTGACCGTGTTAGGATTATAAAAATCCATATGAAAGACTCGGTCACCCCAAGTTATGTCTAGCACAAGTTAGCTCGTAGACTTATTAGTATTAGATTAGTTAGCGTAACACCCATGGAGTCGGGTCGAGTCTTTACCCACTGTCAGCTCGCTCCACAGTCCAAGTAGGGGCGTTTTTATGTCATGTATATAAGCCCTCTCCCACCAAGAGAGAGGGTTGGATGTTCATTTGAAGCTAATCATACAAATTCACTTTCTCTCACTAGAATATCCCATTCTCTCTCTCTTTCTCTCTCTAGAATCGGACTAACCACAAATCCAACTTGTGTTATGATATCCAATATCTTACAATTGGTATCAAAGCCAGGTTTGATTAGCTAGGTTGTATTTGCATTTTCTTGGTTGGCTTAGATCAAAAAGTTGGTTTTTGGAAGGTTTATGGTCTTATTCTTGGCTCTCTTTGATTCTCACGTTTGTGATGTTAAAGTTAGTGTTTTTATGGTTGCTATAACCTTCTAGGATCAAGTTATGCAAAAGAAACCAAGTAAAAATGTTCAAAAGGGTGATTTTTAGGTGTTTTTAGGTGAAAAAGATCACTTGTTCTTGACTGTGATTTGACCCTCGGAGTGCATTTTCTTAGTTGCGTTTTGTAGACTGCGGTTTGACAGTGACGTTTTTGTCTGTTGCGGTTTGGTTATGCGGTTTGATAGTGATGTTTTTGTCTGTTGCGGTGTGGTTCTGCGGTTTGAGAGTGACAGTTTTGTCCTTTAGCGGTTGCAGTTTGACACATCTACGGTTTGGGACCTTGCGATTTGAGAACTACGACTTGGTCTCTGCGATTTGAGGACTGGGTTTTGGGACACTGCATTTTGAGCCCAGCGGTTTGGTCTTGCGATTTGAAGCATGCGTTTTGATCTTGCGATTTGAGGCCTGCGTTTTGAGCTCTGCGTTTTAGGTCACTGCATTTTGAGAGTTGCGGTTTGATTGTGCAATTAGACTTCTGCGATTTGGGAGGCTGCGTTTTGAGCTATTGTGATTTTTTGACTTTGAAGAAAAACCTTGAGTTTTGTCTAGGAGACACTTTGCCCAAATTTCTTCTTAGACTGCGATTTGACTCAAACTTTATTTCAACAAAACCAAATCACAATTAAAACAACATTTCACCTAATCTAACATACCAACATCACCTTTAACATACAATCACTAATCATTGTATCGATCCAACTATTATCATAACACGTTCAATTTATCATTGTATCACAGTCTTGTATTAACTTTGTTAAATCCCGTACACGCCAACATCATGTCTAACACTTCAAATTCAGTCATATCTGAGGTACTCAAATTGCACGACGAGATTGATGAGCATAAGATTTCTAACTATGTAGAACAGATTAACATGCTTGAGTCGGATAATGATAATCTGAAATCTTTATGCATAAATTCACCAGAGAGAGTTGCACCGAGTACAACTATTGCAAGATAATGCAAAGGATAGTTGCATGGAACATTTTTGACTACTTCATTCACATCTCAAGGTACTTTTAGAAGGACCTGGATTCGAGGGAGGATTTGAACGAGCATTTGCGTCACTCTTTAGTCAAGATGTACAGACATTCACAGGCATATTGTTCTTGAAAATGAACTCAACAAAGAAGAATTTCAAGAAATTGGATCCATGGCTACACTTCAAGTGATCAGCAAACAACTTCAATCGTTCATCAACTCCCAATACACTTGGGATTATTACTATCAAATGATTGAAATGTGCTTTGCTAATTACACTGGAATGGAAGTTAGCATGTTCAGAAAAACATTACTCCAACACATGGGTAATGTTAAGAAGCACATTGAGGAGAAATCATAGCTCAAACTCAAGTATGACTTCGAGATGAATGAGAGTCAGGTGTAATCAAGAGATATGAATGTTGATTCGAGTAAAGCATTGGATGTTGGATCAAAGGTCATTAAATGCAATGGGACAAGGTCAGATAAGCATGATACAAGCAGCAGTTCAGTGCCTCATATCGCACATGATATGCATGCAGATATCACACCAGTAAATGACAATACGTCATGTGCTGAGGTACATTTAACTGTTCAACATAATGTCCCTTCTAATGACCATCAACATAGTGATCAAGTTGAATCCAATTATGACACATATGTGTTGGAAAAAGCTAATAGCAATATCACTCCTGATTCAACAAATATGGATCATAAGGGAGGAGAAATTGATCAGGATGCTGAACATGATCAAGAGAAATATTCTTCTCTTGAGGCTAAGTCTGACTAAATGTTTCAAAACAAATGATATGGTTGAAAAAGAAGTTTTTAATGAACTTTCAAACAGATTCTCACAACTTGAAGAATATTGCATTTCACTTGAAATTGCAATACAACATAAGAGAAAACATTTCAAACTAACAAACCATGTAAGAATCCGAAATTTCCTGAATTTCGTAAATTTTTTAAAATAAACATGTAAGCTCAGCTTTTCAAACTAACAAACCATGTAAGAATCCGAAAATAAACTTTTCAAACTAACAAACCATGTAAGCTCAGCTTCAAGCCAAAAACTCGACTATCAAGAATTTGAAGAAACGAATTTCTGATTTGAATGAGAAAAGTAATGTAGTCAAGACTAAACATGACGTCGATGTTATTAAAACAAGAAACATCAAGTTGGAACTTTATGTGACTAGATTACTTAAGGAAAATGAGACTTTGAAAAGGCATCACAAAGACCTAGGTGACTCAATCAAAGAAATCAGGACTAAGACTTTAGAACAAACAACCTATTTGATGGTCAAAAATGATGAGCTAAAATCTCAACTTCTGGATAAGGGTTTCACTATTACAGCATTAAAGAATTAGCTTAGAAAACTATAGGGAATAGTGTGAACACTAAGTTTGCAAAACAATCAATCTTGGGAAACCAGCTTTACATTCTAATAGAAATCAATCAGTTGTTAGACAACCGAATGCGTTTAGATCTGAACGACCAAAATCTTCAAAAACACGGATTGCCTCCCAAGTTGATGTGAAACAAGTTTTGTCAAAACCAGTCACTTCACAAACTAGACCTAAGAATCAGGAAGTTAATGCTCGCTAAGGTCCAACCCTAAGACTAGGAATAA
>OU343221.1:85811929-85839096 GCA_910596185.1 Chrysanthemum makinoi | reverse complement strand
TTTTAACTTTTTCTTTAGGTATTATTCATCAAAATCCCATCAGTTCACCATATCATATAGTGATTATTCGAACACTGCCTAGTGAAACACTAATTCATCCTCTTATGAATTTATAACGAATCTGTAGAATCCCCTATATTCCTCCTGATCTTAAATTACTTAAACTGAGTCGTTAAGCCTTACTTGCGAATATTCACAAGTGGCTCGCTTGCGTGAGATAACTTGACGGTTTTGCACCAATCAACACTTTTAGTTATTCTTCCTTAACTCTTTTGTTTATATCATTTAATAGGTAATTTCTTGAATTTAATGGGTTAACAACTAAAGAAAATGTACACTATATAAACTTAAACTTTTCTAATATTAAAAAAAATAATTGGTTATAAACGTTACAAAGAATGTTTAGTGGACTTGGATTGTGGGCATTTGTATTGGTTGAAAGCCTTTTTAGGCCCAAACTTAATCCAAATATAAAAAGGCACCAAAATGATTAAAATATAGTCATTAATATACACACCTAACACCCATAAAACTCAACCACACACTCCTATCTAACTCAGTTTAAGACAACACAGATAAACTCACCCACATACTCCTATCTAACTCAGTTAAAAGAGAGAAAAATAATCATCGGCTTGGATTTTTGAGATAATCAATCAAAAACAGCAAGCATATTATAATCAGCAGATTGAAGAAAGGTAGAATTCAAAATCTTATTTAATTGCTTATATATATGAAAATATGCTGATTGATTGGAATATGTGATTAATTGGAATATTAGGAAGTTTGGTAAGCTTGCTTATTTTGTTTATTAATAGTGAAAATGTGATTGATTGGAATATTAGGACTAGGCACGAAGCTATTTGATAAAATACCCCACTAATTTAGTATAAAAGTTTAAAGTTTCTTGATGTGAAAAGTTTAAGCTGGTTGTTAAACCCGAATTCAAAATCTAATTTAATTGCTTAGATGTATAAAAACATGGTGATTGATTGGAATATGTGATTGATTGGAATATTAGAAACTCGTAAGCTTGTTTATTTTGTTTATTACTAGTGCTAATGTGATTGACTGGAATATTAGGAATAGGACACAAGCTATTTGATAAAATACCCCACCAATTTAGTAGAAAAGTTTAAAGTTTTCACATGTGAAAAGATTTAGCTGTTTGTTAAACCTTTTAAATGTCGAAATGAAATTAAATATGAAGAAGCCAAAAAGAATTACAATAAGCCAAATTGTTGAGAAGAACCCACGAAAAAGAACAACAAGAAGCCAAAAAGTAAAAGATGATGAAGGAACAAGTAAAAGAAAAGGAAGAAAGACAAAGAAAGTATGAAGCTTCTACTTCTAAGAAGTTAAAACAAACAAGGAAAATTGACCAAAAAAAATGCTAAAAAGAAAGTTACTATTAGAACAAAGACGGCAAGAACTCTTTTTTCCACTATGAACGTTTTAAATGCCGAGAGAAGAAAATGTTTGATTAAAATGGGGTTTGGAAGTTTGATTGGTATGAAGATACATGAAATTTCGGGTGCTTTAGGGTATTATGTTATTTCAAAGTTTGACATTGAAAAAATGAGTTTACCGTTAAGTAATGGTTCTATTGATGTTACTGAAGATAAAGTTCATCAAATTTTGGGTATACCTGTTGGAGGAATTTCAATAGTGTTTGGAAGAAAGAAATGCGTGATGATCCATTCATCAAAGAGTGGTTCCAACAGCCAATCAAAATCTGGAAAAAATAACATCACCAAAATGATATAATGGATGTTATAATTACAAAAAATGATTCTGGGAACCTATTTAAAATGAACTTTCTAATGCTCTTTTACACTGATGGGATGTGAATCTTCAGAGCATGTAGCTTATCTGCTTTGACAAAAATAAATGATGCTATCCTGAGAAAGCGTCAGAATTGGAGCAAGTTCATAATTGATTGTTTAGAACCAAGCATAAAAAAATGGAATTTCAAAGTTTCAAACTACTTTGTTGGTCCGATCACTTTTATGAGTGTAAGTAATCATTCATTATATATAAATACATATATTTCTTATATAATTTGTATGAATTTAAAATTAACATAAAAATTTAACATGTAGCCTATATCTTGACTCAACAAGATGTGACCGCTTTCCAATTCCTAGAAATAGGCCAGCCTATAACAGAGTGGAAGTCGGCCATGAAGTTCCGAGAAAAATAGAACTTGAGGAAGGAGGTTTTGGTTTATTACCAAAACAAGAGGATATTATTGTGAGTGACTTAGAATCGAAGGTACTTTTTTCTCTAAAATTTTGTATAATTTTTTACAAGTGAAAAAATCATTAAATATTATATGCTACCATAAATTTTAATTTACTTGTTTTTCTTAAACGCCTTGATTGAGAAGAAAAATTGAATCGGTTCTTTTGAGGCTGATTGATGAGAAGGAAAAGTTAAATGAGTTGTTAAATGAATCAATGAGAAAATTTCCAGAGAATCAAAAGATAAATGATTTGAAAAGAAAATTTGATGGTATCTTTTCTAATGATATAAATGATAATGGTTAGTAATATATACAGTTTTCAATATTTATAAAACTAGAGTGTATTACTCTATTAAAAGTTGTAAATGTTCTCATGATTTAATCAAAACAGGTGAAGATACTGGAAATAATGTTGATCATTTCGGGGAAGAGAATCCAAATGATGATTTTTTTGAAGATGTTGTAAATAACAATGTTGTTGCAACTGATACAGGTAAAGATGCTACTACTTCAAGTTTATACATAATTAAGTAGAAACATCATAATTAAGATAGGCATGGGACATTCTTTTTTGAAAAAAAATCTATACTTGCACATGTGAAAAAATCTATACTTGCACATGTGAAAAAATCTATACTCGCACATGTAAAAAATTTAAATGATTAGATATCTTTTTTAATGATATGAATGATAAACGTTAGTAATATATAAGATTTTCAATATTTATAAAACTCGAGTATATTTCTTTATTAAAAGTTGAAAATATTCTCATGATTTAATGAAACAGGGGAAAACAATGAAAATGATGAGTTTGTTGAAGATCCTACGAGAAACAATACAAGTAATGAAACAGGGGAAAACAATGAAAATGATGAGTTTTTTGAAGATCCTACGAGAAAAAATACAGGTAAAGATGCTACTACTTCTGGTATATTCTTAATTAAGTAGTTGCTAATCTATAAGATTTAATGAAACACGTGAAGATGCTCAAAATAACAATGTTGTTGCAACCAATACAGGTAAAAATTATGCTACTTCAAATATATTAATAATTAAGTATATTTTCTATCCGTTCATTGAACTCTAAACTTACACAACGAGTAGATCAGCTGATACACTTTCACTCATATGCATCAGTCTCCTTCTTTAGTATTGCCAACATGAATCATGACTAATCCATAGGTTATGCAAACCATCCCCTTCACACAAACATGGAAAATCCACTTCTCAAAACATGGAAAATCTCTTGAACACAAACTACACACTAGAATGCTCCTACGTGGATCTGAACTTGGTGTCAGATGTTATTCCTTTTTTTAGGATGCCAAGTGTATGTGTTATTTTTTCATGTGCAAAAAAATAGGCATAGGACATCCTTTTTTTACATATAAATCTGATCCAGAAGTTGGTTGTGACAAAATTGTTGATTTGGATGTTTTGATCAACTTAGCCAAAGCTCATGTTGCTGCTGACACAGAAATTCCCTCTGCTGAGGTGTCAGATGTTATTCCTGCAAAAGTTCCTCCTGGTTTGAATGAAGATATTGCTGCTGGTCCTAATGAAGGTCTTGATTCTAATGATGGGGATGCTATTCATGAAGAAAATGTTGACAAGTTTCAAAATGATATTCCAACTCCTGAAGTTGTTTCACCAAGAAAAGAAAAAATGAGCCGATCATCAATTAGAAAAGAAAAAGGCATAGCACTATATAATAAACCTAAATCGTCAAGTGATGCTGATGACGAAAACAATGATGTTGATGAAACGGTGCATATAGATAAGAATGCTTTGAGTGAAACACTGGTTGGAGCAAACAATGATAGTGGTTTAGATAAAATGGTGAATTCTGGTAACAATGTCAAGGACAAAAAGTAGATAGGGTAAAGAATGCTAGGGGGAAGAAAAGATCAAGAGATCATAATGCTAAATATTCTGCTGCTTCAGGTATATTCATTCTATATTCAATTATATAAACTTTTATTAAAGATAATGTTGTTTGGATAAATACTAGTATATCCTCTCTTTGAATGAATCGTCTCTTTAGTGTTTGATGATACAGAACAAAAACAGAATGCTGCTGAAACAAGCGAAGTACAGAAAAAAAAGAGATGAAGACCGAGAAAAAAAGAGTTTGTTGCATTACGAACTATATTGCCAGATCAGGTAAATATTATTTTCTATTTGTTCATATAAGTTAATTTAAGTTTAATTCATAAACAGAAAATTAGTTCTTAATGAAATGCAACATTTTTCAGTCTTCTAATTGCTCATAAAAGAAATGAAAGAAAAATATGCAAAGCAAAAGATGTTATTTGATAACTTTGCCACAATCTTTATGCAATGTTATCCTAAGTCCGCTCCTTAGTAGTATTTAATTTTCAGTACTTTGTTATGCTGTTGGTACAATCTTTATGTTGGTTGTTGTAAGACAGTTGGGGTGTATGGATGCTGATGTGTTGTAATGGACTAAGAATTGATCTCCACATTAGTGTTAGGGTTACGATGATGATGTGTGAAACAATTGCTGATTTGATGATGCTTTTTGTCTTTGTCATTGTTGTTTGTTAGTCATGGATGTTGTTTGGATCTGTTGTATAGATTACCTGGTAAAATTCCCATTTTCCAAGCTAAATATAACTTGTTCGAGCCATAGGGTCGGATGGATGATTCTTTCCAAGCTAAAAATGTTACTTCTATAGATGTATGAGTAACATTTGGGCTTTGCTTTTTGTTTAGAAAAATATGAACAATGGTGCATAAATCTGGAACATATAAAAATTACTTTTCACTTATGAAAAAACAAAAATAACCATACATACTTTGAAAAACAAACTTAAAACAATCATAGATAGACAAACATCATAAACTTATTAACACCATTTCACTCCTGCTTCCTACAACCACTGCTCTCTCCCTTATGCATTTTCCGGTTCACCTTGATTTGTTGAAACATATCTTCAAGTTGACTAATCATGTTTTCCAACGCATAAACATTCGCTAAGCTGAAGTTATTTCCACCTGGGTTCTCCTTTTCAGCTTGACACTCCTCCTCATCAAGTTGCTCATCCCCCATCTCTTCAACATGATCCTCCTGTTCAGCATCTTGATTCAACTGATTCTCCACCTCTTTAACCTGATCATCTTCCTCTTCCTCGCCATCTACTTCATCTCCCTCATCAGCTCCATTAATCTCATCCCAGTAAAAGTCTTTTGTCCGCAACCAATTAAGAATCATGTTCTTCATCCACTTGTCTATACGATCCATATTCCACAATGGGTTCATCCCCAAATTCATTTATGATTGCATCAAAAAGCCAATAGCTATTTAAGACATAATCATACTCTTCTTGCTGATTTCGAAAATTCATTGGATCAAGTTTATTACTGAATGTGAATAAACAGGCATTAGCGCATGTTTATAAATAGACAAAATATACTATGTCTACATATTATTAAATTCATTTAAATGTGATTTAACTAGACACGGATTTACTTTATGGTACAAAAGCAGCTGACAAACTTATCTTTTTAATGCTAAATGCTAGAGTTCAAAAAATACTTACTTTTTAATGGACAATTTCTTGAATCATGATTAACATATTCTCCACAACTTGAACACTTCCTTTTTCCATCATTAGCCATATGATTTATTTAGAATACCAGTTGAGATTATGTTTCGAAGAGATAAGGAACAACCCACTGGTTCTTCACGATCACCAGGATGTAGTGTCCTAGAACAACCAAGTTTTCAATTGCAGATTTGCATTAACCACCGTAACCTTGAAACTATGGCCTACATCACAATCCAAATCAATGCATCAAGGAATATAATTAACAATAGTTCAACGATTGCAAAAAAGATAGTTTCTCTATTTGCAACAGGTTGCCTAACCAGTGAAAGGAAGAAGTGGAAATTCACTGCCCTATCTTATAACCGTAGGTGACGGCTGCCATTAGCATTAGCTATATAAAATTTAAAAAACGTTATTGACTATCACAAAGTTATTAGCATTAGCTATATAATCTTAGGTGACGCCTGGCATTAGCATTAGTTATTGACTTTCAAAACGTTATTACCCACGCCTCTATATAGTTCTTTCTGGTATAGTAGTTATTGACTTTCAAAAACGTTATTGCCTAAAACTTGAACGAGAATGTGGAAATTCAATGATCATTGACAAAGGATTTCTAGTAATGTACCTACTTGTAGGAACAATAATACCACTTTAAAGTAACCATATCAGTGAAGCTTAATATTTTATTATAACCATCTCAAAAAAACAGCACTAACTCAAAAAATAAACAAAGCTAGATAAGCTATCAGCTTTAAAATGATCACATAAGAAATCAGTTAAAAAGTTAGGTTTACTTGTATTCCAAAAAAATGCTATTATTACTTTTTTAGTTCAGAAAAGTTGCAGAATGAATGCCTCAACTGATACTAACAAAAATTACTTAGCTCATAATTCAAGACCAAATCCCACTGATAAGACATCTGAATCAGTTGAACATACTGATTCTACTAAACCATTAAACCAATCAGACTGATACACCAACTCAGCCTGTAAAAACAATGACGTCACAAAACAGAAAAAGTGAAACAAAACGAGGCTTCACCATCATGCACAAAACAAATAACATCACAGATTAATTGATATAACAACAGACTCAATGGGACTATGCCATCTTGGCTAAATTGATGTTCATACATTTCAACAACTCACAAACCTCATTGACCTAACAACATTGAAAACTTAAATAATCACTAATCTCAACATTATTCACATGCGAAGATACTCTATCTAAACATAAATCCGATAATAACCTCAAAAATTACATTGCTTACTGATATTCTTCACTTGTGAAGATAAATTTTAAAAACTTAAATAATCGCTAATCTCAACATTAATCACATGGAAAGATACTCTAAACTAAACTTAAATCCGATAATAACCTCAAAATTCCATTGATTACTGATATTCTTCACTCGTGAAAATAAATTTTAAAAACTTAAATTCACATGCGAAGATACTCTAACTAAACTTAAATCCGATAATAACCTCAAAAATTACATTGCTTACTGATATTCTTCACTCGTGAAGATAAATTTTAAAAACTTAAATAATCGCTAATCTCAAGATTATTCACATGCAAAAGATACTCTAAACTAAACTTACATCCGATAATAACCTCAAAATTCCATTGCTTACTGATATTCTTCACTCGTGAAAATAAATTTTAAAAACTTAAATTCACATGCGAAGATACTCTAACTAAACTTAAATTCGATAACAACCTCAAAATTACATTGTTATCGATATTCTTCACTCGTGAAGATAAATTTTAAAAACTTAAATAATCGCTAATCTCAACATTATTCAAATGCACCTAAATTAAACCTAAAAACTATGATTTATGCAATTTAATTCATCTCTAAACATCAAACACCTAATCCGTAAAACTATTATTTCACAAACGCATCATTAGATAGTAACTGTAAACAAACGGAACCTAATAAACCAATAAAAATCTTCACATGTGCAAAAAATAGATGTCTAATAAAGCAAATAAATCAATTAACATATTCATGAGATAGTCAACGCCGGAGAAAAAGTTGTTAAACAGTTAAAAACTAAATCAGAATTAAACAGAAAAATATAAATTAGAGATCCAATACCGCAATAAACGCCGGATATAGAAAGAACGAGATGACGGAGATGACGGCAGTGTCGGAGATGCGGTGACGGAGATGATGAAGATGCGGTGACGGAGACGATGGAGATGAAGAAGATGACAGATATGGAGTTAATAGCAACATCTGTTTTGCTAGTTAAGTTTGAGTGTGTTTTTTTGTGTGTGTTTACGTGTGATAGAAGGAGAGAGAGAGAAAACCGGGATAAACTTTAGGGGTGTGAAAGCAAATGAAGATAATTCACTTAGACCCCTAAAAATTTCGTCCAATATTTACAATAATGTCATTCCGCCCAAAATCAGATTTACTTGATCCTATGGTCCAGATCTCTTCTTGCGTTCTCACAAAAAATAGACTTCTCATTTGAACGCTATCTATATATATATATATATATATATATATATATATATATATATATATATATATATAATATTTAAATCCTCGTAATGATGATGAATCAAACTTAAGGATTCTAGATTCTGGAAAGGCAATTGACATGTCAATGACCACAGAGATCTATTAAAATCAATGTTGAAACCATTAAAATTTAGGGAAGAACATTGATTCAAAGATGTTGAATAGCAAATTGAGATGGAGCAGCAGATCAAGACGATGGAGTAACAAATCGAGATGTTGGAACAACTAGATGAATTTTGGTTCTCTTTTATGTGATCTTTCAGAGGTAAATAAGAGGTTATCCAACCTCTGATCGAAAGAGAGGTAATTCAGACTATTTAGCATCTTAACCTTGAACAAAAACAAAGAGTCAAAATCAAAAAATGTCTGACCGAATCAGATATAAGAGGTTGTCCAGACTTTTTTAAGAAAAACAAACAACACTTAAATGTGTATTGATGGATTTGTGTTTTCAGTGGAAAACGTTATATATGCTATATGTTATTTAATTTTCATATGTACTATTATTTTTTGGTAGAATGGTTGAGTTGAAGAACCAAAGCTCAACTTCCTTGAATTGACTAACAAGAGTAAGTTGTAACATATTGGATTTCACAAACACATCAAACCATGGTATAGATGGGGCGTATGGCTTAGGGTTTAGAGAGAGAAAGTTAAGAGGTTTAGGAAGCTTACTGAGAGAAAGAAAAATCTTATTATGAGCTCCAACCCTCTACCTTGGGAGGTAGAGGGTATTTATAGTATCTTACAAAATATGCCACCTACGGGCTGTGGATCAGGCATGCAATGGGTAAAGACCCGTCCGTCCTCCACGGTGTTACATAACAAAATACTAACTAACATTAAATGACTATGACTACGAATGTTGGAATCACTCCTAAACCTTATTCAAGTGTTAGTTACTCATATGTAATAGTTAGCTTAGTATGGCCTTTATGTTTGTTATTAGCCTTAAGCTTATGTAGAAGGCCCATGAGCTTAGGCCCAAGCCCATAGGAGAAAGGGAAGGAGTAGGTGTGTTGCCCTAGCTCCTTGCCTATAAATACCTTATGTAAACCTTCATTTGAAGGTTGGTTGTTCAAGTTATTCCTTTCACATATGCTCTACGCATAACCGTGTTCACTATATCGTGTGTGTGTGTTTGGTATCTTGTTCAATCGCCTCTCTATCTCTTATTTAAGCTTGTGTGGTAAACCTTGTGGCCTAACAGTGGTATCAATCGCCAAATAGTTGGGTGAACAAGTTTGTTTTTGAAGATTTTTTTCTTGGTCTTACGCGTAGAGTTACCGTATTCTTTGGTTCGCTTAAAAACTTGGTTTTTACACTTTTTAATCCAAGATTCTTGTACTTTCAACGTTTTAAGGTGTTAAAATACTTGTTTTTGGCAAAAAGTTTCAAACTTTATGCGTGGATCATTGTTTTTGAGCTAGTTTTTATTCGTGGGTGTAGTTCTACGCATAACCGTTTTTAGAGGTTTTGGTTCATCAAGTTTCACACTTTTGTGTCTTTTGGTGTTATTGAAGCTATTTTATCACACAAAAACTGGTTTAGAAACACTTTTGGCTGAAATCAAAATTACGAGTAAACCTACGCGTAGTAAAACCCTAAAACTACGCGTAAGTGCCTCCTTGGTTTGATCTTCATTTTCGTGGTTTATTCCGTGTTTTCTTACTTGGATAAGTCCGAAAATACGTCGACTTTGGATATCTTTTGCACTGTGATAGTGTAAAAGATCATTTGGGCAAAAAACCCTAAAATTACGCATAAGCATAAGCTTACGCGTAGAAATCCTACGCCTAAGATCTTCCTTACGCCTAAGCCTAGTCTTACGCATAAGAAAATCCTACGCCTAACTTTCTACGCCTAACTTTTGTCTACGCCTAACTTTAGTGTTTTTTCCTACTTACGCGTAAGCTAAATCCTACGCGTAACTCATTATTGTTACGCGTAACTTTGGTGTTTTTTACGCATAAGTGCTACTTGGTTCTTGTTTTTTCTACGCCTAAGGATACTTCATCAACAAAGGTTCATTCGACTACAAAGATCCATTTTTACCAACACAAGTTTATCAACATGTCACAACCACCATACTCTAACTATTTCCCTTACACTTATCCTCATCCTCAACGTCAACAACAACTAACTCCACAACATCAACAATGGAATCAACAACAAGCAATTTATCAACAACAATTTAACCAACAGCATACTCCACAACTTGCTGCAAATCCACAACCTCAAATGGTTCAACCACCACCAAGTCTTCAAGTTCAACCGTACACAAATGACGTTAATCAACATCCATCAAGGATCACTATGAGGGAACCCACTTGGTTTGCAAAGATGTTTGAAACTTTAAGCGGCCAACAATCAATTCATGAGGGTGGATCACTTGATAGACCTCCAATGCTCACTCCAGGAAACTACGATCAATGGGTGATAAGGTTCTTTAGGTTTTGTGATCTAAAGAAGCCACATGGAAAGTTCTTAAAGAAGGTTATCTTGGAAGGTCCATTTGAGATGCCTACTGTCATTGTACCCGGAGATCCAAATGCCATTCCACCAAGAGATGAACAAACGAACATTGCTACTTTTGCAGACTTGAATCCTCAAGAACTTCTACACTATGAAGCAGATGAGCTTGCAATGGAATATATCCTCCTAGGATTACCAAACCTAATTCTTCGTAGTGTTGATGCTCAAAAGACTGCAAAGAAAATGTGGGATCATATTCGTCTTCTTATGGAAGGATCTGTACTCAATCAGGAAGATTTGGAATCCAAAATTTACTTGGCTTATGAATACTTCATGATTGAACACGAGAGACACTCGAGTCCTATCATCACCGATTTTCAGACATCATCAATGATTTGGATAAACACAACATCAATATGCCAATAATTGCGGTGAATACTAAGTTCCTGAGTAGTCTTGGCCCTGAATGGGAGAAGTATGTCATTTTTCTCCGTCAAGCGAAAAACATGCATCAATCTACATACGGATTATTGTACGATTACTTGAAACCTCATGAAAAGGAAGTTGATAGGGAAAGGATTCTCCGTGCTCAAATTGCTCCTCCAACACATCCGGAAAATCAACAACTTGCCTTATATGCTCAAAATAGTTATTCTCCTCAACCAGCAACTCAACCAACTGCTACAATCACACCACATGATCCTTCACAACCTCCATCTCAACAAACTCAATTGGTTCCATACAACACCAACAATGCTCAAGCTGAAGCTAATGAGAAATCTGATCCGTTCAAAGCACTGCAACAAGGATTTGCTATGATTGCTAATGCCTTTAGCCGTTATACCAACAAATCCAACAACCGTATTCGTTCCTCATCTAATACAAGGAATCAAGCTGATGTGAACAATGGACGAGTTGAAGTTCAGAATCGTGGTTATGGTCGCCGGATGGGCGGTGGTCAAGGGTTTAATGATGTGGGTAGGAATAACAATCGAGCTCAAGTGGTGGAACAAGGAAATGCTCGAATGGGTTGAATGGTCTTCGATGCTACAACTGCAATGAGAAGGGACACTGGCTAATGCATGCCCAAAGCCAAGGACTAGGGGCAGTGCTTATTTCAAAGAGGCTCTTCTTTTGGCTCTTAAGGATGAAGCTGGTGGATCTCTCACGGACAAAGAACAGAGTTTTATGGCAAATGCAGACTCAGATGATGATATGGAGGACTTGCGGCCAATGCATTTGTTATGTTGATGGCTAATATGCATGAGTTACACATGAGTGACACAGGCCCAGTGTATGACACTGATGGCTTGTCTCAGTACCCGAACCAACCATATTCATCTCGATCTACTATCTCGCCAACATCCGAATCCGGCAAGACTCGGAATGTTCAAAATGAGTCATCCACATCTCATTCCGACGATTTTCAACTAGACCCGTAGTTATATTTGACGATCAAGATGACCAAACGGTCTCCCTTGATAATCAAATTGACTTCGTGGTTATACTTGAAGATCTCAGTAATGATCATGTTGAGACTCACGTTGAACACGCCGAACTTTTGCCTCATCCAGATTTTGCTCGTTTAATACAAGACCAACAAACCATAGTGGAAAAATGTCATGCCATTAATCAGGACTTGAAATGCAAAATGCACTGTTAACCAAGGATTTTGAATGTTTACAAAAGCAACTCAACTTTTTCAAAACTCAAGAAAAACGTGAAAACGGTTTTGAAGCCGCCTTTGCCAAATCTTATCAAAACGAAAAATATTTAGAAAGACAGATGCGTGATCTAGCCGCTTCGAAGAATGCTTTGTTGTCCGAAATAGAACAACTGAAACATGAACATAAAAAGCAAATTAACGCTCTCACCTTGGAAAATCAAAAGCTAAGGCTGAGTTGTTAACTTGTCAAAAACAGTTCTCTGCATACAAAAAGCATTCAACGAAACGAATAGATGATCATCTTGAAGAAATCATCGGCTTGCAAAACAAACTTAAAGAGTTTAAAACTGTTGTTTACAAACATGGCGAGTCGGTCACACCATTGAAAAGTTTACTTTAAAACCCAATCCAAATGGATATGGACCGAATCTTGCTGATTACAAACCTAAGCTTTCAACAAAAGCATTCAAACCAATCCCTGAAGTTTCCGCAGAATATAAAGTTGATAATTCTGTTATGAATGTTGTTGAATATCATCGTCAAGAGGAATTAGATGCCGAAGACGAGAGTCGATCAAAATTAGAAAAAGTTGTTTACAACAAACCTTTTAACTATTCAAAAGCGGTCACTTTCGTCACACCAACGGATTCTTCTAACACACCAAGTTTTATCATCAAAACACCGAGTCTTCTAATGTTAATCCCCAACCAGATTATGCACAAACTTATGGTCCTTTACCTTCCATCGGTGAAGTAAATTCAAAACCTGAAAATCGAAAAATTCTTAGATATTTTGACATCTTCATGGGTGACCTCAAAATTTTACAACATGAGATAGAATATCGTTCTGAAATCAAAATTGATCATTTTCAATCGCCTCTATCGCGAGAACAAAGAGACATTTTTCAGAAAAATCTTTTACCTAATGTTAAAAATTTGAAAAATTGTGCATTAGCTTGGGAAAAGGATTTTCATAAGGAACTTGGAGTGATGAAGGTAGTTTTCGAGAAAGCGAAACATCTATTTCTAATACTAAGCGTAAAAAGAAACTGTTGAGAAAAGATGTTGATCGACTCTTGGAAGATGTCATCTGTACTGATGTCCATAATGTTGTGCTAGAGAATTCTTTGTCATATGCATTTGATCATACCTCTGCGATCTTGTTGAACTGTGATAAATGTTGAGAACACGATAATGTGCTTGGTCGAGTCCTTAAAAGTTGAAAACAAACGATTGTCAAACGAACTTTCAAATGCAATTCTTCGTCTTAATTGGTGTCAAAAAGATATTCACGATCAACAACTTGCTTTTCAACACAAAATCGCCCTATTGCGTGCAAAATCTTCTGATCCTAAAATTGAGCAACTGGATGATCAAAGCGTGTCTTTTAAGTGTCAAATCTCAAAATATGAACAAGAACTTTTAAAAGTTAAAAAGGAATATGGTGTCATATTTGATTTACTCAAAAGACTCGTGATGAAGCATCAAATGAACTTGATCATTATCTTGCACACATTAAAGAAGTTATGCATTTTCTTTGGAAATGTTCGGTCCGAAAATCAAGATCGATTCACACTATCCTCAAGTTAAGAGAAATGTTAGGAAAGTATGAACAACTTCCGCCAACCATCATTAAGAGATTAGCCCCAGTAACACTTAGTACTCATGAACCTAGAATTTCTACTCCCAAATCACAAGTAGCTAACGTGCTTCCTTCTACTGAAACAGAATAGTTGAGCCTTTTCCAAACGTCCGCACTTTACAGCCTAGGAGCACTCAATCAAAGAATAGGAAGTTGCGACCTAAGAAAAGATCAATCAAGAATGCTAAAGTAGAAGAACACCCTAGGACTATGAATAAGACTCACGTTGCCTCCACTATAGATATTGCGTTCGGCAAATGTAATAGAAATAGTGATGTAACGAATGCTAAACCGTTAAGTACTTTTGATATTCAGTCCGATGCACCTTGTGTTATTTGTGGTAAAAGTATGAATTCTGATTGCCATGATAAATGTGTTGCTAAAGCTATCATCTCTCGTTTAAGGAATCCTAAGAACCGGAATACCTCTAGGCCCACTAATCTTTCTAAGTCCGTGCTTGGTAGACCACCTTCTTTAGATTCTAAAAACGCATTCTGTCCCTGTAGCTCCGTGTCACCTCCTAGGAATGTAGTACCACCTAGTGCATTCACTAAGACTAAAGCAAATACTAGTTGGAGATGGCCGAAATGGATATATAACACACTAGGATTTAAGTGGATACCTAAAGCTATTGATGTGTGTATATCTACTATAACAGCTACGGAACCCTCTAACATTTCGGGTTCCAAATCTACTTCTATTCCATCTGTGTCGTGTGTAATGGTGATACTGATCATTCTCTGGATTGTTGATAGCGGATGTTCCCGACACATGACATGCAATCTTAAACTGTTATCAAACTTTGTTGCAAAGTTCATTGGCACTGTCAGGTTCGGGAATGATCACTTCACAGCTATCATGGGCTACGGAGACTATGTCAATGGGAACATCGAAATTAGCAGGGTTTACTATGTGGAAGGCCTCGGTCATAATCTGTTTTCAGTAGGTCAGTTTTGTGATGGAGATTTGGAGGTTGCTTTTCGGGAGAAAACTTGTTTCATTCGTGATCTACAAGGAAATGACCTTATGTCCGGATCGCGTAATTCTAGTCTCTACACTATCTCTATGAAAGACATGGTTGCTTCATCTCCCATATGTTTACTTTCAAAGGCAACATCAACAAAATCCTGGCTATGGCACCGTCGTCTCTCACATCTAAACTTTCAAACCATCACCAACCTTGCTCGACACAAACTAGTTGAAGGACTCCACGGTTTCGGTATTCTAAAGATCACCTTTGCTCGGCTTGTGAACAAGGCAAAAGCACTCGTGCTCATTTTCCTTCAAAGGTGGAACACAGCTCTCGGCATGTGCTTCATCTTCTTCACAAGGATTTGTGTGGCCCGATCTTGGCGTGCAAACGATCAATGGCAAACGCTACATCTTAGTAATTGTTGATGACTATTCACGCTGGACTTGGGTCTACTTTCTTTGAAGCAAAGATCAAGCTCCACAAATGATCATCACCTTTCTCACGAAAATACAAGTTCAGCTACGAAACACCGTTCGACTAATCCGAACAGATAAAGGCACTGAATTTGTTAATCAAACTCTTCGTGAATTCTATGAGAAAGTGGGAATTGAGCATCGGACATCTATTGCACGTACACCAGAACAAAACGGAGTTGTCGAAAGACGAAACCGAGCGTTAGTGGAAGCTGCAAGAACAATGTTAATCAATGCTAAACTCCCAGATTACTTATGGGCGAAGCGTATCTCTGCATGCTATACTCAAAACCGTTCTATGATTACAAAACGCCACAACAAAACACCTTTCGAGCTCGTCCATAACAGAAAACCGAATCTAAAACACTTTCATGTATTTGGATCTCTTTGCTATCCGAATAATGATCGTGATGACTTTGGAAAGCTCAAAGCCAAAGCTGACATTGGAGTCTTTATCGGATGTGATAATTCCAAAGGTTTCCGAATCGGAATCGTCGTACAAAAGCGGTGATGGAAAGCGATTCATGCTCATTTTGATGAACTTACGGAAATGGCTTCGAGTATAACACTTAGAACCCGGTCACAACCGCTTAAACTTCCCCAAACCCCATCATCGGTGCACAAAGCCCCGCTTACTCGTCAACAAATGGAAAGGTTATTTGCTCCGTGTTCTGGTACCCGATACACCGATATTGATGATACGTGCTCGATGTGTATACCCCCAGATTTTGATCCAAATGCGTTCTTCAACCCGTTTGCTAATGAGATGCGCACGGATGTCGCGAACTCTTCAACAAACCATTTGAATCCTCGATACAATGTATACCAACATCAACCTTCCACACATAGATGGACGAAAGACCATCCTCTGGAAAACATTATTGGCAACCCGAATCAACCAGTCGTTACGAGACAACGTCTTCACACGACGGTGAACATTGCATTTATGCACTCACCGCCTGCCAATCGAACCTAAAACATCAAAGATGCAATGACAAAAGACAGCTGGATTGAATCCATGCAAGAAGAACTCAACCAATTCAAACGTCTTGAAGTATGGGAACTGGTTGAAAGACCAACAGGGTCTACGTCATTGGTCTCAAATGGATTTGGAAAAACAAATTGGATGTTGAAGGAAATGTTATCCGAAATAAGTCACGTCTGGTGGCTAAGGGTTATCGTCGGGAAGAGGGTATTGACTTTGAAGAATCTTTTGCTCCGGTTGCTCGTCTTGAGGGTGTTCGGATATTTCTAGCGTTCGCGGCTCATATGAATATGACGGTCTATCGGATGGATGTCAAAACTGCGTTTCTCAATGGACAACTTAAAGAAACGGTTTATGTCAGCCAACAAAATGGATTCGTTGATCCGAGTTTCGAATCACGTCTACAAACTGAACAAAGCTCAGTATGGTCTCAAACAAGCTCCTCGGGCATGGTACGATAAGCTATCATCCTTCCTCATTGCTAATAATTTCACCAAAGGTTCGGTTGACCCAACTCTTTTTATACAATATCACGGGAACATATCTTAATTGTTCAAATTTACGTGGATGACATCATTTTTGGGTCTACACATAAAAAGTTTTCAATCGCTTTTGCAAAACTAATGAAGAAAAATTTTGAAATGTCCATGATGGGTGAACTCACGTTCTTTCTCGGACTGCAAGTTCATCAATCACCCGTGGTATTTTCTTGAGTCAGCCCAAATATGCCCTTGAATTGTTAAACAAATTTGGAATGGAAAACTGTGACACCTATGCCACACCAATGGCTCATACCAAGAAGCTAGACGCTGATTTACATGGGAAATTGGTGGACCCTACAAAATACCGTAGTATTATTGGGTCTCTCATGTATCTAACAGCTAGCAGACTGATATTGTCTTTGCCGTATATCTTTGCTCTCGTTATCAGTCGCGACCAACTGAAACCCACCTCTCCGAGGCTAAAAGAATCCTCCGATACATAAAGGGAACCATTAACTTGGGGATCCGGTATCCGAAGGATTCTGGTTTTGAACTAATCGCTTTTTGACCGACCACGCAGGATGCTTAGACTCACGGAAAAGTACTTCGGAGCTTTACAATTTCTTGGTGATAAACTGGTGTCATGGCAATCGAAGAAGCAGGATTGTACATCGTTGTCCTCAACCGAAGCAGAATATGTAGCCATGTCCGCATGTTGTGCTCAAGTCATATGGATGAGAACACAACTCAAAGACTATGGTTACGTATTTGACAGAATCCCGATGTACTACGACAATCGAAGTGCCATTGAAATCTCGTGCAACTTCAAGCACTCGAAATCAAAGCACATCGATCTTCGATATCATTTCATCAAGGACCACGTGGAGCAGTGGTATTGTTGAATTATATTTTGTGGGTACAGAATACCAATTGGCGGATCTTCTCACCAAAGCCTTGCCTCCTGCTAGGTTTAATGAGTTGGTCCAACGGATTGGTATGAGGTGTTTGACTCAAGAGGAATTGGATGACCTCCTAAAACAGTCTTAAAACCATCAAACACCAAAATCTCTTTTGTAAATAATTTTTCAAAAACAAAATACAAAAGTATAAAATCCGATAAAACAACAAAAATATTCTTCTATCTATTTTCTTTCAACATTGCAAGTACGTTTCTTCCGTCAACACTATAATCTTTCAAAATTCAATATTTTTCGATCTAGTGTTGAGGGGGAGAAAATTAATACTTAACCGTCTCAAATCATCCGTGTACTTGCATGTTATCTTATCTCGGTTGTTTCTTTTATCATTGGTGGTAAACTTTTCTGGTTAAACTGACACTCCTCGGACTAAAATTTATAACCTTTCATCATTTATTAAGTTGAAGGGGAGTGTCGTCAAAGTTTCTTTCTTAAAATCTTTGTTTGGTAACCAAAATGGAAGTTAAAAGGCTTTGTATGAAAAAGGAAAAGGTGGAGGGACCAAAACTGTCAAAATGTTAAAGTTATTTTTAATAAAACACCTCCCACCTACTTTTTTACTTCACATTTAATACACACAACCATACTCATCCTACGCCTAAGATTGAACCAAGAAATCCGTTGTTTTGATCATCATTTTGTAAGTGGTTTTCCGATCTTAACATGTTTTTAAGCTAAGGTTTTTAATTTCATGCAAATCCTACGGCTAAAAATTGAGTTACGCGTGATTATGTGTTCTACGCATAAGCGTATGAACACATAATCATTATGTGTGTGTTTTTGGTTATATGGATAGTGTCAAAATGCTTCTAATACATCAAGGATATCATTTTAACCATTAAAACCCACCCAGAAACACTTATTAATGATTTTTGAAAATTAGGGTTTATGAGTCGATTTGGGTTTTTTCAAATGTGAAGTGTTTTGGTCTAAAAGATTGTTGGGTTATGGTCATATGAGGTTGAATTGATGATTTCCATGGTTGTTAACCACCCAGAAACACTAATTGTTTGTCAATTTGAAGTTAGGGTTTAAAGTTCATAACTTTGGGGTAAATTTGATTCACAACGAGTTAGATGTTATAACTTGGTTTATAGACTCTCAACACATCTTAGAACTACCAGAATTTATTTGGTGCAATTCCCATGGCTAGAAATTATAAGCGTAAATCTTAACCCTTAGGGTTTTGACCTACGTGTATGACTTTCTACGCGTAACTGTGTTATGAATGTTCATGCCATAACTTGTTGATAAAATGATGTTTTGTGTTAACTTTGATGATTTGATGAACTTATTTCAGGCTTTGCTACGCTTAATATTCATAATCAAGGTCATTTGCAACTCTACGCATAAGGATTACCCTACGCGTAGTCAAGTTATGCGTAAGAATAATTCTACGCATAACCATTACGCGTAAGGTTCTACAATGGGACTACGCGTATCCTGTGAAGGATATGCGTAAAAGTGACCTCTACGCATAAGGTCTGCTCTTACGAGTAAGCCTTACGCGTAAGGTATTTATCGCCACGCGTAAGCTCTACGCATAAGGTCCCCTTTTCCTACGCGTAACATTTCTTACGCGTAAGTTAGGATCCTACGCGTAAGCTTTCGTCTACGCGTATATCATCACTGCTTACGCTTAACTTTGCCAAAACTACGCTTAAGCCCGGATTGACCTTCATAATGAATTGTTACGTGTACAAACTTGTAAATAAACTAATCATAACGTCACGAATCCAATAATGTCACTAATAAACTTAATCGTTTGATATGTTGTGAACAATAAGTGATAACATAAACTTTAAAACTTAAAGTTAACTAACTCACGAAACATTTCACGACATCATTGGACTATTGAACAAACAAGTGACTTAGGACTCGTAACAATCATTGACACTGTACATTCAATAGCTAGACAATAAGACATTCTGTTGACTAACATTATGTCCTTCGATATGTTGGTTCTTTTGGCTAATGTTATTTCAGATCACGACATGGCTAAACAAATGATTGTGGATGCATCAGAAGTTCTTACAATTGTTGATATCTTTCCAGAGGGTTATCCAAGAAAGATTGGAAAGAACAACCTTAGGGTTGACTTTGATACCCTCACTTGCTCGAATCTTCTGCTTGATTGCTGTGGATATTCTCGGAATCATCCCTACCGTAACATGCTCTCACACTCTGCCACAGTTCGAGAGGTCTACATTCAACAATTCTGGGATTCTATGCAGAGGATCACCGGTCAAAGTGCAGTGAATGTGACACTTAATCACAAACAAGTCACTATCACTCCTGTTGACTTACGGGCTGTTCTCATCATTCCTGACATCGCTCCAACCGACTTCTTTGCTACCCCTTGAAGAGCAGTCCGAAATTCTTGATAGATATTGGTTATGATGAAGCTTCAGGAATCATTACTAAGCACTCTCACGTAGAGCTGAAGAATATTCCTCAACCATGGAGAACACTCTACATGATCATCACCAAATCGGTCTCTGGTCGTGACAGTGGCTATGAGCATCCCAAGCTCATGGAACTACAAATTTTATGGTCGTTGATCAACAAGAAGGACATTGAAATCGAAGCACGATATGGGAGGACATGATGGTATTTCACAAGAAGCTTGGCTCCAAGATTCCCTATGTCAGATACACCAAACTGTTGATCCAGAGAGCACTTGGACTTCATCTTGACATCCCCATGAGGCTCAATTACCTAGATAATCACGACATATTGACTGAACCCATACTATCGTCAGAATCAAAGAATCGTCAACAAAGAAACAGGGTTGGTTTTACACGATCACCTTCTAACCACCGAAATCAAAAAGCTTGAAACATATAAAAGGTATCGGTTAGCCGTAAAAGAAGGCAAAGTTGGTCATCTGGATGAAAAATCTTCTGGTACACCTACTCGAAGGACCAGAAGAGGCAGTTCTGGAAGTGTTACAAGTACAGATATTTATAGGAAGCTTCCCAAAAGGAATCCTCCTCGTAAAAGGATTGTTCCCGTAAAGGAAGCTGAACCTATTCCCACAACTGAACCGCAAAGAAAGCTTGTGGACGAAAGCTCTGAAGGTACTGACACGGATGAAGAGATTACCTACTCTGAATCTGCAACCGTAACACCTCCTTCAGTAGCTAAACCTCCAAGTCCGCCATCTGACAAAGAAAAGGGAAGACTCTTGTACTTGTACCGTATGATGAAAGCTCAGATGAAGAAGAAGAGCAACTAGATATATCATACAGGAAGAAGTTTAATATCGTTAGACACCTTCAAAAGGCTGAAGAATTTGCTAAAGACCAAATGGGTGGTCCCGGAGGATCAAATGGTGCTGCCCACTCAACCTTCTCCGATGCGGTTAATCAAGCCGATAAGGGAGCTGGTGCCACCACTCTTATGCAACAACAAAAGCTTGTGGAGGATTCTATCGAACATGAGTTTGAGGAACCGAAACCGAGAAGTCCAAAAAGATCAAGATGTTGATTATGATACGTTTCTTCTAGATAGTCCTGCGCGATCAAAGGAAGAAACCTCTGAACCTCCGAAGGATCCAGAGTCTCCTCATATCTCTTCATCATCCGATTCGTCTTCTCACTCCTCGCCACCACCATCAAAGAAGTCAACCAAATCATCATCCAAATCCGTGAAGAAACCATCTAAATCTTGGATTTCTCAAGCTCATGAACGGATTACCAAAGCTGTCAAACAAGTCAGAAAGAAAAACGTGCTCAACAAGAAGCTAAATTTCTTTTGATCACATACAGACATATGTATGACGAGCATGAAAAGATAAAAGGAGAAAGGAAGTTTGTTCAGGAATTCATGAAAAATCACCGTCAAGAGGAACTGAAAGAAATGATCGAAGGCTACACGAAAAAGTACCTTCTCGAGTACGTTCCTAAAGTCACAAAGGAGTTGTTCACCAAACAACTTTATCCAAATCTTATGCAGATCGCCAAGCAAACTATTCGATCAACGCCCTTAACCGTCACAATCAATCCAAGCGATCCGATAGTTTTCTCGGATAATGAATTGGTGGCCAAGCTTGTTACACAAATGTCTGCACGATCTGGGACATTTACTTCTGATGAAGGAAAGTTGTTTCAAGCATTCTTTGGACTACCAACTTCAAGAAGCTTGTAGATTTGAAGTGAAAAGTCTAAAGCGTCCTAGAGACGATGAAGACAAGGATAAGGATAAAGACTCTGCACCTAAACGTCGAAGCGTCGGTGAATCTTCTTTGATGCAACCTCCTCCACAATGGCCTCTTGTTCAACAACAATCTCCTCCTCGTTCTTCTCTTGAAAAACCTCGGGGCGATTCCGAAGTTACCACCCCGACTCAGAAAACCGATGATCACTTTGAGTATACGGGTGGTGACGATGAAGAGGTCCTTGAGCCCCTACAACAACCCTCCTCTCCCAAACAAGTTCGAAACCGAATCATCATCTAGGCCTTGAAAAGAAGAAGAAGAAGACGCCTCAAACTGGCGTCGTATCATGGCTAGATGACGATAAAACAGAGGAATTTGAATGGTTTGCTAATCTTGTTAACAACACTCCCTACCCCGAAGAAGGTCAGAATTTGGTAGACGGTTCTACATTGGAGCATGCAAAAATTCTGCAAGAAAAGTTCCATGTGAAGATAATGACGAAATCTGAAGCGAATCAAAAATGAAGCATTTCAACTTCTAAAAGACAGCTCTGAAAGTGCCCTCGAGGTCGAATATCACCTTGAAAACATTGCTCGAGCTATGTCTAACAAAATGGATTGGCTCAACCCGGAAGCAAACATTGACTTCACACAAAGGGACAACCCTCCATACTACACCGATTGGACCAAACCTCTACCAACACTTGGACAAACAGATGAACCAAGGATTCCTTTCAGATACTTCTTCAACAAAGACCTGGATTTTCTTCTACACGGTGGCGATGATTCAAGAAAATATGCTACGTCGTTGACACTTCCATTCCCAGCAGCTGTCTACTCAAACCGCATAGCCATTGAGGAACGTGCCAATCACTTGTTCTCCAACACAGTGGAGGCATACGCCCGAGATGCATTATATGGGATTCATCACGGCCGAACGCCGACGAATCTACTACAGAAGCTGTCAGGTTCCGAAGTCTCAACATGTTGTGCATAGTTCTAAAGATATCGTTGCCATCATACACGTTGACCTTTCGTCTAAGTGGGACTACACATTCCTAAAGAAGATCGTAGTCAAACGACAAGATGAACGGGACTATGCTTTCTCTGAAGGTGACTTTGAGAATTTGTCTCTCAATGACATCGAAGACATGTACCTTGCCAAGGTACAGGGTCGCATGAGACAATTCTCAACTGCATTACAACGTGAATTTATCAAGTCACTTCTCATCTTCATAAGACGGATTGTCATCAAGGAACGTGTAGAAGATCTCCAGCTGGCTGTTGAATCTTATCCGACGCGTGTCAACTTCACTCCTCCAAAGCTTGATCTTCCCGATATCAACCAGCTATCTCAATATACACTCATCAGCAAACCTTTCGGCGTTGTTTACCGTAGTGAACTTCAAAGAAACTGCTTAATGGCGTGTAGCGAACTCCACAAGTTCGGGGATCATACTTTGAAGCTGGTTAGAGATGGATTGGCATACAGGTTGAAGGATATACGCCAGAAAATTGGGTCTCCTAAGCTGGAATTCTCGGAAAGGAGGGATGTGAGACGGATCATCACAATGATTGATGAACGGTTGTTTGAAGGGATCGATTCAGACGATTGGAGAGTTATGTCGGTGGTCGACCCGGGAGAAACATAACCGGATTTCAACGCCCTGTGCACACTCCTGGGAACATCACTGCACTTCCTGGTACCCCTTGACTTGTTTTCTTCATATCATTTTGGATGTTTGATTAATTATGTCAATGGCTTGTGCACACATTACAGTGTACAACCCGTACTTGTAAATAAAGGACCCTGATACGCCAGTGCCACAATCCTTATAAAAGGAGCGAAAGCTTCTTACTTTTGAGTAAAACCTATCAAACCTTTCACTTTTCAAGGTTTTGCTCAAAAGAACAAGTACTTTCCCTTATGATTTTCAAAACCTCAACCGTTTATATCACTCGTTGAGGGGAGTACTTGAATTAAAACTTTGTTCAAAAATTGTTCTCAGGTCATTCTTCCCGCAACACTCGAAATGGTCATATTTATTCTCAAACGTTTCAAAAATAACACTTTAATATGCCATTTTTGAAGGGGAGAAAATATGTGATAAGAAATATGTTGTGTAAAATGCAAATGAATCTGTGTGATTCAGACTTAACCAACGAATTGACGATGCTTAACTGTTAGTAACTCGAAAAGACTTGTCTGGGACGGGTAATAATTTCAAGCTAGTTCGCTAGTGATGTAAACGTGTCTCGCAAAGGACTTGTCTGAGTAGAATGTACCATTCGAGAAACTCTTGATAAACATGAACTCGGACGGGTTTGACGACCTTTCGAGGATTGTCTACACCTTCAAGGTAGTTATTAGAGCTAGTTGTCACCTAAAAGCTGACAATGCAACTCTTTAACTATGCCACGTAACCGTGTCTCGCGGGGATTGTCTATCTTGAGTGAATCAATTCAAAATGTGCGCGCTCTTTCCTCACTGTGCATTTTAACCGTTAAAACACTTAAGCACATGTGGAGGGGGAGTATTTATGCAAAATCTTATCTCAACAGTGGTACTAAAATGTTTTTCATTCACAAACACTTTGAGAGATTTTTCACAACAGTGGTTTTTATGGCAACATAGGTTAGTCATGGAGTTATAAGGTGACTAAGGTTAGGAATAACCGTCCTATGATCCGCCAGAGCGGAGGATCTACCCCAGGACACCACAAATAGTTAGTATTTAGAAGTCCTTAGGTATGATTGTAAAAAGGAGAAAATGAGAATCGGAGAAAGAAGGAGTTGAAGAATTAAAAAGAAATGCAAAGAAAAGGGTGAAAAGAAATAGCCCTCCAGATTATTCAACTTAGGGCAGACACCGGGTTCAATTCATATGCTATTGGTTGTCACTTTGTGACGCCGGTATTGAAGATTAAAAGTCGTCATGGACCCAGTGACGCATGCACTAAACCTTCTTATCCACTCAAGTTTCTCTTAACAGAAACTTGTTTCATTCTCACTGGGAACCCTACGTAAACTATCGGCTTTCTCTTAGAGATTGCTGGTATTGAAGAAGGAGACCCTCTCCCTAGTCTCCGCTCCAGAAAACCAAAACGCACTATTGAGTCTAGAGCCACGAGATTCATCAAAAGATCTCTTAGGTACACTTGACATTTAATCACTTGATGATCAAATAATAAGGTTATCGTGGTTCATATCGAGTCCTTCACAGATCTTAGCAATCTGTCGAGAACATTTATGAGAGGTTCACATTTGTGATCCTCGGTGAATGAATGGAAACTCCTGCCAGGGTCAACATTAAACACCGACAGCAGGTCGTCGGCAACTCCCCGTGGATTGCGCTTAGTGGTCTCAAATGGTCTACAGTCGTGAGGTGATGCTTCGGTGTACCTCAGCGACTCATCTGAATCGTAGGTGTACTTCGGTACATCGTGTTATCTCACTTGTGGGACTCCGATTCAGGAACGGCCTTTGTAAGAATTAGAGTTGTGTTTTCACACTATGCTGTTAACACTCTCGAAGTTCAAACTTGTAAGTGCCGGAATCCGCTTATTACTAACCGTTTAAATGTTTTCTTCTTATGGAAGCTCTGGAGCGGAATGATCGTGCAGATTCTTCTCATACTCACGCCAACATCATCACTAATGGAAGTTCTATCCAAAAGCAACACAACAGTCAGAATGATTCTTCGTCAATACAGAGAATCTACAAAGTTAAAGAGATTTAAAGAACTCCATCAAGATCTGAATTCCAACGTCAAAGAGCGTGTGAGCATGTTGAAGAACGACGTGGAGACACTTGTAGCAAAGCGAAGCACTGAGGCAGACTTGATGCAGACAACAACATACTATCACTTTCACCACAAAGAACAATGATCAAAGAACAAGGTTAATGATGACGTCAAAGCATAACCGTTCAAAGTAAACTATCTCTCTACACTCGGGAGATTGTTCAAATCAAGGCAATTCTTCTCACAAGAAAGAAGAATGTCGGAAGCGTCAAAGCTACTATTACATCAACGCCTTCACCGTTTTCATCACCAACACTTGAGTGTTTGTTACTCATATGTAATAACACTTGAGGGGGAGATTGTTGGAATCACTCCTAAACCTTATTCAAGTGTTAGTTACTCATATGTAATAGTTAGCTTAGTATGGCCTTTATGTTTGTTATTAGCCTTAAGCTTATGTAGAAGGCCCATGAGCTTAGGCCCAAGCCCATAGGAGAAAGGGAAGGAGTAGGTGTGTTGCCCTAGCTCCTTGCCTATAAATACCTTATGTAAACCTTCATTTGAAGGTTGGTTGTTCAAGTTATTCCTTTCACATATGCTCTACGCATAACCGTGTTCACTATATCGTGTGTGTGTGTTTGGTATCTTGTTCAATCGCCTCTCTATCTCTTATTTAAGCTTGTGTGGTAAACCTTGTGGCCTAACAACGAGCTTTCTAACAATTACATATACTTGAGGTAACCGACACTTTAACAACTGGATTTTCTAAATCCTAACAATCTCCCCCTAAGGGAGGTCACCTCAACTTACAATGACTACAAACAGATATTACATTTGATTGTTCTAGGATTCTTGATTAAGTTCTTTGCTCAGTAGCCCGTAGTCTTTGATTCTTCATGTTTTGCATCTTTGGTTAATCCAAGTGGAGGTCTTTAACTAATCCACGTGATGATGAGTTTTGAGCCAGCTTTGAGATCATCAGCTACCATGAATCTCTGACTCTTCCTTTGCAGTGTTGACATTATGTGATGTTGTTACATTGGACCGGCATGCTCACATTCTGGATCATGATTTCTTCTTATCAGAGTAGCGGAAGCTTTAGATTATTCATGATATTTGCAGCAGCGTAGCAGAAGCATGGAGTGAAAATATCAGAATCGTTGATGCACTTATCATGATTTCTTTAGAAATGAATGTGTTGTGTGAGCATGCGGCTATGGATTGACCTCTCCATTCTGATC
>OU343221.1:85657020-85811829 GCA_910596185.1 Chrysanthemum makinoi | reverse complement strand
AGCTGCAAACATTGGGTGTACCTGCATACAACAGTTAGCAATAAAGCGCAGAAAAGTGTCTTTGATCATTTTCGTTGAATTGAGGTACACGGCCCACGGTTCCCCATTGATCAGTACAAGTACTTCCTGTGATCAGGTATAATTCCGAAGAATCTCCTTGATAGGATTTCGCAGCTGCTCTAGCCGTTCTCAAACTAGAACGTCTCAAAGAAGACAACATGGAGTGAGTGAACCAGCAAATTGAGATTCACTGATTGATGAAAAGAGATTTGAAAAAAAAATCGTGTACAGCTCAATAAAAAGTGTTTTTGCAATACAACGAAGGTTTTAAGGAAAATCAATTATCAATCATAAACACCTTTTATTTTGAAATATTAATACACAGTCGATGTGCTAGAGAAAAGATTTTTAAGCACAACGACCGGTTTTTCAAAGGTATCCGTCAATCCATTTCCTGGACCAAGGTTGATTCAATAATGAATCGCCCCATTGTTTCAATCCAGTTGTCACAAGTTTGATCTATTGGATAGATCTCACATGTTACCTACCAAGAGCTTGTTTGATGTTGGCTCTAGAAGGATTTCCATCTTCATCGTGAATATTTTACATATCACTCAGATGTTCTGGCAATACCACAAGGATAATGCGTAGGACTCTTAAGATATAATATGACTTTCCACATTATGTGAAATAGTAAGTCTTCATTAATTTTGTGTCCTAATGAGATGTATTGATGATCTCGTGGCTCTAGACTCAATAGTGCACATTTGGTTCCTATGCCGGAGACTAGGGAGAGGGTCTCCTTCTTCAATATCAACAATCTCTAAGAGAAATTCGATAGATAATGTAGGTTCCCCGTGAGAATGAAACAATTTCTTTTAAAAGGAACTTGAGTAGCTTGGGAAGTTGTAGTGCAGTGCGTCACTGGGTCCATGACGTCTTGTCTTCAATACCGGTGTTACCTTAGTAACCACCAGTAGCATATGTATTGAACCCGGTTTCTGCCCTAAGGTTGAATTATTGGAGGGCTATTTCTTTTCACTCTTTTCACATTCAATTCTTTTTCATTCTTCAATCCCTTCAGTGCTTGCCGAGACTTCATAACTAGAACCTTGTTGGGTTTATTCCAGTACTAGCTCTGTCTCAGTCCGCACTCTTCCCATTTCTCATTAATCTCCTTTTTTTTCATCATACCTAAGGACTTCTACACTATCTAGTGGATTGTCCCTGGGTAGATCCCTCTGGCTCTGGCGGGATCTTGGGAACAAATACCTAACCTAACCATCCTTATATCTCCATACATAAAGTAAATTTGGTCGGTCTTTTTGGTATTGTTCTTCTACCATTGGAACCAATTGAAAACCATTTGAAAGTCAATCCAGGTACTTGTGATACATGATCAAAGCATTTTGTACCTGAGTTGTTTTTTGATATTTCAGAAAGAGCTCCCCCTTAACATGTGCAACGTATTTTTGAAATCGTTTTGGCACATGGAGGCAAGAGGAAGAATTCACTTCTTTGATCAATATTTTCTAAAAACTTCGAAATCACTTTCCCGATAAAAATTAGTATTTTAAATACTTTGTTAAAGATAATTTTGGGAAAGGATGTGGTTTTCAAAAAGTTGCTCCCCCTCAATATGTGCATCGAGATTCGAAAGTATTTTGCACATTTAGGGAGAACCTGCACTTAGAGGCAAATCAATCATGGTTCGATCCTTTTTGGTTTGATACAGATGCTCCCCCTTAACATGCGCATGGAAAATTTGAAATAGTTTGGCACATGTAGGGAGGAGAGCTTGCTAATCACGTAAAAAACCATTTATCGAATTATCAGTTTAAATCCAATTTAAATCACAAATTCTCCCCCGATCACAATTTTCAAATCCATTGAGATTTGTGGTCTCTATCGATTTAAATTAATTTTGAAAACTTTGGAGGAGAATTGTGACATGGTTTTGAAAAACATTTTAACTGATAAGGATCAGATTTTGAGACTTTAAACTCCAATGTTCAAGCATGCTTAAGTATCTAATGAAAACATAACATTAGCCAAGTTCTGAACCAATTGTGTAAGACACTGTAATTGTTTGACAAATAACCTTTTTGATTCAATAGAAATCATTCTCCCCCTCAATCAATGACATAAGTTGTTGATTGAGAGATAAAGATTTTGACAAATGACAAGTCCAGATGATTTTCAAAAATTGAGTCCGAGTTATTTTGCAAAGCTATTTAGTTTTCATTAGATAACAAATATTTTTCAGAAGAATTTATAGAAGGAAAAAATATTTGTGAAGGAAACATTTGTCTTTTTGGTGACAAACATTTGTTTTTAGAATCAGAGCATAAGATTTGAAAAGTAAGGTAATGCATGGCTCTGTTCTTTCTTTTAAAACGGGGTACAGTCTAAAATGACTATAAACCTTTGTTTTTCATTCTCTCAAAAAAAAATTTTTTTTTAAGCTTATATACATTCGAACTTCATCTAAAGACCCGTGTCATTCTTAGAGTGACAACTCAAATACCGTAGATGTTATCGAAGAATAGAAAAAGATGGGAATATATATATATATATATATATATATATATATATTTCTATTTTCTTTTTGAGGGTTTTATAATTTTTTTTTTTGAATAAATATTTACAAGAGATGGATGAAGAAAAACTTACTCCTCGTCTTCCTCTTGAAGACGTTTGAGTGTTTCCGGTTGTAGACTCTTCAGACCAAGTCGTGGAAGGATAAACTCAAAAAGTTCTCTAGGAAGAGCTTTGGTGAAGATGTCTGCTAACTAATATTCAGTCTCACAAAATATAGTTCCACCACACCGTTCTTCACTTGCTCCCTGACGAAATGATGTCGAATGTTGATATGATTTCTTGAATGTTGAACATTGTTGCATGAGAGAGCAATGGCACTCTTGTTATCACAATACAGAGGGATTTTGTTGAATTCAAAGCCATAGTCTGATAATTGGGATCTCATCCATAGGATTTGAGCACAACAAGATGACATGGCTATGTATTCTGCCTCTGTAGAGGATATAGAAGTACTCATTTATTTCTTTGAATACCAACTCACAAGCTTATCACCCAAAAACTGAGCACCTCCGGACGTGCTTCGACGTGTATCTTGACACCCTGCATGGGTAGCATCTGGAGAGGCTATTAGTGACATACCGGTGTCCTTCGGGTACCAAAGTCCCATGTTGATGGTTCCTTGGAGATACCGAAAGACCCGTTAAACCGCTTCAAGGTGCTTTTTGGTAGGCTTAGCCTGGTATCTAGCACACATGCATACAGCGAACAGAATGTCTGTTCTACTGGCAGTAAGGTACACCAGGGACCCAATCATACTACGATATTTAGTTTGGTTAACCATGATCCCTGAGTGGTCCTCATCCAGTTTAGTACGCTCCACCATGGGAGTGTCAACAGGGTCACAAGAATCAAATCCAAATTTCTTTAAGATTTCATTAGCATATTTAGATTGATTGATAAAAATGCCTCCGGGACTTTGTGAAATTTGTAATCCCAAGAAAAATGACATTTGTCCCATCATTGACATTTGAAATTTGGAGCCCATCTCCTTAGAAAACGGTCACATTCATTGGGGTCAGTCGAGGCAAAAATAATATCATCAACATAGATTTGAACATGAATTAAGTGTTTGCCAGACTTTCTGGTGAACAATGTCAGATCAACTGCTCCTTTGCTGAATCCATTAGATACAAGAAACTTCGATAGCGTGTCGTACCATGCCCTTGGAGCTTGATTCAAACCGTAAAGCGCCTTCTTTCAGATAGCGATAGACATGAGTAGGATGCTCTGGATTTAAAAAACCTTCAGGTTCGCTGACGTATACTACTTCTTTCAGGTCTCCGTTAAGAAAAACCGTCTTTACATCCATCTGATAGACTACCATGTTCTTACTTGCAGCGTTAGCCCGGAAGATTCTGATTGCCTCGATACGTGTAACTAGAGCAAATGATTCTTCAAAGTCAATACCCTCCTCTTGATGGTATCCTTTTGCAACCAATCGAGCCTTGTTCTTTAGTACATCACCATGCTCATCAAGTTTTAATTTGAAGATCCAGTTTAGAGCAATGATCATAGCACAGTCAGGAGCAGGTACTAATTCCCATACATCTAGTCGATCGAATTCATGAATTTCTTCTTGCATGGCATTGAACCAGCTGTCTTCAGTCATGGCAGTTTTAACATCCTTTGGTTCGACCTTAGATAGTACGGAGTTGAAGAAGCATCACAAGGCATCAGTTGCAAGTTGTTTACGCGTGGATACTAGACGAGAAGGGTTTCCAATGATGTTGTCCAATGGATGGTCATGTGTCCATTTTATAAGGTGTTCGTGTGGTTGTTGTTGAGGAACTGAAGTAGCAGAGTTTGGATCTCCTAATGACGATGGTTCTGAAGTTGGTTCAGGAGCAAATATGTTCTCAAATGGAGCATCTTCGAGAGTAGCAAAGGGGTTATCTCCATCATAGGTGCCAGAAACAATTCCATGATGTAAACTCGATGATTGAGGATTTGATGATGAGGATGAATGATCTGCAGTAGGCGCATCTAGACTCAATGACATAGAAACTGAAGGGTTATCTACGTTGATTGGGTTAGGGGCAGCCTCTGTTGATGGATTTGACTGATCATTAGCAATAGGCTCATAGTGTTCATCAAACATTGGATCAAATAATTTCTTCAAATCATCTTCCGAAGGGGTATATATGGAATTGCTTGTGAGGGGTTATGTACAAGAGAAGAACTAATGGGATTACTTAATGAATGTTGAGATGCGGGTCCAGAACTTGATTGTCCTGGAGCCATTTTCCCGGTCAGCTCGTTGAACATGACATGAATAGTTTCCATGATATCTTGGGTTCTTTTGTTGTAGATTCGATAACCCTTCCTGTTTGGTGCATAACCTACAAATACTCCAATGTCCGCCTTAGCTTTTAATTTACCTAAATATTGACCATCATTCGTTGGATAACACAAAGCACCAAACACACGAAGGAAAGAGAGATGAGGTTTTCTATTGTGGACAAGTTCGTATGGAGGTTTTCCATGAGTGATGTGGATGAGAGAACGATTTTGGGTGTAGCAAGCAGTGGTAATGGCTTCAGCCCAGAGAAACATTGGAACCTTTGAGTAAATTAGCATAGTTCTTGCGGCTTCCACAAGAGTTCGATTTCGTCTTTCAACTACACCGTTCTGTTGAGGAGATCGTGGAACACTTCTTTGATGACTGATTCCAATGCTTTCATACAACCGACTTAGTTCTTTGTTAACAAACTCAGTTACATTGTCCGTTCGGATGATTCTAACAGTCTTGTTAAGTCGAACCTGCAGCTGTTTGATAAGTTTAATGATGACATCTGGAGTTTCATCCTTTGTCCTCAAGAACTTAACCCAAGTGAATCGAGAGTAGTCATTAACAACGACTAACACATACTTCTTTCCATTAATTGTTTGCACTTTCATGGGTCCACACAAGTCCATATGAAGGGTATGAAGAACTTCCATAACTGAGTTTGCGGGTTTGGGTTTGTGGGCATATTTCTTGCTTTTTCCGAATTGGCATGCTGAACAAAGATGATCTTTTTCATACTTTAATCTTGGTAAGCCTCTTACTAGGTCTTTTCTGGAAAGGTCATTAATGGTGCCGAAGTTCAAGTGATTGAGACGACGATGCCATAACCATGAATTTGTTTTCGAAGCCTTTGACAACAAGCAGATTGGAGAAGACTTCATCATATCTTCAATAGAGATGGTGTATAACTTTGTACCACGTGTACCTCTTAAAAGTTCCACACCATCAAGTTCTCTAACGAAACAAGTATGTTTTCTAAAAGCCACTTCTAAATCAAAATCGCAGAATTGACCGACAGAAAACAAATTATGACCAAGACCTTCAACATAGTATACCCAGGAAATTACACTGTCACCAACCACATAATCTCCATAACCCATAATTGCCCAAAAATGGTCGTTCCCGAATCTAACAGTCCCGATAAATTTACTCACGAAGTTCATGAGCCGCGAGCGATCTCCAGTCATATGCTTGGAACAGCCTGAGTCCAGGTACCACAGAATGATTTGAACGACATGCAGTTAGAAAACGAGATTGGAACATCCACATCAGAAACCGAGTCAATACAATCATTAGAGGTAGATGCTAGGCTAGTAGAAATAGTATATCTATTCAAAGTATGTTCACTTCTTAAGGGTATAGTTCTACCAGTGGGCATCCATTTCCTAATGGGCATTGATCTAGATAATTTAGGGCACAACTCATTAAGATTGAATTTATGGCCAGTAGGAATCCAATGATAACCTACATTACTAAATTTTCTTCTTGTTGGTTTCTAATGTTTTCTAGCCCTCTTCCTCCTTGGTCTTCTGACCTTTTTATCCTGTTGTCTAGTGTTAACCATTTTAACAGGAAATTTTGCAGTGTTACACATCTCTTTCACAACACATTCATGATTAATACCAGAAATCAAGCATTCATTACATGTTTTGCTAATAGTAGCAAAATTCGAATTAATTACAGTACGCTTATAGCTAATACTAGAATCAACACGATTCGTTTTATTCAAATCAAACTTAATGTTCCTAGGGTGGTCTTCTACTCCCATCCATTGATCACTCTTAGCTTGCGAGGTCCTATCTTGCTTTGTATTGCCTGGAGGCTTTGACCCGCTTGCTTTTGTACCACTGATTACTCCTGTAGAGGGAATTATGGGAACATTAGTTGGTTTTTCTACTTTTTGCATTCCTGATCTAGAAGTGCTGGGATCTGAAGTACTTATAGGCACATCAAAGCTCACATGCTTGACTTTCGGCATAGAGTAAGGCATAGAATGGGTTGCATACTTAGCACTAGGCATAGAACAAGGCATCACAGCTTTATCTTTCTCACATAAGGATTTAGGACATGTTGCTCTTAAACATTCTAACAGCTCCTAAGATCGTTTGGCATATAAGCATACATACCTAATTTCACTATCAAGTGGCTTATTTATGCAATCCACTTCTACAATCTCACGGAGACATTCAAGACTATCCTTAAGGTGGCAGAAATAGTTATGAAACACAAGTTCATTATTTCTAAGATGAGGAGGAATGTATTTAACAATCACTATATATTTAGAATCTGCAGATGCCTTTGATGCAACATTCTCATTAAAAACTAGTGGCATTTTCCCTTTTACCTAACTCTTCAGATTCTCAATTTCCTTTTGTAACGAAGTTATTTTTTCATTGTTTTTGTCACGAGTGACTTTCATTGAATCGTATAACTCTTTGAAGTGTCATTTGACCTTTTCATTTTCTTCTAGAAAACTCTCATTTTCTTGTTGTAATACGTTAATGATGTTTTGAAGATGAAAATTTTGAGAAAATTGAGAATCTAAAGGAGGAGGCATTTGGGAGCCAGTTACATTGTTCTTTTCACCCTTTAATATTGAAATTTGGGTTTTCAACTTTCTGATCGTGTTACAATGAGCTCGAATCTGTTCGTCACGTTTGTTTATTTCAAAAACTGCATCAAACTCTGGAACATCCGAGGATATCTTGATGTTTGAGGTTTTAACATTTTCTTTGAGATGTTGATATTTTAGTTGCAAATCAAAATGTTCAACTTCCAGCTTAGAAAAGTGTTTTACCAAATTATCATGATCATCCTGGTCAATTTTCTCATTTAGTTTTGAGTTTTTGTTTTCAAGCTCAATGACACGATCATAGGAAACTTTCAAAGCAACAGATAATTCATGAAATTGAGAAGCATTAATAGAATACTTAGTAACAATATAAAACACATCTTGAGCCACACAACTCGATATCAAGTTCTCATTTAAGATATGCAGATTCTTCCTTTCAATTTCGTTATATTTGAGTTCCCGCTCATAATTATTGACCTCATATATCATTTCATCAAATTTCTTTTCCATTTCTTTAATCTCTGAGTCTATCCCCTTTTGTTTGGAATTGGAAATTCCATAGTGAAGTATCGTTCACCCCAAATATAATCTAGCATAAGTTAGCTTGTAGACGTATCGTTATTTACTATTTATTAGATTAGTTTTAGTGTAGATTAGTTTAGAGCAACACCGTGGAGGAAGGACGGGTCTTTACCCACTGTAAACCTGATCCACAAGCCGTCAGAAGGTCGTTTAGTTTGTAACTATAAATACCCTTCCCACTAAGGGAAGGGTGGTGCTTTTTCTCATAATCTAACATTGTATTTTGTATTACAACTCTCTAACAAGAACACCCTCTCATCTCTTTCTCTCTCTAAACCATGGCATACTTGATTCATCACCATCCAAGGCCACCCGAATCATCATCAAAACAATATTTAAGATCCTACAAATGGTACCAGAGCCAAGGTTATTGTGTTGTGTCGATTTATAGTGGTTTTTGATTCTTGTTAAAACTATTTTTGTAGTTTTGATTGGCCGGAAAATTCTTTTCCGTTTATTATTTTGGTAAACAGTTTCTCAACAAGTTTTAGTATCATGTTTTGGTTCATAAATCATGGTCCAACATCCTTACATATCTGTCTTGGTCAGTTTTATGTCCAAACTGCATCTTTCTTGTGATTTTTGTACCATATCGTCGAATTTTCGTGGTCAAATTGTGGCCAAACATTGAAAAAAAAATGGGTCACATGATGAGTTCTTATGATGCTTTTATGGGTTATATGAATCTGGTCATTTTCTTGGTCAATCAAGGGTCAAAATGAAGCATATTTTAAGCTATTTTCTGGGTTTGTATGAAGATGGTCAGAAAATGGTCGGAATAAATCGCCAGAGCAAAAAGTCAAAAGTGACTTGTCTTGACAAGTTGTCCAGATTCATTGTATTCAAAGCGAGTTGACTATTGAGTCAACTGCAGTAGATACTTGTCAAATTTGTTTTAGGCGATTTGTCATTCTTGAATGACAAAAACGATTTGTCTAAGTTGTTAAATTGTCAAGCGAGTTGTCTAGAATTAAAAAGCGATTTGTGTGTATAAAAAGAAGCGATTTGACTCATATTGATGAGACTTGACTCATGACCCTTGACTGAAGCGACTTGTTAAGAATGAGATGAAGAAGAAAGACTCAAATCTACAGCACAAACCTACAATTACAATCATTTAATCCCTAGATCTCAGACTTCTTTTTCTGTGTTTCTCAAAGTATTTTTCATACCTTGGAGAGGAAGATAACATGAAACCAACATCTTCATAGATCCACAACAAGAATTAAACATGATCTCAGTCAACTTCCTTCCTTCTACTCAAGTTTTACAAAGTAAAAGAAGTTTATCATCATAAATCTATTTGTCATCTCAATATCCGAAACTAATTTCAAAGAAAATAACAAGAATGTTACTTCTCTTCAGTTGATTCATTCCATAAGGTAAAACAAGCTTCACATGTATTGGTCGGATAAACGAAATCAAATGATGACATAAATCTCGGTATCATTCTTCGTGTGTTTCAATGAGTCATCAGGCCTCGAAGGGCGTTCCACACAAAAGAATACACTCATCACAGATCTCTACTTAATATCTCAAAACAAAAAATGAAAAGGTTAATTGATCTCAGCTTTGATTCTTTTGTGTGAGGTTCATCAAACACAGACCCTTAAAATCTATACACAAAAGAGCGTGTGCTTCATGGATCTAAAACGTTTTTTTGCTAATATCCGAATCTAAAAGGAATGATATTAACAAGTATGTTAACTCATGTCCTTGGTTCATTTGTGACTCAATAACAACAACAAAAGAACGAGATGAAGAACCTACCTTGGTGACTCGCATCTAACCATCCCTGTGGCTTAGACGAACCATGTCTCTTGCCAACCCTGTGGCTCCCTCATTCTAAGGTTAAAAGGTCGTGTTATAAGTAATCTTGTATACTTGAGACCCATCCTAGGATCATGTATCTCCAAAGCTTCTTGTATACGGGGAATATTATGACTGAGGATTAAGTATTTTTGGAGTGGAGCGTGTGGGGATGAGGTGATTGAGAAAGAGGCGTATGTTTTTCTCTTCTCAGATCTGATTTATGAAAGTTGAATGTGGTAGGCGTTAGTTTATCTCAAAGCGATTTAGGGTTAGGATAACAAATGTGCTGGTAGGGTTGTGTATCTTATACTCGTTTGTATAGCTGGGCCTATAAACCGTTTATATCACTTATCTCATGTGTTGCATTTGGATCGGATGTACTACTTGTGTATGGATCGGGCCTCACTCAAATTTTGGATCGGGTTATGCTGTTTCTTGACATTGGACTTTGGCTTCTCAATTGGACTGGATCGGGATATTACATTTGAATGTGGGCTGATGGATCTCGTGTGATGCCGAGTTATGTTGGACTGTGCTAACAACAGTACTAAATGTAATTGAGTTAACAATTTTTGTTATGCGAATATTCTCATTCACAAGAATTGTTGGTTACAATTATTTAAGGATGATTTTAAGTGTGGTATTTTGGTCGGATAAATTTTCACGGAGGGATACATTCACGGCTTGAGCTAACATTTGATGAAAAATAACTACGGGGTTTTTATACGGTATTATTGATGCGAAATTTAAGTGACGTTATCTCCATATGTGGTCATTACTATTAGCCGGTGAATCAAAGGAGGTTCGTTTACAGCAATTCTATTGAGATATTCGACGCCACAGAATGTCAATGATACTTCACAGTCTAAGCAAAATCTTTCAAGAATATTCAGCGTCAGTCATGATTTTTCAAGATGTTTGCTTATGACAAGAACTTCTTGTGCAAATGGTCGTACACGTTATGATGCTTCCGAAAGTTCGAAACCATCATGGGGGAGAAACATGTACTTTGATGTGTTACAGTTAACCTCCAGGGAAAAGTAGTGTATACTACTCGACTTAGTATGGTTTGTGAAGTTGTCTACATATGGGTAAAGAATTGGTGATGATATTGTTGATGTTGGATAATGAACCGTTAATGAACCAAATGCATGTTCCCCTAAAACAGACATTCACATAAACCAAAATTGTCATAACATATTCAAGGTGACATTGTTTACGGTTTAGTCTTGATTTTGTAAAATCCCGTGAAAGAATCTATTTCTCGTTTTAAATCATAGACTTGTAAAATCCCGTGACAATGGAATCATCCCGGTAATAGTTAAGTGTATTTCCGGATCTATCTTACGGTTTATTCTTGGTTTTGTAAAATCCCGCGAAAGAAACTATTTCTCGGTTTAAACTATAGAATTGTAAAATCCCGTAATGATGGAACCATCCTGGAGAAAGAAAAGTGTATCTCGGGATCTTATTTGATGCTGGTGCTACTGTTTCTTCTTCAAAGAAGGGATAAAGGGTGTACCTCATGAATTGGATGGTTGTTTGGATGTACTTCATGACAGTTGGGTTATTTCAAAGTTTTACGGGGTTATGTGCTCTTAAACCATGGTCGGGATGAAACCATTATCACAGTTCACCTAAAACGTAAAAGGAGGCTAGATTTAAGCTTTTAACCACAAGATGTGACAACGGCGTTAATTCAGTATTATTTATTTGAAGTTGAAGTGAAATATCACGGGCGGGTGTACTTAGTATCTGAGGGTATCGGGGATGGTTGGATGAAGATTCTTCAAGATCCTTGTTCGAGTTTTTTTATCAAAAACGAAGACTTGAAAATCTAGTTATTGTTGGGTGACTTTTTCCTTTTCTTTTACCACTTGGGGGAATCGGGCTCTTACCACCACAAAATAACTATCACTTTAAGGAGTTACGTTGTAGTGCTCAGTGTCACATTCAATTGTGGATTTTCAAGAGGTGATGTACGTCTTATACTTGATGGTTGGTTGGATGAAGAGTATAGAGTACTTAGAGATTCAATGGAGGATGAAGTCTCGACACCGCTCTTTGTTACATTTGTGCAAGTTTAAGTCACGAGTTCGGGTTAGTTTACCTCAGGGTCAAATTCATCATATTGGATTTTCTCCATCAGTTGTCACGACAAAGAGCCTACTGAATGATAATGGGGTTGATATCAAGTTTTCCAAGAGAGGTAGAAAAGAGAGAGATAATGACGTCTGTTCACATCAGTTCAGGCCTCGTACTTCATCATTATGGCGTCTGTAGATAACTCTTCAGGCCCCGTTCCTCAAAGAAAAGTGTATGCCTCAGTGCGCTTTATCTTCAGAAGAAGAGAAATCTTCATTTTTATGACCATTCTCATCGACATTCTTCATCAACAAGCTTCATGTTTTTCCATGCTCATTCAATTCTCAAGTGGATCTCAGTTCATGGGTATATATTCTTATTCACTTGCTCAATCAAAAATGGCAAACTTCATTTGCAATTTTTGAGGGGGAGAAGAGTGAATATACTACATGTTGATGGATGCTTGAGTTATGGTCATACGACTCTCCAACGCCTAATGTCTTCACTCACTTGGATAACTGGAATTTACTATTTGGGATTCATTGTTTTTCAAGATATGTTTGATGAGTACTTCAAACCTCCAATGAATGTTGATCACCCAGTTTCTGAAGCTCATGCTCCGGTTCCTACTGACTCAACTGGGTCACCATCTAAGAAGTACTTCTCAGAATTCTCAAGAAACCTTATCTCCAGTTATTTCACAAGGCATTGATAATGACTATCAAGATATTGTAGTTGCACTATTGAATAATGATCCGCTCTTTGGTATTCCTTTGCCAAATCTGCACGGATTATTGTTCATGAATAATGATCCGCTCTTTGCTATTCCTTTGCCAAATATTCACGGATTATTGTTCTTCTCATTGTGCACGCTATAAATCAACCACATGAACATTAAGGAAAATGACTACCTCATCCGCTTGAAGACATTATTGGTGAATCTTCCAGATCAGTCTCTACATGTATACCTTTAGGAAGAATGCATTGATGTTGAGGAATCATTTGTTTCGGTTCATTCAGTGGGTCAATGTACATCTGATTGTATGTTTTCACGTGCTGGGCATTTGACACAAGTTGATGACTTCAGAGTTAATCATTTATCACTTATTTGAGATTGAATTTGACTTTCAACAAAGGCGTGTTCTTATTTGATAACTTGCTCGGGCTTAAGAATGTGAGTTGAAGACTTGGTTTATCTAGTTACCAGCAGTCGGGATGGATGGTTGAAGACCTGGTTAACTATCACTATTAGGAGTTACGTTGTTTTTACTCAGTGTCACACGCATATGACGGTGTGGATAATCACAAGAGGTGTTAATGTCTCATACTTTATTTGAGTAGTGAGTACTTTGAGATTTTCTTGAAGCATACATTCTCGACACCGTTCTTCAATCATTAGGTGCAAGCTTAAGATACAAATGTGGGGAATTCAACTTCAGGCTCAAGTTTGGTATATCGGGTTTGCTTCATCACTGGTCACTTCAAGTTGTCCACATATGGGTTAGTAAAGATAGTCGGAGAGAGTTTCTGTTGCAGTTGATTCTCACAAGATACATTTGAGCTAATTGTGTTCTTCTCTATTTCAAGTATATGAGTGTATTATGTTTTGCTGATTCTGAGGTATGAAAACCAGCAAGGGGGAAGGAGACATACATCTAAACACACAATGAGTACATGTGATGAACTTAATAATTCTTCTCTATTGAAGTAATCCCAGGAAAGACAAATGTCATAACCGCAGAGAAACTCATTGTTTAACTCGTAGCCTTTGGTGTGTTATTACAACTATTTGGGGGAAGGATGTATTATTCCAACCATTTGGGGGGAAGTGGTCTCTGGATACTTTTGGTATGTGTTAGCTCAACTATCAGTAAGAACAAATATGAGAAGAATTTTTGGAGCGTGAGATGATATTGCTTATCGACATCTTTGTTAGGAATTAGAAATTCCAGGTATTAAAGAGTCGGTCACCTCAAGTATATGTAATCGTTAGAAAGCTCGTAGTCATAGTACTTTTATGTTAAGTAGTATTTAGTTTAGTAACACCGTGGAGGACGGACGGGTCTTTACCCACTGTATGCCTGATCCACAGCCCGTTGTGTGGCGTTTTATTGTAAGACTATAAATACTCTCTACCTTTAATACGAATTTTCTTTCTCTCACTAAAGTTCCCTAAACCTCTAACTTTCTCTCTCTAGAATTCCACTTATACGCCACCTTGTTGTTATGGTTTGATGTGTATGTGAAAACTTATATCTAACAATTGGTATCAAGAGCCAAGGTTAGATCATATCTTGCACATCTTTGGATTTCTAGTGGTTTTTAGGTGGTTTTTGAGTTTGAAAAAGTTTAGTGGTTTGTGCATCATTTGGTTGATTTCTTGTGTTAAAGTTTGGATTTTGTTAGTACTTTTATGTTTAGAATCATCACAAGTGTGTAGGTTTTCATTTGGTAAGCTTGAATCATCTTGGTTGGGTTGTTTTTGGATTGAAAAGTGATGTTTATGTGGTTTTTTCTTGCTAGCGACTTAACACACGGAATACTTTCTTCGTAGCGACTTGCTTTACAAATTTGTAGCGAGTTACAGTTTTAGACCTAGCGACTTAGATCTAGCGAGTTACAGTACAAGTAGTGGACTCTCCACTACGGGTAGCGACTTGGTGGTAGCGAGTTGCTCTTTAGCGACTTGTATCTTTAGCGACTTGAGTAGCGAATTTCTGCCAAAATTTTGCTAGCGACTTGAGCCTTAGCGAGTTACTACTTAGCGACTTGCATTTGTCTGGCGACTTGGGACTCTAGCGACTTAGTGGTGTAGCGAATTAAGTGTTAGCGACTTGGTGCATTATCTTCTAGCGACTTGGGTGATTGCTTACGGTTTTCTCTTGATTTAGTAAAATTCCGTGAAAGAATCTATTTCTCGGTTTAATCATAGAGTTATAAAATCCCGTATTATCTGTTAACATGTCTACCAGCGTTCCTACTATCATCTCCACTGTTGCAGAGGATGTTCAAGCGGTAGGTCGATACTCGTCCACCCATGCTTGACAGGCCGACTACGATTCTTGGGCTCAACGAATCAGATTGTACTGCCTTGGAAAGGAAAATGGTGTCAACATTCTTAAATCCATTGATGAAGGACCATATCGAGTTGAGACGACTAGAGACATACTTGATACTAATGAAGATGGTACTCCTGTTTACGGAATGGACAAACCTAAAATGTATGATGAGCTTGATGATAAGGAGAAAAAGAGATTCGATGCAGATATCGGGGCTTCAAACATTGTTCTTCAAGGTCTTCCTAAAGACATCTACAAGCTGATCAATCACAACACCGATGCAAAGGCAGTTTGGGATAATGTTAAGATGCTTCTCTCAGGTTCAGAATTAACTATGGAAGACAGAGAATCCCAACTCTATGAAGAATTTGAACACTTCAAGATGAAACCAGATGAGAATGTCTATGAGTATTATGTGAGATTTCATAAGTTAGTGAATGACATGAGGAACATCAGAATGACTATGCCTAACATTCATTTGAACTCAAAATTTGTGAACAACATGAATCCCGAATGGCACAAGTTTGTTACCACTGTGAAGCTCACTAAAGGATTGAAGAATACAAACTATGAGCAACTCTATGCCTTCCTCCTTGAGAATGAGAGACATGCTATGTTTGAAAAATTGATTCTCAATCAGTTCAAAACCAACGAGGGAGAGACAAGCTCGTCTAATGACTCAACTGGCTTCTACTCAAACATCGGAATCACAACCAAAGCTTCACAAGTCATACCCTTGGGTAATGGTAATCACAAACTCATTCCTATGTTCAAACAAGTTGATCTGATGCACGTGGGTAACTTCATTAATCAACTAGCTCTTCTGATTAGTCAAAACATGAATTCTCTCCCACATACCAACAACAACCTCGAGAACGACATCTAACCCACACAATCAAGCCACTGTTAAAGATGGAAGGATCGTGGTGCAACCAGTTCAGGAAAGACGGTATGATCAGGGAAGAGGTGGAGCTGGTAGAGGTTATGTTGGCAATCGGATCGAGGAAGGAATGGTAACCAAGGTCAAGCTAAGCCGATCAAATGCTATAACTGTGGTGGTGTGGGACACATTGCAAGCGCACATCTCCAGCGTCCACGAATCTGATTACTTGAGATAAGATCTCTTGGTACAAGCTCGGGACAATGGTGCTGCTTTGGATGAAGAGGAATTGCTGTTTCTAGCTGAGGGCAATGCCAAGACCTATGATGCAGATGTGGATGAGCAGCCTATTCAGGAGATAGGTCACAATCATCAGAATGCCTTTCAAGTCGCTGATTGTGATGCATACGACTCCGATGTGGATGATGGACCTACTGCACACACAATTTTTATGGCTAGCATTTCTCCAATGGTTTCTCCCAAGGTCTCTTCTTCACCACTAGCTGGCCCATCCCAAGACAAACTCATCTTAGAGGTATTAAAACTATCGATAATCTTGATGTGCAAAAGATGCATGACAAAGTACAATCAAGCTGAAACTATTGAATCAAATGTTGAAAATATGGGTAATATCGATATTATCCCATATGATCAATACGTGAAACAAAGTGAAAGTGAAGGTGTACCAAGTGATGCATCTTCTGCAGTCAACAATGACTATGTTTTTGATGAATACACTGCATGTGCCCCTGATGATTCCGTAATTTTGAACTAAATGCCTATAAAGAGCGTGTTGCTATTTATGAACAACGTGCAAAATTTGAGTTGACCACTCGTGGCGGAAATGGATGACCAAGTGCGTGCAGTCATTAGAAAAAGTAATTTTAGAGAAGAAGTATTGAAACAAGAATTAAATTCCTTGCAAGAAAAACTTTCTAAAACCGCTAAGCAAAAACAAGAACTTCAAGAAAATGTGAAAATGCTTAAGCAAGAATTTAATGCAAAGGAATCAAAACTCTTGAGAGATTTTTCTAATCTGAAAAATTTGAAAAACAAACTTGAAAACAAGTTGTACATACAAGGAAACACCATTCAGATTGCTCACATGGTCACTAAACATAGAGTTCTAAGCGATAAGCATAGTGTTCCCATAATTGATAAACCCAACCACGAGATGCGGAAAGATAGCTAAAGCAGCTCAAAGTGTGATCTATGATGGCAATGAGATTCTTAAACCGAGACAGAAACCTAGTTCGTTGAGTGCGAGGAAGATAAGAAATCAGATGAAGTCACTAGGGAAAGGATGAATAAAAAATTAGATAATCCTAAATGCAAAGAGAAAAAATAATTATCACTCCCCATGACTACAAGAAGGAAAACTGGATTTCCTTGAACATGTTTAAGCCTCGGACATTGTTGACTCCCGAACAAGTTTTCTGGAAAAAGGATTTAGATAAGCAGAAAGTTGAAAATATTGTTGAAACAAACCCTCCCCTATGGAAAATGCCTAGAGCGAGTGTGTATCCTCCTAATACACCAATGCATCTTGTTCCTAGAACAATTGCCACTAAAAGCAAGACCTTAATTAGCCAATATGTTATATTTCAACTATTTGTTGATTTTGAGAAAACTTGCAAGAAAAGGATCACACCCCCTGGTATAACGGAAGGAGAAAGGGGTTTTGAGCAAATGAAAGAATGTTATTTAACCGAGGTCATGCCTTTCTTTAAACTTCTAAAAGATCACTTTGAGAGTCTTAAAAGGGGATAGAAACTGATATCAAGGGAATGGAAAAGGAATTTGATGCAATGGTAGTTGAAGTTAGTGATTATGGGCGTGCACTAAAATATAATGAGATTGAGAGGAAGAACTTGCATACCTTAAATGAGACTCTTATTCCTGAATGTGTTGCTCAAGATATCTTTTCACTTTGCTTCAAATTGCTCTATTAATGCTTCCAAATTTCATGAACTATCTGTGGCCTGAAAGTCTCCCATGATCGTGTCATTGAGCTTGAAAAAACTAATTCTAAACTAAGCGAGAAAATTGAACTGGATGATCACGACAATTTGGTTAAACATTTTTCTAAACTAGAAGTTGAGCATTTTAATTTACAACTCAAATATCAACATCTCAAAGAAAATGTCAAAACTTCAAATATCAAGACATCTTGAGATGCTCCAGAGTTTGATGCAGTTTTTCAAATTAACAAAGCGTGATGAACATATTCAAGCTCATTGCAACACGATCGAGAAAGTTGAAAGCCCAAATCTCTCAATTAAAGGGTCAAACGAACAATATGACAGGCTCCCAAATGCCTCCTCCTTTAGATTCTCCGAATTCTCAAACTTTTCATCTTCAAAACTTAGTTGATGCCTTACAAAAGGAAAACAAGAGTTTTCTAGAAGAAAATGAAAAAGTTAAGCGACATTTTAAAGAGTTATATGATTCAATAAAAGTCACCCGTGACCAAAACAACGAAAAATAACGTCTTTACAAAAGGAAATTGAGAATCTGAGAAGTCAGGGAAATGGGAAGCTGCCACTTGTTTTCAATAAGAATGTTGTCTCAAAATCACCCTTAGATTGCAAATACACTGTGACTATTAAATATATTCCTCCTCATCTTAGGAATAATGAACATGCTTTTCATGACTACTGTGCTCACCTTAAGGATAGTCTAGAATGTCTCCGTGAGATTGTCGAAGAGGATTTCATTAACAAACCTCTTGATAGTGAAATTAGGTTTGCTTGCCTCGAGGCCAAAGCGATCTCAAGAGCTGCTTGAATGTGTAATTGCAACATGTCCAAAACCCTTAGGTGAAAAGGCAAAGCTGTGAAGCCTTGTTCTATGCCTAGTGCCAAACAAGAAATCCGTTCTATGCCTAAAGCCAAGCATGTGACCCTTGATATGCCTTGTTCCATATCTAAATTCAAGCAAGCAACCTGTGATGTGCCTCCTAGAATTTCGGATCCCAGCACTTCTAGACCAGGAATGCAGAAAGTAGTGAAGCCATGTAATGTTACCATCATTACTTCTAGATGTTAAGATTGACACTAAAGTTAGCGGGTCAAAACCTAGAAGCTATGCAAAGAAGGATAGGATTACGCAAACTAAAAGTGATCATGATAAGGAAGTAAAAGAACACCATAGGGACAAGAAGTTTGATTTGAACAAAAAGAATCATGTTAGTTCTAGTATTAGCTCTAAGCTTACTAAAATTAATTCGAGGCCTTATGCTGTCTGCAAAACATGTAAAAATGTTTAATTTCTGGTAATCATGATAAATGTGATATGTTATCTCTAAGGTCTAAGATTCATAACCCAGTTAAGAAAGTTTGGAGAGCGAAACAGATTAAGCAATCATGGAAACCTACAGGGAAGGTTTTTACCAATGTAGGATTTCATTGGAAGCCAACATTCGAATATTCACGAATGGCAAACCTTGCCCCTTAACTAGATCCACTATGCCTAGAGTAGTGCACATTAAGGTTTGGAAGCCAAGCGGTAGAATAATCCCATTAAGCACAAAATGTCCCTCGACTAAGTCTGATGCTTCTACTAGCTTAGCTCCTAGTGACAATGACATTGCACCTAGGGTTTCTGCCGATTCAAAGATTGTTTGTGCTAACCAAAAGGACCCCATGAGCACGTGGGGATCCAATTTTTCCAATTCTCTGTCTTAGATCATTTGTCCAAAGCGGAGTCGTACAAGTCGTCCCTTGGTATTTGGATTGGGGCTCTAAACATATAAATGGGCTCTAAACAATGACGTTTGTTCACATCGAGTTCGGGCCTCATACTTCATCATTATGGCGTCTGCGAGATAACACTTGAGGCCCGTTCCTCAAAGAAAAGAAAAGTGTACGCTTCGCGCTTTATCTTGAAGAAGAGAAATCTTCATGTTTATGACCATTCTCATCGACATTCTTCATCAACAAGCTTCATGTTTCTCCCATGCTCATTCTGTCATCAAATGGATCTACATTCATTAATGTATATTCTTATTCACTTGCTAAATCAAAAATGGCAACTTCGGATGCAATTTTTGAGGGGGGAGAAGAGTGAATATACTAAATGATGATGGATGTTTGAATAATGGTTATACGACTTAAAGTTTGATGACTCTCACTCACTAAGGATAAATGGGATTTATGAGAAGAGTGAATATACTAAATGATGATGGATGTTTGAATAATGGTTATACGACTTAAAGTTTGATGACTCTCACTCACTAAGGATAAATGAGATTTATGAAAAGAGTGAATATACTAAATGACGATGGATGTTTGAATAATGGTTATACTACTTAAAGTTTGATGACTCTCCTCCAACGCCTAATGTTTCACTCACTAAGGATAAATGGGATTTATTGTTTGGGATTCATTGGTTCAAGATATGTTTGATGAGTATTTACAATCGCTAGCGAATATTTGATGATCATAAAAGAATATGTGATTCATGAGTTCAAGATATGTTTGATGATCATCAAAGTACAACTTCAGACTACTCAAAAAGCCCAATCTTCAGTTATTCCTCAAGGCGTTGATAATGATTATCATAATATTGCGGTTGCACTCATGAATAATGATCCGCTCTTTGGTATTCCTTTGCCAAATCTTCACGGATTATTGTTCATGAATAATGATCCACTCTTTGGTATTCCTTTGCCAAATCTTCATGGATTATTGTTCCTCACATCGTGCATGCTATAAATCAACCACATGAACTTCAAGGAAAATGTCTACCTCATCCTCTCGAAGTTATTGGTGTATCCTCAGATCGATCTCTACATGAATACTTTTAGGAAGAATACATTGATGTTGAGGCATCATTTGTTCAGGTTCATTCAGTGGGTGAATGTACATCCGGTTGTATGTTTATTCACATGTTGGGCATTTGACACAAGTTGATTACTTCAGAGTTAATCATTTATCACTTATTTGAGATTGAAGTTGACATTCACAAAGGCGTGTTCTTATTTGATAACTTGCTCGGGCTTAAGAATTTGAGTTGAAGGCTTTTGTTTATCTAGTTACCGGTCGAGTGGATGGTTGAAGAACTGGTTAACTATCACTATTAGGAGTTACGTTGTTTTACTCAGTGTCACATGCAGATGATGATGTGGATAATATCAAGAGGTGTTAATGTCTCATACCTTGTTTGAGTGTGAGTACTTAGAGATTTGCTTGAAGCATAGATTATCGACACCGTTCTTCCATCTTTAAGTGCAAGCTTAAGACACAAATGCGGGAATTCGACTTGAGTTTCAAGTTTGGTATATTGGGTTTTTCTTCAACAATGGTCACTTCAAATTGTCTACATATGGGTTGATAAAGATAGTCAGAGAGAGTTTATGTAGCAGTTGATTCTCACATGATTCATTTGGGCTATTTGAGTTCTTCTCACAAGATTTCAAGTTTTTGGATATATTATGTTTTCTTGATTACGAGGTATCAAAACCATTTGGGGGAAGGATATATTATTCCAACTATTTGGGGAAGTGGTCTCTGGAGACCTTTGGTTTATGTTACTTCAGTGTTCAGTTGGAAGAAATGTAAGAAGAATATTTGGAGCGTAAGATGATCTTCTATCGACATCTTATATACGGTTTATGATAAAGTGCTTCTGGTTATATGCACAACATGTTCACTTGATCGAGCTAATTCAGGTTATTTGAGTTGACATCCACGAGAGATGATTAGTGACTCAACATGTTACATGGATGTCATCGTCTCTACTCTTGTTGGGTACATGTGTACATTATGTGCTGATTGGTTATATGTTATATAGCTGGAATGCACTTGGTAAAATGAAGATGTTGATATATTGTTCCCCTAAATAGACAGCTGGTCAATCTCGAAGAGTAAGGTGTACATCGGGGATGCACAGCAGGTTCATGTGATCGGTCGTAATCAATTAATCCGGTTTGATAACCAGAGACGATCAATGTTTCAACTTGTTACTTCGGTGTTCTCGTGTTCTTGAGTCTTGAGCTTCAATCAATGAGACCGCTTTGTATTCAACTCTACTTCTTAAGGAAATGGTCTTTATTCGATGTTTGTCGGTTTGGGGGGAAGCTATCAAAGATTCAAATTGAGAAGGCTCATGTCCAGACGATTTTCTTTGAAGCCTCGAATGCTTTGGTGGCGAAAGTTTAAGAGATGTTGATTCCTTTCTTCTACAAGCGTCTTTGAACGATATCTTTATCTCGGTACTCATTTCATCATTCTCTTAAACTAAGTTATCTCTTGTAAATATTTATTCGAAAAACAAAATACAAAATTATAAAACCTTCAAAAAAAATCAAATAGAAAAATATAAAACTTTCAAAATCCATAAAAACTTGAAAAATTAGAAAAATCTTCAAAAAAAAAATATTGTCTTTTTGTCATGTTTCTCTCGGTTCGACAATATCTACGGTCTTTGAGTTGTCATTCAAAGAATGACACGGGACTTTAGATGTTGTTCGAATTTAAAAAAAAAATCAAAAAATATTTTTGGGAGAAAGAGAAACAAATGGTTTATTGTCATTTGATAACCGCTTTTTCAAAGAAAGAAACGAGCCATACTTTATCATGTTTTCAAAATTCCATGCTCTGATTCTTTAATCATTTATCTGCGAAAACTAAGCGCTTTGAAAAATAACTTCAGTCTCTATTTTTGATAATCATCTGGACTTATTTGTCAAAATATCAATCTCTCAATCAACAACCTATGTCATTGATTGAGGGGAGAATGATTTCAATTAAATTAAAAGTTATTTGGCATTAAATTGTTTTCAAAAGATATTCAAGCATGTTTTATCAATGGAGTCTAAAGTCTTAAAATCCGATCATTATCAGTTAAAGCGCTTTCATAATCAAGTCACAATTCTCCTTAAAAGCTTTCAAAATCAATTTAAATCTATAAGAGATCACAAATCTCAAATGATTTGATAATTGTGATCGGGGAGAATGTGTGATTTAAATTGGATTTAAAGTGATAATTCGGTAAATGGTTTTATAAGGATGTACAAGCTCCCTTCCCACATATGACAAACGATTTCAAATTTTCCATGCACATGTTGAGGGGAGCATCTATCTTAAACCTATGATTTGAAACGTGATCACTTATCTCAAGGTGCGAGGTTCCCTCTAGTATGTGCAAAACTCTTTTCAAATCTCGAGGCACATATTGAGGGAGCAAAATCATGAAAACCTCATCCTTCCCAAAATGCTTTATCTACTTGATTCGATTAGGGAAGTGATGTTGATATTTTTTAAATGGTAATCAAAGAAGTTAATTCTTTCTCTTGCCTCCGTGTGAAAAACTATTTCAAATACTTGATTCACATGTTGAGAGGGAGCACTTATTCTAAAAATATCAAAAACAATTCAGGTACAAAATGCTTTGATAAAATATCATAAGTATACGGATTGATTTTCAAATGGTTTTCAATTGGTTCCTATGGCAGATGAACAATACCAAAAGACCGACCAACTTTACATTATGTATGGTGATATAAGGACGATAAGGTTAGGTATGAGTTCCCATGATCCGCCCGAGGAGGGATCTACCGGGGACTATCCACTAGTTAGTGTAGAGTTCTTAGGTATGATGATAAAAGGAGAAAAATGAGATATGGGAAGAGTGCTGACTAAGACTGAGCTATCTTGGAATAAACCCAACAAGGTTCTTGCTATGAAGTCTCGGTAAGCACAGAAGGGGTTGAAGAATGAAAAAGAATTGAATGAGAAAAGGGTGAAAACAAATAGCCCTCCATATATTCAACCTTAAGGCAGAAACCGGGTTCAATTCAAATGCTACAGATGGTAACATCGGTATTGAAGACAAGACGTCATGGACCCAGTGCCGCCTGCACTTCAACTTTCCAAACCACTCAAGTTCCTCTTAAAAGGACTTGTTTCATTCTCACGGGGAACCTTCATAATCTATCAACTTCTCTCTTAGAGATTGTTGATATTGAAGAAGGAGACCCTCTCCCTAGTCTCCGATATAGGATCCAAATATGCACAAATTGAGTCTAGAGCCACGAGATCATCAATAAATCTCATTAGGACACTATCAATGAAGACTCTCTATTTCACACAATGTGGAAAGAGAGATTATATCTTGAGTCCTACGCAGTATCCTTGTGGTATTGCGGAACATCGAGTGATATGCAAACATACTCACAATGAAGATGGAAAGCCTTCAGGAGCCAACATCTAACAAGCTCCTGGTAGGTGGCATGTGAGATCTATTATACAGATCAACCATGTGACAACTGAAGAGAAACAATGGGGCGATTCAATCTTTTGAATCAATCCTGGTTCAGGTTATGGATTGTTGGATACCTTTGAAAAACCGGTCTTTGTGCTTTAAAACTCTTTTCATTAGCACGTCGACCGTGTACTAATTTTCAAATCAAAAGGTGTTTTATGATTGATAATTGATTTTCATTAAAACCTTCGTTATATTGCAAAAACAATTTCTATTGAGCAATACATGATTGTTTCTCAAATCTCTTTTCATCAATCGTGGACGTAAATTATTTGGTTCACTCACTCCGTGTTATCTTCTTTGAGATGTTCGGTTTGAGAACGGCTAGAGCATTTCTGCGAAACCATCAAGGAAATTCTTGAATTATACGATCACAGGCGGTACTTGTCTTGATCAACGGGAACCGTGGGCGTGTACCTCAATTCAGCGAAAGTGATCAAAGACACTTTGTGCGATTTATTGCTAAGCTTGTATGCGTGTGCCGACGTTTGTAGGTGTCGAATGAAGCGGTCAATCCATAGCCGCATGCTCACACTACACATTCATCTCAAAAGAAATCATGATAAGTGCATCAATGACTCTGATATTTACACTCCATGCTCACGCTGCTGCCAATATCATGAATCAACTAAAGCTTCCGCTACTCTGATGAGAATATATCATGATCTAGAATGTGAGCATGTCGGTCTGAATGTCACAACATCACATAATACCAACACCACAATGGATGTATTAGAGATTTTCTATTAGTGATGATCTCAAAAGCGGCTCAACATTATTATCCGTGGATCGTAAAAGACCTCCACTTGGATTAACCAAACATGCAATGAGTGGAATCAATGACTACGAGCTTTTGAGCAAAGTACTACATCAAGAATGCAAGATCAATTGTTAATGTAATATCCGATTGTATTCAATGTCATTTTAGTATATGTTTGAGGTGACCTCCCTTAGGGGAGATTGTTAGGAATTAGAAATTCCCGTTATTAAAGAGTCGGTCACCTCAAGTATATGTAATCGTTAGAAAGCTCGTAGTCATAGTACTTTTATGTTAAGTAGTATTTAGTTTAGTAACACCGTGGAGGACAGACGGGTCTTTACCCATTTGTATGCCGATCCACGGCCCGTTGTGTGGCGTTTTATTGTAAGACTATAAATACTCTCTACCTTCCAAGGTAGAGAGTTGGAGCTCATAATAAGAATTTTTCTTTCTCTCACTAAAGTTCCCTAAACCTCTAACTTTCTCTCTCTAGAATTCCACTTATACGCCACCTTGTTGTTATGGTTTGATGTGTATGTGAAAACTTATATCTAACAATCTTCTATATGGTTTATGATAAAGTGCTTCCGGTTATTGCTTCATGTACACAATGAAATGATGATTCCGATGAGATAGCAACCATCAGGGGAGAGATATGTGTACATCAGGGATGCACAACATGTTCACTTGATCGAGCTAATTCAGTTATTCCGGAGTTGACATCCGCAGAGATGATTAGTGACTCAACATGTTACATAGATGTCATCATCTCTACTCTTGTTCGGTACATGTGTACATTATGGGTTGATTGGTTATATGTTAGATAACTGGAATGCATTTGGTGAAATGAAGATGTTGATATATTGTTCTCCTAAATAGACAAGCTGCTCAAACTTCGAAGAGTAATGTGTACATCGGGGGCCTGCTTGAGGTTCAAGTGATAGAGCTTAATCATGTATTCGGGGTTGATAACCGCCAAAGATGATCGGATGTTTAAACTTGTTACTTTGGTGTTCTCGTGTTCTTGAGTGTTGGCGTCATTCAATAATTTGCTTCTCTTCACATTCTACTTCTTGGGAAAATGGTCTTTATTCGAGATTGTCGGTTTGGGGAAGCTACCAAAGTCTCACTTTTGTAGGCTCAATTTTGGCGTCCATTCAAGAGTCTCGAAAGCTTTGTTGGTGAAAGTTTAAGAAATGATGACTTCTATCTTCTACTAAGTGCTGAACGATATCCTTATCTCGTACTGTATCATCATCTTCTTAAACTATATCATCTTATTTGTATATATTTAACAAAAAGAAAATAGAAAAATATAAAAATCTTCAAAAATCCATAAAAATCAGAAAATTTGAAAAAAAAAAGAAAAAAAAAGTGTTTTTCTCAAGACATGTCTTCTGGTATCGATAACATCTACGGTCTTAGAAATGACATTCAATAATGGCACGGGACTTTAGATGAAGTTTGAGCAGGAGGTGTAAATATTCTTTTCAAAACATGTCTCAAAATATGGCTTGCAGTTACTTCAGACTATAACCCGTTCTTCAAAACTATGGTTTGCTATTATTTCTGATAGCAACCCGCTCTACAAGAAAGGAAAGTGTTGCGCCAAACCAATTTTCAAAAATTTCGTGCACTTATCGTAAAACAAAATGAGGAAAGTAGGTCGAAGGACTGCTGTTCTTACTCAAATATTTTTCCTTCTAAAATTCTTCAGAAAAATATTTGTTTTAAGAAAATGGTGGAAAATGAGTTGCTTAAAAATCAATCTGAATCAGAATTTTCATAAATTTTGCAAAACCCAATCAATGACTTCGGCTTATTTAAAACTTTTCATACAAAGAGTCATTGATTGAGGGGGAGAATGTTTTCAAATCTATATCATCTAACGAGCTTATCTAATTATCCTATATACTTAAATGTAAAACATGTTAACCAACGTTGAAGGACTAGGTGCCTAGGATATGATTGTTAGGATTAGATGACTAGAGTTTGATAAACACATAATTCCCATGCATTTGTATGATCTGATTGATATGTTGGATTGACTTTTATTAGTCGATTCTTGTTTGGGTGATGTCGACCACCATATATACGTATGTGTGTTCTCTACGTATAGAGGGTATATTGGTATATAAGAATGTTCCTATCCTGGATCCCACATAAGAAGATGATTGGATGCGAAGGAAAGGGTAACTATCTCTTGGGTTGACAAATGAAGAAACGGAGCTTAATTAGATCTCTCCATGGATAGTTGGCACGTTAGATGCAACTTCAGAGGTCTCACTGCATTTGCAGATGTTTTTCTTTCAACCCTTAGCAACAACAACAAAAGCAGTTCAACTACCTAACGTATCTTTGTGCAGGACAAGTTATGAATGATATTATTTATAAAAAATTTTGAAAATATTGTTTTGAAAATGATAAATATATCGTTTTGAAGATAAATTGGACTAAATTTTGGAAATCACCGGACTTCATTTTATCAAAACTTAAGTCACTCAATCAACGACTACGGTCATCGATTGAGGGGGAGAGTGTTTTAAAATTAAATATTTTCAAACGATATTTCTTCATAAAAGTCCGGTTTGTAAAAAATAAGTGGTGATCTAAACATTTAATGTTATGTCATGGTATGATTTTTCTTTAGAATCAAGATCTTTCAAAATGAAATTTTTTCTGTTCTTGTTTATTGTGAAATTGTTTTATTTTACTTTAAGATCTCTTAAAAACTATCATACCTGACACTAACAATCTTTAATGTCTATAATTGGTCTATTTCTGTCATTTTTCAAAATTAAATCAAGCCACGTCTTTCCCCAAAATCTTTTAAATGATTTAAATCAATTGGGATCACAAATCTCAAAAGGTTTGAAATTTTGATCGGGGGAGAGATCGTGATTTAAATCTCAAATCAGTTTTAAAGGGTGATTGTTTCAAAAGCACTCCTTCCTTCATGTGTAAAACAATTTCTAATACATGATGCACATGGTTGAGGAGGAGCATTTAACCAAAAACCAGAAGAGTATTTAAAACAAGGCCACATTTACTCTCATGTTTTCTAAACCTTATTAAATCACTTGGGATCCAAAATCTCAAAGGGTTTGATATTTTTGATCGGGGGAGAATTTGTGATTTAATATGAAATTTGATAAAAGATGATCATTTTGATTCAATTTGCAAGTTCTCTCTAATATGTGCTAAACTCTTTCGTATATCGATGCACATATTGAGGGGGAGCGAATGGTTTCTATTGGCAATCGTGAAAAGTACTTCAAAAACCTCTTGCCTCTATGTGCAAAATGATTTTCAAATATCCAACGCACATTTTGAGGGGGGAGAATTTACCAAAAAATCAAATGGCTTTTTTCCATGGAAATTGTGATCAAGAAATTATTTCAAAGAACTCTTGCCTCCATGTGCCAAAAAATTTCAAAATCATATGCAAATGTTGAGGGGGGGCATTTCTAAATGATCAAAATAATTAAGGTACAAAATGCTTTGGTATTATATCACAAGTACCTTGATTGATTTTCCAAATGATTTTTCAATTGGTTTCAAGAAGGAAAGAACAATACCAAAAGACCGACCAATTTACTTTATGCATGGTGATATAAGGATGGTTAGGTTAGGTATTCGTTCCCACGATCCCGCCAGAGCCGGAGGGATCTACCCAGGGACAATCCACTAGATATTGTAGAAATCCTTAGGTATGATGAAAAAAAGGAGAAAAATGAGAATACGGGAAGAGTCTTGGTGAGACAGAGCTAGTCTTGGAATAAACCCAACAAGGTTCTAGTAATGAAGTCTCGGTAAGCATTGAAGGGGTTGAAGAATGAAAAAAATTGAATGCGAAAGGGTGAAAAGAAATAGCCTTCCATTAATTCAACCTTAGGGCGAAACGGGTTTAATACATATGCTCTTGGTGTTTACTAAGGTAAAACTGGTATTGAAGACAAGACGTCATGGACCCAGTGACGCACTACACTAAACTTCCCAAGCCACTCAAGTTCTTCTTAAAAGGGTTTGTTTCATTCTCACGGGGAACCTACATAATCTATCGACTTTCTCTTAGAGATAGTTGATATTGAAGAAGAAGACCCTCTCCCTAGTCTTCGGCATAGGAACCAAATATGCACAATTGAGTCTAGAGCCAAGAGATCATCCACAAAATCTCATTAGGATACTAAATTGATGAAGACTTGATGTTTCACACAATGTGTAAAGTAAGAATATATTAAGAGTTGTTATGACCTTTTATCACTTATACCTTATCACAACTCGAACACGTATAACAAACTCACGAAACAGTTATGCGTATAGAAAGATGAAGAATAGAAAGATGGTGACTTGAATGATAGAATTCGTATGTATGTTTAGAGAGGTAGAGAAAAGAAGATGAAAACAATAAGTTGTATATTGCTTCAAGGAAAAACACACACACACACACTCAAGCACACCCCTCAAATGACCATTTGAGGGGTATTTATAGTTGGAATACATGAAAACCTAAAAGGCTTTCCTATGGGCTTCGTTGGACTTGGATTGGGCTTGGGATATATGAGCATACAAACGGCTAACATACCCTAACGTTTAACCAATTAGCTTAGCCCAATCCACGAGCCCGTTGACTATTCTATCACGATATCTAACACACGTTACAAAGTTCCTAATTGTGAATGACCATCACTTCTAATAAAAACTATTAAGGCTAACAATCTCCCCCTAAGGGGTGGTCATTCAAATGATGCTCCACTTGATTAGGTCTTTACTTTTCTCGAGCTTGAACTTTGCGTGTAGATATCGAATAGTCTTGATTCTTTGTTCCTTCATGCTTTGTGATCAGTTAATGTGGTTGTCTGGCGTTGTCAACTTCGTTGGTTAGGTATCTCCACGTCTTTTTCCACCATGCTCACACTTCTATTTTTCTTTTGGTTACCAATGATGTAGTTCTCGAGTCTTTAAACTTTGTGTAGCCTTTGATTGTGATGAGAACTTTCATGTGTTGTTGGTATGAGCATGTGGCGATTCTGCACGATCCATCCGCTCCAGAGCTTCCATAAGAAGAAAACATAAAAGCAGTTAGTAATAAGCGGATTCCGGCACTTACAAGTTTGAATTTCGAGGGTGTTAACAGCATAGTGTGAAAACACATCTCTAATTCTCACAAAGGCCGTTCCTGGAGTCCCACAAGTGAGATAACGCGATATACCGAGGTACATCTCTGATTCGGATGAGTCGTTGAGGTACAGAAGCATCACTTCACGATGTAGACCGTTTGAGACACACTTAGCGTAATCCACGGGGAGTTACGAAGTGACCTGCTGTCGCTTGATGTTGACCCGGCAGAGTTTCCATTCAATCACTGAAGATCACAGATGTGAAACTTCTCATAAATGTTCTGGCAAAGTGCTAAGATCTGCGTAGGACTCTAAAATATATCACTTGTGTCCTAATTGAAGAACAACAAGCGATGTCATGTCATGTGTTCCTATGAGATCTTTTGATGAATCTCGTGGCTCTAGACTCAATTAGTGCATTATGATTTTCCTAAGCGGAGACTAGGGAGAGGGTCTCCTTCTTCAATACCAACGATCTCTAAGAGAAAGTCGATAGATTATGTAAGGTTCCCAGTGAGAGTGAAACAAATCCTTTTAAGAGGAATTGAGTGGCTAGAAGGTTAGGTGCAGTGCGTCACTAGGTCCATGACGTCTTTGTCTTCAATACCAGTTTCATCTTAGTGACAACCAAGAGTATATGTATTGAACCGGTTTTATGCCCTAAGGTTGATTATGGAGGGCTATTTCTTTTCACCCTTTCTTTTACATTTCTTTTTAATTCTTCAACCCCTTCTTTCTCCTTTCTCACTTTACTCCTTTTTTCAATCATACCTAAGGACTTCTAATACTAAACTATTGGAGATTTCCTTGGGTAGATCCCCTCCGCTCTGGCGGATCATAGGACCAATTTCCTATCCTTAGTCACCTTATAACTCCATGACTGTCCCATGTTGCCATAAAACCATTTTTCTTGAAAATCTCACAAAGTGTTTATGATAGAAAACATGTTTGGAACACTCTGAGAGTTTTATATTTTCATAAACACTCCCCTTCACATGTGCTTATGAGTTTTAACAAAAATATGCACATCGAGGGTCGAGTTGCACTTTTGAATTGATCGGCTCATGATAGACAATTCCCCACGAGACAGTTCACGTTGCCTAGTTAAAGAGTTCCATTGTCAGTTTTTAGGTGACAACTAGCTCTAATAACTAACTTGAAGTTGTAAACACTCCTTGAAAAGGAGGTTAGACCCATGAAGGTGCATATCTATCACAAGTTTCTCGAGATGGTACATATACTGACTTTGATTCCCGTCAATTCATTGGTTCCGTCTGAGTCGAGCTCATTTTGATATTCAAACAACGATCATTAAACTTTTTGATCACATTTTAATCACGTCACCTCCCCGTCAAAAATAGCATATTCGTGATATTTTTGATATCAACAGATTAAACAACATTTCAGAATCTTTTGGGGAGACAAACGGATTTGATTTAAGCATGAATATGGAACATTTTAATTTTATACTCCCCCTTTAATAAAGCATAATCAATTAAAGGGTTTTAGAGGGAGTTATCTTGAGCACAAAGTATTTTGAAAGATTTTGAACAATCTTGAAAAGGTGCTCAAGATGATGATGATTTCTCACCATTTTTAAATGTACAATCTTTTTGAGTGCACTACATTTTTCTTTGAAAACACGATTTTTTATCTAAAATAATCAAAAGTCATCATTTTAGTCCGGGTTTCGTACTGAAGTATATGAAAGCCATTATTTGAAGAAATTTTGAGAAACGACATGTTTTAGAAAACATATAAATAACTCTCGCTCAAGCATCTGTACATACCCGTATCATTGTTGAATTACATTTCTAGAAACGCGTTAATATCGATTATACAAGAGACATGTCGTGAGAAGAATATTTTTGGATTTTGATTTTATATTGTTTTTGTATTTTTTGAAAGTTTTATATTTTTATATTTTGCTTTTGTTGGTTTTACAAATTTTGTATTTTGTTTTTCAAAAATATTTACAAATGTGAAGCTTTTGGAAAATCATTTTCAAGAAGATTCGAGAAGACGTTCTAACTCCTCGGGGGTTAGGCTTACATTCAATTCTCGAACTAAATAGTCAAACCTTTCTTTTGGAAGGGCTTTAGTTAATAGATCGGCGAGTTGGTAATCTGTCTTCACGAAGAATAATTCAACAGTACCATTTTCGACGTACTCTTTGATGAAGTGATAGCGGACACGGATATGCTTAGTCTTTGAGTGATGAACAGGATTGCATGATATGGCTATGGCACTTTTCGAGTCACAATACATAGGTATTTTATCGAAAGTAAAGCCATAATCTGTGAGTTGTGTTCTCATCCATAGAACTTGAGCACAACACATAGATAGAGACACATACCTTCAGCCGGTTGAAAGTGCAGTGCAATCTTGTTTCTTTGAAGACCCGCTTACTAACTTTTCACCCAAAAATTGTGCTCCTCCAGATGTACTTTTTGTTGTAACTTGATCACTGCGTGGTCCGCATCACGAAAAGCAATTAGATCAAATCCGGATTCCTTCGGATACCAAAGTCCCATGTAAATGGATGTCTTCAGTACGAAAGATCCGTTTAACCTCTTTGAGGTGCAGTTGATTGTAGGCTTTCCACGAAACCGTGCTAATAAGCAAACAACAAAATGAATATCCGTCGACTAGCAGTAAGATACATGAGAGAACCAATCATGCTCGATATTTCTTGGATCAATAGGTTTCCCAAACAAATCGGCTCCAATTTTTGGTGAAGTTACCATTGGTGTTCCGACCGAATCACAATTATCCACACCATGATTTTTCAAATCTCGATTGTGTATTTAGCTTGATTTATAAAAATTCCACGTGAGGATTGATGTATTTGTAAACCAAGAAAGAATTTTAGTTCCCCCATCATGGACATTTCAAATTTTCTTTTCATGAGATTTGCAAAATGTTTTGAAAGATTCGGATTAGTGGACCCAAAGATGATGTCGTCCACGTAAATCTGAACAATCAAAATGTCGTTTTTGCATTTTTGTGTAAACAAGGTAGGATCAAGTGTTCCTTTGGTGAAAATGTTTTGGATAAGGAAAGGGCGAGTTCGTCATACCACGCTCTCGGAGCTTGTTTCAATCCATAGATTGCCTTTTTGAGTTTGTAGCGTAGTACGGATGTTCCATGTCTATGAAGCCTTCCGGCGACTCACGTACACTTCTTCTCGAGTTCCATTCAAGAACGCGTCTTAATGTCCATCGATAAACCGTGATGTTTTGTGAGCTGCATAGGCTAAGAATATCTGTTGCTTCAAGTCTAGCTACCGCGCGAATGACTCTTCAAAGTCTATCCCTTCCTCTTGTCTGTATCCTTTGGCCACAAGGCGAGCTTTGTTGCGAATGACAGTCATTTCTTCATCCCGTTTGTTTTTCCATAACCATTTAAGATCAATGACGCGAACGTCAATGGGTCTTGGAACCATATCCCAAGAGTCATGTAGACGGTATTGGAGAAGTTCCTCCTGCATCGCTTCTATCCATGCGGGATCTGCCATTGCCTCACGAATGTTCTTTGGCTCGATATTGCTAATTGAGCAAAGGTAAATGCACAAGTCGCAATCGGTGGCAAGTTGGCGTCTCGTCTGAATTGGCCTTGAAGGTTCACCAATAACTTGTTCAATCGGATGGTCTTTAGTCCACTTTAGAGTAGAAGGATACCGTTGGTTATCGATGTCACGAATTAGATGGTTCTCGTAAGCTTAAAGAAGATTGGTGATTCCGTAGCAAACGGGTTTTCAAATAAGTCTTCATCTAACGTTGCATCGTTATGGTTTTTGTTTTGCTCATCAACTTGGTAGAGCGGGTGCAAGATCTGTAGTAGATGTAGATGATGTAGATGGAATTGGTGCATTGGTTTCGACCGTTGTAGATGCATCTTCTTTTGGTGGTGGAGGATGATTTTGAGCGGGTGTAGCGGAATGATGGTTTGATGCATTTGTCGAAGTTCCACCATAGTATTCATCGAACATTAACTCGAAGAAGTTCTCCCATTCTTGTTCTTTAGGATTGTCAATCGAAGTTGATTGAGCTCTTTGAGGTCGAGTCTGAAGCTGATGTGTCCGAAGTCTGGTTTAGTGCGGGTTCTAGGCGAGTCTCTGAAGCCATATGTGACAGTTCATCAAACTTCACATTCATCGTCTCCATGATCCTCCTAGTTCTTCTGTTATACACCTGAATGCCCTCGAGTTATCTGGATATCCAATGAAGATTCCAATATCACCTTTTGCTTTCAGTTTTCCAAGATCTTCTCTCATTGTAGGATAGCACAAAGCGCCAAATACGTGAAAGTAAGAGATATCCGGTTTTCTGTTCACAGTTCATATGGGTTTTATTGAATCTTGGATGGATGAGGATCGGTTCGAGTGAAACAAGCGTTAGCAACGACGACCCATAGAAATAACGGTGCACTAGAATAGATTAGCATTGTGCGAGCGGCTTCCACAAGAGTTCTATTTCTTCTTTCAACTACCCCATTCTGCTGTGGAGTTCTAACAAATGATGTCTGATGAGTAATTCCAACATCTTCAAAATAAGCTCTTAACTCCTGATTAGTGAATTCGTGCGTTGTCAGTTCTTACAACTCTTCTAAGTTTGAAGAAGTACTTGAATACGCTTCAAAGGTGATGATGATGCACGGTGCCGTCTTTTGATCTCGAAACTTAACCCATGTATATCTTGAATAATCATCGACGATAAAAAGAATATACTTTTCCCATTAATGCTTTCAACTCTCATTGGGCCACATAAGTCCATGTGCAACATATGCAACCTTGCTTCCGAACTAGGTGCGGATTTGGGTTTATATGATGCTCTTTTGCTTTTTCCTTGTTGCATGATGGACATAAGTGATCCTTGGTGTATTTGAACTTTGGAAGTCCGTTGATGATGTTGTCTTTGGCAATTTTGTTGATGGTGTCGAAATTGAGATGGGATAACCGTGCATTGCCACAACCGGGATGTTCCGGATGCTCGTGTCATAAGACATATTGGTGATGAAGAGGCCATTTGATTGATGTCGATAGCATACAAGTTTGTATCACGATTCCCGGTTAAGAGATTAGTGCCATCCAAGTTTCTAACGAAACAAGCATTTTTCCTAAAAGCAACCTCTAAATCGCATCCAGTAATCGCCTGAAAACAAATTGTGTCCCAACCCTTCGACATAGTAAACCGAGTGATCAAATAATTTCCAAAAGGTAGATCTCCATAACCCATGATAGCTGCTACATGATCATTTCCAAAATGAACGGTTCCCATGAATTTCAGACAGAAATTGATCGATGACTTGATTCCGGTCATGTGCTTGGAGCAACCCGGTCGACGATCCAAAGACATATTTGATAACACGCCAATAACAGAAGAAGAAGATTTTGGAAACCGTTTTGATTTTGGTTCCGTTGGGTTAGAGGTAAAATCGATCACACTCAAAGAAGTTTTCAACTAGGTATTACGGTTGGTCACTCATTGTACCATTCAGGTGTGAAAGTTCTACTTGTGGGTTTCCAAATGTCATCCCTAAAGTAAACATTATGCTCCCTATCAGTAGTGTAAAGCCTAAGTCTCAGAACTAGTCTTCCTATTCGTTTAGCATAAGTTCTTTTGGGAACATTCTTCTTAAGAGGCTTAACAATCTCATTCTTAGAAACACAATCATCATGAACATTAGATAAAGATTTCTTGCAAGTTAAACAACAGATTCAACAGATTCATTAAACTTAGCAGATTTCATAGGTTCATTACATTCAGATGAAATGTCTTTCTTATTACAAAGCGGTAAATTCCTAGGGTGTTCTTCTACTTTCTTCTCTTTATTCAAGCGACTACTCTTAGAGGCCAGCGAGACTCTATTGTTCCTTGTATTGCTCTTAGGCTTTAGTCTGCTGCTCCTAGAGGTGCTTCCTAGTCCTGTAGAAGGTAAGGCACACTCATTAGGATTCACTATGTTATCAAGAGAAGTGGTTTCAGCTTTCCTAGTCTCTTTAGAGTGCTTTTCTAAACTTATGACGTTTGTTCCGGATGTTTTAGATGTGGAGGCAGACGCATTAGTGGTACTCATCTTAAAAAGGCCAGGAGCTAAAACTTTTGGTTTCTCGATGACCGCTTTTCCCTTATCAACATTTTGTTTAGGTAGTGCGGTGGAGTGGTGATTTTGATGAAACATTTTTCTCATTGACTTTTGGAGGAGGCATTGAAGCAGGACATTTTGGTTTGGAAACGGTTTGGGAACATTTGCTTTCATGATCAATGGTTTTAATCCACGGTATCCACTTTGCCTTTCCTTTTTGACTTTCGGTAAGCCCTCAAAAGATCATTTTTTGCTTTCATGTCATTGTAGGCACGCTCATACGACAATTTGTCATACTTGCATTCCTCGGTTTTTCGATCAAGTTGTTTAAAATATGAGACATTTTCTTTTTCAAGATTCTCAAGAGATTTTTCATATTTTGAAACAATTTTGAGGTCTCGGAGTCTTTCATGATCTTCAACGAATATGTTTGCAAAATGATGGACATAATATCGAGTCGAACATCTTGAAGAGAGAGTCATTTAAATTTTCAAAACTTTGATTTGTTCAACACGTCATTAGCTTGCTTTACGAGGGGATTTATGGTCCTTGACAAAGTCAATTGTTTCTTTCAAAGCGCTTGTTCAAAATGAATTACCCTTGCACTTATGGCATTCGGTGAGGGGCAATTTGAGTTTCAAAAAACTTTCTTTGTTCGATGTCAAAACTAGAGAACCAATTATTAGGTGTAATAGTGGTTTTAGTTTTAACAGTGTCTTGAAGATCCACAATTCTAGTTTTTACATTTTCTAAAATATTTCTCGCATCACTTGTGTTAAAAGGATTGTTTGAAGACATTTGTTCAATGTTCGAAAGAGAATTGGAGACAACAACTGGTTTTGAAACAGATTTTGAAATAGGTGTTGACTCTTTGTTTGAAACACTTGGTGTGATGGAGAACTTTGACTTTTCTTTTTGATTAACAAAAGTAATTCCGTTAATTTTGTTCCATTTGTTATAATCAATTGGTTTGATTTCTCGATTCTTTTGTTTCATTTTTGATCTACTCTCCTCAGATAGTTCTAACGTTTCAAGAGAATCACGAACAATAATGGGTTCATGTAAAGCTTTTCTATTGTTTAACACATTCGAGATTTCGAGCTTTCTTGAGGAACGAAGAAGGGTCGTTACCAAGTGCCATTCTATTGTTAGTATGAAAGCGCGGATTTACTTGATTAGAAAGCATCTTGATTGTTTGAGGAGAATGACCCGTTGTAAGAAGCAAATTTTCCAAAGTTTTTATCTTTTCATTCTTATCAAGAATTTCATCAAGAAGAGAATCTTCTCGTTTTGAAAAATCGGTAATCAACTGCTTCTTCTCTTTTTCAAGATCAGAAAACAATGATTTTTGTTTTGAAAGTTGGTCATTTAGATCAGAAATTTCCTTGTTTAAAGATTTAATTTTCAAGTTCAATTCACATCAAGTGTGTTATACTTGATTTGCAATTCTTTTCTTTAGAAACCAAATTTCGATAACCAATTTCTAATTCTGATTCTTTGTTTTTCTGAAATTCAAAAGCTTTTGCGTTCTCCTTGTAACTTATAACAACCCGTAAATTTCCGGGTTATTATAATAATATTTATTACGTTAGAAAATTCAAATCAATTATTTTTCTGACAATTACCGATATTCAAGTCTAAAAACGAAAGTCATTCGTTTCCTTAAATACCGACACACACACGATACTTATCCACTGAGTATCTATGGGAAATTTATTATTGTCCCAGTTAAAATTTAACTATACATAAGCCTAATCCATTTCTATTCCATATCTGCTGGTCTTGATTTGCATACAAGACAGAATAAATCTTGAGATAAAGAAAAAATACACTTTTTGTAATCACTAATAATTCTGAAAGAAAGCGAGAAGTTATCTACGTGAATCTAGAAACTCGACACTTATACGGATACGACACCAAGTTAATAACGGCAAACATTTATAATCAAACCCAGCGTAAACATATCATATTATTACGTTCAAGAAGAAATCTCCCGAAAACATAATTTCTATATTTTTGGGTACGGGAAGGTAAGTTTACTCGGATTCGACAAAACGAGTGCAATTATACATAATTAATAATAAAACAAATCCTACTTTTACCCTGTACCTCTATCGCCGCCCCACACTCCCTCTATTTCTCTGTTCTTCTTTGTCTTACTCGTTCTTTCCGGACAAACACCAAGGGGAAATTTTCCTCCAACTTTGCAGTCAACCTTCAATCTATCACCATCAATATCCCCATCTTCTACCCTTGCCTACACTACGCTCTTGTCTCTCTCTCCCAGCGTATAATCACAAACCACGGTATATGCTCCATCTTTTGTAAGCAAAACCTTGAACCACCCTATCACCTATAAGCCTACACACAACCTTGACTCAAATTCTAGTTTGACCTCAAGCATGCCCTTGAATCATCACTATCGCGACAAAGAAAGACAACACAAAAGCATGCCCCCATTCGCAGCATGCCAAGACCATTCTCACTCACTTTCTTTTGTTTTCTTGGGACTTAGAGGCATCAATATAATAAACAAGAGCCATGCCTAGGCAAAGCATGCTCCTCTTTTTCTATTTTGCTTCTTTCCCCATGCAAGACTAAGAATTGTTTAATGGTTAGGCCATGCTTTGGTTGACCTATATAAACAAGCTAAGACAAGCCTCACTCATCTAAAACTCAAGCAACTTTTCTCTTGTTCCCTCTTATAACCGAATCATATCACCTTTCTCCTTTACTTGAATTCCATACTTGATCAATGAAAAACTAATACACATACCATGCTTTCTTGTTCTCTACAATTCGAAGAACATCACCATAAATCACACTCAGAACTTAAACAAACTCTTATCTCATTTTAACCCTACTGTCAAGGCACATAAAGAAAGAAGAAAAGGTTTTGCAAGGGTTGAGCAAGCTTAGAGTATCACGGCTTATATTTGGACGACAGGAGAAAAGCGGGTTGTGTTTATATAAGTAGCATGTGTTAATCTTGGAAGCTAGAAGCGGGTTACTAGATCATTGTTCCTATGCGTTACACTTTCGACTTGTACCGCGTCTTCTACTCTACTCCTTGTGAGCCTCGACCCACATTTCTCTTCTACTTCGTTGTTTCTTTTCAAGCATGTAAAATTAACTTCGGCATGCATTTAACACTTATATACGATTTCAGTAATAAATATGTCTGGATTTTTGTAAGGCTATTTGAGACTCGTTTGACCTTGTGTGGTAAAAACCTATATGACAACACTAGATATAAAATAAAACAAGTTTGACATCACGCATGCAAACATAAACTCAAGTTTCACTGAGTAGAAATTTTATTTACAAATGAAACAGTTAAGCGATCCTTAAATATATTTAAGATGCAAAAGAACACATGAAATACTACTTGGATCAGATGGTGGAGCATTTGGTTTGTCTACTAGAGGTCTCTAGTTCGAACCCCCACCATAGCAGTTACCTTTATTTTATTTTATTTTTCTCTTCTTTGGCGACTTGGCAATTTCAGCCCTTCAACTTTGAATCAAACAATAGTTTTCTTAAGACTTATAAAAGTTAGTAACTTATATAAGATTTTACATTTTAAAACCCTCAACTTGAAAAGACTTAAACATTTTCTTAAAAACTTTTATAAGTTTTAAAACATATAAGAATCTTTACAACTTCAACCCCTCAAGGTTGAACACTTTGACATTTTTATCCAAAACTTTTATAAGTTCGATAAACTTATGCATTTTACCACTTTTTAGTCTAGTTAAATGTGTTTAACGACCTTATCAGTAAACTTTAAATACTATATTTGTCCAAATATATTATTCAATAAATTTATATTTTCTCATCTCGTAACTCAACGTATCTAATAAATACAATTCGACTTGTATTTAGTCCCCACTTCGATAACACTTGAGCCAACTCTTATATGAAAGTTTCGTATGCATTTTCTTACATTTATTCCATGAGCCAATACTTACAAATATTTTAACAACTACATTTTTGTACCTCATTGATAATCAAATTAACTTATGAAACTCCACATAAGCTATAATAACTCAAGTATTTAGAAACATTTTGTTTTTAAGCTTTAAACATTACCACACAAGCTAAAGCGTCGAGTGTCTCACATGACAAATCATTTTTCAAACACTACCATTTATGGTATAAGCGAATATATTATCTAAGACTTGCCATATTATACCTAGGTTTCGTGTTGAAGCCGTTGTCATATCGTACTTGCTATTGTTGTGCATTTTCTACCGTATCGAGGTGAGTTCATAGCCCACTTTTAATCTTTTAACGTTTTATAAACTCTTTGGGGGAGATACATGCTATAAACTAGAACACAAGTCTTTTCATAAAAGGTATGCTTGCTTTGATCATTGTTATATAGCCTAAGTTTCCTGCCATAAGTCCCTTTGATCATGGACCATTAATCACTTAGCGAGTGAGCATGCAAATATCGTGGATAGTACTATAGGAATTGGCGACCACGTCTCCGGTTATCTGGAAATAATTGGGGCGCTATATTTGGTAACTATGGAATCGGCAACTCCATCGAGGGAAATATTACATTACACGGTAATTAAGGTGTATGGGTTAGTTTGGTGTCATGAGCTTAGTGCATAATAATAATCTCTCTTTTTCTATGGTGATTGTCTTAGTGCAATTGTCATCTCTTACTTGTGTTCAACTATTTACTAAACCTATGAATATCACTCAACCTTTGTGTTGATCTTTTTAAGCATGTTTATCTCGGGTATTAGAAAGGCGATAGCTAACTCTGGGTGGCTTGGGGGCATTGGCAAGTGGCGATCATAGATTCGATTTACAGTGGGGACCACATTTTATTAATGGGCCATTTTTCATAACAAATCAACTTTTATAAACTCTATTTTACTTTAAGCGAAATCTTTTAAGAAAAATCTTTATTTTTCACTTTGTGTTATGATCCAATTGAGTAGCATCCCAAAACCTTTTCTTCAATTTGCGCAAACCATTTTTTGGGGTGTTACAAATTGGCATCGAAAGCAGTTATAGAGAACTAGGTATTTTCAAACCTAGACTATAACCACTTTTACAAAAACTTAACCCTATGACCGACACATGCACGCTGCCTTGAAGCTAAATGCCTCGCTTATGACTCATTGAAGTCATCTTTGATAAGATATGTGTTTATTACTACTAACTTAGTCTCACTATTAGCTAGGATTGCCTTACTTATACGTATGTTTACGTATCACTGGCCTTCACATGCTCTCCCCACATAAATTAAATAATTGTTCAACCTTTCATAATAAACTTTAAAGGCATTAGGACATGTTACTAGTATAACTAAGCTAAGCATTGCAGGATTCATTGAACCTCGGTGAATATAGCTCGATCACCTATATTCAACCGGGAGACAGGACATAACGATCACCTATGTCAGGCTTCGGAGGTGAAATGTTGCAATACGAAAATAGTTATAATAGTGGGTATGTGATCCACCTCATTTGGCTTCTTAAAGGAAAAATTTTCATGTGTGTTAGTCCTAAGAGTTATAAAGTTTACTTCACATCATACCTTTGCGGCGTCACAATATTTCCTCACTACGATACCTTTCTTCTAAGTGGAGCGCTTCTCATTACTACACTCTCTAAAGCCCGACCATTTTACACACACTACCTTACGCCTCTGCGTCTACATCTTACTAACTTAGCGTGCATGGAGATTTGCATGGCGGATGATGCACCCTACCACGCGTAAGGACACCACGGTGATCCATGTTGAATGAACCACTTTCACCACTTAGCCCTCCGGCCTCGTTATATATGAGATTTCTTAGTGAGATAATACATAACCAATAAGATGTTGCATGATGCGAGTTAATAATTATAATTTATATTTATCATTTAGATTTGCTTAGTAGATTATGAACAAGCTGTTAGGATCCAAATATTATTGTGTTGATGATTCGGGTGGTCTTGGATGATCAAAATACATGTTAGACATTTTAGAGAAAGAGAAAGTAGAGAGTTTCTTGGTAGAGACTTGGTTCAACAAATGTAAGGTTAGATTGAAAGAAGCACCACCCCTTCCAAGGATGGAAGGGGTATTTATAGTTACAGATATAACGACCTCCTATCGGCTGTGGATCGGGTATCACGATTGGTAAAGACCCGTCCTTCCTCCACGGTGTTGCTCTAAACTAAACTACGCTACCGACAAACAAATAAACTACTAAATAACGTAACAAGCGACCGTCTGACGAGCTAACATATGCTAGACTTATAATTGGGATGACCGACACTTTAACATGGAATTTTCTAATTCCTAACAATCTCCCCCTAAGGAGGTCACCCCATGAAATACATTTTGCATCCTAGCATTCTATCTTTGTCTTTAGTTCCAAGCTCGTAGACTTCAATTCTTCAAATTCCGCATTCTTTGTGCTTGTGTAGCGATTCTTCAAAGTCAGCATAGATTTGTACTTTAAGTGGAGGCCTTTAAAGCGATCCACATTTTGATGATCTTGAGCTTTCATTGAGATCATCGACCACGATAAATCTCTGGATCACCCTTTGTTGTGTTGCCATCATGTAAAGTTGTGACTTTCGGACCGACATGCTCACATTTTTGAATCATGACATCTTTCCATTAGAGTAGCGGAAGCTTTTCGGGTTCAAGATATTTGCGGCGTAGCGGAGACATAGTATAGAAATATCGAGCGGGTTATGTAGATATGCACAGTCATGATTTCTTTAAATTAAGTGTGGATGTTTGTGAGCATGCGGACTTTGGAATGACTCCTCATTCCGATTACGATCATTTTGCCGTCAAATGTACGCAAACAACGGTTAGCAATAAAACACGCGAAAGTGTCTTTGATCACTTTCGTTGAATTGAGTACCGCGACCGGTTCCCGTTGATGATTACAAATCTACTTTGTGATCGGTAGGATTCCTAAGAATCTCCTTGCCAGGGGTTTCAGCGGTTGTTCTATTGTTCTCAAACGAGCGTCTCAAAGAAGACAACCGGTGAGTGAACCGGTAATTGAGATTCAGCGATTGATGAAAAATGATTTGAAAAACAATCGCGTATTGCTTAGAAGAAAGAGTTTTGCAATACAACGAAGGTTTTATGAGAAAGATCAATTTTCAATCAAAAATACTTTTAGTATTTGAAAAGAGTACACATTCGACGTCTAGAAAAGAAGAATTTTGCACATCGAGAGCGGTTTTCAAAGTATTTTTCAATCGAGATACTTTTGAATTTGAAAACATAAGTACACATTCGACGTGCTAGAGAAAAGAAAAGATTTGCACATCGGCGGTTTTCCAAAGCATCCGTCAATCCATTTCCTGGACCAAGGTTGATTCACAGTAGATAAGCCCCATCGTTCTATCAGGTTGTCACATGGTTGATCTATAGAATAGATCTCACATGCCACCTACCGAGAGCTTGTTTGATGTTGGCTCTAGAAGGCTTTCCATCTTCATTGTGAACATGTATGCATATCACTTTCGGATGTTACAGCAATACCACAAGGATAATCCGTAGGACTCTAAATATATACTTACTTTCCACATTGTGTGAAGCGCAAGTCTTCATTAATTTTGTGTCCTAATGAGATATTGTGGATGATCTCTTGGCTCTAGACTCAATTTTGAACATTTGGTTCCTATCTTGGGAGACTAGGAGAGGTCTCCTTCTTCAATATCAACAATCTCTAAGAGAATATGATAGATTATGTAGGTTCCCGTGAGAATGAAACAAGCCCTTTTAAGAGGAACTTGAGTAGCTTGGGAAGTTTAGTCGCGATCGTCCATCGGGTCCATGGCGACTTGTCTTCAATACGGTGTTACCTTAGTAACCACTAGTAGCATATGAATTGAACCGGTTTACGCCTAAGGTTGAATTGATGGAGGGCTATTTCTTTTCACCCTTTTTACATTCAATTCTTTTTCATTCTTCAACCCCTTTAGTGCTTACCGAGACTTCATACCTAGAACCTTGTTGGGTTTATTCCAATTACTTCTGTCTCGATCCTTTCTTTCCCATCTACTTTTCTCCTTTTTTCAATATACCTAAGGACTCTACACTATCTAGTGGATTGTCCACTGGTGTAGATCCCTCCGACTCTGGCGGGATGCAGAACAAATACCTAACCTAACCATCCTATAACTCCATACATAAAGTAAAATGGTCGTCTTTTGAGTACAGTTCATTCTTCCTTGAAACCAATTGAAAAATCATTTGGAAAAATCAATCAAGGTACCTGTGATATAAGATCAGATCATTTTGTACCTTAATAGTTTTGATCATTTAGAAAGCCTCCCCCTCAACATGTGCATATGATTTAGAAATTGTTTAGCACATGGAGGCAAGAGGGCTTTGAAATATTTTCTTTGATCACAATTTTCATATGAAAAAGCCATTTGATTTTCATGGTAAAATTCTCCCCCTCAATATGTGCATAGGATATATGAAATCATTTTATCACATAGAGGCAAGAGTTAATTTGAAACATCCACGTCACAGAGCCATTAAGAAACCATTTAAAACTCAATCAAGGTACTTTATGTTAAAACATAAAAAAAGCTTTTGTACCCGATAGTTTTATTTTCCTTTAAAATGCTCGATATGTGATTCAAGATTCGGCGTTTAGCACATATGAAGGCGACTGCACAATAAATCAAAATGATCACCTTTTATCAAATTTCATTATTAAATCACAAATTCTCCCCTGATCAAAATATCAAACCCTTTGAGATTTTGGATCTCAATGATTTAATTAGGTTTAGAAAACATGGGAGAAAATGTGGCCTTGTTTAAATACTCATCTGGTTTTTGGATAAATCCTCCTCAACATGTGCATTGTGTATTTGAAATCGTTTGGCACATGGGCGGAGTGCCTATAAAGGACTAAAACTAATTCCATTTAAAACAGATTTGAGATTTAAATCACGATCTATACCCGTCAAAATATCAAACCATTTGAGATTTGTGATCCCAATTGATTTAAATCATTTAGAAAAGTTTTGGGGAAAGGCGTGGCTTGATTTAATTTTGAAAATGATTAATAAAGGAAATTTAGACATTAAAGATTGTTAGTGTCGGGGTATGATTGTTTTAAGAGATCTTTTGAGTAAAACAAAACAATTTCACAATCAAACAAGAACAGAAAAATTTCATTTTGAAAGACCTTGATTCTAAAGAAAAATCATACCATGACATAACATTAAATCTTTAGATCACCACTTATTATCATACAAGACGGAACTTTTGTGAATAAACATATCGTTGAAAATATTTTATTTTAAATCACTCTCCCCTCAATCCATGACGAGGTCAATAATTGAGTGACTTAGGTTTGATAACATGAAGTCGGTGATTTTCAAAAGTTTATATCCATTTTTCAAAACAATATTTTCCATTTTCAAAACAATTTTATCAAAGTTTGTTTTAAAAATGGTATCATCCACTACTTTTCTGCACAAGATCGTTAGATGGTTGAGAAGCTTATGTTGTTCTTGTGTAGGGCTTGGAAGAAAAACCGTCTGCGATGCGATTGAGACTTCTTCTTACGTTGCATTTTGAATGCCAAGCGAGGTCAAATTAAGCTCGTTTCTTCAATCACTTGAGAAAACCATCTAACGTCTTGAGTAAGACCTCTTACGTTGCATTTATGCCAACTCTCCATAGAAGTCCAATTAAGCTCCGTTTCTTCATTTTTCAACCCAAGATATAGTTACCCTTTCCTTTCGGCATCCAAACATCATATTATGTGGGATCGTCGGGGTATTCTTATACCAAGATACATGCATGCGTTAGTGAACACACTACGGATATATGGTGGTCGACATCACCCAAACAGCAATCGACTAATAAAAGTCAATCCAACATATCAATCAATTCATATAAATATATGGGAATCATGTGTTCATCAAACTCTAATCATCTAATCCTAGCAATCATATCCTAAGCACCTAGTTCTTCAACATAGGTTAACATCATTTTTAATTAAGCATATCAGGATAATTAAGAAAGCCCGTTAGAAGATATAGATTTGAAAACATTCTCCCCCTCAATCAATGACTCAGTTTTTTGAAAAATTTTAAAAGTGTTGAAGTCATCGATTGAGTTTTTGCAAATTAAAACGAAAACTCTGATTCTGATTGATTTTTCAAGCAACTCATTTACCACCATTTTTGAAAACACAACAAATATTTTTCTGAAGAATTTTAGACGGAAAACCATTTGTGTAGGAACGTAGTCGCCGACATACTTTCCTCGTTTTGTTTTAGGATAAGTGCGAAAATGTTTGAAAATTGGTTTAGCGGACACTTTCCTTTCATGAAGGCGGGTTGCTATAAAATAATAGCAAACCATAGTTTAAGCGCGGATTCTGATCTGAAGTAGCGCAAGCCATCATTTGAAGCAGTTCAGTCGAAATATAGCGTAAGCCATTATTTAACCAGGTACAGTCTAAAATACTTTAAGCCATATTTTGGACATGTTTAGAAAGGAATATTTACACCTCCCTTTCGAACTTCATCTAAAGTCCCGTGTCATTATTGAATGACATTTCTAAGACCGTAGATGTTATCGATACCGAACATGTCATAGAAAAACATATTTTGGTCTTTTCAAAATTCGATTTTTATGGGGTTTTGAAGGTTTTATATTTTTCTATTTGGTTTTTGATAAATATATACAAGGATAGAGTAGATGATATAGTTTAAGAAAGATGATGATACGAGAACCGAGATAAGGATATCGAGCATCCCCGTTGTAGAAGATAGAAGCCATCATCCCTAAAACTTTAACCACCAAAGCTTCCAAGACTCTTGAATCGAAGAGAGAAGTTGAGCCACTTGAAAGTGAGACTTTGTGACTTCCCAAATCCATGTGATGTGAGATTCAAAGCTCTATTTCAAGCTTTCCTTAGCGGTGCAGAAGCACACCATTATCATAAATCCAGCTCCTTTTACACCAGATATTGAAATTCTCCATTGAGGTTATATCATCCAATAGAACATGACAACGTTTCATCCCACAAATAATCTTCTCAAATTTCTTTTCCAGAGATGCGAAGCAATCCATTCCAAGCGGTGTCAAGAGAATAATTCCCCGAGTAGTTGAATTGAAGCGGTCGGTTTCTTTGTATAATGCTCAAGAACTCTCCCAGAACACACACATCATGGGGAGAAAAACACCTTCCCATGTTACATTTTTCTTCGGATGATCGTGTATGAAGCTCAAGAACCGAGTACACCAATACCAAAAGCTCTCCGAATACACATCGCAGGGGGAATGAAAACACCTCCCATGTTCACATTTTCTTCACGATGATAGTGTATGAAGCTCAAGTATCGAAGTATACCAATACCCAGGAAGGAATAAATGATAACATTGAAAGCGGGCAAGTCGCGTTATCTCTGGATGACAATCTCTGCGGATGTCAACTCAGATAAGTGATTATATCTCGAATCGCGATTAAGCCTTTCGGTAAACGAGCATCGATAACTACACTCTATCTCCCCGATCATTGTGATACCATCGAAATCACCACACACTAGTGTACCTCTTTTATCTTTAGAAACTTTCACTAACATCACTTCCCAGCGTAGTTGAAATACTAACACTAAGCCTTGATGAGTAAAACCTTGAGTTTCTCTGCGGTCATGACATTTGTTTTTCCGGGATATCTTCAATCACTTAGAAGTATTAAGTTCATCAAGTTTTACTAGCCATGAGTCAAACCTTGAGTTTCTCTGGTACTAACATTTGTCTTCCGGGATATCTTCAATTACTTAGAAGTATTAAGTTCATCAAGTTCTTGGCGTTTAGATGCTTATCTCCTTCCACCTTCTTGGTTTTGACACTACATAGTCGACCAAATCATTATAAGCCCGTATACTAGAAATTTGTTGAGAAGAACACTTGAACTCTTGTAGGAATCAACTTCAAGACTCTCTCGACTATTTTTATCAACCCTTATGTAGACAATTTGAAGTGACCATTGAGGAAGAAAACAGATATACCATACTTGGCGAAGTCAACTTCCCCCATTTGTATCTTAAGCTTGCACCTAATGATGGAAGAACGGTGTAGAGAATTTAGGCTTCAAGCAAATCTCTAAGTACTCACTACCCAACAAAGTATGAGACATTAACACCTCTTGCGATTATCCTTTGCGTCCATATCGTGTGACAATCGGTAAAACAGTAACTCCTAATAGTGATAGTTAACGGGTCTTCAACCATCCACCTCGACTACGTAACTAGATAAACCAAGTCTTCAGAATTCTTAAGCGAGCAAGTTATCAAATAAGAACACACCTTTGTGAAAGTCAACTTCAATCTTAAATAAGTGATAAATGTTAACTCGAGTAATCAACTTGTGTCGAATGTCTAACAAATGAATAAATGTACAACCGGATGTACATTGACTCACTTAATGAAGCGAACAAATGATTCCTCAACATCAATTCCATCTTCCTAAAGATATACATATAGAGGCCGATCTGGAGATTACCAATAATGTCTTCATGGGATGAGAGTCATTTTCCTATAATTCATGTGGTTTGATTCTGAGTGCACAATAATCGTGAAGATTTGGTAAAGGAATACCAAAGGTGGATCATTTTTCATGAACAATAATCATTGAAGATTTGGTAAGGAATACCAAAAAGGATTATTATTCAATAGTTGTACAATATAACAATTCGATAACAACACCTCTAATAGACAATACGTATGATAAATGATTAAAGAAGAAGTCTTTAGATAATCAAATGCAACTTCGTCTTTAGTCTTCTAACATGTGATAGAAACGGTATGGGCTTCGACCTTCTTCAAGATTGTCAGAAGAATGAATTGTTAACATCTTCTTCACACCAAAAGCATCCCACCAAAAGCATCTCAATTAACTTACATCTTACAAATCCAACTTCGTCCTCCCAATCAAACAAACGAAAGATGTTCATCAAAAATCACAATCGGTATAGCGAACACCTGAAGATGGTAACACCAAACTACCAATCCATCAAACAAAACAGAGAGATTGTTGGAATCATCATGTTGATGTATACATGAAGCATTAACAGGAAAGCACTTTGTCGATAAACTCATCAATCCAAGTGAAGATGTCAACCAACGGCTCTTAGAAGAAAAACTCCATGTGAAGATGACCCGATAAGAAGAAGATCGGTTCTTACATGAGTTTAAGAGTATGACCATTTATATTCTCTAATATCAATCAACAATGCAAAAAATACACACTTCTTCTCCCCCTCAAAATTGCATGGAGATGCCATTCTTGATTAAATAAGTGAAAATCATCCGAATGTTCTATTCACACTTCTCTCCTGTAAAATAAGCACATGATGTATGTCTTCATTATAATCGACAAGTGGAATGAGAAAACAATAGGTGGTAGCCGTTGGCTTGATAATTGAAATGGAAAAGTATGAAGCATGTTGATGAGAATGATCATAATTGAGAAGATTTCTCTTCTTCAAAAGATAAGCGCCGAAGCGTTACACTTTTCTTTTCTTTGAGGATACGAGGCATGAGCTGTTGTGTTCATGTCATAAGAAGATTTCTCTTCTTGAGAAGATAATCGCATGAAACGCATTTCTTTTCTTTGGGTATGAGGCTGAACCCGATGTGAGCAGGCGTCATTATCTCTCTCTTTTCAATCTCTTGGCAAAACATGTAATCAATCACCATTATCATTCAGTAGGCTCTTTGTAGTGACGTGGAGAAAAACCAATATGATGAATTTGACTGAAGTAAACTAACCGAACTGTGACTTAAACTTACATATGTAACAAAGAGCGGTTTTGAGAATTCATGCTCCATTGAATCTCTTAAGTACTCTATACTCTTCAACCAACCAACCATCAAGTAATAGACGTACATTACCTCTTGAAAATCCACAACTGAATGTGACACTGAACACTACAACGTAACTCCTTAAAGTGATAATTATTTTGTAGTGGTATGAGCCCAATTCCCCAAGTGGTAAAAGAAAAGGTAAAGGACACCCAACAATAACTAGATTTCCAAGTCTTCGTTTTTAATAATAAGCTCGAACAAGGATCATGAAGAATCTTCATCCAACCATCCCGATACCTTGATACTAAGTACCTTTCGCGGTGATAATTCACTTCAACCTCGAATAAATATCTTGAATTCACGCCGTTGTCACATCTTCAGTTAACTGCTCAAATCTAGCCTCCTTTGACCTTAAAAGTGAACTTTGATAATGGTTTCATCCCGACCATGGTTAAAGCACATAACCCAGTAAAACCATGTAATAACAAAGCGCCATGACAAATATCCAAACACACATCCAATTCATGAAGTACACCTTTTATCCCTTCCGCAAGGAAATCGTAGCACCAATATCGGATAATATCCCGAAATAAGCTTTCCTTTCTCCGAGGATGGTTCCATCATCACGGGATTTTACAATTCTATGGTTTAAACCGAGAAATAGTTTCTTTGAGGTTTTACAAACCAAGAATAGCCGAGTAAGATCGTCAGGAAATGCACTTTAAATTACCGGGATGTTTCCATTGTCCGCGATTTTACAAGTCTATGATTTAAACCAGAAATAGATTCTTTCGAGTTTTACAAAATCAAACAAAAGTAAACAATGTGACTTGAATGTGTTATGATAACTTAGGTTTTGGTGAATATGCTTTTGGGGAACATCTGACGGTTCATCAACGGTTCATTATCCAACATCAACAACATCATCAACCATCCAATCAACACTTTGGTAATCACATCATTCGCGTTACGTAGGATGTTGTAGTGACCACATGGAGAAGTAAACCCGATATACCAAACTTGATCATGAAGTAGAATTCTCATTTGTTGTTAAACTTGTATGAATCCTCGTGAAAAGAAATGTACCCAATGTACAAAACCTCTGACATTCTCAGGTGAGACACGAAGTGATAACAACGTTATTGAATTGCGAAAGAATCACATCCGTAACTAAATAGCTCTTTATCACATCCAATAAATGCCCGAACAAGTCATCTTAGCGGAAGGGTAGAAAGAAGAAACGAAATAAGTACCGTGCTAGAAAAACCTTACTTCAAATCAAATAAGAAATACCATTACATGACCCAGTAGTCAACTTTGTTCAATAACCAATTCAAAGCGTGAAATAGTATCCTCATAAATGACTATAGACCATAAATCCAAATTCAAGAGCATGAAACACTATCCAACTAAGGCATGGACCAAAAATATATCAATATCGGATATCACCACTTAAGCTCCGATTCAATGTACGAGTAATGACTCCGGTCCATAATAATAATATTAGGCCTAAATCTAACTTGCAATTTACTTGACCCATTTCATTGTATAAGCCCATGGGACCCGATCAAAATCCATTAACCCATCTAATCCAACATAATCAAATCCGGCCAACAAAGAATGATACTAACCCAAAATAGTCTAATCCACGGTTTAGTAATTAACATCAAATCTCACGATATCACATTCACCATATCACATGAGGTCCATTTTAAAACTCACTTCACGACCTATACACTCAAATGTTAGATAATGTCTAGAACCAATATCCAAAAGTCATGAGGCCAATATTAATCTATCTGACCCATGACAATAGTATACACCTTATTCATTAAGCGTGAAACTCTCTCATCCCAGTTCATTTGTCATAAACACTTCACCTCAAAATTATATCAAAGATTTTCCCCACAAATTTTTTTCGCCGATACAAATCAATTTTTTAACACATGAATAAATTGACACATGATTGGTCTAATCATTTGACCCATGAAGTGATTATATCTTGATTGAATAGCGTTGCCTAAGGTTTTCAGTTAACCCAATAGTGCGGCCCATTTCAATTGGAGTACCACGATATGAGCAAATACATGATCCATAGCATGTAACCCTAATGATCCGGGAGTATAAACACCATAAACACCTAATGTCAAACTTTAGCAACCCTAAACATATTTAAAAAAGGCAGCCTCTTTTCTAAATATTCTCTCAACAATATCAACACCGGGAGATATTAATCGACCATAATCGCTCATCGCACAATAGCAGGTATTTTCTCCCTTAGATTCTCATAATAACCATGCCACGGGGATGGCATACAGGTTTGTACCGACCACAGATCAAACACCGAGAGCAAAGGTAAGTTTTAAGTCTTGTGTTGGTAGTTGATCATAATAATATACAAACAAAGCAGGGTATAAAATTGTTATAACTTGAATCTTTATATTCGTACATTATCAAGCCACTTGGATCAATGATGAAGTGTTGTCTCATGTCCTTAACCATTTTTGTATGAAACTTTGAGAACACATGACATGAATCTGAGATCTAGTGAATATCCATTTGATTTAGATTGTCCGTCCATGATTTTTGAAACTTGTATTTAACCATTTTGAACGAGTCATGGAAAAAGAAATAACATACATGTTATATTCTTTGACCATATTTTCGGATATTACAACAAGGATTGATCAATGGTGACCCATTCTTTCTTGTGTTGGACTCTTGAAGTCGATTTGTTCACAGTACCACAAAGAAAAAGAATGGTGGTTAAATTAGTGATATTAGTGTTTGAATGATGTTTGGTTTATGTTTTAAGATTTTAATCTGCTTCATGTTGATGTTGGTAATCTTGGCAATGATGTATAATGAAAGCGAGGTCAAGATGGTATATGTTATTTGTTATGTGGTCTTGGTTTTGAGTCAAAGTCTTCTACACCTTTACGTCACAAATTCGTTAGATCATGAGTCAAGTCGCTAGATACTAGTCAAATTAGAATGCGTGGCAAGTCGCTACATCTTCTAAACCATGTTCGCTACTTGATAAATCAAGTCGCTACCATTAGTCACAATTAAATAGAGTATTTTGACACTAAATTAAGCTCTTGTATTGTCACCACAACTTCGCTAAGACCGATTCAACGAATCGCGGACGACTTGTCAAGACAAGTATATGATGAATGACCCATAAAACAAGTCGCTATGATGAATAACCCGAAAGCAAATCATGTTTTGACCTCTAAAACATGACCATTTTTTGACCAAATGAAAGTGACTACATCATTAGACTATCCAAAAGTCACGGTATGGAACAAAGACATACAGATTGATATCTACGACAAAATAATAGACCATTAGACTTTTTGACCAAATAACAATACTTTGGATTAGTTGATATATATATATTTTTTACCATATAACAATATCTTTTTTGACCATTAGACGTTATCTGATTGTGACAAAATAATGATATATCGGACAAAATAATGAGACAAGACATGTAACTATTGATAGACCATTAGACTTTTTTTGACCAAAAGATATGTAAAACATCAAAAACAGTACCAAAAACAACACACAAGATTAGAAGACTTAAATCATCAAAACATAAAACCTTGGCTCGTACCAATTGTTGGATCCAAATATTATTGTGTTTGATGATTCGGGTGATCTTGGATGATCAAAATACATGTTAGACATTTTAGAGAGAAAAGTAGAGAGGTTCTTGGTAGAGACTTGGTTCCAACAAATGTAAGGTTAGATTGAGAAAAGCTCCACCCTTCCATGGATGGAAGGGGTATTTATAGTTACAAATCTCTGACCTCTCCCATCGACACGTGGATGGTCTGATGGGTAAAGACCGTCCTTCCTCCCGGTGTTGCTCTAAACTAAACTACGCTACCGACAAACAAATAAACTACTAAATAGCGTAACAAGCGACCGTCTACGAGCTAACATACTTATAATGGGATGACCGACACTTTAACATGGAATTTTCTAATTCCTAACAACAACTAACTAAAATTCTAAATTACCACACGGCATTACTCTAGGTTTAGATTATATTTTTGGGTTACTGCAATACCACGCCTCCTGTTTTCCCGTCCCATCGACTTATCGTCTTCGTTACGGAATCATTAAACCTCTATTACTGGGTCGTTGCAACCCATGTCTCCATCATCCCATCCTATTATTATTCTCTCAAACGTTGAGATCGAAGTTGTCTCGTCATCTATTGCGGTAACAATGTCATCTCTACCCCAAAACTTCATACTAATCGATGAACGGATTACATCCCTAGCGTTCTAGGAACAACACACCTCAACTTCTAAAAAGGAAACCCTCCTAAACATAAATAATAAACGAGCGACTAAAAGATATAAAAACATACCAGAGTCAACTTGCAACTCAAGTCACTTTTCTAGGGCAGATTCTTTTCACTCATTCCTTTGAAATACCAAATATGCTTACCTTCCCTCTTATGAAATAATAAACTTAAATGGTTATCTACGTGAACTACTTTCAACTATTTTACCAATCACTTCACGGTCATTTTCCAAAAGCCTTACTACTGTACCATTGAACCAAAAATTTACAACCTTACTCATACTTCATAAACAATGACCTTATTAATGCTTTGCAAACTATTCTCTATAGAATGATAAACCGATTCATTACCCTACTATTGTTTTATAAAACAACAAACAATTGCGATAACAATTTATAAACTATATTACAAATTTTTCCTGCAAGTTATATTACGGTCTTATAAAATATTTTACCCTTTTAGTGGTGATGTTAGCCAGCATGCGGTTTAAAACATAAAGCTTGGTACTCTTTACCTCACAAACTATTTTTCCTTTACCGTACTAAGTATTTTACTACCACCCTACTTCTTGAACTAATGAAATCTTCTACTATTTGACAAACAATAAATTGTTTCCTTATAAGCTATTTTACAAATCATTTCACGAGTTATTTTATAATAAAGAATCGTTGTCTTACCAAAATATCATAAAGTTAACCCGATTTCACTACTATTCTATAAATAATAAATCGTTTTCTATTGCTTTATAATTTGTTTTAAAATCACCTGCCAAGTTGTTGCTTTAATACCGAACCACAAATCACGATTTATTAAATTGTAAATGATAAAAATCTTTTCTTCTTACTCAATAAAGTGGTTTTACAAACCTTTCCATAGACTTTCGCAATTTTCTTATAAACTATTTACTCCTTGAAAAGCTTTAAAGATAACCGACCTTTTCTTTTGAAAATAAACAAATTTTGGAGTAAAAATAAGAGCTTTGTTTTGAAAACAACCAATAATAAACATTTTAATGGGAATTGCTAAGGAACAAAACTAATTCATCTTCTACAAAGCTAATTATTGGAAATTATTTGAATGGGGAAACAACTTTGAATTGACATAAAAACCTCCAACTTAGAACCGATCCCATGTGTGCCTAAAACTTTATTTAACAAGTTTTCATCGCAAAAGATGAAATTCAGCAACTTTCTTTACATACATCAAGTGCTATTTAAAATTTTAAAGACTTATATTTTCTATATGTACGATTCAAATTGAAAAAGCAACCTAGACAACTACCCTACCCGTGGCTATGGGTAAATGTTATATCCTGCTAAATATCCTTGCTGCAATATATTTTCCAAATTTGAGTATTTCTCTTTAAAATCCAACAATACTCTCAAAATTCCTTGTTAAAATGAGACAAAATGCTGAAACACTAAAAGTTTATAAAATTTCCTGTACCACCCATAATTTGGAACCGGTTTTAACATATTTTAAAAATGTGTCATTTTTTTTACATCTCTCGATTTTGAAATCTAGTCTTAGTCAAACTTGTATAAGCATTTAGTCGAAAGAGAAAATTGAAAACAAATGTTTCTTCATCCTTTAAAGAAGAAAACACACAAACCCATATCGAACCTTAAGAATCAACCTATATATTTTAGAACCATTAAACACCAGAAATGGGTAGGTTTTGAGAAAATCATGAGAAGTTAGAAGTGCCCACACTAACAAAGCAGTGAAACCTTATAACATCAAGAATTAGAACTTTCCCTCAATGAACCTACCCGGAAAATCATGACTCCTCATAGAGGGATGCTCACTGCACAACACCTAGGCAACCATACCCAAAAGAAACCAAGAACAACCTAGGGAAAATTCAAAACTAATTCCTAATACCATCACCTCATTCCAGGCACCTATGGGGTACGTAAACCAGATCGGAACGGATCTCCCGTAAGTGGGTAGACTATAACAACCCGTAATTTCGGGTTATTATAATAATATTTATTACGTCAGAAAATGCAAATCAATTATTTTTGACAATTACCCGATAAGTCTAAAACGAAAGTCATTCGTTTCCTTAAATACCGACACCGCACACACGATACTTATCCGAGTATCTATGGAAATTTATTTTGTCCCAGTTAAAATTTAACTATACATAAGCCTAATCCATTTCTATTCCATCTGCAGTCGATTTGCCTGAAATAAATAAGATAAAGAAAAATACACTTTTTGTCAATCACTAATAATTCTGAAAGAAAACGAGTTATCTGATCTAGAAACTCACGACACCGCGGATACCACACAAGTTAATAACGGCAAACATTTATAATCAAAACCCAACGTAAACATATCATATTATTACGTTCAAGAAATCGTCTCCGAAAACATAATTTCTATATTTTTGGTCTTAGGGAAGGTAAGTTTACTCGAGGATTCGACAAAACACGAGTACAGTTATACATAATTAATAATAAAACAAATCCTACTTTTACCCTATACCTCTATCGCCCCCCTCCCTCTATTTCTCTGTTCTTCTTTGTCTTACTTCGTTCTTTCCAGACAAACACCAAAGGGAAATTTCCTCAACTTCAGTCAACCTTCAATCTATCACCATGGTATCCCTCTTCTACCTTGCCTACACTTTGCTCTTGTCTCTCTCCCACGCGTATAATCACAAACACAATATATGCTCCATCTTTTGCCAAACCTTGAAGCCATCACTATAAGCCTACACCCTAACCTTGACTCAAGAATTCTAGTTTGACCTCAAGCATGCCCTTGAATCATCACTATCACCTGACAAAGACAACACAAAAGCATGCCCCCATTCGCAGCATGCCAAGACCATTCTCACTCACTTTCTTTTGTTTTCTTGGGACTTAGGAGACGCATCAATATAATAAACAAGAGCCATGCCTAGGCAAAGCATGCTCCTCTTTTTCTATTTTGCTTCTTTCCCCATGCAAGACTAAGAATTGTTTAATGGTTAGGCCATGCTTTGGTTGACCTATATAAACAAGCTAAGACAAGCCTCACTCATCTAAAACTCAAGCAACTTTTCTCTTGTTCCCTCTTTCCGCGATATCTATTTCTCCTTTACTTGAATTCCATACTTGATCAATGAAAAACTAATACACATACCATGCTTTCTTGTTCTCTACAATTCGAAGAACATCACCATAAATCACCTCCAGACAAACAAACTCTTATCTCATTTTAACCCTACTCGAGGCACATAAAGAAAGAAGAAAGGTTTGCAAAGGGTTGAGCAAGCTTAAAGTATCGGCTTATATTTGGACGACAAGGAGAAAGCGGGTTGTGTTTATATAAGTACTTGGTTGTTAATCTTGGAAACTAGAGCGGGTTAGATCATTGTTCCTATCGTTACACTCGACTTGTACACGTCTTCTCTACTCACTGTGAGCCTCGACCCACATTTCTCTTCTACTCGTTGTTTCTTTTCAAGCATGTAAAATTAACTGGCATGCATTTAACACTTATATCGATTTATTAATAAATATGTAGTTTTGTAAGGCTATTTGAGACGTTTGACCTTGTGTGGTAAAACCTATATGACAACACTGATATAAAAATAAAACAAGTTTGACATCAACTGCAAATAAACTCAAGTTTCCTGAGTAGAAATTTTATTTACAAATAAACAGTTAAAGATCCTTAAATATGTTTAAGATGCAAAAGAACACATGAAATACTACTTGGATCAGATGGTGGAGCATTTGGTTTGTCTACTAGAGGTCTCTAGTTGAACCCCATACCATGCGATTACCTTTATTTTATTTTATTTTTCTCTTCTTTGGCTGACTTGGCAATTTGATATGACTTTGAATCAAACAATAGTTTTCTTAAGACTTATAAAAGTTAGTAACTTATATAAGATTTTACATTTTAAAACCTCACTTGAAAAGACTTAACATTTTCTTAAAACTTTTATAAGTTTTAAAACATATAAGAATCTTCAACCTTCAAGGTTGAACACTTTGACATTTTTATCCAAAACTTTTATAAGTTCGATAAACTCATATATTTTACCACTTTTCGTCTAGTTAAATGTGTTTATGACCTTATCGGCGTTAAACTTTAAATACTATATTTGTCCAAATATATTATTCAATAAATTTATATTTTTCATCTCCAGAAACTCCATTGAATCTAATAAATACAATTTGAATTATATCTATTCCCACTTGATAACACTTGAGCCAACTCTTATATGAAAGTTTCGTATGCATTTTCTTACATTTATTCCATGAGCCAATACTTACAAATATTTTAACAACTACATTTTTGTACCTCATTGATAAATCAAATTAACATGAAACTCATATAAGCTATAATAACTCAAATATTTAGAAACATTTTGTTTTAAACTTTAAACATTACCACACAAGCTAAAGCGATACGAGTGTCTCTGACCAAATCATTTTCAAACACTACCATTTATGGTCGTGCGGAATATATTATCTAAGACTTGCCATATTATATCTAGGTTATGTGTTGAAGCCGTTGTCATATCGTACTTGCTATTGTTGTGCATTTTCTACGATATCCTTGAGGTGAGTTCATAGCCCACTTTTAATCTTTTAAGCTGTTTTATAAACTCTTTGGGAGAGATACATGCTATAAACTAGAACACAAGTCTTTTCTTAAAAGGTATGCTTGCCGATCATTATTATTATAGCCTATGTTGCATGCCATAAGTCCCTTTGATCATGGACCATTAATCACTTGCAGTGAGCAGCAAATATCGTGGATAGTACTATGGGAATTGACGACCCCGTCTCGGTTGCTCGGAAATAGCGGGGCGCACTATATTTGTTAACTATGGAATCGGCAACTCCATGCGAGGGCAATATACGTTACACCTGATGGTAAAGTGTATGCATTAGTTTGGTGTCATGAGCTTAGTGCATAATAATAATAATCTCTGTTTTCTATGGTGATTGTCTTACAGTGGCAATTGTCATCTCTTACTTGTGTTCAACTATTTACTAAACCTATGAATATCACTCAATCTTTGTGTTGATCTTTTAAGCTTGTTTATCTCGAGGGTTATGAAAGCGATAGCTAACTCTGGGGCGCTTGGGCATTGGCATGGCGCGGTCATAGATGACTTCGATTTACGAGAAGTGGGGACCACATTTTATTAATGGGCCATTTTTCCGCAACAAATCAACTTTTATAAATTCTATTTTACTTCAATAAGCCGAAATCTTTTAAGAAAAATCTTTTTTTTCACTTTGTGTTATGATCAATTGGTAGCATCCCAAAACCTTTTCTTCAGCACCAACCATTTTGGGGTGTTACATAACTCTCTTCGGCGGTCAATTTGGCATTAAGCCTTAACATGTGATTGACCTTTTTAACTTTCTGATTTCAATGCCGGTTGTTGATTAATGATTCAAAATAAAGCGGAGTTTCCTCATGGTCTCGTATTACATTGCCACCACGACCTCCACTAGGATCCACATTTGGAGTTTGAGTTAGTATTGCTACAACTGGTTGTTCATGTATGTATCATGGAATGGCGATGTCCGCAATCTTGATACGTCATCAGTAAACACATCAAATATGACATTGTTATAGCATGGATCGATTGATGGTACCTCGAATCTTTGCGTTGGCGTCATGACGAGGAGGTCGTCGAGAATCGATTAATGCCGTACTTAGTCTCACGAAGATTTGCCATGAAGATCACGGTTTGCATTGAGTTCGAGTCTTCAATCATCCATAATAGCCATGAAGTCATGTTCTTGACACTCAATTGAAGTCCAGATTGTTCCTTTTGTGCCAACAGAATAACTTTCCGAAGATACGCAAGATCCTTCTTTTTCGGCTTAGTTGGACAATTCCTTGCCATGTGACCCAATCCTTGACAGTTATAACACTTAACCCGATTACCCGATTCACATTTCCATAATTCCCAACCTTGGGTCGCAACATTCCCATTCGATTACCATTACTCTATTTCCAACATTCGACCCATCCGATTACCCGATTGGACCGCTGATTACCCATGCGGAAATCTAGTAGCATATCCTGCTGATTCCCAATAACTCCAACCATTTGACCTTGATTGCCCATGTTCACACCCGGTACATTGCAATTTGCACATTCGCAGTGTTTGATGAAATCCTTTGGTTGTTGTTAGTTGGTGTGGAATAGCGACCTCAGAATGCTTTACCCAAGAATACAAATGCTTGTGACAAAGCTTCTTCAGTTCTATTCAAGATCGGTGATTCCTTGTTCCTGGTAATGTTGTTGTTCAGGTGGATAGTTTTGTTGTTGAGGGATGTATTCTCGCAAGTTGTTGTTAGTGGAAGATGATGAAGCTTGTTGTTGTGTATTCACTGGAGTTTGAGTCCTTGCAATGAGTGCCAATGGATCATGATTCTTTGCTAATCTTTCTTGCCTGACTTCATTCACTTCATTTTGGTTTTGTTTCTGAAAATCGTTGAGTTGATCAAAGTTCACTTGATGTAAGTCCTTTGTTTGGTTGACAAGAGTGACATATCGTCCCATTCTTACGTTAGATTGTTCAAGAACTTGATGTTGCTCCGATAGTTACGGGTGTCAACTTGTTTCGGTCACTCATTCATTAAAGTACAAAACCTTTCATAGTAGGATTCAATGGATTCTCCTGGAGTAGATGTAAACTTCTCCCATGCAGTTAGCAACTTGTTCTCTGTGTCTTGTTGACCGATTTACGTTCCATGACAAAGTCGTCTAACACGTTCCCACATGTAGAGTTTCACTTGGCTACAGCAGCGGAAATATGTCTCTTGGTAAACCCAGCTTGTATAATATGAATTGCCATGTCATCGCTCGACTTGTTTCGATCCTCTTGAGTATTGATGTCTTTTTGAAGACGAAAAATGGTGGGGCGGGAGGTGTTGCATCGGGATTTCGAGGTCTTGGACTTGTCGAGGTATGAGGGGTCCATCTGAATGGATTTGATCATCAATTTTCCATTAGGTTTTGTCTTGATGTAACGAAGCATTTGACTTGTCCATTGAAGATAACCACCTTTTTCCAACATAGGAGGACGGTTTTCGTACCGTGCATGAATATCTTGTTGAGTTGCCATTGATGAAGGTATGATCTGATAAAGTTGATGTATGATCGATTCAACAATAAAGGAGTTGAGGTTGATGATTAAGAAGCTGGTTGAGGTGTTCGAAAGTCGTACTTTCGTAACCTTGGTTCTAAAAAATTTAAACCCAAATTTGAAATTCACTATTAAAATCAATTCTAAGGTCGTATGAAAATTTAAGCTATATGACAATTTTGACGCCAAATTTGACCCGAAAATTTGAATTTAGGCCCAAAATTTGAATTTCGTAAGCGAGAGGTTCACAGTGGGCGAGGCTTAGGCATTAGAAATTGTGCTTATCGTGGGATCTTATGCATAGGATCTTATCGTAATCAGCCTTAGGCGTGAGATCCTTATCGCGTAACCAGTATCTTACGCGTAACCTTAAGCTTCGCGTGTAGACAAAATTTTAGTCGTAAAACCTTACGCGTAAGTGTGATCTTACGCGTAGAGTTCTACTCGTAAGAGTTTATGCTTATGCGTAAACTTAGGTTAAAACCAAAAATCCTTTACACTGTCCCAGCGTAAGGGATATCCACAAGTCGAAGTGTTCCACACACTTATCCAAGTGAGGAAGTAGCAGTAACCTTTGAAGCTCGAAGATTCTTCACCAAAAAGTTATGAGTAGAAAACTAGGGTTTTGACCTTTTGACTTCTACTCGTAAGAAATTTCCAATGATTCAAACGATGTCTCTTGCATAGATATCCTTAAAAACCCTCCAATAACACAAATCTTTTGACCTTTTTCACCCAAAGTGCTTATAAAAGTTACAAGTAGAAATGACCACCTTCAAAAACACGAGTTCAAACTTGAAGAAAAACACGTAAAGCTTCGAACTTTTTGCAAATAAACCTTAAACCACAAGAATCTTGAATTTTTAAGTGCAAAAATTAAAGCTTTATGCGTGACACATTTGAGAACGAAACTACGTGTAACTCTACACAAACAAACTTCAACCAAAACACTCCTAAACCATTGTTAGGCGATTGATACCAATTGTTATGACCTTTATCACTTATACCTTATCACAACTCGAACACGTATAACAAACTCACGAAACAGTTATGCGTATAGAAAGATGAAGAATAGAAAGATGGTGACTTGAGTGATAGAATTCGTATGTATGTTTAGAGAGGTAGAGAAAAGAAGATGAAAACAATAAGTTGTATATTGCTTCAAGGAAAAACACACACACACACACTCAAGCACACCCCTCAAATGACCATTTGAGGGGTATTTATAGTTGGAATACATGAAAACCTAAAAAGCTTTCCTATGGGATTCGATGGACATGGATTGGGCTTCGGATATATGAGCATACAAACGGCTAACATACCCTAACGTTTAACCAATTAGCTTAGCCCAATCCACGAGCCCGTTGACTATTCTATCACGATATCTAACACACGTTACAAAGTTCCTAAACGTGAATGACCATCACTTCTAATAAAAACTATTAAGGCTAACAAGAGTCCTACGCATTATCCTTGTGGTATTGCCAGAACATCCGAGTGATATGTAAAACATTCACGATGAAGATGGAAATCCTTCTAGAGCCAACATCAAACAAGCTCTTGGTGGGTGGCATGTGAGATCTATCCAATAAATCAAGCTTGTGACAAGCGGGCCAAACATTGGGCGATTCATTCTTGAATCAACCTTAGTCCAGGAAATGAATTGACGAATACTTTTGGAAAAACCGTTCGATGTGCAAATATTCTTTTCTCTAGCGCATCGAATGTGTATTCATTTTCAAACTCAAAAAGTATCTCTGATTGAAAAAATTCTTTTGGAAAAACCGTTCGATGTGCAAATCTCATCTTTTCTCTAGCACATCGAATGTGTATTCTCTTTCAAATACAAAAGGTATTTTTGATTGAAAATTGATCATTCTCATAAAACCTTCCCGTCAATATTGCAAAACTCTTTCTTAAGCAATACGCGATTGTTTTTCAAATCAATTTTCATCAATCGCTGAATCTCATTCATTCCCGGTTCACTCACTCCGTGTTGTCTTCTTTGAGGCGTTCGGTTTGAGAATGGCTAGAAGCATTGCGAAAACCTGTCAAGGAGATTCTTCGAATTCTACGATCACGAGCGTACTTGTACTTATCAACGGGGAACCGTGGGCCGTGTACCTCAATTCAACGAAAGTGATCAAAGATACTTTCGTGTGCTTTATTGCTAATTGTTGTTTGCAGGTACATTTGGACGGTTGCAACTTATCAGAATTGAGAAGTCAATCCAAAGCCGCATGCTCACAGCATCCGCACTTTATTGAAGAAATCATGACTAGTGCATATCTACATAACCTGGCTCTGATATTTTTATACTAGGCTTTTGCTACACTGCTACAAATATCATGATCCAGTAAAGCTTCCGCTACTCTGATGGAAATATGTCATGATCCTGAAAGTGTGAGCATGTTGGTCCGAAAGCCACAACTTCACATGATGGCAACACAATAAAGGGTGATCCAGAGACTTACTGTGGCTGATGATCTCAAAGAAAGCTCGAAGATCATCAAAGATGTGGATCAGTTCAAAGGCCTCCACTGAAAGTACAAAACTATGCGGACTTTGAAGTATCACTGCTAAAAATTTAAGAATTCAAAGAGTCAGACTTCATCTGATCCACGAAATCAAGCAGTCATGCAAGGTGAAAGAGTTGATGTACAAGGAAGGAATGCTCAAAGGCTTGTCAAAAATGATAAGAATACTGCAAATGTCGATATCTGAACAATGAGGTTGTAGCATTGGAAGCGGGGATGGCCGCAGATTTGGGGAAGATATCATACTCAACTATGACACCGAGCCCAACTTTGATGAAGAACAAATGGTTGAGGAAGATATCATTCTCACCTATGACACAGAGCCTACCTTGGAAAAGCAGGATGACAGCAGCACAGATTGGGGAAGATATCATACCCAACTATGACACCGAGCCCAACTTTGATGAAGAACAAATGGTTGAGGAAGATATCGTTCCCACCTATGACACAGAGCCTACCTTTGACAAAGAACATATGGTTGAGGTACAATCATGTTGTTCATACTGCTTGCAAATGCAAAACAAACTGAGCAACCTGAATTGAGGAAATGAAGGAGAGGTTGACCAGTGTGTTGCACAATGTCCGACAACCTGTCTCATGCTGAACCCTTACTTGCAAACAATACAACTGAATCGTCAAATCAAATTCTTGAATCTGAAAACATTCTTCTCAAAAAGACCATTGCTCAATTTCAAAAAGATTTTTCAAAACTAGAGGCACATTTCAAAACTCTTGAAGTTAAAATGCAAAGTTATCATGTGGATACATTAGTAAAAGAAAATGAGCATCTAAAGGCTCAAATTCAAGCAAAGGGGCTTGCGCATGTTGATTTACAAAACAAATTGAGAAGATTAACTGGCAAGAGTGTGGATACTAAGTTTACAAAACCAACAATCTTGGGGAAATCGTCACCACAACCAATCAGAAATCGATCAGTAGTTTGACAACCAACTGCTTTTAAATCTGAATGATCAAAATCTTCAAAACCACGGTTTGCCTCCCAAGTTGTTGAGAATAATCATTTGTCAAATCCAGTCACTCCACATTCTTGGCCTGAGAAAAATACTTCTGTTTCTGTTAAATCTGTTTCTGTTAAACCTCAACAAGTAGTTGCAACTGGCCCGTCTAGGATTAGTTCAAACACTGTGTCTAAACTGAGCATTAAAATTAAAGATTCATATGATTCAAATGACGCGTACAAGAACTATGATCTAGAAAAGGCTAGGAAAAGGGCACTACTCCAAAAGGATGGAATCTTAGGTTCACGACCTCGTGTGATGCCTTCTAGTGTATTGCAGAACAGACCTAAGTGTAGTCAACAGACAATTAGAAATAGACCCGTTGAACTGAGAAACAAATTTCAGAAACCTAATAGGTGGATCAATATAGGACAAAGACTCTTTCCAAAAGAAGTTTCAGCATTTCCTAGATCTAATCTTAGGTGGATACCCACGGGTAGAATTTTAAAAACTGTTGGTCTTAGGTGGATTCCTACAGGCAAGATATTAAACATTTGCAACAACATAGTGTGTTCAGGTGTCAAGAAGATAATTGACACTGCAACTTTATGCTTCAAACATCTGGAACCCAGTTACACTTGGGAATCCATGTGCTTCTCTATCTCTCCCGTCCTACTTTCTATATAGGTACAACAACGATGGCTTCGAAATAATTCATTTCGGACGCGACTTCGACTATGGCTTCTAAGTACAACAACTTAGGACCCGTCTCTCACTGTCTAAAACATAATGATCCATCAGCTGCATCACCATTGTACTCAATCGTCAAGAATTGGAAATTTTGTTTCATCCACTGTTTAGAGATTCTTTAGAAAGTCGTGCTTCAGATGTATCTAATGTTTCGCACAACTGCGATCATATTCTAATTCTAGATACACCCCTGAATCTACAACAACAACCGTTGCACGGAGATGCACCTTCAATCGAATCTCTGATAACAGTAGATCAAATTGTTTCCAACAACAATGACACAACAGATGATCAACATAATGAACAAGTTCTAAGTTTTATCAGCAATTGATTCTCATAAGATATTTATGGTACTTCATACCTCTTTGATTAATTGAACGTACATGGTTACGCTGTCTCCGATTTCATCATCAACATACGTGGTGTATGTTTCGATTCATCGAAAACATCGGGGGGAAAAGAGAGTATATGTCATGTGCTTTCTTTGCCTTCTTTGCGAAAACTCTTTCCCTTCACGAGTTTCTACAATCAGGGGGAAGAAATGAGACGATACGTGGTTCAAATATCTTACTTCGGTGTTATCATTTCAACTTTCAGCGGGTTATTTTGTGTGAAGTTACCTACATATGATGCTTTAACTGTATTATGATGCCTCGCACACGATCATTTTATCGAGTATTCGCATATACACAGTAGATTATTATTCCGATTTACCGCAACAATCAGGGGGAAGTAGTATTATTTCATCTCTTAAGGTTTGTTTGGTGTGAAGGCGTCGACATACGTGAGAAGATCTTGTTGATTTCTTGCATGTTACCCCCGAACGAATTTTCCGCATTATGCACAACTGTGATTACGTGACAATTTAGATTTGCTTGGTGTGGTTTCTTGTTGTTCATATAAAATTTTTGATGTGCACTTAAAACGTAAAAGTTAGAAGACATGTTAACTACATCAAATTGTTGAATCTGATGAAGATGGGTGTTAGTTTGGGGGAAGCTGATTCAGAAACTTCACCAAAAGGAAGTGTATGGAGAAGCTGCTAAAGACATGCAGTGTGGATTAGGAAGATTGTTGAGAATTGCAGTTAATCTCTTACAGTTTCTCAGGATGAATCAGTTTAAAAGTCTTGATGTTAGGGAATTTGTTGAGAAACTTGATTGGGTCTATGTTATCAAGCTGAAATGAATTTGAAAAACAAAATTGACGCTAAAGGCACTGTGATTCGCAACAAATCTCGAGTTTCAAAAGAAAGGACCCAGTGGTACGTTTCAATGCCTCAATCCTAATTAAAGGAGCGAAAGCTTCTTAACTGTTTAAAACAAAATCTTTGTTCAAAATCAAATGTTCTTGAAATCTGTTTCTTCCCAAAAGAATTTCAAACACCTCAAAAAGCATATTTTAATCACCATGTTTTTCAAAAACAACATACATATGCTATTTTGAGTGGGAGAAATGTGATTAAAATTGTTGATCAGGAAGTTATGGAATCTCATAACGTGCTCGACTCGTATATCACCAATGAATTGACGATCTTTGAATGTCAAGTCGAAAAGATTTGTCTTTCAAGACTTATCTTAGTAGAATGTACCGATCGAGACACTCTTGATTGACATGAACTTTGACGGGTCTAACCTCCTTTTCAAGGAGAGTTTACATCTTCAAGGTAGTTATTAGAGCTAGTTGTCACCTAAAAGGTGATAATGGAACTCTTTAACTATACAACGTAAACGTGTCTCGCGGGGAATTGTCTATCAAGAGTCGATCAATTCAAAAGTGCGAACTCTTCCCTCTCTGTGCAGATTTCAGTCAAAACTCATAAGCACATGTGGAGGGGGAGTATTTCTGAAAAACCAAAAACTCTCAAGGTGTTAGCAAAACAGGTTTTTCATCATAAACATATTGAGAGATTTTTCAAGAAAAAGTTTTGTGGCAACATAGGATAGTCATGGAGTTAAAAGGTGACTAAGTTTAGGAATAAACGTCCTATGATCCGCCAGAGCCGGAGGGATCTACCCAAGGACATCACAAATAGCTAGTATCTAGAAGTCCTTAGGTATGATTGAAAAAGGAGAAAATGAGAATCGGAGAAAGAAGGAGTTGAAGAATTAAAAAGAAAAGGGTGAAAAGAAATAGCCCTCCAGATTATTCAACTTAGGGCAGGAACCGGGTTCAATTCATATGCTACTGGTTGTCACAAGATGACACCGGTATTGAAGACAAAGTCGTCATGGACCCAGTGACGCAATGCACTAAACCTTCTAAGCTACTCAAGTTCTCTCAAAAGAACTTATTTCATTCTCACAGGGAACCCTACGTAATCTATCGACCCTCTCTTAGAGATTGTTGGTATTGAAGAATGAGACCCTCTCCCTAGTCTCCGCTTAGGAAAATCAAAAGCGCACTAATCGAGTCTAGAGCCATGAGATTCATCAAAAAGATCTCTTAGGAACACTTAAATATTTCATCACTTGTTGTTCAAAACAATAAGGACACAAGTGACATTTTTTCCAGAGTCCTACGCAGATCTTAGCTTGTCTGCCGAACATTCATGAGGGATTCACAAGTGTGATCCTCGTGATTGAATGGAAATTCTGCCAGTGGTCAACATCAACGTACAGCCCGACAGCAGTCACTTCGGTAACTCCTTGTGGGTTACGCTTAGTGTGTCTCAAACGGTCTACAGTCGTGGGGTGATGCTTCGGTATACCTCAGCGACTCATCTAAACTGTAGGTGTATTTCGATTTTATCATCGCGTTATCTCACTTGTGGGACTCCAGTTCAGGAACAACCTTTGTGAGAATTAGAGATGTGCTTTCACACTATGCTGTTAACACTCTCGAAATTCAAACTTGTAAGCCTGATTATTTCTAACCCATGTTTTATGTTTTCTTCTTATGGATGCTCACGGGTGGAAAAGATCGTGCCGACTCTTCACATGCTCATACCAACATCAACACTAATTGAAGTTCTCTCAAAAAGAAAAGAAAATTTCAGAAAGATTCTACGTCAAAGTCAAAGAATCTGCAAAGGTATGAGATAAAGATCAAAGTTAAAGAATGAGAGCTTCAAATATATGAATCACATACTTCACCAGAAGTATGAGCATGCCGAAATGACTTTCATCACTAACAACAAAGATGCTGATGATAGGCAGAATTCACAACTGATCACAAAAACAAGAACAAAGAACAAAGATGCAAAGAATCAAAGACGTCACAAGCTATGAATGCCAAAGAAGTTCAAGACGTCAAACGACCTAAGCAAGACAACAAATTATGACCAACCCTTAGGGGGAGATTGTTAGGAACATGTTTTATTATCAAGTGTAGGTCATTTCATTTGTAATAGGTCGTTAATAATTATGGTTTATAAATGTTTGTAATTAGTTTCTCAGCTCATGTAGTAAGCCCATGAGCTGTGATAGAAGGTTCTTCTAGAACCAAGGGGAAACTCCCCTACTTATGTAAACACTATAAATACCCCCTCCCTAGAAGGGAGAGGGTTGTTGGTTCTAATTGCAATTATCATTTTCATTAATCATTCATTAGTTCCTTCCACTTTCTCTCTCTAAAACTTTCTCTCTCTAGAAATACATATTGTTGTGATAATATGGTGACCTATCAGTACAGTTTGTTTTCAAGTTTATTTTTCAACGTTTTTAGATTGGAAAAGTCATTCAAAGGTTTTGATTCCTTAGCATTAAATTCTTGTTTAAGCACTTTAACATTTTCTTGAAGTTCTTGCTTTTGCTTAACAGTTTTTGTAAGCTTTTCTTGTAAGGAGTTTAACTCTTGTTTTAACATTTCTTCTCTAAAATTACTTTTTCTAATAATTGTACGTATGTGGTTATCCATTTCCTGCTCACGGGTGGTCAATTCGAACTTAGCACGTTGTTCATTTATAGCAACTTGTTTTTTATAGGCGTTTAGTTCAGAAATAATAGAGTCATCAGGGGCACATGCAGTGAATTCATCAAAAATATAGTCATCATTGACTGCAGAAGATGCATTACTCGGTACAATTTCACTTTCATTTTGTTTCACATATTGCTCATATGGGACAACATTGATATTACCTATATTTTCAATATCTGATTCAATAATTTCAGTTGATTGTACTTTGTCGTGCATCTTTTGCACATCAACATCATCGTATAGTTTTAATACCTCTGAGATGATAGATTCCCTGGAAGGAGTGGCATGTTTATGTGAAGAAACCCTTGGAGTTACCATTGGTGAGATATTAGCCATGAAGATGTTTTGGGCAGTTGGTTCATCATCAACATCTGAATCAAATGCATCTCAGTCTGCGACTTGAAATGCATTGGGATTGTTCTGACCCATACCCTGCACTGGTTGTTCATCCACATCAGCATCATAAGTTCTGACATTTCCCTCAGCAAGAAATAGCAATTCTTCCTCATTCAACATTGCTCCACTGTCTTGAGCTTGAACCAGCAGCATCCTGTCCCAGAAGTACTCTGCATTTTGTGGACGTTTTGGAAGAGTGCAATTCCTGGCGATGTGTCCTTCTCCACCACAGTTGTAACATTTAATGGGCTTTACTTGACCTTGAGCCATGTTCCTTCCACGATTCTGATTACCCATATATCCACCACCACTGACAACATTCCCATATCCAGCACCAGCATTCCCATATCTAGCTCCAACATTCCCATATCCAGCTCCAACGTTCCCTTGCTCATTATGTGGAAGGTATGCATTTTGTCTTCTTGCACATTTTGCACCACTATCTTTCCTTCTTTAACAGTAGCATGATTGTGAAGATTTGACGCAGTTCTGAGATGATTGTTGGTGTGTGGGGTGAGATTCAAGTTTTGCTTGACCATAAGAGCTAGTTGATTGACAAAGTGTTCCATGACCGCCTTCAAGATCGGGAGGCTTATACCTCGGATCAGGAATGAGCTTGTGGTTACCATTTCCAGTAGGTATGACTTGTGATGCTTTGGTAGTAATCCCTAAATTGGTGTAGAATGTCGTTGAGTCATTTGAAGAGCTTGCATCTCCAGTATTGGTCTTGAATTTTTCCATGATCATTCGCTCAAACGAAGCATGTTTCTCATTTTGTAGTAAATAAGCATACAGTTGCTCATAATTGGTGTTCCTCAATCCTTTGTTAAGTTTGACTGCAGTGACAAATTTGTGCCATTCGGGATTCATGTTGTTCACAAAATTTGAATTTAGCTGGATATTCGGCATTGTCATTTTGATATTCCTCATGTCATTCACGAGCTTGTGGAACCTCACATAGTATTCAGTGACATTTTCCCCTGGGTTCATCTTAAAGTTCTCAAAATCATCATACAATTGAGACTCTCTATCTTCTTTAGTTAATTCTGAACCGGAGAGAAGCATCTTGACATTGTCCCAAACTGCTTTGGCTTCAGTGTTGTGATTGATTAGCTTGTAGATATCCTTTGGTAGACCTTGAAGTACAATGTTTGAGGCCCTAATATCAGCATCGTATCTCTTTTTCTCCTTATCAGTAAGTTCATCATATGTCTTTGGTCTATCCAATCCTAATGTCACTGAGCCATCAGCAGCAGTTTCAAGTATGTCTCTGGTAGTCTCAACTTGGTATGGTCCTTCATCAATTGATTTGAGAATGTTAACCCCATTTTCCTTACCCAAGCAGTACAACCTGATTCATTGAGCCCATGAGTCATAATCGGTCCTATCTAACATGAGTGGACGAGTATCGATCCTGCGCTTGAACGTCCTCGACTCTAATAGATGATTGTAGGCATGTTGGTAGACATGATTACAGATTCTACGAGATTTTATAACTCTATGATTAAACAGGGAAATAGATTCTTTCACGGGATTTTACTAAATCAAGAGAAAACCGTAAAATGTAACACTAAGAAGTGACAAGTCTCAATAGACAAGTAGTGTATTAGACAAGTCGCACCCTACTCAACTCGCTTTGAGGTCAACTCGCTTAGTAGTCAACTCGCTTAATAGACAAGTCGCGTAGAACCAACTCGCTTAGAGCACAACTCGCTTAGAACACAACTCGCTTGGGTGACAACTCGCTTAAGCAACCAACTCACTTCCAAGACAACTCGCTTAAACGACAACTCGCTTAAGATATAACTCGCTTAAAAGACAACTCGCAGAAACTGATAACTCGCTTCCAAAGTAACTTACTTAAGCAACAACTCGCTTAAGTGACAACTCGCTCTAGTGACAACTCGCTTCAAAGAACAAACCAACTCGCTTCTAAGAAAAGTACTACGAGACGCAACTCGCTTCGTACAATATTCAAAAACTACCACTTTTCAAATCAAAAACATCCTAACCACGATGATTCAAACCTTCCAAATCAAAACCTAAACACTTATGATGATTCTAAACACAAAAGTACAATCAAAATCCAAACTTTAACACTAGAAATAGTCCAAATGATGCAAATACCACCAAACTTTTTCAAACCCAAAAACCATATAAGACCACTAGAAATCCAAGAACATGTAAGAGGGATGATCAAACCATGGCTCTTGATACCATTTGTAACATATTGGATTTCACAAACACATCAAACCATGGTATAGATGGGGCGTATGGCTTAGGGTTTAGAGAGAGAAAGTTAAGAGGTTTAGGAAGCTTAGTGAGAGAAAGAAAAATCTTATTATGAGCTTCAACCCTCTACCTTGGGAGGTAGAGGGTATTTATAGTATCTTACAAAATATGCCACCTACGGGCTGTGGATCAGGCATACAGTGGGTAAAGACCCGTCCGTCCTCCACGGTGTTACATAACAAAATACTAACTAACATTAAATGACTACGACTACGAGCTTTCTAATAATTACATATACTTGAGGTGACCAACACTTTAACAACTGGATTTTCTAAATCCTAACATAAGTCAAAAAGGTATTGAGATCATTAGTTAGATATATATAGACTAACATAATTGAACATTTGACTTAGATTTAACAAGGCCACATTGGTAGGAAAGGTATACTTAGACCCAAATTCTATCTTTTGTATTTATAGGCCTTAAGAAATAACTTTTATATTATAAAATTATAAATAAAATAAAGATATAAATAAGAAATGATTACTTTATTTAAAAGATATAATGTTATCTCATAATATACTTATCTTATTAAATAAGTAATTGAATCAAGCCCAAGCCAGAGACACCCACCTCATAGGGGCAGCCGAATTCCAATGTGCATGATGGAATCTCCATCTAATTCTTGGTTTAAACCCATTACTTCTTAAAAACGTCTTTGCCTAATTAGATCATTTGTATATTTATAGTAAATATATAAAACTAAAGTCTCGTGTTATTATGTGTGACCCCATGAAATCATATATTAGTTGCAGTCTTTAATTATGTTATACCGTGCACATAATCCTACTCATTGATGACTCAGGATGCAAGTTGGTTAGAGGTAACAGATTTTGAAGAGGAAGAGTTGGATGTTAAGTTGTGCTTAATGGCCAAGCTATGTGATGTATTCATCGATGTTGAAGAGAAACGCATAAAATCTATATTTGAGGTACGATCATTAACTAGCAAATCTCCATTATTCCTATAATGAAAATTACTTAAATATGCAAGAAAACTTGATTTAGAAAGATCAAAATACCATGCAACACTCAATACTTTACAACATGTTAAAAGGGAGAACAACATTGCCTCTATTAACATTTCTGATTTTAAAAACATGGTTAATAATGCACAAAAAGAAAATGATAGTTTGACATAAAAAATTTCTGAATTTCTGAAAAACTTGAAGAATCTGAAAGAATTGTTAGAGTAAAGAATAGAGAACAAGAACTTTTTAAAACAACACTTTCAAAGAATGTTTCTAGGATTAAAGATCTTGAAGAAAAACTTTAGAAAATAGGTTAAACGATCAAACAATTTTTCTTAACCAACCACAGAGTCTAATGTTTTTCAAACTTAAAGAAGGGTTAGGGTACAGAAATCAGAAAAACTTAAAAAAGACACATTATCAAGTTCCATGTGTATATGATGCTAAATTTTTTGGTTTTAAGATGCTTAAAAATTTTGTTAGGTCTTCTGAGGAGTCAAGAGTTTCAAAAACATTTAGACCTAACAAGACGTAAATCCCGTGTAATTATGAGAGTATAAACAGAAGCTATGAGGCTAGGAATTTTAGTCCCCCAACAAAAACCTCGAGTAGTTATGCTAATGAAGATGTTGGTGATAAGGATTTAAAACGTACAATTTTAGGGGGTCATTTAAGCCCTTAATCGACCACTTTTATATACGTTACTGCTTAATTTCGTTCCTTTTCACTTTTTAGGTCTCTTGAAAGCAAAATGTTGGAATGAAGCATTTTTGGACGAAAAGGAGCAAATACATGAAGAAAATGACAAAGTCAAGATCGAAGCCACTCAAGCTGCTCAAACAGAACCTGACGGCGTCCCAATCAAAGGGTGACACCGTCCCTCTACAAAGACTTGATCAAAACATGCACCAGACGGCTCAGTGGAAATTTTGCTCATATAACCTGACGACGTCACGTTGTGAAGAAGAAGGGTGTCACTCAGACTTTTCATCTCAGACGGCCCAGATCCAGAATCAAGACGACGTCCCAACTGAAGACTAACGGCGTCACAACTCTAAGGTGACGCCGTCCCATCGATGACTTGGCCAAGACGAAACCCTAATAACGGCGGTGCAAAAGGTTACGCCGTTGCAAGTGTAAATCTATGTATAGAATTTGATTTTTCTGCATTTAAAGAAGTAGACTTTTGGAGAAAAAACCCTAATCATTTGTAGTCCGATTTGGACAGTATCTTAGGGTCCCTGATGCAGGTTTTACTGACCAGGTTTTAATATTTATAATTACTCGCTATACCTATGGTCTACCCTAATGCACTAACGGGAAATGTACCCGGTCGTGTGTAGTGTAGTATTTTGGTAAAACTGAGGTCGTCCCAAGAGCTATGGGTGCGGATTTAAACTAAGTCTACGTGTCACAGATTTTGATATGATTTCGATATTGAATTAACTAATTAACAACTAAAGCAGATAAATGCGAGGGTTGTGATCAATAGAGGAGAGAGGTGCTAACCTAGTTAATCATCCTAATTAGTAGTGTCTACGTCTCTAGGACAGCATTTGGTCTGTTCGTCCTAACCTATCAGCAAAGGGTCCTACTGGAGAAGTTAGGTGTCCCCTCATAAGTCCAGTTGTTCCTGGTCCCCTAAGCCAAGTCATTAAGTACCTCTACATGCTAGATTCAAAATAGTGAGTACCCGGGCGCTAGCATCTTAGACACTCACCCCTTACTTCTTAAGTTCATCCAAACGGTAGGTGATCAGTTGGTCAAATCGCACAAGTAGAAAGGGTCGTTAGTTGGTCATATCTTACCCTTCCCGTCTCAGTCTACTTACTTAGGGTCACTTGGTCATATCTCCTAAGTAACTAGCCTCTACCACCATTCAAAACTACCAAAACAAGGGTAGCTACCAGCAAACTATGCATGCATACACTTAAAATAATTATACGGAAGCAATGTAAACGCAAACAAAACAATTAAGGAATCATAACTAGGCCAGCAGCAAGAAGTGCTTAGCCGCTCATATTAACTATAACAATCAATTCAATGTTTAATGTTACGAAATACATGAATTGAAAGTAAAGAAAAGATAAAAAGCCAATGCTTACCGTAGGGGAGTGATTTCTCCCTTGGAGATAGCTCCGTATGCTCCTCTAGATCTGCCTTCGACTTCTTCTCACGTTCTCTAAATGTTGTGTGTGAAATGGGATGCTTTAAAATACTGGAAATCGTGGGGTATTTATACGCTAGATCAGGTTACAGCGTAACTAGTTATAAAAGTTACGCCGTAACATTCAATTCTTCGTATTTTGCACTAATAATGCTGGTTACGGCGTAACCTCTAGAAGGAGTTACGCTGTATCTTCAATAAATCTTGGTTACGCCGTAGTTGTTGCATGAGTTACAGCATAATTAGTAGCGGCGCGGAACCTCATTTGACCTAATATGGTTACGTCATAATCTTGGATAGAGTTACGCCGTAATCTTCTGTTAAGTTGGTTTTCTGAGCCACACTTTAGTTACGGCGTAATGTGAGAGAGGAGTTACGCCGTAACTTCTTCAGAGTGAGCATACTATGATAAATCTTCAATAAACTCTCCAAATCCGCGTCTCTTTAGCTCCAATGCTCGTAATTTATCTGAAAGTGAAATATAATGGAAAACAAGCGTAAATCCATATAAATGATATAAATTACAAGCATTATCAGGAGAAATTGACACTTAATATTCAGGATAATTTGATGTTATCAAATATCCCCTCACTTGAACTCTACTTGCCCTCAAGTAGACCTTATTAGATAGATTCCTAAAAATATATCTCTCATTACCTGGAAAATATAAGTTTACAAATTCTTTATGCTAGAATAAAACAAAGCCGAACACCTCACGAAATGGGAACAAAACACTTAAATCTCTCAACTATTCTAAGTGTCAATTTCGGGGTGATCACTCAATCGCACAGTCATAGCATGTATTCTATCATAAGCTTAGTGGTTACACAAATCTCCACTACTAGAGTTAAGGGCTAAACAATTCTCGAAGGCAATATGGGTAGACACGACAAAGGTTAAGGGTGACTCGTCATTACTAACATGTCACGGCGAAGTGGACAAAACCAATGGTACATGACCAAATCCATGGCCAAGACACCAAAGATTGCTCGTTGCATCACATAGACACGCTTCATGACTAAAGGGTTGGATAAGACATGGGATATATAAATGGTGTAAAATAAAAATCAAGCAAATAGTCTAAATCTATAACCAAGTCATCACCACTTACCATCTGCCCAAAGTTTAATTTTTGAAGTTAAGAAACCGGATCATGATATACTAGGAAGATGTGTTATTAGAGGACGTCATGATGGGCACACTACCTTTTCTCCAACTGTTGGCGCAATTACCAACTCCAATATTCAAATGTGACTGAGGTGGCCTCCTCGATACTAAATCTATATTAAGCTCATAACATAGTGCTTATAACATCGCACTTTACAATCAACTGAATAACAAGTACATAACCTTTTTTTTAAACATAAACATAACATCCCCCCACTTGAGATGAACAATGGGAATTTGTCTTCAATGATCTTAAAGAATATGTCGTCGACGAAAGCGTGATTCCCGAACCTTTCCACTTGAACCTTGAACTTAGGCAAATGATGACTTCCCAATCACAAATAGAGACTACAAGGTAGGCTAAGGTGTATAGGTGTAATGAAACAACATATTGGGTTAACAAAATGAAAGGAATGGCTCATATAGGTATATCTAGGGGTATCTTGCACTAAAGGTGAGTGCAACAAAAGGGTTTCACATGGGGGTCGAGAAGTCGAGGTGACTAATCGATAGACACACAATGGTAGACTATTTGGGTGATAATCCTATAATATTGCCTTCTTAAACTGAAAAGTCCAAATACATCGAGCTAACTAAACATACCTCGTATATGGTCTCGAAATGATATAAAGGCCAAGTTCTAAAGTTTACAAGCTACCGGCACACTCATAATTTGGTGGATTTGGGGTAAAAATTTGGAAACGGATAATGTTAATCTCACCATATAATATCAAGGGTTATATGTGCTCGGCTAAGGTCTAATCTAGTTAGGTTAAGAAAAACATGTCAAAATTTTAAAAATGACATAATTTTTCAAAATAAACTAGAAAATCGAGGGCAAAATAAAGTTCAAGAGACAATTCTACTCCCGTCCCCCCACTTAAATTGTACAAAGTCCTTTTTGTACTAAGCGTTAAAAAAGGTGAAGAGAAAAGTAGAATTAGAGCGAGAACTTCCTTGAAATTTGCTCCAAAAAGAAAGAAGGCCCACAAAAGAGAGTTGTGCCTTCGCATAAGCATCCACGAGCAAACTTCAATCCCTGAAATCACACTACCGACAAGCATAATTCTAAAAAGAAAAAAAAATGAAAAATGAAAAATAAACCTAACTCACTTTCGTAGGAATCACGGTTACATTTAGCGTATGCAACAAGCCTTTTAAACCACTTGGTGTCCCAAGTGGATGAGTGTAGTCTCGTGAGGGCTTACAGGGAACATACCCAAAAAGTTCATTTAAAAGACTAATACAAGGTTATTGTGTTTAAAATGAAAGAAGTAATGCAGAGGATAGTTACGTCGTAACTCCAGAATGAGTTACGCCATAACTAGGCAAAACCTGGCATACGCTGCAAAAGTAGCTACGGCGTAACCACTGAATGGGATTACGCCGTAATTGGTAATGCTTCTGAAGTTCTGCTGCAAAAGGGCCTGTTACGGCGTAACCATGAGAATGAGTTACGCCATAACTCTGGTCGGATCAGCATGCTACAGTAGCAACTTTTCTTCGTTTCCTGCAAAAATGGTTAAAAACACAAAATCCAACAGAAAGGAAATAGAACAAATAAAAGGGATAATTCGGGTTGTTTCCCAAAAGAGCACTTTTCTTTATTTACGAGTCTTTAAGTTAGACTCAGAGCCGTGGGGCTTTATGGTGGCCTTTCTACTTGGCCTACTTCCTCCATGTCCTTCATTAAGTTATGTCTGACCCAAGCGACATTGGTAGCAGTGCGGAGGTACTCTTTAGTCTCGATCTTCCGAATTTTGCAAAATTTTTCCTCCGGCCCCAAGTGGTATCTAGTAAACTCATATTTTTTAGCAACAATCGGCGGTGGCCTCTTATACAGAATCCCAAGGAGTTTGCACCTCCTTCGCTCGTATGCTTCATCATCGGGGTCAGTAAATTCCTCTTTCCCTTGCAACTCAAGGTAATCTAAAATCCCCTCTATGTCATCGTCGTCAGACTCGGTGCCTTTAAACCATTCCTCGTCAAGCAAATCTTCTACCAGAATAATTTTTCATTCTTCTTTCTCATTTCTCACCGACTCTTTGGTAGTCTCAATCGTTATGTCACTTAAGTCGTTAGGACCTTCGTCGTTTGGATTTTCTTTACTCATATATTCTTTCCAGATCTTTTCCTTTGTCAACGCATCTACTTTTCCATATTTGATCTTGACCCAACTATCAAACCCCAAGTTGTCTAACCAAGGCAGTTTAGTCCTTTTCACATCGTTGGTTGAGGTCCAAAAGAATTCATCCTCCCCAACTCTCATTAAGCTGCTTCCCCCATTACATTTATCATCATAAGGGTTGCACGATGCCCAGAAAACTTCCCCAGGAGTTTTTATCTTTTCACACCAATGACTTCGGGCTTCTTTGTCATCAGTGTTGCTTAAAGGATCTTCCACGCAGCAGATATCATCATTAACCAATTCTTTTTTCAGATAATGATCCTTGTAGTCAATCTTGAGCCTTTTTAGCAATGTTGCAAAAATTGGTCAACTCGGCCGATTAATCGCCGATTAATCGTTAATCGGCCGAGTACCTTGTCGATTTTTGAAAATCGGTCAAAAAATCGGCCTAGGAAAAAAATCGACACAAAGCAGTCAAAAAATCGGCCGATTAATCGGCCGAATCAGTAAAAAATCGGCCGAATCGGGCAAATCAGTCATTTTAAAAATAATAATAATTTAGGCATTATACTTAATTTGGGGATCGTATATTTCACTTATAATACACAATGGGCATAATAATCAGAATTTGAGCCTTTTATTGAGGTTTGAAAACATAGCAGGCTTGGAATCGGTTAAGATTTTTAGTTTGCTCTCCAGAAATGCCAAAAAATTGCAGGAAATGCCAATCCGATTAATCAACGATTAATCCCAACTTGACCGATTACTCGCTGCAGGGTGGTCGATCGTCCGACTACCGATTCACAATTTTTGCAACATTGCTTTTTAGAAGATTCGGGTTAATATTAGCATTCCCGAATTGTATCGCCTACCAATCATCAAATGACAAATGTCCGAACTTGACATCATGTCTTTCAAGCTCGTAAGGGCACATCCATTCTTCTTCCTTCAGGCTACCACCCCCGTTGCAATACTCGCGGACAGGGTCGCACGTAGGCCATGCTCGCGTGGACTCATCGTTAGTTATGATTATCGGAGTGCAGCAGTGAGTGATAGGTGGCTCTTCTTCTTCTTCCTCTAAAGAGAGCTTTTCCAATCTTTCTTCATCATTATATGCAACCCACATGAATTTGTTATTTTTTACCCTATCCTTATCGGTTCCTCCATCGCAAATTTCATTTCGAGGGTCGCACGAAGCCCATAGATCATACCAGTCGCCCTTAGCTACGGGTATTTTCTTGCACCAATGATACTTTCTTTTAGATGGGGACAGAGGGCATAAATTAATATCATTGGACCATCCATTAATAACTTGTATCCCTGATTCGTCTACCTCGAGAAACCTGTCTGCCCACGTATCCCAGTTATGCCGTAACTGTGATGTTGGGTTACGGCGTAACTCTTTTGTGTCATTATCATCAGTGTTCTTCATAATGCCATGATCGTTGTCAAAAACATAGTTATGCCGTAACTCATAAGAGGTGTTATGGCGTAACTTCTCACTGTCGCCGGAATTTCCACTTGAATCCGAACTTCCTGAGGGAGAATTGGCTTGTAACTTTGAGTATTCATCAGAAAAGATGACCTTACATTCCATTGTGGGTTTTGTCCCTTCCGGTTTAGTATTATTCTTCCTTACCTTCTCACTAAGTTTTTCCACCATTGTTTCAAGGTTTTTTAGGGTTGTGTCGTGATTGGAAAGACTTCTATCAGTGTTTTCCTGGAATTCTTTTAGCCATTCATCTTGTTCCTTTTGTCTTTAGGCTGAAGTTTCCAGGAATTTGTTAATGGTCTCTTCAATATTGTGCCTTTTTTCTCCATAAGGCCAACGATTGTAGTTTCCAGCAGATCCTCCATGATAACCATTACTGTTTTGATTATCTCTGTAAAACGGTCGATTTTCTCCATATTTAGCTTCTTCGATTATGTTTTCTTCATTATTGTGAGGACAATTCTTGGTGAGATGTCCTCCCCCGCAGCTTTCGCACCCTACTTGGATGGCATGAACAGTTTTCCTAATTTTTAGCATATCTCGACTCAGATTTTCAATTTTTATAGTGATAGCTGCAATTCCGTCAAGATTTCCGCCATGGTTCCTTTTGCTTCCTCCATCATGCCATTTCTCGGAATTGGTCCTTGATAGTGCAGCATCTGTCTTGTAGTTACGTTGAGTCCTTTGTAGAAAATGTTGACCTTTTGCAGGTTGTTCAGATCATATGTAGGACATTTTTAAAGGAGATCGTTGTATGTATCCCAGGCTTGATACAACGTTTCATCGTCTTCTTGCTTGAAATTATGGATCTCCAAGAGCTGGTTAGATATCTTCGACGGAGGACAATACCTCTGGATGAAGTGCTTCTTTAGTAGAGCCCAAGTATCAACTGCCCCGGCGGGAAATCTTTCGATCCATCTTCTTGCAGCCCCAGTAAGAGTCATGGGGAACACCTTTAGCATAACAGCATCATGAGACACACCCGGAATGTTGAAAAGGCTTACTATGTACAAGACATTTTCAACATGCTCATACGCATCTTCATCCCTGTTTCCTAAAAAAGGGTTAGCACGAAGCTCCCTCATAAATTGGTCTTTAATCTTGAAACGGACATCAGCTCCAATTGCCGGTCTTACGAGCCCCGGCCCTTGTTCTTCTCTTATCAACGCCAAATATTCCTCAAGAGTGAGGTCATCAATGTTAACAACTTCATTGTACCTGAAACTTGAAAAGAGATCGTGAGAATTTGAGAAAATTTTAAAACAAAACAAATATGAAAGACTTAATAGAAATCCTAATATAACTCCCCGGCAGCGGCGCCAAAAACTTGATGCAGGTTTTACTGACCAGGTTTTAATATTTATAATTACTCGTTATACCTATGGTCTACCCTAATACTCTAACGGGCAGTGTACCCGGTCGTGTGTAGTGTAGTATTTTGGTAAAACCGAGGTCGTCCCAAGAGCTATGTGAGCGGATTTAAACTAAGTCTAGGTGTCACAGATTTTGATATGATTTCGATATTGAATTAACTAATTAACAACTAAATCAGATAAAGGCAAGGGTTGTGATCAATAGAGGAGAGAGGTGCTAACCTAGTTAATCATCCTAATTAGTAGTGTCTACGTCTAATTACTTCCAATTACTTCAGGTGGGGTCAAATTTGCTAGGACAGCATTTGGTCTGTTTGTCCTAACCTATCAGCAAAGGGTCCCACTGGAGAAGTCAGGTGTCCCCTCATAATTCCAGTTGTTCCTGGTCCCCTAAGCCAAGTCATTAAGTACCTCTACATGCTAGATTCGTAATAGTGAGTGCCCGGGCGCTAGCATGTTAGACACTCACCCCTTACTTCTTAAGTTCATCCAAACGGTAGGTGATCAGTTGGTCAAAGGGTCGTCAGTTGGTCATATCTTACCCTTCCCGTCTCAGTCTACTAACTTAGGGTCACTTGGTCATATCTCCTAAGTAACTAGCCTCTACCGCCATTCAAAACTACCGAAACAAGGGTAGCTACCAACAAACTATGCATGCATACACTTAGAAATAATTATACGCAAGCAATGTAAACGCAAACAAAATAATTAAGGAATCAAAACTAGGCCACCACCAAGAGGTTCTTAGCATCTCATATTAACTATAACAATCAATTCAACGTTTAATGTTACGAAATACATGAATTGATAGTAAAGAAAAGATAAAAAGCTAATGCTTATCGTAGGTGAGTTATTTCTCCCTTGGAGATAGCTCTATATGCTCCTCTAGATCTGCCTTTGACTTCTTCTCACGTTCTCTGAATGTTGTGTGTGAAATGGGATGCTTTGAAATGCTGGAAATCGTGGGGTATTTATAGGTCAGATCAGGTTACGGCGTAACTAATTATAAAAGTTATGCCGTAACATACAATTCTTCGTATTTTGCACTAATAATGCTGGTTACGGTGTAACCTCTAGAAGGAGTTACGCCGTATCTTCAATAAATCTTGGTTACGCCGTAGTTGTTGCATGAGTTACGGCATAATTAGTAGCGGTGCGGAACCTCATTTGACCTAATATGGTTACATCGTAATCTTGGATAGAGTTTCGCCGTAATCTTCGGTTAAGTTGGTTTTCTGAGCCACGCTTTAGTTACGGCGTAATGTGAGAGAGGCGTTACACCGTATCTTCTTCAGAGTGAGCGTACTATAATAAATCTTCAATAAACTCTCAAAATCCGCGTCTCTTTAGCTCCAATGCTCGTAATTTACCTGAAAGTGAAATATAATGGAAAACAAGCGTAAATCCATATAAATGATATAAATTACAAGCATTATCGGGGGAAATTGACACTTAATATTCTGGATAATTTGATGTTATCAATCCCAAACCCTATTTTACACATCGAGATAAGTATTTTAATCCAAAATAACATTATGTCTTCAATTGATTGTGTGTATGCTTGCTTGTTTACCATGTCTAGCTAAATTTCTTATGTATTTGCTTAGATCTATGAAACCTAGTTATTGATTATTGTTAGGTTGTTTCTTATCTTAATTGTAAATTGGCTTAGGAGTGCAACTAGGCATCATTCATTGTATTTAATGCTTGAGTATGCTTTATGAAAGTGAGGCTTATGAATGAAATAGCTTAAGGGCTTGCCGATTTCGTATGCTAAACCGGAGAGATAACCTCAAAGAGTTAGAGACTACGCATACCCTACGACCTTTAAGAATACAACACGTTAAGATAAGGTATACCCGATTTTGTACATGTTTTCAGTAGCGTTAGGTGTGCTTTTGTATATGTTATTTGGTTATATTTGTATGATTTCAGTGCTTAATCGCATCAAAAGATGTTTGTCAAGTGTTTATAACCAAGTGCAAGGAAATGGAAGGAAAAGTAAAGGAATGTTCAACAACTGGAAGATTCCCGTTTCAGTGAAGCATGTCAAGCACAAATCAGTATTTCTAGTACCATAGAAGACCAAGATGATTGAAGAACCAAGCTCTACAAGTCAAAATGAAGTAAAGATCGATTTTTCGTCACTCAGGAAGACCAACCGGATCAGTTGCAACTTCAACTGGATCAGTTGGAAGATGATCAAAAAGTACCTGTGAAGCCAATCCAACCGTTCGGTTGCCACCCACAACCGATACGGTTGGAACACTTGTAGAAGACCAACCGGATCGGTTGGTCATGTGACCAATCCGGTTGGAGAGCCTATTTCTGCCAAATCTTCATCACTAAGTTTCCCCTTTGCATCCAAACAATTCTAGGTCCTTCCCTTGGTGTATTCTAGTCCCTTCCTAACTCCTTGGAGGCCAAGTTCAGCAATTAATACCCTAGGCCTTAGAACTAGTATAAATAGAGACCTCTTGTGAGCATATGAGACACACACTTCAATACAACTCTCTCTACTCATCAAACAAAGCTCTTAAGCTCTCAAATTCGTCCTTAGAAGTCCAGGAAAGTTTGGAGTTCCAGAAGTACCACATTTGGAGGCCAAAACCCCAAGGAGTCTACCCCAATACTTTGGGAGTCATTACTTCACCATTTGTAATCTTATTTCAAGCATTGTAATACTCTTAATCATGTTTTCTAATGTTCAAAGTTATGAGTTTATGTTTATGTTTGCTATGAGTGGCTAGTTTCTTCATACACTTGCTTAAATGATGTTGATTATCATATGATTAGTTAGTGATTGTGTTAACATGTTTTAATTCAATTTCAAGTTGATTCTAAGATCCAATTGTGCTAACGTTTCATAGTGACATTTGTTAATCAAGTTTGACTAGTTGATAGTAATCGTAGAGGTGAGGTCGAAAGAACTTATTGTTATTCAACTAGTTATAATCATTTTGTCTATGGATGATTGTTTTTATCCATTATTCCTCGATGGATTTTCAGGATATTTTCAAATTCCAATCGATCCTAATGACCAAGAAAAGACCACTTTCACTTGTCCTTTTGGAACCTACGCATATCGGCGTATGCCTTTTGGTCTTTGTAATGCACTTGCGACTTTTCAAAGGTGTATGATAGCAATATTCGAAGACATGCTCGAAACCTCCATGGAAGTTTTCATGGATGACTTTTCAGTCTTTGGAAACTCATTTGAAGCTTGTCTTTCCAATCTTGATAAAATGCTCGAAAGATGCAAAGCTGCACACCTTGTCCTTAACTGGGAAAAATGTCACTTCATGGTGACCGAAGGAATTGTGCTTGGCCACAAGATCTCCAGTGCAGGCATGTAAGTAGACAAAGCAAAAATCGACGTTATCATGAAACTTCCACCACCAACTAACGTTAAAGCCGTTAGAAGTTTTTTAGGACATGCTGGTTTCTACCGCCGCTTTATCAAAGATTTTTCTAAAATATCCCGTCCGATGAAAAAACTTCTTGAGAAAGATTCTATCTTTGACTTCAATGTTGATTGCATAAAAGCCTTCGAAACGTTGAAATCTCAACTAACTAGTGCTCCGATCATGGTTTCACCTAATTGGTCACTACCCTTCGAGCTTATGTGCGATGCCAGCGATTTTGCTGTTGGAGCTGTCTTAGGTCAACGAGAAGGAAAACACTTTCGGCCCATATATTTTGCTAGCAAGACACTAAATAGTGCTCAGCAGAATTATACAGTCACAGAAAAGGAATTACTAGCCGTAGTTTTCACGTTCGAAAAATTCCGATCCTACCTCATACTCTCAAAAACAATCGTGTTCACCGATCACTCGGAACTTAAATATCTGTTCACAAAGCAAGATGCTAAACTGTGTCTTATCCGATGGATTCTGCTACTCCAAGAATTTGACATCGAAATCAAAGATAAGAAAGGAGCAGAGAATCTAGCTGCTGATCATTTACCACGTCTTGAAAATCCAGATCTTGAGGAGTTAAAGGAATAAGAAATCGATGATTACTCCCCTGATGAAACCCTCATGATCGTCGATGGAAATGACGATCCTTGGTTTGCTGACTTTGCAAACTATCTCGCTGGAGGAATTCTCAGAAAAGGTTTAACTCACGCTCAAAGGAGCAAATTATTTTCGGAACTTAAATACTACTTTTGGGAAGAACCATATTTTTTCAAAATGTGTCCTGACGGGATGATCCGAAGATGTGTTTCTGGTTCCGAAACCCGCAAGATTCTTGATGAATGTCATCATGGCCCAACTGGGGGACATTATGGTCCTTCCACCACAGCTAAAAAAGTTTTTGATGCTGGATTTTATTAACCAACAATATTCAAAGAAGCACATACACTTGTTCAGAACTGTGATGCTTGCCAAAGAATCACCAACCTTTCACGCAGAGACGAAATGCCGTTGACAAGCATTCAAGTGTGTGAAATATTCGATATTTGGGGAATAGATTTCATGGGACCATTTCCTAAATCCCACAAATACGAATACATTCTCGTTGCTATAGATTATGTGTCCAAATGGGCAGAAACTGAAGCTTTACCAACGAACGATGCTCGCGCCGTCGTTAATTTTTTCAAAAAGCTTTTTGCTCGTTATGGAAAACCCAAAGCCTTGATAAGCGATCGAGGAACCCATTTCTGTAACCAAAAAATGGAAAAAAACCATGAAAAGATATGGAGTTCATCATCGATTCGCGACAGCTTATCATCCACAAACTAGTGGCCAAGTTGAAAACACAAACAGAGCTCTTAAAAGAATACTCGAAAAAACAGTGAAGGACAATCCTTCAGTGTGGTCAAAGAAACTTGACGATGCTCTGTGGGCGTTTCGTACGGCTTACAAAACTCCTATTGGCACAACTCCTTACAGACACCTGCATGGAAAAACTTGTCATTTGTCGTTCGAAGTTGAACATCGTGCTTACTGGGCTCTCAGAAACTGTAACACCGATCTCAAAATAGCTGGAGAGAAGAGATTCATGCAATTGCACGAAATCGACGAATTAAGACTCCGAGCTTACGAAAATTCTAAACTGTATAAGGCCAGAACAAAAGCTTATCACGACAAAAAGCTAAGAGTTTGAAAAGAATTCAAGGCCGGGGATACAGTTCTGCTTTTCAACATGAGATTCAAATTCAAAGCTCCTAAATTACAACCAAGATGGTTTGGACCATATATCGTTAAACATGGATATCCATCCGGTTATGTCGAACTTTATGACAAACAGGGTGGAAGTTTCATCGTTAATGGGCACCGAATCAAACTATACTATGATAAGGAGCTAATGAATGAAATATCAGTTGAGACCGTTTTACCAGAAAATGAATTCGAAACAATCACCTTCGTAGCACCTTTTCAAGGAAGAATCCCGTAAAGTGTTCCTTGGAAACCATCTGCTGAGTTCATCTGGAACGATATTGATGCTACTGGTGAAGAATTCATGTATGTCCCGGAACTTTTCAAAATGTTCAAGGCTGCATCTGTGGCCAAGTAAATTCGGGAAGATTCGAGTCCGGCTGATGACTCGTTAATAAAACAAGTGCTTCTCGGGAGGCAACCTGTGTGTTTTTCCGATTTGATTTTCGTTCAAAGTTTAAACCTTTGGTTGAACTTAAGTGTGGGGGGGGGTACCACAACTTAATAAAACTCTTTTGTTTGTATATAAGATTTTGTGCAGGTAATGATTACTCTAGTGGACGCTTGGATGAAGAAAATTAAGCTGACAAACTCATTGGAATATCTGGTTTCATCTCTATTTTCCCTATTTCTATACTTTGAAGTTCGTTTTTCACATTGAGGACAATGTTTAACTTAAGTGTGGGGGGTGAATAGGAAAATTAGAGTTTTAAGCTTAAATTTAAAATTTTGTTTGCCCTTGTGATCTAGTTATTTTCACGCTTGTAGGATAATATATTAGAATAACTTGATCAAACCACTGGTAAAATTGGTAATATTTGAAACTTTGAGATGTGTTCCAATTAATATTGCAATCCATTCGGAGATCGATAAACATTTGCTAGCACAAATTATAGCCCTTACCAATTGTGAGGATTTGAGCCCTATAAAGCACATCTTTTATGCTTGAATCTTTTGCTATGAGTGTGCCGGTGATTTTATTTATTCTAGAACTTGTACTTGTAAATCATTACCAGACCGCAGTTAGATCGCATTCGTGCGATATAAGAGGCACCTTAGGATTTAACTCGTGTGATAAAGAGGCACCTTAGGATTTAACCCAAATGGCCTTCCATTTTTCATATTATATATTAGCTAGCCACATCGGTTAGTTAACCAACTACATGGACCCATTTGTAGCACTCATCTTTAGCGCTAGATACCCCTAATTACACCCTCTGAGACATCCTTTTCGTTTTTGATAAGTCCAGAAAAATACAAAAAGATTTTACACTTTAAACCTTAGCCTAACCCTTGTCAATGTCTAAACGGTTGGTTGCTAGTCACCTGGAAAGAGAAGATTATTCAAATGATTATGACTTACCGCACCTTGTTAGTTGAGTGAGCCATTTCAAGGATGAGTTTATGTTGAAAAAAATAAAATAAAATAAAAGGTGAAAGTATGAATGTATTAGCCAATGTGCTATGTTCGAAGAAAAATTATCATGGCGAATCAAAGGAAAGAGTTGTGGAAATCCAAAGAAAAGAAAATAAAGCTATAATCATTTATTGGTTTGCGGATTGTTTGGTAGCTAGCAATACGGGTATTAGACTTGATTTTATTTTTATTTTAACACCAACTTCATTAACATTCCCATGCCTTATCCATACCCTTAACCATAAGCCTTAACATTATAACCCGAATAAAAGTCCTCTTTAGATGTTTTTGCTTGGTGCTCATGCCACGTCGATGGAGTTTTGTTTCTTGCACAAGCTTATGGTAATAATCTAATCATGACTGAGCAATGAGTGTGATTTATCTTGTTACTCCATTAAAAATTGAGTGATTGAGTGAATTATATTTCGTTCCTTTTCGTGAGATGTTTTGAAATGTTAATCATTCAAGAAAATCATTGGATATTGTCAAACATCTTGAAAGTTTCACTCTTAAAAGCATAATTGATGAATCTTCTCTCGTACTTGTACTTGGTAGATTTGCATCACATTTTTCGTAATCATAATTTTGTACCAGTTGATGTTTTTCCTAGATTTGCTTGAGGGCAAGCAAAGTTTAAGTGTGGGGAATTTGATAACGCTCAGATTGTACTTAGCGTTATGTGTGCTTTTGTATGTGTTATTTGGTTATATTTGTATTATTTCAGTGGCATCAAAAGATGTTTGTCTAGTGTTTATAACCAAGTGCAGGGAAATGGAAGGAAAAGTAAAGGAATGTTCAACAATTGGAAGATTCCGTTTGTGAAGCATGTCAAGCACAAATCCTAGTACCATAGAAGACCAGGATGATTGAAGAACCAAGCTCTACAAGTCAAAATGAAGTAAAGATCGATTTTCCGTCACCTAGGAAGACCAACCGGATCGGTTGGAAGAGGCACCTTAGGATTTAACCCAAATGGCCTTCCATTTTTCATATTATGATATATTAGCTAGCCACATCGGTTAGTTAACCACCTACATGGACCCATTTGTAGTGTTCATCTTTAGCGCTAGATACCCTAGTTATACCTCTAAGACATCCTTTTTGTTTTTATAAGTCGAGAAAAATACAAAAAGATTTTACACTTTAAACCTTAGCCTAACCCTTGTCAATGTCTAAAACGGTTGGTTGCTAGTTGAGATTATTCAAATGATTATGACTTACCGCACCTTGTTAGTTGAGTGAGCCATTTCAAGGATGAGTTTATGTTGAAAAAAAAAAGGTGAAAGTATGAATGTATTAGCCAATGTGCTATGTTCGAAGAAAAATTATCATGGCGAATCAATGTGAAGAGTTGTGGAAATCGAGAAGAAAATAAAGCTATAATCATTTATTGGTTTTAGCGGATTGTTTGGTAGCTAGCAATGGGGTATTAGACTTGATTTTATTTTATTTTAACCAATTTCATTAATATTCCCATGCCTTATCCATACCCTTAACCCTAAGCCTTAACATTATAACCCGAATAATAGTCCTCTTTAGATGTTTTTTCTTGTTGCTCACGCCACGTCGGTGGAGTTTTGTTTCTTGCACAAGCTTATGGTAATAATCTAATCATGACTGAGCAATGAGTGTGATTTATCTTGTTACTCCATTAAAAATTGAGTGATTGAGTGAATTATATTTCGTTCCTTTTCGTGAGGTGTTTTGAAATGTTAATCATTCAAGAAAATCATTGGATATTGTCAAACATCTTGAAAGTTTCACTCTTATAAGCATAATTGATGAATCTCTCTACTTGTACTTGGTAGATTTGCATCACATTTTTGTAATCATAATTTTGTAAGTTGATGTTTTCCTAGATTTGCTTGAGGGCAAGCAAAGTTTAAGTGTGGGGAATTTGATAACGCTTAAATTGTACATGTTTTTTAGCGTTATGTGTGCTTTGTATGTGTTATTTGGTTATATTTGTATTATTTCAGTGCTTAATCGCATCAAAAGATGTTTGTCTAGTGTTTATAACCAAGTGCGAGAAATGGAAGGAAAAGTAACGGAATGTTCAACAATTGGAAGATTCGTTTCATTGAAGCATGTCAAGCACAAATCAGTATTTCTAGTACCATAGAAGACCAGGATGATTGAAGAACCAAGCTCTACAAGTCAAAATGAAGTAAAGATCGATTTTTCGTCACCTAGGAAGACCAACCGGATCGGTTGGAAGAGGCACCTTAGGATTTAACCCAAATGGCCTTCCATTTTTCATATTATGATATATTAGCTAGCCACATCGGTTAGTTAACCACCTACATGGACCCATTTGTAGCGCTCATCTTTAGCGCTAGATACCCCTAGTTATACCCTCTGAGACATCCTTTTTGTTTTTTATAAGTCCAGAAAAATACAAAAAGATTTTACACTTTAAACCTTAGCCTAACCCTTGTCAATGTCTAAACGGTTGGTTGCTAGTCACCTGGAAAGAGAAGATTATTCAAATGATTATGACTTACCGCACCTTGTTAGTTGAGTGAGCCATTTCAAGGATGAGTTTATGTTGAAAAAAATAAAATAAAATAAAAGGTGAAAGTATGAATGTATTAGCCAATGTGCTATGTTCGAAGAAAAATTATCATGGCGAATCAAAGGAAAGAGTTGTGGAAATCCGAAGAAAAGAAAATAAAGCTATAATCATTTATTGGTTTGCGGATTGTTTGGTAGCTAGCAATACGGGTATTAGACTTGATTTTATTTTTATTTTAACACCAACTTCATTAACATTCCCATGCCTTATCCATACCCTTAACCATAAGCCTTAACATTATAACCCGAATAAAAGTCCTCTTTAGATGTTTTTTCTTGTTGCTCACGCCACGTCGGTGGAGTTTTGTTTCTTGCACAAGCTTATGGTAATAATCTAATCATGACTGAGCAATGAGTGTGATTTATCTTGTTACTCCATTAAAAATTGAGTGATTGAGTGAATTATATTTCGTTCCTTTTTTGTGAGGTGTTTTGAAATGTTAATCATTCAAGAAAATCATTGGATATTGTCAAACATCTTGAAAGTTTCACTCTTAAAAGCATAATTGATGAATCTTCTCTCGTACTTGTACTTGGTAGATTTGCATCACATTTTTCGTAATCATAATTTTGTACCAGGTTGATGTTTTTTCCTAGATTTGCTTGAGGGCAAGCAAAGTTTAAGTGTGGGGGAATTTGATAACGCTCAGATTGTACATGTTTTCAGTAGCGTTATGTGTGCTTTTGTATGTGTTATTTGGTTATATTTGTATTATTTCAGTGCTTAATCGCATCAAAAGATGTTTGTCTAGTGTTTATAACCAAGTGCAGGGAAATGGAAGGAAAAGTAACGGAATGTTCAACAATTGGAAGATTCCCGTTTCAGTGAAGCATGTCAAGCACAAATCAGTATTTCTAGTACCATAGAAGACCAGGATGATTGAAGAACCAAGCTCTACAAGTCAAAATGAAGTAAAGATCGATTTTCCGTCACCTAGGAAGACCAACCGGATCGGTTGGAAGAGGCACCTTAGGATTTAACCCAAATGGCCTTCCATTTTTCATATTATGATATATTAGCTAGCCACATCGGTTAGTTAACCACCTACATGGACCCATTTGTAGCGCTCCTCTTTAGCGCTAGATACCCCTAGTTATACCCTCTAAGACATCCTTTTTGTTTTTTATAAGTCCAGAAAAATACAAAAAGATTTTACACTTTAAACCTTAGCCTAACCCTTGTCAATGTCTAAACGGTTGGTTGCTAGTCACCTGGAAAGAGAAGATTATTCAAATGATTATGACTTACCGCACCTTGTTAGTTGAGTGAGCCATTTCAAGGATGAGTTTATGTTGAAAAAAAAAAGGTGAAAGTATGAATGTATTAGCCAATGTGCTATGTTCAAAGAAAAATTATCATGGCGAATCAAAGCAAAGAGTTGTGGAAATCCGAAGAAAAGAAAATAAAGCTATAATCATTTATTGGTTTGCGGATTGTTTGGTAGCTAGCAATATGGGGTATTAAACTTGATTTTATTTTTATTTTAACACCAATTTCATTAATATTCCCATGCCTTATCCATACCCTTAACCCTAAGCCTTAACATTATAACCCGAATAATAGTCCTCTTTAGATGTTTTTTCTTGTTGCTCACGCCACGTCGGTGGAGTTTTGTTTCTTGCACAAGCTTATGGTAATAATCTAATCATGACTGAGCAATGAGTGTGATTTATCTTGTTACTCCATTAAAAATTGAGTGATTGAGTGAATTATATTTCGTTCCTTTTCGTGAGGTGTTTTGAAATGTTAATCATTCAAGAAAATCATTGGATATTGTCAAACATCTTGAAAGTTTCACTCTTAAAAGCATAATTGATGAATCTTCTCTCGTACTTGTACTTGGTAGATTTGCATCACATTTTTCGTAATCATAATTTTGTACCAGTTGATGTTTTTCCTAGATTTGCTTGAGGGCAAGCAAAGTTTAAGTGTGGGGGAATTTGATAACGCTCAGATTGTACATGTTTTCAGTAGCGTTATGTGTGCTTTTGTATGTGTTATTTGGTTATATTTGTATTATTTCAGTGCTTAATCGCATCAAAAGATGTTTGTCTAGTGTTTATAACCAAGTGCAGGGAAATGGAAGGAAAAGTAAAGGAATGTTCAACAATTGGAAGATTCCCGTTTCAGTGAAGCATGTCAAGCACAAATCAGTATTTCTAGTACCATAGAAGACCAGGATGATTGAAGAACCAAGCTCTACAAGTCAAAATGAAGTAAAGATCGATTTTCCGTCACTCAGGAAGACCAACCGGGTCGGTTGCAACTGCAACCGGATCGGTTGGAAGATGATCAAAAAAGTGCCTATGACGCCAATCCAACCGTTCGGTTGCCACCCGCAACCGATACGGTTGGAACACTTGTAGAAGACCAACCGGGTCATGTGACCGATCCGGTTGGAGAGCCTATTTCTGCCAAATCTTCATCACTAAGTTTCCCCTTTGCATCCAAACTATTCTAGGTCCTTCCCTTGGTGTATTCTAGTCCCTTCCTAACTCCTTGGAGGCCAAGTTCAGCAATTAATACCCTAGACCTTAGAACTAGTATAAATAGAGACCTCTTGTGAGCATATGAGACACACACTTCAATACAACTCTCTTTACTCATCAAACAAAGCTCTTAAGCTCTCAAATTCGTCCTTAGAAGTCCAGGAAAGTTTGGAGTTCCAGAAGTACCACATTTGGAGGCTAAAACCCCAAGGAGTCTACCCCAATACTTTGGGAATCATTACTTCACCATTTGTAATCTTATTTCAAGCATTGTAAGACTCTTAATCATGTTTTCTAATGTTCAAAGTTATGAGTTTATGTTTATGTTTGCTATGAGTGGCTAGTTTCTTTATACACTTGCTTAAATGATGTTGATTATCATATGATTAGTTAGTGATTGTGTTAAAATGTTTTAATTCAATTTCAAGTTGATTCTAAGATCCAATTGTGCTAACGTTTCATAGTGACATTTGTTAATCAAGTTTGACTAGTTGATAGTAATCGTAGAGGTCGAAAGACCTTATTGTTATTCAACTAGTTATAATCATTTTGTCTATGGATGATTGTTTTTACCCATTATTCTTGATTAAACAAAGGAACTAAGGTGTGGTTGTAATAAAAACGCTTTTTGATTATCAAGTTGGATTGATTGGAAACATCTAAAAGGTCGTAAGATTAGTTGTTGACAATCAATTGTACCCTTTTGTCTATAATCGGTTACCTTATGTATTGACCATTTCGTAAGCAATTTGATAAAGCAAATGGATGTTTTTGTGTTTAAGTTTGTGAAAATAAACTTATGAAACTTGAATTGATCTTGAATTGATTGGTTAAACTTAATGCTTGTTTTTATAAACTAAAATCTTGGTGAAGGTTTAACTTGTAAGAACAATAGATTAGAACACCAACTAATTATCATAACCAACATGTTAAGAGGTTAACACAATCATACTAATCAAGGATAAGAAACTAGTTTAAGCAAGTGTAGTTTTTTAATCATCTGAATTTCATCATATCTATTTTCGTTGTTATATGTTTTGGATTGTCTTAGTTGATTCAAACTTGTTAATCAGATTCACTCAAATCCCTGCGAACTATCCCGACTTACCTTCATAATCTTGCTATAACGGACGAGTGCACTTGCTCGTATGTGTTATTGGTAGATTTGGTAAATCGTATTTTATAAATTTAAAACTTGTACACGCCTGGCACATCAGCGACTTAAGATTAGGAGGGACCCTAAGTATCACAGTGGGATTTGCAATTTTTTGGGAAGGGTTAAGGACGTACATGTCTTTGTAGGAAACTTCACCTACTTAGTTGATTTTATGGTCCTAGAAGATATAGGATGTGTCATCGACTATAGCTTGTCCCAAGTTGTGTTAGGAAAACCGTTTGTTGAAAAATCTAAGTTAAGCTATAACAAGTTCGAGGGAACGATTAGATTTGCGGAAGGGGACGATGAAATTACATATATGATGCCTTGGAAGATGAACGGTTGTGGCCCTCTGTCCCTTTATGAATGAGATAACATTAGAGCTTTTGAGGAAAAGAGTGAAGAAGATGTTGAAAAAGGCTTGAACTTTATGTGGGAGAAAATGAGGCTTTACTATAGGGATTCTTTGACCCTAGGACCTAGGTATAGAGTAGATGAGAATTTCGTCAATATGATAGAGTTTTCATTAAGGATGAAAAACAAGACAACGTAGGAGCACGACTTCGAGTCTAGCTACAAGACTCATAAATAAAGAAAAGCGTTTCGTGGGAGGCAACCCATGCTTAACTGTTTACTTGTTTGTGTGTCGTATATCTTTTTCATTCTTGTTTATTCTCATGTTAGATTTTGTGAAAATGATTTATTTTGTCTTTAACCTCGTCTTAATTACATATAAAGGTATTTTACAAAAAGATAAGTGTAGGGAAGATCACATACGTTTTTGAAGAACATGAACATGAGAATTACAATTAGTGAAATTGATATATATGTGTGTTTGTTAGAGTCAAATGCTTGTATCGAGTCATAATGGATGTTTTGCAGGAATTTTTCTAGGTTTTAAAGACGTAATTTTTCCAGAATTTTTCCAGAAAAACGCAGCAAACCAGTTTCAGTCATGACAACTTGACGGCGTGAGGATTAAAGCCAGACGACGTCAGATTAAGCAGAAACAGTTTATACAATTTTTTGTTTTCTGTGCTACTTATAAATACTTATAAAAGAAAAACATACGGACTACATAGGGGTGTTCATGGTTTGGGTACCGAATAAACCGAAACTGAATCGAACCGAAAATAACCAAACCGAACTTGTAACCAAACCGAATTTGCCAAAACAAATTCAAACACAATTAAATATTTGGTTCTCTGTTTGGTTATGGTTCTAGAAATCTAAACCAAAAACCGAAATCAAATAAATATAAATATTTTTTTATATATATTTACATATAAAAAAAATATTAAAACTCTTTCATACTATAAATATAACATTTTTTAAGCTTGAAATTTCTTTTTTGCTAAAAATATATATAAATAAAGGAATAAATAATTAAAATTATGTATTCGGGTTATTCAGTTCTGTTTTCGGTTATGGAAGTTCGGTTTCGGTTATTCGGTTCGAATTTCGGTTTGGTTTAATCAATTTTAATCCGATTCGGTTCGGTTCTCGGTTATACCCAGAAAACATTCTTAACCGAATTAACCGAACCGAATAAACCAAACAACCCGATAACCGAACCGATGAACACCCCTAGGACTACCATCACGCCTTTTTTTATCTTTTGTTTAACTCAAGAAAGAGTCAAGAAACATACCAAAATAGTTAATAGTTAGTGAGTCGAGTCTTGGCTTAGCAACGCCACATTGTACATGTGATTAACTTAGATGATTGACTTGCCACCAGTAAAGTTATATATATCCACTAAACCGTGTTTTTCATACCCTTACACCTAACGTTACAACCCTTTAAAAGCCCTCTTTGATAGTTTATCCTAGGTGCTTACGCCAAAGCGGTGGAGGTTTGATCTTTCTCAAGCCTTTGGTAATGTATGTGCTATGACATGTAGAGAGTGTTTAATTTTCCCGTTTTCATACATGTTATACAACTTATACACCAGAGAGATGAGAGAATCCAAACACTTTATGTGAGGTGCTAGTATATAATTTATGTTCTTGTTTTGACTATTGTAGAGCTTGTGGATGTTGTAAACTATTTTAAACCAATGTTAAATGCCCCCTAACTTGTAAAATGATTGGATAAAAGCACATTTGCTTAAAGGACAAGCAAATCCCAAGTGTAAGGATATTTGATAAAGATTAAAAACGTGCATTTTTAAGGGGTCATTTAACATCTAAACTCATGCATTTGTGATCAATTATTTCCTTAAATCTTTCATTTTCACATTTTAGGTACTTGGGACGCAAAAGCTCAAAAACGACATGTTTTGGGCTAATTTTGGACAAGAATACAAAGAAAATGACTAAGTCGTGAAAGAAGTCAGAAAAGGAGGCCCGACGGCGTCACAAGCTATAATGTGACGCCTTCACTTGAAAATCAAGATGAGCTTCCAGAGTAAAGTTTACACATAATGGTTCAGACCTTTGTGACAGTCCAAGGCTGACGGCATCACTGCCTACAAAGTGACGGCGTCAGAGGTATAGACAGACGGCGTAACAATGACAACTTACACAAGACGAAACCCTAATGACGGCGAGCTGACGGCGTCACAACTACAAAGTGACGCCGTCACATCTGTATACCTATACATATTTTTCATAGATTTTTCATTCATTGTAACACGTATTTAAAAACACTTTGAAAGACGAAATTCTGCAGTTTAGTTAGAGTTTTTACAACCCTCAACTCCATGTTTAATTGAAGTTAAGTTATTCCTCTTTAATCATTCAATATTTCAATGCGTTGTTTGATTATATGTGTGTCTTTTCTTTCAATTAACATGTCCTGCTAGATTAATTAGTGTTTGCTTGGATTGAATGAAACCTAGTTATTGATTATTAATTGTCGTCTCTTGTTTAATTGATTGTCTTGCGTTAGGAGTAGGAAAACTAGCTTCTTCAACCATTTATTATCTTGTAAATCCGACTAAACGCTCTTATACACTAGAATGCACTGGTTGTTTTATTCGTTGTATTTATTGCGTGGATTGCGGCTTGTTGATAGTAAGAGTTTTTAGGAAGATGACATATTGTCACTTGTAGAACTAGAGATTCTTAAAGGATACTTATATATTCACAGAATTAGAGAATTTGGCACCATCCTACGACAATAAAGGAATACAACGCGCCAATTAAACAAGAACGTGACAATTCGGCTAATTAATAAGAAATAACTAGAGAGTAAAGATGATCTAAGTAAACATACTTTTCCCATCATACGAGTTCACCAATTTACTTTTCTTGCAATTAGTTTTAATTAGTTTAATTAAGTAGTTCAAAGACCCACTCTTCAAACCCCGAGATTTTACTTGCTTTTATAAAGCATAAAAAAAAATAAAAAAGAATCATCCTGCACCTCTAGACCTAATTCGTCATACACTTCGACGTTCACAACACTATTCCCCTAGAGAATGATCAATCCCCCGTGTCTTACCTATATTACACTACAACGGTTATGTACACTGTATAGGAGGATTGTAAAACTTAGTGTGTTGCAATCCAACACATCAATCTTAAAGACGACGTTCCTATTTTTACTGGTATTACCGCCTCCGTGCCATAGGTAAGCGAGAAAGGAATATGGCCATTGCTAGATTTGATCATAGTTCTATGTTCCCACAAGACGTGCGGAAGTTCCTTAACCCAATTCTTGTTGTCTTTCCTTAGCCGTGCTTTGATTCCTTCGCCCAAACTTTTATTGGCTCTTCTACTAGCCCATCGGTCTGCGTCAACATGAATCTCAAGTCCTCAACACCATGTCAGTTAAACAAAGTCAAATATTTTTTTTCTAACAAAAACACATACAGAATATAAATCGATTCTAATACATAATGAAAATTTATGTAAAGCATGTACGTGCACCGGTGCTATAACTATATAAGAGCATAAGGTATGGGAGGAACCGTTAACACGTTATTGTTATGCCACCTCAGCGACATATCATACACCTCCCAATAACACACCAAGAACTAAAACACCCTCCCTCATAACACACCACTAACAATAACACACCAATAACTAAAACATCCTCCCTCATAATACACCACTAAAATATTATTGGGTCCCACAAAATACCCCACTAAAAATACCCACTCACTCAAAAAAAAAATGCTTGAGCCATTTCACTAGCTCAAATACCTTTGGCTCACGAATGACACAAGTGATGGTATAGCATTTGGCTAGTCATTGGTAATTTTAAGGTGCATTTGACGTGTGAATTGCATGCATACCTTGTGCTCTAAGTATAAAAGATCTTACTTAATCATACAGAAAAATCTTATTTAATAGCCTTGTATATGCATAATGTTAAAACTCACACGTGCACGGTTACTGTAAATATATAAGAGCACAAGGTGAGGGGATACTAATAACACGTTATTGGTATGTCACTTCAGCGCCACATCATACGCCTTTCAATAACACATCAATCACTCAAACACTCATCCCTCGCAACACACCATTAACATGTTATTATGTCCCACAAAATACCCCACTAAAAATACCCACCCACTCACAATTAAAAATAAAATAAAAATGCATTTGGCGTGAGTTGATGGAGTGGCTCAAATGTATTTGGCATGTTAGGGTGGTATGGCAATGACATGTCATTGATATAATTTTTTTCTTTTGACACGTTATCCACAACCATATCTTCTTTTGACACATTTGGCGTGAGTTGATGGAATGACTTAAATGTATTTGACATTGATTTGGCATGTTAGGGTAGTATGTCAATGACATGTCATTGATATAATTTTTTTTTTCTTTTGACACGTTATCCACAACCATACCTTCTGCTCTAAGTATAAAAGATTTAACGTAATTTTCTAAAAAAAATTTAAATAACCAGAAAAATGCAATAACTGGAAAACTGAAATTAAGTTTTCGGTTATACATATAAAGTATAAATGCAATAAAAATGTTTATGCATATATACTCAATTTATTTCACATCTGAAAATAAACCGTAGTCCAGATTCATTCAAATATCGACGAAAACTATGTCATGTTCTGAATAGAGATTATAAAAATAATTTTATAAACAATTATAACTATGACTATATTTTGAACAATTGCAACTGTTAAACCATATTGGTCAAATTATTCGATACTACGGTTACAAAAAAAGATATATTCCCTCATCTTTTCTTTTTAGTACACGATTGAGCCTTAAAATATTCTATATCTTCTACATTGCGGCTATCCAATATATTTTTAGTATTTTATTACAAATGGGTGAAGTCGACGTGCCTGGAACATGTACCGACATAATTAAATATGTATTCTTAAAAACCGTAAATCCTTTTAGTTTAAATATTTAATTAACATGTACCGACATAATTAAAGTGTGGCTTGTCAGGGACACCTCAACCTTGTGTATCTTTTGATACCCATCAATCCTACCCAACAAAGGTTTGATGCCTGTGAAATACATGATCGCGATACCCACATCATACTGCTAGTCCATATTCGAACTCGCACCATTACAGCATCACATGGATGGGCCCGGATATTTGCGGTAGTTGGTGGCCATCTGCGCTAGGCAGATGGTTATGTACCGACATAATTAAATATGTAAATTTAATTAGAAAATGTTTTACTAGAGAAAAGTTAAAATGCTTACTTTTATTTTAATATTTATCAAGAAACAAATCATTATCATCCATTTAGCTTATTTAATAGTGTGGATAAACCTAAGATTTAATAGATAAACTTAAGTTCATTTTTTTTTTGTCCTTATGTCTTTCTATTTTATTCACATTTTTTTTAAATTCACGTTATTCCCATTTTTCTTTTAATTCGCGTTTTTTTCTTCGCTTTCATACGTTTTCGTCTGATTTCATAAGTTTTCATCCGTTTTCATACATTTTCATCTATTTTTCGTTCGTTTTCATACGTTTTCGTCCGTTCTCATACGTTTTCGTCCGTTTTCTTACGTTTTCGTCCATTATTCATACGATTTCGTCCATTTTTTTCCGTTTTCATCCGTTTTCATACGTGTTTTTACGCTTTCATACATTTTCATACATATTCATCCGTTTTCTTATGTTTTTGTCCATTTTTAAATGTTCTTGGTCATTTTCAGACGTTTCTGAATATCACAAGTGATATTCAGATATTATGAATATCACAAGCGAAGTGATATTCGGAATATCACAAGTGAAGTGATATTCGGAATATCACAAGTGATATTCAGAATATCACTTGTGATATTCCGAATATCAACAGCGATTTCTGAATAACCAAAGTGATTTTCAACTAATGTTTTGTAACATGAAAATCACAAGTGATATTCAGAATATCACAAAGTGATATCCAGAAAATCACAAGTGATATTCAGAATATAACAAAGTGATATCTAGAAAATCACAAGTGATATTAATAATATCACAAAGTGATATCGAGAATATCACAAGTGATATTCAGAATATCAGAAAGTGATATTAGAAAATCACAAGTGATATTCTAAATATCACAAAGTGATATTATGAATATCACTTGTGATTTTCTGGATATCACTTTGTGATATTCTGAATATCACTTGTGATTTTCATGTTACAAAATATTAGTCGAAAATCACTTGGATATCACTTTGTGACATTCTGTGTGATATCACTTTGTGATATTCTGAATATCAATTGGATATCACTTTGTGATATTCTGAATATCACTTGTGATTTTCATAGTCAGAAACGTATGAAAACGGACGAAAACGTAAGAAAACATACGAAAAAACGTATGAAAACGGACGAAAACGTATGAAAGCGTAAAAACCCGTCTGAAAACGTATGAAAATGGACGAAAATAAAAGAAAACTGATGAAAACGGACGAAAACATATGAAAACGGACGAAAACGTAAGAAAACGGGTGAAAACGTATGAAAACGAACGAAAACAAATGAAAACAGACGAAAACGTATGAAAGCGAAGAAAAAAAACGCGAATTAAAAAAAAACGTGAACTAAAAAAAACGCGAATTTAAAAAAAACGTGAATTAAAAAAATGTGAATAAAAAAGAAATACAAAAAGACAAGGAAAAAAAACATGGACTTATGTTTACCTTTTAAATTTTAGGTTAATCCCCACCATTAAATCAAACTAGATGTATGGTGGTTATTTGTTAATTGGTAACCAAGTAATCTGTGGCCATTGTTAAGAAAGTGAGACTTGAAGGATTGAAAATGTAATGTGTGAAAAGAAAATCCAGCTATAAAAAAAATATTTCACCACATTATAAGTCATTCTCTAGTCGTCTAGAGAGTGTATGAGTTGTGTGAAGAAAAGAAAGGGAAAGATGAAGTCAACCATGCAAGATCATATGATTGTGTTTAGTGTCCCATTTAAAAAATTAGTGCCTAACCATCATCTCGACAAGGTAAAATTGCCTGATTTAGGGCTTATTTGCATAATTGAAGTTAAGGTTCATGTATGAAGCAATGCTATATCGACAAAAAGTTTAAAAGATTATACTCATAAAATGAGTTGGCATGTGTAGTGATCAAATCATATTGCATCATTTTTTTTTTTCTTTATTTTTACCCTTCACATTTAGTTGCCAAGTTATTGTATGAATATAATTCTATAATTTTTTTTGTAAATGTAGCATTTCTCTCATGCATGTCAAATTTCAGGATTTTTAAGTAAAGATGTATTTGAGACAAGTTGATGAGGTAATTGTTGTTTAAGTGTGCATAGTATAACATGTAAACTTATCTTGGCATTATTTACGCGACTTGAGGGTTACACATAATAACACGAGACTCTTGAATATATATATATATATATATATATATATATATATATATATATATATATATATATATATATATATATATATATAACATTGACTTATTAGTTAATTTATTTACTTATTATGCTTAATTAGCTATTAGGCTTAATTAAGATTACAAGTAAATAAACATTTAAATAAATTGGATTGGACAAATAGCCTAATAAACCTTTTTTGGGTTATAATCGCCCGAATACCCACATAGGAGTATTGGCTTAACTTGGGTTGAGGGAGAAGTAATTATCTTATTAGTTAAGATAATTATATTTTAGAAAAATTAAAAGAGTTTTATTCCATTTATAATTATTTTCCTTAATGGATAAAGATTAACGTTATTATAAATACTTAACCCTAAATTAGATTTAGGTTATTGTAGTGTTGCAAAACAGAACCCTGAAAACCCTCTCCTCTCCTCTTGGTGGTTCGTCGACCGAGACTCCAAGAGCACGCAAACACACTAATCATGTGTGTGTAATTTTGATACTTGATCAATTACTTGTTCATGTGACGAAGATAATTTTGCCCTAGCAGTTATAGGAGATTGCCTAAGTGTTAGTGTGGAATCTAACTGTTCTGATCTATAGTTGGTCAGAAGTTTGTGACTTGCGTGGATCCTGTACTTTGGATCGATTACAAGGAGATCAAGATTCTACTTTTCGTGTTTGTTGGATTACATAAGGTATGTAATTTATTGTAGTATGCATGTTTAACTAAATTCTAGTGTATAAGGATCTCGAAGGAAAAACCTTTATGTGTAAACAAGTGATTTTAATGAGTCTTTCATTGTGCATTTTTATTTGATACAACTGCTTATTTAAATTTTAAATTAATTTATAAAATTGCTATTGAATTGTTTTCCATCAGTAGTATTAGGGCTTCTTATGCAGCGTTTAATTATCATGTTATTGATCAAATCTTTGTCTTGAATTATTTTTAAAAAAACTGTTTGTAGGCTACAATTAATCTTAGAGAGAGAAACTAGAGAAAGAAAGAGAGATGATTAGATTAAAAGAGATGGTGAGTTTCATTCATATAGAAAATGAAACACACACCCTCACACAAGCATGTGTTAGGGGTTTTATTCGGTCATAAGGCCGAATGGGGCCTTAGTGGGCTTGGACTTAGCTATGTAGTGGACTTGGTACATTACTTACATAAACATATAGATAATACACATCTAAAGTCCAATAAGCTATTACTAACCTACTACACCTATTACAAGACTCATATACGCTCAAATGATCGCCACTTCAAATGCTAAGAATCTCCTCCTAAAAGCGATCATTCACTTCATATCGATAACGACACTTCATGGCCCTGATCTTTAATCTTCATTACTTGAGTCTTGTTGTGTAATAGTCTTGTTAGTTCTTTAGTTACAATACATGCTTTACGATCTTTATTCTTGAGCTTTTTTATTCTTGTCTTTGTCTTGGCGTTGAATCCTTTCATCTTGCCTTTGATAACTATACATATTCAAATTACTCACACTTGTCGTCACTTTGAAAGCTAACAATCTTCCTCATCTAGAAATAATAACGTCCTCATATACATAGTTACTTTGAGGAAGTCCTTTATCTTCATAAATCTTTAGCTTTTCTTTTTCTTTACTGTATGCTCTTTGATGCCAAATGTATTCTTTGATCTTTGAGTATGCGTATGTGGTGTTGAAGATGTAGCATCAGTCATTGTGTATGATGGGGTTGGATCAAAAGTAGTTTCCTTCGTCGGTACTTGTTCAATCACAATATAATAGGTAATAGTAACCAACGAATATGTGAAAATCGTTTACAACTCTTGAGAAGTGTTAAGTAGTTGACCTGTTAGGTATAATTATCATTCTTTTAGGATTTCCACTTGATCCTTGTGAACTTCCTTATTCAGGTGCATTTACTACAAGTGTTTCAAATGTAACCATTTGGTTAACATCGCAGATCATATTCAACCACTTCCAATTCTTTTTGAACCGTTATCATTTCTTGAGATAACTCAAGAGAATAACCTGAGGTTAGTGGATTACCACCTTTGTGAGGATTTCCAATCGATCTTTGTGGGCTTTCTTTAAAGATTGTACCACTACGAGTTTTTGGATAGAACATCTTGTCATTCATCAATTTTATGTAGCATTAATGTTCCATTAGGACCATTATCAATACGTTGAAAAAAAATCCAAGTAAAAACTTACGTCATCATGATTCTATTCATTAATGAATCTCCTTAATAGGTTTTCCAGCTCAAAGAGTTTGAATATCTCGAAGAACATTCACTCTAGCTACGCTCGGGAAAATCTTGCTTGAACAACCTGCCCAAACAAATGACACGCCTGGAAATTAAGTCACAGTCGTTACAATAAACACCGTGTGTCGCTACCGCCCATGGAAAGGTAGTGCTACGGCCATGCATGGGTATCTCCATGCACCCGACTCAACAGAGGGTGATGCACCATGTGTCATCCTTGTCCCTTCACTTGATGACCACCACGTAGATCATCCTTGACCATCAGATCATCTTTTTTAGTACTCACAACCCTAAGGGTCCCCTTATAAATACTTAGACATTTTCCCGAAATGGCCTAGGCCAAGCTACACTAGGCTAACCACGTATTCTCTCACAAATACACACCAAAAAACTCAGTCGACTCGTGAGTGTTACCCCGATTCTTGACTCCGGTCATATCTTGGGGTCCTTACCGAACGTGAGAAACCAAACGACTGACCAACTCTAAACACTCAATACGTACCTTACGTAAACCTTATTCTAGGAGCATAGAAGGTGAAGTAGTGCATTTTTTAAATATTTATGTAAAAGAAATGTATTGTTGAGCATCTTCCATCGAACTTCTTTGCATAATTAAACATGTCATGAACTTGTACCGTCATAATTAAATTTGTAAGCTTTAAAACCATAACTCCATTTAGTTAAACTAGCAAAGTATTCGCGCGTTGTGGCGACGGGTACTCTGTAATTAAAATTCAGCAAGTCATGCATTTTGAGTTATTTATTTTGAGGCACGTACTATTATCATTGTACGAGTTATTTATTTTGTGTCAAAACATTTCTATAATTTGTAATTAAAGTTGTTCATCTCAATGACATACCTGATAGAACTTGCGCATTTGACATAGCCGTACGTGTTTTAACATGCGTGGTTTTTTTTAAGTCTTCGGCTTATTGGATTTTAACAATAGATGATTAGTAGATTGATTAGATTGTACAATGTGGTAATATAATTATATGTTTGATTTATGAGTGATTTTAAATAGTGTATTAATTGTATGTGTTAATATATATATGCTTTAAATAGTTGTAAATAGTGCTTTAATAACAGAAGTAATATAATTTTTTTATTATAAAAAAGTGTCAAATCTTAATATATTAAGCCTTTTATATTAAAAATGTCTCAAATATTTTATAATGTAGACATAGTAGGTGCTACTGGCTACTTCTAACATGCCTCGAATTTTATGTTGCAGTTATTTGTGCGTTTTGTTATTTTGGACAAGTGGATAGTGGCCATGAGTCATATTGCACGCCTTACCCTGAAAAATAATATTGGTTACAAAATGTTAAATCAAATAAACAAGATAAGATCACTACAAAAAAAAATATCATTTTACCACACTTTTAAAAAGTGTGTAGAATATTTTGAAGATTTTTAACATTTATAAACGTGTAAAAATTGGTTACATAAATAAGTGTGAACAAATTTAAAAAAACAAAAGAGTTTTCACATTTATATGTGTTTCAAAAAAAAGTTCACACTTTTAAGTGTAAAGAAATTTAGAATTTGTCCACACTTTCAAGTGTGTACTATATTTGTAACACCCAAATTCTCCACACTTTTCCTCTTGTGTGGAAAATTTAGGTGTTACAAATATAGTGCACACTTGTAAGTGTAGACACTATATTTCTTCACACTTAATAGTGTGAACTTTTTTTTGAAACATATATAGATGTGAAAACTTTTTTGCTTTTTAAAATTTGTTCACACTTATTTATATAACCAATTTTACACTTAGTGTGATAAAATGACATTTTTTTTGTAGTGGATAAACTAAATTCATTAATTTGTTTATTGAAGGATATTGGAACGATGAGTCAATTCATGTACGATTCGTTGATGGTTTTTATTGGCTTTTCAAGCAAAAAGATGCATCCGAGTCAAGTTGAGGACCTGCTTTTGAAGAAATTGATTAAAGAGCGGTATCCGAGTCTAGGGTGAAACATTCATGTATGATCCAATCGTAAGTTTTGATCTGTTTGTCTTTGTATGCTATGACTTGACTCGCGGTTAAATGATCACGAGCAGCTCTCACTCTCTCATAGTCTCATGTTAACTTGATCACAAGAAAACACAGATTACAAATTTGAAAAATCTAGATGGCTAAAAAGATGAAAACCATTATATACGCTAATTTAACAAACAATAAAACTAAGAAATAATAATCTACCTCGAGTCACTTAGTTATAAGATCCGATTAGGCCTGGCTTAGGTTAATAAGCTGGTTATCAGTTGTGTATATACTTTTTTCTTTATCAAAGTTTTATTTATTTATTTATTTATTTATTTATTTATTTATTTATTTATTTATAATGATCTTAAGAAAAATATTCATATTATCGCAATCCAATCGAAATAAATGAAACGAATATAATGTCGATGTACTCAACATTACAAGTTGATAGTTTTTTGTTCCAACGTCACATGGCAACTGACCTAAATTTATTCAACAAGTTGTTAACCACGATTATTTATATCTGAAAGACAATCTTAATTTGTGAAAACGAATATGCTTGGTTGTCTGTCTCATACTTAATTTTTCTTTGCTTTTTTGAATTGTTAAAGTAATTTAGAAGCTAGAAATTGAGAGAAAAGTTAGACAACTAATTACGTACTTTCAAATATTTTCAATTAAGATATTGACCTTAATTAAAAGAATTTCTGCTTTCAGGGTGAGAGACGACCTATAAATGATCGTATAGAAATGGTAGGTCGTGCCGACACTTGAGACAACGAACACACTCTTTTTAAGGCGAGTGAGCCTGCTCTACTTATCAGGGCTAAGAATTTCTGCTTTCGGATATAATTAAACTTTACATATAGATAAAAGAGGCACTTTATTTTGCTTACCCATAAATTCATGCTTACCAAGGGACAAATCACCACCATCCATCTAGTTTGATCTAATGGTAGGGATTAACCTAAGATTTAGTAGATAAACCTAAGTCCATGTTTTTTTTCTTGTCTTTTTGTCTTTCTTTTTTATTCACTTTTTTTTTGTTTTTTATTCATATTCACGTTTTTTCTTAATTAACGATTTTTTTTTTTTTTTTTTTTTAATAATTTCGCGTTTTTTTTATTCGTGCTTTTTTTCTTCGATTTCATACGTTCTTATCCGTTTTCGCCCGTTTTCATCATTTTTCTTTCATTTTCGTCAATTTTTCATACGCTTTCATCCGTTTTCATACGTTTTCGCCTGTTTTCATACGAATTCATCCGTATTCTTACGTTTTCGTCCATTTTCTTAAGTTTTCGTTCGTTTTCATACGTTTCTGACTATCACAAGTGATTCCTGTGATATTCAGAATATCACTTGTGATTATCTGAATATCACTTTGTGATATTCTGAAAAACACAAGTGATATTTTGTGAATATCACTTTGTGATATTCTGAATATGAGTTTGCGATATTCTGAATATCACTTTGCAATAGTATGAATATCACTTTGCGATATTATCAATATCACTTGTGATTTTCTTGACATCACTGTGTAATATTTTGAATTTATTTCTTACGTGTATATGTAGCAAAGTAGGAGGCAAGTATTTTCTTTCTTTCTTCTTGTCAACTAATCAAAACCAAAAGCCACAAACACAAATGAAATCCTTGGTCTTCTATCCTACTCATGCGTGTGGTATGGAACAAAAGAAACACAAAGGACATGCTAAGATCTTATTATATCAACCTAGGCATAACATGACAGTGATATTTTGAATATCACGTATGATTTTCATGTTACAAAACATTAGTTGAAAATCACTTGTTATATTCAAAACATCACTTGTGGTATTCGTATATCACAAGTGATATATTCGAATATCACGAATATCACTTGTGATATTCAACTTGAATATCACATAACATCACTTGCGATATTCATAGTATCATTTGTGATATTCAGAATATCACTTGTGCTATTCAGAATATCACTTGTACTATTCAGAATATCACTTGTGATATTCAGAAACATATGAAAACGTTTGAAAACGGCCGAAAACATTTAATAACGGACGAAAACGTATGAAAACGGACGAAAAAGGACGAATATGTATGAAAACGTAAAAACACGTATGAAAACGGACGAAAACGTATGAATAATGGAAGAAAACGTAAGAAAACGGGCGAAAACGTATGAAAACGGACAAAAATGTATGAAAACGGACAAAAACGTATGAAATAGGGCGAAAACGTATGAAAACGGACGAAAAATAGATGAAAACGTAATGAAACGGACGAAAACGTATGAAAGGGAAGAAAAAAAACGCGAGTTAAAAAAAACGTAAATAACGTGAATTAAAAAAACAAACAAACAAAAGAAAACGTGAATATTAAAAAATGCTAATTTTGAAAAAATTAAACGTGAATATTAAAAAAAAAGGGAAAATGATAAATTTAGGCATCAAAGTTGCCACGTTTTCCTTTTCTGGGCATCGAACTTTTTTTTTTACCTATTGTAGCACTGAACTTGCCTAATTTTCCTTTTGTGACACAAAATCACACTTTTGTGACACAAAATCACACTTTTGTGTCACAAAAGGAAAATTAGGCAAGCCTGCAGGAAAAAAGTTCGATGCCGAAAAAAAGTTCGATGCCCGTAAAAAAGTTCGACCGTTAATTTTTTATTGCAACCGTTAGTCCTTTTCGTCTGCTTTTACACGGTTTTGTTCGTTTTTATACGGTTTTTCCTTTTACATCGGTTTGTCGCTTTTACATCGCTGTCCGCTTTTGCACGTCCGTTTTGCACGCTTTCGTCCGCTTTACCGCTTCGCCGCTTTTCGTCCGCTTTTACACGTTTTCGTCGTTTTTGCACGTTTTGCCGGTTTTGACGTTTCGTCCGTTTTACAGTTTTGCTTTCGTTTTCGTTTTTTTGCACGTTGCCGTTTTTGACATTTTCTTGTTTTTACATTTGTGTCCGTTTTGCGTTTTCGTAGCGTTTGCATTGTTTGCTGTTTTGCACGCTTTCTAACTTTTGACAAACTAAAACGCGTAAAAACGGACGAAAACATGCAAAACAGAACGCGCTACAAAAGCGGACGAAAACGTGCAAAAACGGACGAAACGCAAAAACGACGAAAAAGTGTAAAAACGGAAACGAAAACGCCAGAAACCATGAAAACGTGTAAAACGGACGAAAACCGTAAGAACGACGAAAACGCGTAAGAATGGGCGAAAATGACTAACGGTGCAATAATATAATAACGGTCGTTAAAAACAGACGAAAAGGACTAACGGTGCAATAAAAAATTTAACGGTCGAACTTTTTTTCGGGCATCGAACTTTTTTTCCTTTAGGCATCGAACTTTTTCTGTTAGCGAACTTGCTAATTTTCCTTTTGTGACCCAAAATCACACTTTAAGTGTTACAAAAGGGAAATTAGCAAGTTCAGGCTACAATAGAAAAAAAGTTCGATGCCCAGAAAAGGAAAACGTGACAACTTTGATGCCTAAATTTATCATTTTCCCTAAAAAAAACGTCTATTAAAAAAAAAAAAAAAAAACTTTTGTAACAAAAACGTGAATAGTTAAAAAAAAAAAAAAAAAAAAGAAAAAAGAAAGAAAAAGAAAAAAAACATGGACTTAGGTTTAGACATATTAAATCTTAGGTTAATCCTCACCATTAGGTCAAACTAAATAGATGAGGAGATTTGTCCCTTGGTAAGCATCAAAATAAGAGTAAGCATTTGAAAATATCTCATAAATAAAAATAACGGGTGATATTTACACCATATAGGGATGAGCATTTCGAACCGAATCCCGGAACCGAACCGAACCGTGCGGTCGCATACCGATTCTTGAAATATGGTACGGGACTACGAAATAAGGTGAAAAAAATGGGACCTCTAATTCGGCACGGGACCGGTACCAAATCGAAATTCCCGAAAAAGCGGGAAAACCCGATTTCCGATACCGGTATCCGAATCCCGTTCGGTACGGTACCGGTACCACTAATTTATGTTCGGGAAAAAATCGGTACCACTAATTCGCAGACGGATCAGTACGGGACCGGTATCGTGCTCATCCCTAACACCATATGTTTTGATGTTTGCATCACAATTATATATTACAGTATTGTACAATACACACTATAATACATAAATTATGGTGCATGCATCAAAAAATGTGATGCATATATCAATTCCTTAAAAGTAAGTTCGGTTATCATTGAAAATTTTATATAGGGTATATTTGGCAAAAATAAATTATGTTGGTGGTGGTGCTGGTGCTGTTGTTGATGCTACTGCTGTTACTGAAAAAGATTATAAAAATATATTATTTTTATAAACTACATGAAGTAACTATTTATTTTCAGAGATTATGAATTTTATTTTTAATTATTTTTTATAAATTCTGTCTGTTTAAGTAGATTATTTTAAAAAAAAAATAAATATAATCTCTCTATAATTTCATGTACCAGTTTTATGAAATTTTGCATTATGCTCAAGCTATGTTTAATTTATATCAAAATCAGGAACATCTTGGTATAAAATTGTTTAATCCAAATAATCATTTTAGTGTGTAGTTGTTATCTTTAGCATCTTGTTAATTATTTTACATGAGTTTAATGTAGACATAAAATTATTTAAATACTCATTGAATTAATATTAGTCATATATTTAAAAAAAATAAAAATAAAATAAAAACTTACTTTTCACTTATTTTTTTAAAAATAAAATATCTTTTAAACGGTAAATCGTTAAGTGAAAAAAATATACTATCGCGACGAGTATTTTTTTATCATTCAGTAGACGGGCACTTCGATATATTTTCAACGAACTATTTTTCGATTTCTTTTCAATTACTTCAGGAAAAATCACATATGATTTGTATCACAAATCACATTTGATTTCATAAATCACATGTGTGATTTTATAAATCACATGTGATTGTGATACAAATCACATGTGATTTTCCAAACATAACTGGAAAAAAAATTGGAAAAAAAGTCCGTCGAAAGAATATATAAAAGTGTCCCTCTATAGAAATATATAATTCTCATCGCGATTATTTGATTCATTTTGCGTAACAACTAACGCTTTGTGAGCTATTTAATTAAAACAAAATGAAAACGAGTTTTTATAATTTGATGAAAAATTAAATGGCTAGGATTGTATCATTGAATATTTAATAAATTTTGGGACAAATCTTAGTCATCATTTTTTGTTGAGAAAAAAAGAGGATATTAATTACTCTGTAATATTTAAATTAAAAATTCAATTACACTAATTTTTTATAATTTAAATATCTCATGAATCGTTGATCGTTAGACAACACGACTCGCATTTTTAATTATCTTTTTATAAACGGACACTTTGATATATACTCACGACAAATTATTGTTTTGTCGGTTTTTTCACGTTTTCTTAGCTATATCAAAATTCGAATTACATATCACATGAGATTTAACACAAATATCGAAGTTCGAACACTAAACATCCGTACTACAATTGACATAAGTATTTGTCTATAAATAAAAAACATTTTCCTTTTTTGCAATAGAAAACATACATTTTTGGCTTTTCAACCATATATCACACATACTATATTCGAATTAGATATTATAGCAGTTCATTTGTGAAACTTCTAAAATCACATATGAAAAAATCACAGTTGAAAAAAATCAAATATGATTGAGCTCACGTGTGAGAAAAATCACATGTTTACGTGTTTTATCCAAATTAGTCTAATATCACATACGATTTTATGTATTTTTATCCAAATTAGTGTAATATCATATGTGATTTCTTATGCAAGTTTCAACAACGAAGGAAAAAAAAAAGATAAAAAAGAAACATGAAAAACGTGAAAAAAATGATGGAAAAAAAGTTTGTCAAAAGTATATTAAAGTGACCATGTATAGAAAGATAATTAAATGTTCGTCGCGATGGTATATTTGTTTTCGCTTAACGATTAACAGTTTAAAAGATATTAAAATTAAAAAAGAAAAAAGAAAAAAATGAAATTAGGTTTGTTAGAAATAAGTGGCTTAGATTTGTCCCTTTGTATGTGAATAAATGTTTTATATGCAAATGAAATTAAATCATAGTTTTTTCAAGAATAAAGAAACTCTTGAGTTAAGAACATCTCTAATGCGAAAATTAACAATAGCTTTTTTGCTATTCTAAAAATCTTTTTAAAAGTCTTTTTTTTTTGGGCAAATGGTAAAAAAAAGTATTATACTTGACATCATTTGCTCTTGTGGGTAGCGAATAAATTTTTTTGCTTTGGTGGGTACTATACTTTCAAATTCATTCTTTTTAGGGTATTTTGCAAAAAATTTGGACATTTTTGCCCCTCTTAACTAATAGAATTTTTTGTTTCCGGAAAGGTAAAAATGTCACATAGTACCTTAAAGAGAATGAATTTGAAAGTATAAGCACAAAAGCAAAATTGTTTGTTTGCTACCTACAAGTGCAAATGATGGCAAGTATGATATATATATATATTTTTTTTTAATCATTCGCCCCTTTTTTTTCTCTTTTTTTTGCATTGCATTGCATTAAAAAGCTTTTTACAAAAGCCTAATAAACTTCAAATTATTCTTAAAAGTTTTGGTTATTAAATATTATAAACATTAAATGCATCAAAGTTTTAAAAACTTGATGCATTGTAAATGCTCTAAGAGCATTCACAATACAAGTTTTTCCAATGACTTTTCACTTTTTAAATGTTATTCATAAGATTGAAGCTAATGACTATTTGTAGCAACGCCATGTGAATCTTCAAGTGTTTGACAAAAAACTTTTTACTTTCATATAATACATTTTTATTGATAATTTAATATATAAAATAAGTACAAAAGTTTTCGTAAAGACTTTGTAGAATTGAATCATTTTTATGTACATTTTTTTTTATTTTATTTTTTTTATTTTTTTAATACAGTTAAATATCGATGTCTTAAATGCAAAAAGTCATTAAAGACTTCTTATATTCTCTTATATTGTGGATGCCATAAACTTAACCTTGATTCCAGAGCATGTTGAGGGGTTTCTTGAAGGTAACCGTGAACCGCACATATTTCTATATATCTACCTATCAAAACGGATTCATATTCCATTAGTTGTGTGACTTGCGTCCCATATACGCACAGATTGATCAATAGAAGCAATTCCAAACTGAGTCGAATTTGCTCTTAATTGGACATCAATATCTAACATCTAATGTTCTTCAGGGCTGCTCTCAGTTTGTAGGGTATCCATGTTCCACAAAACAGCCTGAGTATAATAACCAAACATTTAAATTTGCTACATATCTCAGAAAATAGAAGCAAAACAATTAATAATGCGCTTTACCTTTTCGTCATGACTAGTACTAGCAAGCAACTTTCCATCTGATGAAAAACGATAGCACAAGACCTTTTTTCTTGTTCGAATACAACCAAATTCCCCAAAGGAAAAATATGTACTTTTATATTAGCTATGAGTCGAATGGAATTATACAGTCATAGTCACGGAAGAAGCGAGATGGAATTCTGCTTTACTGTACCAAAACGTTTTCTTCCATCTCCTTCTTGTCGCAAAAAGGATTCCACTTAATCATAAAGAGAAACAACCCCAAAATGTCTAATGTATAATCACCAACTCATAAAATCCTTAATGAGCTTATAATCACCTAATCATAAAACGCTTTATGAGCTTATAATCACCTAATTTGGAGATGATGATTGGAAATCGTAACCCTAGCGAATGATGATCTGGTACAATTTTAATTGAAATAAATACTAATAATTATGATTTTATGATTAATGGTGTGAATCGATTAAATGAAAGTGCTATGAGGTTTATATGAACTTGGAAGAAAAGTAGATGAGAAGATTTATATGACTAATAATCTAAATATATGAAATGACCGTTATGCCCTTAACTAAAATCAAACGGAAAGTAACGGGGTTGACTTGAGCATTACGGGTCAAGGGGCCTCTTTGGCCTCAAAATCCCAAGGTTTGGGCTCCCGGCGATGAAAATCCCAACTTTTGTCCCCATGTGATGTTTTTTTGCCATGTTTAAGGACCAACGGTATATTTTTGTCTTTTAATTATAACCCACTTTCACCCCTCCTTTTTAAAAATTACATATCTCGTGAACCGTAAATCGTTAACCTACATGAATAAAAGTTATAAAACTGTCGTAACGAGCATTTAATTATCATTTAAAAGATAAGCATTTTCATATACTTTTGACAAACTTTTTTTTTTGCATGTCGGAGAAAAATATGTTGTACATTTAGCTTTATTATTTGTATTTCTTGAATTGTTGTTTATGTGTTTCAATAGTTTGTACAATATGTTTTATTATTTGTATAGCTTAATTTAAGTTAAAGAGAAGCTTTAGTTATATTTAATAGAGAAAAAAGATACCTCCTTTATATATAGTTAAGATTAACTAAAATCACATACTAAACACATATTTCATATTTTGGCTTTAACTGTTTTTTTAAAAAAATTGTTCATAAATGATCCAAACTCGAGCTTAACGAATAACTTGTGTGCCGAGCTCGAGGTCAGGTTTCATAAATAAGGCTTAAAACAAGTTGAGCTCACGCGCGTGCTCGAGCTTCTTTAATGCTAATCGAGCCAAACTTGTGCGTTGTCAAGCTCGGCTCATTTACACCTCTACCATCTCTTTTTATGTATTGTAACACTTATATGTAAAATCTTTTACTTAGCTCAAGTGAGTTTTTAAAACTGAATTACATTATTCTTACAAATGTTAAAAGTAAATGCTTATGGCAATTTAGCACGACAATAGCAGACAACCTATATTCTTATATAAAATCGGATTCTTTTCTATTTTTAGTAAGATGCTATTAGGGTGGAGGGAGTGGTACCCTAATACCCTGGGTGCCACCTCACCTCTATCCAATAAAAACCTTCCAACTCAAAACTACCCCAATTCTACCCTAACACTACCCTAAGTAGAGGGAGTGGTACCCTAGTACCCGAATTCCATTTTTTTTTAAATACATAAAATCACATACAATATTTAAAATAAAAACATACAATTTCATTAAAAATAAAAACATTACATAATACTTAAAAAAACTACAACTTAAAAAAAAAAATAAATAAATAAAAAATACATTACGGTATACTTTTTAATATTCATAGGAGATGATACAGGTTTTATAACTATCTCTAACTTATACCCAATATATAAGGAAAATACACTGGCTTTTTCTTTTTCACTCAAAACCAATCTTTCTTTCCCCTCACCCACCACTCCTACCGTCGTCCTCATCCTTCCTTCTCAAACACAAATGGTTTACATAAAAATGGTTTGTATCTTTACATAAAAATGGTTTGTATCTTAAAGATACTCATTTTATTGTTTGACTTTCATGTCTGAGTCAAACAAAAACTCCCCAAACGTTCAAAAACTTGAAATGCTTCCCCTCCCACTCTTGGGCTTACTCTCGAGCTCCGAACTCAATTTCTCTACTTGCTTCAACCACCCGACGTACGCGGGGCGGTGTACCCGCTCGGGTACATGGTACCCGCACCACTACCCGAGCTCCACTCCGTCATGCCTTATATTAGAGCAAAGGGTAGTTAACGTGTACAAGGGCGTTAAGCCTTAACGTTGTAACGTTAAGGTGCGTTAAACACACCGTTCACTGCGTTAAGACAACGTTAACGGGGGTGCACTAACCCCTTAACGCTACGTTAAGGTGTGTTCTTTTTATAAAAAAAAAAAAAAAAAAAAAAAAAAAAGAGAAAAAAAATCATAAACACTTCCTACAACGGCTAATGTATCCGTTGGATTTAAAAAAAAAATTACCCCCGCCCCCAACACATTTAAACAGCTACTTGGTTAAAAAAAAAACCATTTTCTTACCAATATAAATACCCAATTAACACACCATTATTTTTTCACACTTCCACAACTCAATCTAATCTATTTTATACTTTCATTTGCTAAAAAAAAATGTCGGGAGGCAACAACAACGATGATTCATTCATGAATCTTCTCGGTGGGTGGAATACCTCAAACCCGGGTTCATCTTCAAACCCGAACGCGGGTTAATCATCACCCAACTTCTCTTTTCTTAACTCACTAGGCTTGTCGAGCCAAGAACTTTACCTACAACATCAACGATTTCTATTTTGAGAACAAGGCCAACAAAACACACTAAACACCAATTTTCAAAATCTAGAATTCTCACAACATTCACAAACTGAAACACATGAGGTTCTCAAAACACCCACGTCTCCTCCAAAGCCCAAAATTCGTGGTAAATGAAAGTCCAAAAAATCCAAAGACCCCGAACCAATCGATGAGGATGAAGAAAATCCCAACTTCGTCCCTGCACGTTGGCAACCAAAAGAGGAAGAATTACTTGCCACTTGTTATGTAGCCGCTACGGAGGATCCGCTTCTCGGGCGTGCACAAGATCGCGATACGTTTTGGCAGGGGGTAAAAAATGAGTTCAATAGACTCAATTTTCAACTACGCAACAAGGATATGATAACAAGCAAGTGAAAAACGTGGAACCGTGATTGCACAAAGTTTAACGTATATTACAAACGTGCGCAACAGGAACAGAGAAGTGGGGAAAGTGAGATGGATGTCCTCAAACGGGCGAAACAAATGTACCGTGACGAGCACAAAACTGCGCCGTTTGCAAGCGAGGAGGCTTGGGAGGTTTTGCGTGGTCATAAGAATGGGACGCTCAGGATCTGGTTGATTTAACCGGTGATGTACCAAGCCAAACAAATGAGGCTTTGTTTGGTCATGATGAACAACAACGCTCCATGGGCAAAAAGCGTGCTTCGAAGAAAGCCAGATCCGAGAGCACGACAAGTACTGGGGGAGCAAGCACCGGAGGAACGAGCTCGTCAACCAATTCACTGAGACTATGACAACCGAGTATCGTATCAAACGGGAAACCGCCCAAGCGGCGTATCGGGGGGCCCAAGTAAAAGATGAAACGATAACAAGGTTGGAAGAGATGAATTTTTTGATGATTGACACTGACGGCAAATATCCAAATGTTGTGGCTTGGATCAATGAAGAAAAGGACCGAATCATTAAAAAAATATAACTTGCAACCTCGTCACTAGATTATTTTCGTCATTTCCTTTATGTTGTAGTTTACTTTTTTTTTTTTGTATTTTTTTCGTTGTAATTTTTTTTTTAAATTTCGTATTGTAATATGTCTAAGAATTAATTATATGTTTTTTAATAAATGAAGTGTTAGTTTTAGTTCAGGGTTGAATTTGAAAATATTCGAGTTAAAGTAGTTAAGGTTAAGTTATGATAAGAAATATTTTTATGTTGAATTAAGGTGAAAAGTTAAAACTGATGTTGCGCTGATATGACAGTGTGTTAAACCTTAAGCTTCATAGTATTGGAAGCTAAATTAATGTCAAATTTTCTTACAAATTACTAACGAGTATCAAATATCGTACCTATGTTATTCCGACCGTCTTAGCAGAGAGGGTCGTCGGTCAATTGTATGCATAAATCACGCTTGTCCACTCTTAGAGAAATATGTTACACCACATGCATGGTACGGTTAGGTTATAAGGCTTTTGACGTAATACTTTCATAGTTTACTTATTAGTTGACCTTTTATTTAGTTAGTTATTTCAAAAGATTTCTAAAATTTAATAAGTATTCATTCTAGAGACTTCAAATATTAACATCTCATGGATATAGTATAAAACTATGTCAAAATTTATATTGACCTAAATTTGGATGTCACAAATCTTCTTTAGCTCTAATAGACCTAAAATGTTTTGAACTAGCAACCAATCTTTCTTAATAAAAGAAATTCACTATTATATCGCTAAGTTATTATTTTTCTAGAGTAACAGAGTAATTGGGACACCTAGCATAGTCGCATATAAATTGTTTAGGCCACGACCAGTACCACAATCCAAAGTACACATGTCTGCACTAGTATCCATTATGACCACGTGGCAGCAAGCAATGTTTAGGAACTGACGTGTATTTCTTCAACAAAGTGATACGTTTAGAATCAGGCTTAGGGACGGTGTTCGTGTGCAATGGACGTCCACGTACGGTTCTGTGAGAAGGGCGGTGGATAAAAATGGCTTGTTGTAAGCGAGCTTTAAGATCATACTTTTGGATTAAAATTCGGTTGGAAAAAGAAATCTAATCCTTTAACCCGTCACCTGCATCTATGATTTTTTTCTTGCCCGTTATCCGCTCGTTACCTTTCTGTGAGTACAACTTTTTACTCATGCTTATGCTCACGGGTAGCCATTGCATACGGGTAAATCAGTGGGTTTGTAAAATGTAAAATTTACATACTTGCTTTCGAATATTTTAAAAATAACATTTCATTAGAAGATGTTAAGTTATGACATAATAACATATGATAAATATACATGCAATTAGTACCTATCCACTAATTAGATACTACGTATTACTAATAACGTTAACACATACAAAAAGGAAAATACTATTTTTATGACTCATGAATTATAGCCTAAGACAAGTGATTACATGTGCATTAAAATCACCATAATAGTATGGGTGAACTTGGCTTGAGAACTAAAATATTAAATATATATTAATTTTTTTTATTTTTTATTTTTATTTTTGGTAACTGTGGTTTTTGATTTTTTGGCTGATTAATCTATGGGGTTTGAACCCATTGCCATACAGACTCAAATAAGATAAAGCCTTCTTTATTTAGAAAATTGACGTGACCACTTCAATATTGTTTGCACCTAACATGAATTGAGCTTGAGACCTCACATGATTCATATTCTTCTTATGGTCTTAGAACTCGAATCAGACGAAATACTCTATTTTTAATAAGTTTAGGTGAATATTTAATGTATCTAATAATAACTCCACAAATATTTAAGTAATATAATAAATGTAAGTTTAATAAAAATAAATAAAAAATGAGTTCGGTATTTTGAAAAGTATATATGTCGTTATTTTAAAACGGGAATGACTGTTTCACGACAGATATACATTACCCACCAACAGCGGTGGGTTCATACTTCAGCCAAAACTCACTCGTGGGTAAACATTGACGAGTTACCCACTTATCACGGTTCAGGTATTCGCGAGTTATGGATTTTCTCGCCGTTGTTGTCCCTATTCAGGCTTGTTTTAGAAACAACAATATAATATTTTCTGGCTACTATCATTAGCCCATTCGCATTGACAGTTGGAACACGCTATTAGAGCTATTAAATTAACATGTCTTTAAACCATAAATAATGGATAGACGGTAATTTGTGTTCAAAATAAAATAAACGAAAAAATGAGTTAATTTGAGCCAATTTATAAAAGATTTTGGCATTTTTTTTTTTTTAAATGAGCATGTATAGCATATTTAAAAGTTAAATGAGCATAAACGAGCACATATTTTCTCTCATTTGTAAAACATTATAATTGTTTTTTTTTAACTTATAGATGTAATATGTTTATTTTTTATAAATATAAATAAGGTGTACGTTGAGAAATTTATTTCGTCGTTTTGGATCATTTTTAAAACGATGTGTATAACATGCGTTCATTTAGCATGTACCCGTTTAATCTTGTGCCCGTTTAAGCACAAGTTCGTTTAGACCAAGGCTCGTGTCCACCCGTTTTGCCACGTATTACTATCGTTTTAGAATATGGAATATTGTTAGAAATTTGCTAGACCCACATAAAAGTATCCACAAAAACAATCCACTCGCTGAGGTGTCAGCGGGTGATTGATTTTTTGTAGGATCCACATCTCACAAAAACCAATCACCCGCTGACACCTCAACGAGTTGATTGTTTTTGTGGATACTTTTATGTGGATGTATCATTGCTTATATTGTTAGTTGGGTGTCATGTATATTTGATGGGAGCAATGATAGAACCACAAAACTAAATTCACAAAAACATTCACAAAAGGGTGTGTCAATCGGCTTATAATTTTGTAGTTTCTCTCTCTTTTCATTTATAACTCAATTATGGCATGCCATCTTACTTTGTGGAAATTTGTTTGTGGCTCTAGCATTTTTCATTTGACGGTGTATCATTTAAGTAAAACTTACACGCTTTGATTAAAGTGAAATACTCCAATGTTTAAGTTTCAGTATGTTTTGTCATGTTTTGTCGGAAGAGCAAAGATATTAAAGGCTACACGACAATTATATATAGTAAAACAAAAAGTAAGCAAGGGCCTCCAGGATGGATAACCCAAACCAACACAAAATAAGATAAAAGTAAGTAACTACATAATCGCAATGGGCATATCCAAAGCATCAAAAAACCAACTAAACAAGCCCTGGTTAGGAGGTGTTTGGGTAAGCTTATTAATTGAGGTTATGCTTATGTTATATAAACGGTTTATGGTTTATATATAATGAGCTTATAAGCTTTTGCTAAGTGTTTGGCTTAACTTATCATAATTAATAAAGTAGAATAACAAAAAGTACCTCAATATTAATTTGATCAACATTAAATGAGGGTATAAAATTCTTTTTATATAATATACTCGTACTTTATAAGCTCACAATTCCTTAAATAAGCTACAAAATTTGGGTTTATCAAAACCCCCATAAATAAGCTAATAAGCCAAACATTTAACTTAAACTTATTTTCATATAAGCTCATAAGTCCATCATATAAGCTTAACGAAACACCCCCTTAACAAACAAACTGAAACTTTGTTTTTGATATTCCTAATGGACCAACTTTCAAACCTCCATTCATACCATATTCACCATAGGGCATAGGCTACCAAGCACAAAACAATTTGAATGACTGCCTTTCCTTTGACTGAGGTAGCATACCTATTGGCCAAGGATCAGTCCATGACTCCATTCATTTACAAGATTAATGGCCTTTAGCTTCTTTTTAACTTCATTCCGTAGTTTCAAGGAGTATTCACAATTGAAGAAGAGGTGGCTATGCGAGTCGCCGAGTCAGGAAACACTCCACATAAAAAACATTTCATATCACAAAATGAATTAGCAATCTTTCTTTGATAGCCATCCAAACGGACTACACAAAACACAGTGAACCTATTCGTTAAAATCGACATACTCTCCAAATGAACGCATTCCCCGCGCTTCACTTGATCCTTAGTTGTGGTCGCTATGTTAACTACGTTAAAAAATTGAATCGATCAAACACCAACACGAAAGATGGTCCTCATTCAAGGATGACATTTCTAATCACAATGTTCATCATACATATTAATCTAGAACATAGATAATATTTCAGATTTATCTAGGAATTCATCAAGCAGCATCACAACTCGTCATTTTACACTTATGCACACAAGCTGCTTGTGCCAATGGAACTACAATAGCACTCAAATTATCAGTACTACCCATCTCTGATGCAGCCCTCACAACATAGTGTGCCAACGCCAACGACAACGACTCTAAACTGGGACAGTTTAGGCCATATGGGCATCCAATTGTTTCTTGAAGATTTGCATATTCAACAAGTTGGCAAACATTTTCTGGAGATAAACTCTCAAAAATACCAGTACTTGCAACCACCAAATATCGATCTTTAGCAGTTATGTTTCTCCAACCTACCATTTTTAGATCCACATTCGTCCAAAACCTGTCACAGAATAAAAAATATGCTGAGATATTCACCAAGATTTTTCACAAAGTTTCAATCTGCAGGTTCCTTAACTATAGAAACGTCAAACAAAGCCGCTGAGCTATATAAATGCTACAAAGAAGTAAAAAATAAGAGAACCACCGACATCATGATGATCTATATTTATTTAGCGGTTTGAACATAACATAACTTTAGCGTACTTAGTTGAAACATATTTCTTTCCGAAACAAAAAAAATATCCCCAAGGGAACCAAGTTTCTTTTGAAGTAGTTATAGTGCAACTTATCACGAGAGCGTGACCAAGGCAATGTATCTAGAAATTAAGAATAAGCACGTCTCTACAGTTTGATTGCATACTCTGATGTTTTTATAGTTACGTAATATTTCCATGAAATATATGGATTTTTTTTCCTATATGAATCTGATTCAGTTTAGAAATTTTAACATGACAACATAATCTTGAAACCACAGTGACTTACTTTATTGATTTAGCATCACCAATGACTCGAGATACAGCTAGTTTGCCTTTGACTTGTGGCGCATCACTATGATTATGATAACTGGTCAATTCTTCTGCAAAACCTGCAGTTCTCATCCCATTAATGCTATAGAAAATCGGATTTAATGATGTATTTTGATACCTCAACTTCTCAAATTATTTCCAAAATTATACCTGCACATAAGATGACTTTGGAATTGCCTACATTGGCAACCAGAAATTCTTCATTGTTTAACATAAGAGCAACACTGGCCGTTGATCCGGCATTACAAGGTTTTTTAAACAACGATGTCTGCAAATTTTGTAAAATCAATGAAGATAAGATTACGGTGATAAATATAAGTAACTCTTAAAGCAACTTATCATATACTTGCCAATGAAAATTCCCAATCAATAAATCGAATTGCTTCCGATAATGATAATTCCAAGATTTTACGTAACGATTCAGCATCCTTGATATACTGTGAGCATGAGTGAAACCTACAAGAAAATTAAAGAACCAAGTTGGGTAGCCATAACTTTTATAGAAATCATATCTATGATTTATAAAAGCTAGCTCATGAAATACTCGATATGGTTAATGCTTTATCGACTCAATGTTGCCCAAAGCATACTTTTTGTGCATACGCCCTCCTAGAACGTTTTATTCAAAAAATAAAGATTTTAGTTGTAATAATATAGATGAGTAAAAGACAGAAGTCGTCCACGTGATTTGGTAAAGCTACCGGAAATTGTTCTTAGTTGATACTAACAAACCACAGGTGCAATTAATGTCATTTTCCTATAGTTGCAACAGGTAGCTTTTCGAATCTAACAAGTAATTATTACGAATTTTTTTTTTGGGTCATCCCAAACCAATCTGTTACCAACTGATCTGACCGCTAATAGATATTGCTACAGTCCCTTAGTGCGACTTACCCTTCTTTTGTCATGTATATATCATCTTGATTGTCAAAATCTGTTGCTTTATGGAAAGCGTCCATTACAACGTAATTAAGAAATTTATCTACCAATTGTTGTTTAGCCGTTTCACTAGCTTCAGCTCCCCCATGACCATCGAATACTGCAAATAGATCGACCTTAGCCTCATTCTTCCCATATTTTTCTGCATTAGGCAATTGGTTATCTGACTTTTCTATTCTTTTTGTAAACGCAATCCAATGATATAAACTCATGCTCATTTTTTGTGATCTAATAAGTCAAATTTATGAAGGTATGAACATATTTAACATAAACTGTTTATTTAGTATATCCAAAAACTATTTAACACCAACACATTTGACTTACCAATGTCAAACTAGCAATAATGAAGTCATTAAAGGAAAAAAAAAAAAAAAAAATGAAGCTAAAACAACTTTTACCAAGTAAAGGGAACCACATATTGAGATTGCAAATAACCCGATCCTCTTGATGGTTTTTATGCCCTTGAACACTCACAAATGGACATTCTTGAATCGATTTTTTGATACTTTCAACTTCTAAGCCCCATCGACCACGACATTGAACTGTCTCAATGGCAGCCTGAAAGTCCTTAAAGACATATGCAGTACTGGTGCATACACAGAGAAATAAAATTTAGGCTGCTAAGAAAACAATCTTGAATTTACCCATAATGAATTTGGGAGTAATGTTACTGCTACCCACATTATGAAACTATATGCAATAATTTGAGTTCTAATTATGGTAAGATGTGGATTTCAATGACTTTCTGAACTTTTACTAGTTTTGGCAGGAGTCTGGCTGGCATTTTGCATCATGTAACTTTTTCTTTTAAAAAAGGTGAACATATCAAGCTAAGTAAGTAAATGTTTGTAAATTTTAAAACTATTCAAAGTTGAGGTAATCTTATGCGGCCGACGGACATTCATACAATTTGATCCACCAATGGTTGATATGGACGGTGAGTATCGGATATGGATAGTTTTAAGTTTCAAAACTGTTCAAAGTTGATCTTTTTTACAATAGCCTTTCCGGTTATAGCTTTCAAGTTTAGTGTGTTGGGCTAATGTCTGACCCGAGCCCATGGGGCAGCAGCAGCTATTGACCCGAGCCCATGGGGTGAATGTCGGTTTTTAATATTCTAGTTATATTAGAATTGTAGTAGGATTAGGAAAGCTTGTTCTATTCCCTATATATACAAACCGAGCTGTGGTTTGTCATTATGCATTCAATATCAGTTTTTGTAAGCAAATATTTTTCTGATTAATTGGAGAGCTTATTCCAAGTAACATTGGGTGTTTGTTTTTTATGTTTGTGAACCGATCGGTTGTGGGTCTTGAATTGGTATCAAGAGCCAGGTTCAAGTTAAGTCGATCACAAGGGTTCCAAGAGTAGTCGATCACAAGGGTTCCAAGCAGAAGTCGATCACAAGGGTTCCAAGAGTAGTCGATCACAAGGGTTCCAAGCAGAAGTCGATCACAAGGGTTCCAAGAGTAGTCGATCACTGAAGGGTTTCCAAGCAGTCGACTAAAGGGTTCCAAGAAGTCGATAAAGTTTCAAACTTTACACTTGGTTTGCTTAGGCAAGAAGTAAAACAAGAGTGTTCTAGGGCTGGAAGTCAATCCAACTACACCGGTAACTTACAAAAGGCGTTCAAGAAGGATGGTGCAAGGCGAGTCGAGTCAACCACATATTGAACATTCTAAAACGGCTCTTCAACGTCCAATGTTAACAAGCACGAACTATAACATATGGGCAATAAGAGTTAAAGCGGTATTTCGAGTCCATGGAATACTCGATGCACTGGAACCAGGGGAAGGAACACAAGTTGTTGCTAAGCAAGATCACATGGCAGTTGCGTTACTTTTCCAGGCGATTCCAGAAGAACTTGTTTTTCAAGTTTCACAATTCAACACTGCCAAAGAAATCTGGGGAGCTTTGAAGACCAGGTATGTGGGTGTTGATCTGGTTCGAGACGCAAGGTTGCAAACCTTGGAGACGGAATTCGAATCTTTAAAGATGAAAGTCAACGAATCAATCGATGACTTTGCGGCTAGGTTGGGCAAAATTGTAACTGAAGTCAATAGCTTGGGAACAATTTATGAAGACAAGAAACTTGTTAAGAAGCTACTTGCATCCGTTTCGGATAGGTATGTTGCAATCGTTGCCTCAATAGAACAATTTGCTGACTTGAATACTATGTCTTTTCAAGAAGCAATTGGAAGGTTGAAAGCTTTTGAAGGAAGAATGAAGGGTGTTGACACCACTTCTAAAGATCAAGGCAAGTTGATGTTCGGAAGGGCTGAAAGATATGATAAGAAAGGTCGAGGAAGGAATTCCTCTGGTGGCAACGGTAAAGGTCAAAACTTTTCTTCTCAAAACAAATCTCGTGGTAGTGGTCAAGCTAATAACCACAACCGTGGAAACCAAAACAACTCCGGGAGCAATACGGATCAAAAGAAGAACAAAAGTCGAGACCTTTCAAAGATTCAATGCTTCAGATGTGATGAATATGGTCATTTTGCTTCTAATTGTCCCAACGGTGTACAAAAGAAAAAGCATGAAGCAAACCTTTTGAAAACGGAGGATGATGATGACCCGACACTTTTTATGATGAAAAGCGTTCAAGAAGTAGTTTTCTTGAATGAAGAAAAGATTATCCCAAACCAATTGAATACTAAGCCAAACGAGGAAGACACTTGGTATTTGGATAATGGAGCAAGTAATCACATGACGGGGAGCCGAGAATACTTTTCGAGTTGAATGAGAATATCTCCGGCAGAGTGAAGTTTGGTGATAACTCCTACATCGAGATAAAAGGGAAGGGTTCGATAATCATTGAAGGGAAAACGGAAGAGCAACGGTTAATCACTGGAGTCTATTACCTACCCGAGCTTAAAAGCAACATAATTAGTCTTGGGCAAGCTACCGAAGGCGGATGTGACATTCGTATGAAAGGTAACCTTCTTACTATGCGTGACTCAGATGGCAAGCTTCTGATGAAGGTTCCTAGAACAAGTAATAGACTTTACAAGATTAAGCTCCAAGTTGGAAGTCCGGTGTGTCTCAAAGCAAAGATGGAAGATGATGCTTGGTTATGGCATGCTAGGATGGGTCACATTAATTTCGAGACGATGGAATTAATGGCAAGGAAGGGCATGGTTGAAAAGTTGCCAATAATTCATCAAGAGAACAAGTTGTGTGAATCTTGTTTGGTAGGAAAACAAACCAAGAAGGCGTTTCCTAAAGCTGCAAAATTTAAGGCAACACATCCTCTTCAACTTATACATGCCGACCTATGTGGACCAATTTCTCCACCATCCATAGCGGGCAACAGGTACATATTTGTTCTTATTGATGACTTCTCACGCTTTATGTGGACTTTTACCTTGAAGGAAAAAGGAGAAGCATTTGAATACTTCAAAAAGTTCAAAGCTTTAGTTGAGAAGAAGTCGGGAAGGAAGATTATAACCCTAAGGACCGATAGAGGAGGTGAGTTCACTTCAAAAGAATTTACCAACTTTTGTGAAAACGAGGGTATAACAAGACATCTAACCACTCCCTACACACCGCAACAAAATGGAGTCGTGGAAAGGCGAAACCGTACTCTTATGGGAATGACTAGAAGCATCTTGAAAGCACGAGACGTACCAAACTACATGTGGGCTGAAGGAGTTAGACACGCTACATTCTTGATTAATAGAGTTTCAACTCGAGCTCTAGTTAATCAAACTCCATACGAGGCTTTCAAAGGTAAAAAGCCTAACTTGGAGGGTTTGCGGGTATTTGGATGTGTGGCTTATGCAACGGGAACAAGGCCATATTTACATAAGTTAGACGACAGGTCAACACGACTCATTTACATCGGAAACGAGCCAGGAACAAAAGGTTTTCGATTTGTTTAATCCAAAACTAAAGAAGATAGTGGTATGTCGTGATGCGGAGTTTAATGAGGAACTTGGCTGGAAGTATGTTGCTAGAAGCGAAACACACGAGCTAAACCCAGGTATGTTTATCATAGAATGGCACGGTTCTATTGATACGGGTTGTGGATTTGTTAACCCAGGTATGACCGATGAAGTTGAGGCTGAAGATCAAGAGGCTGAAAATCATCATGATGTTGATGAAAATCAACCGGTCAATACCGAACAAGAAGATCAAATCGAGGCGGGTAATGACCCTAATCCTGTGACAGAAACTCAACCAATTGTGAGGCGTTCTTCGAGGGTTTCAACTAAGCCAACTAGATTTAATGACTTTATTATGGGGTCTAGTTCAAGAACCTCAGTTGCTAATGAAGATCAAAATCTACTTTTGATTGAAGATGATGAACCAAGAACGTTCCAAGAAGCAAAAGTCTCAAGCAAGTGGATGGTTGCTATAAAGCAAGAGGATTCGAGTATCTCAATAAGTCAAGAAAGCTATGCAAAGAAGATCTTGAAAGATGCTGGGATGCATGAAGCGAATTCTACTCAATGTCCATTAGAACCTGGAATAAAGTTAAGCATGGACAAGGAAGGAAAACCAGTTGATGCAACTTTGTATAGACGACGAGTTGGCTGTCTAAGGTATTTACTACACACTCGACCTGATTTATCTTATTCGGTTGGTTTGGTTAGTCGTTATATGCAAGAACCAAAAGAATCACATATGGCTGTGAAACAAATACTAAGGTATATCCAAGGTAGTTTGAATTTTGGAATACGATACAACCAAGAGAAGACCAAGGAGTTAGTGGGGTTTAGTGATAGTAGTTATGCTATGGACCAAGATGATGGTCGAAGCACAACTGGGCACGTATTTTATCTAGGGAAATATCACTTGGTGCTCACAAAAGCAAAACACGGTGGCTCTATCGTCTTGTGAAGCCGAGTTCATGGCTGCAACTTCAGCCGCGTGTCAAGGGATATGGTTACGTGGATTGTTGAGTGAAATAATCGGAATGGAAGAAAGAGTGGTGGTCTTATTTGTTGACAACAAATCGGCTATTGCACTTATGAAAAATCCAGTCTTTCACGGGAGAAGCAAGCATATAAACACACGTTATCATTTTATCCGAGAATGTGTTGAAAGAGGCCAAGTACAAGTTGAGTTTGTAGGAGGTGATTTGCAACGCGTCTGATATTCTGACGAAAGCTCTCGCAAGGATTAAGTTCAAGGAAATGCAAGAGTTACTCGGAGTTGAAGACCTCCCTATCTCGAGTCAGAAATTAGGGGGGTGAATGTTGGGCTAATGTTTGACCCGAGCCCATGGGGCAGCAGCAGCTATTGACCCGAGCCCATGGGGTGAATGTCGGTTTTTAATATTCTAGTTATATTAGAATTGTAGTAGGATTAGGAAAGCTTGTTCTATTCCCTATATATACAAACCGAGCTGTGGTTTGTCATTATGCATTCAATATCAGTTTTTGTAAGCAAATATTTTTCTGATTAATTGGAGAGCTTATTCCAAGTAACATTGGGTGTTTGTTGTTTCTGTTTGTGAACCGATCAGTTGTGGGTCTTGATAGTGTTCATAAATAATGAAACTATATGTTCAAAAGAAAGTCCTCGTTTAACTACCAACTCCCCACGTCAACCTGCTCGATCCTCAAGTTTCTCTAGCTACTTATTCTTGATCGCAATTAAAACTCTATTAGAAAGCTGAATCAAACATTAACACACAAGACAGTCCTCTTTCAAGGATGATATTTCTAATCATAATGTTCATCATACATAATCTAAAATATATGTTTTTGCAGATTTATCTAGAATTTCACCAAGCATTATCACAACTCCTCATTGTGCACTTTTGCATCACAAGCTGCTTGTGCCAATGGACCTACAATAGCGCTCAAGTCTTCAGTACTACCCTTCTTTATTGCAGCGCTCACAACGTAGTGTGTCAATGCTATCCATTCGATAATGGGAAAGTCGTCGTATGGGCCTTCAATTTCTTCAACATTTGCATCTTCAACAAGTCGACAAACATTTTCTGGAGTTAAACTCTCAAAAATACCAGCACTTGCAACCACCAAAAATCGATCTTTAGCAGTTATGTTTCTCCAACCTACCATTTCTGGTTCCACAGTCACACCAAACCTAATAAAGAATAAAAAATATGCTTAGATGAAACCCATTTTTTTCGTCTCTCATAAGTGTCATATAAAACAATATAAACAAAACAGTGAATATAACACAAACACAAGATATCCTTAAGGCCCAAGGGGACCATGGCAATAGGGGATGCGGGTTTCACTATATATAACTCATTGAACAAGTTTCTTTTAATCTACTACTATTACAGTGCAACTTTTACATAATCTTAAGAATAAAGTCACTAATTTTGTACACAATCGTTGCCAATTCTTAATAATAAACCTGACCCGTGGTTAGAACGACGAAGGCAATATATCTTGAAATTAAGAAAAAACGACGAAAAAGGCAACTCAAAATATTGTGAAAAATTGGAGAATTAGTGTGTAAATTATGAATTGATTCATGGTGTAATATAATAAACTAGTCTGTTTAGTTTGAATCCCTACTCTAATGTATTTGTAGCTAAGGTTTCCCTAGAAAAATCGGATTTAGTTAGATATTTTTAACATCACAATATAATCTTGAAACTATAATGACTTACTTCCTGATAAGTACATGAGACAGGTGCTCATTGCCTGGGGCCGGGTCCTTGGGGGAGGGTCCGGTTGGCATCCTTAGGATGCATGGGACCAGGGTGATCCCACCGATCTTCACCTTTTGGAGACTTTTTCACGGAAGCCTCACCAATGGCTTGAGAACGAGCTAGTATGCCGTTGACTCGCGGCACGTCACTACCACGAACAAAAGCACCAGCCCCTTCTATTCGTTCTACTTCATAATCTCTATCTGGATGATAATCACTAGTCAATTCTTCAGCATATCCTGCAGTTTTCAAACAACTCAACCCCGTTGACTTCAAAACTACTCAAATGTGCTGAAGACTTCATCCACTTAATGCTAATATATTTTCCGAAAAACCAATTACTAAAATAAATGTAATATTACCCATAGTTGTGATTATACCTGCACATAAGATGACTTTGGAATTGCCTACATTGGCTACCAGCAATTCTTTATGGTTCAGCCTAAGAACAACACTTGCCGTTGATCCTGCATTACTACTATTATGCAACGATTCCTGCAATTTTTATGACAATTGACAAAGATAAGATCACGGGTAATAATTTGAAGAAAATATTGAAGTAACTGATTGTTCACTTGCCACTGAAAAATCTGTATCAATATCTTCAATTGTACTCAACAACCCTTCTTTTAAGATCTTACGTAAAGATTCTTCATCCTTGATGTGCTGAAAACATGAACGGACCCTAAACAATATCAAAGAAGCAAGTTGGTTAGCCGTAACTTGATTAGCAATCGTATCTATTATTTACACAAGCCAGATCATGAAATGATCGATATGAATATGTGACTCAACGTTGCCCAAAGTGTTTTTTTACGTAAAGATTGTACTACTTCCTTGAATGGTCCCTAATTGCATTATCTGCATTCTTTTTTGGCCTCCCGTCCATTATCTTTCACTTTTAGAGACCAAAAGTAGAATTTCTTGCATACTTTAGGACCAAAAGTGAAAACGAGCAATGCAAATTAGAAACCATTCATGTAAATAGCATTGAGCGTTGGCGATTCTAGTTGTTTTCACCAAACCATAGCTAGGTACAATAGCGGGTCATGAGGTCATCCCAAACCAGCCCGTTACCAACTTGAAATACAATCCTTTAGTGCAACTTACCCTTCTTTTGTCATGATCATATCATTTTGATAGTCAAAATCTGAAACTTTATGGAAAGCGTCAATGGAAGTGTAAACAAGAAGCTTATCTAGCAATTTCTTTTGAAGCGTTTCACTAACTTCTGTTCCTCCATGACCATCAAATACTGCAAATAGATCGACTGTAGCCGCATTCTTCCCATCTTTTTCTGCACCAGGCGATTGGTTATATTATTTTTTGATTACGCAAGCCGCAATAATCACTTTGTAAACACACAGTTAACTATATAAAGATTATAAACTCATGCTCATTTTCTGTGATCTTGATGAGGCAAAATTCATAAACACACAGTTAACTATATAAAGTTTCTAAACTCATGCTCATTTTCTGTGATCTTGATGAGGCAAACTTCATAAATTTTGAAAATCAAAATTCAAAGTCATGTCTCGTCCTTTTTTGCTTAAAATAACTATCAAATAACGGTTAAACCCCTAGACTTGTTTTTCAACAAGTTAAAGAAACCGAAATCAGGGTTAAATGGCCAAAAGAGTGAAAAGGCTTGTAAGTCAAACTTATACAAGTCAAAATGGACAATTTAGGGGGTTAAATTATAAGTAGGTACCAACAACATACTTATCAAAAAGTGTTTCTTTTGCCCTAAACTAAGCAGATAAGGGAAGCAGTTTGTTTTATCCAAACACTGAAAATTAGCAACAATTAAGTAAAAAAATGTCAAAAAAAAAACATGAGATTCAACTATTTTTACCAAGTAAAGGCAAAAGTATATTAAACTTGCAAATAGCACGGTTCTCTTGATGACTCCTATGCCCTTTAACACTCACAGATGGACAATCATCAGCTGATTCTTTTAGGTTTTTGAGCATCCAACTCCAATGATCAACACACTGGTATGACTCACGAACATCGCGATGGCTCTTAAATTTGTATTTAGCATTGGTGCATACACAGAGAAAGAATACCGAGGCTGCTAAGAAAACAATCTTCAATCTACCCATAATATTGAATTTGGTAGTGATGTTACTGCTGCCCACATTATTATATGCAATAATTGAGTTCTAACAATGGTAAGATGTGGATTTCAATGACTTTCTGAACTTTTACTAATTTTGGGGGGAGTTTGGCTGGCATTGCATTATGTAACTTCTTTTTCTTTATTCTTTATAAAAAGATGAACATATCAAGTTAAGCAAAAAAATTATTTACAAGTTTCAAAACTATTATGAGTTGAAATATTTTTACTATCGCGTTTCAGGTTATAATCTTCAAGTTTTAGTATTCTTAGTTAATGAAATTCATTTATGATTTACTAATAAGTTTTGGATAATTAGTAATGATGTTCAAAAAACAGTCCTCGTTTAGAGACGACGCGAGATATCTTAACCAACTAATCTCATAATGTTAGTATACATTCTTTAGTAATTTTTTTGTAAAATTTATCTAGTATTCCCCAAGCAGTATTACAACTCATCCTTGCCCACCATTGTCTGATAACTAGCTGCTTGTGCCAATGGAACTACAATAACACTCAAATTATCAGTACTACCCTTCTCTAATGCAGTCTTCACAATGTAGTGCGCCAATGAATACGAGGGTAAAAAAGGAACTTTGTCATATGGGTTTACATTTTCTTGAACATTTGCATCTTCAATAAGTTGACAAACATTTTCAGGTGTCAAACTCTCAAATATACCATCACTTGCAACCACTAAATATCGATCTTTCACAGTTATGTTTCTCCAACCTACCGTTTCTGGTTCCGCAATAACACCATACCTATCAAAAGAATAAGAACAGGGAAAATGCTTACATATGACCCAAAATTGTTCAGAGTTTTGATTAGCTACCCTCAACTATAAAAAAACATCAACTAAATGGGCAAAGTAACTATGGCCTAGCGATACTAAGGTGTTGCTTCCCAAAGGGGTTGAGGTCAAGTCCAGGACATAGTTGATAAAAACTTCAAACAATGCCACTCAAATACATAATTAGGTTCAATTTATACTGAATCCAGCCAAAGTTTCCAAAATATATAATACTCTCCATGACTTATATTTGTTCAGTGGTTAAAACATTACATACTTTGATTGATGGTCGGTGACGGTAAGAGGGTAAAAATTGTAGTGTACAAGTACCAAAACATTAATCTCTAAAAGATTTAATAACTAAGCCAACCAGGCCCTTGACATCTAGCTGAGTTTTCATTTAATAAATGCTCAACATTAGTAATGTCTTAAAGGCGTAATGGTCAATTTATCAGGTTCATTTTTTTTAAGAAATAACATTGCAATTGATATTTGATGTTCTTAACATGACAACCATAACCTTGAAACTAGAATAACTTTAAGGTTTACCTTTTCAAGGAAACATCGCCAATGGCTCGAGATACAGCTAGTATACCATTGACTCGTGGGATATCCCAATCGAGAACATAACCACCAACACTTTCTATTCGGGCTCGTTCATCATCTCTATCTGGATGATGATCACTGGTCAATTCTTCAGCATATCCTGCAGGTTTTTATCAAGTCAAACAGTTGACTTCCACGCTACTAAATTTAAGATAAAATGCAATATTATCTAACTGCCCCTAGGCGAGATTTTACCTGCACATAAGATGACTTTGGAATCGCCAACATTGGCAACCATCAATTCTTCATCATTCAACAAAAGAACGACACTGGCTGTTGATCCAGCACTAGAACGTTTCTCTACCGCTTCCTGCTTGATAATAAATGAAGAATAAATGATAATATCATAGTTTCAAAATATCTTAAGCGTATAAAAATTAGTTACGTATAACTTGCCAAAGAAAATTTCTGATCAATGTCACGAATTGCACCCAATAAAGCTTCTTTCAAGATCTCATGTAAAGATTCTTTCTTGATTTGTAGTAAACATTCTTGAGAACTGCACAAAAGTAAAGAAACAAGATGGCCAATCATATATCTATCAGAAATCATATCTACAATTATACAAGCTAGAGTTGGAAATTTCGCCCGCTGATTTATGAACAATAGATTTGGGTTATGATCTCTCGCTAACGGGTCAAATGGGTAAGATTGGGTAAAATTAAGCCCAAAATGAAATGAGCCAAAATGGTCAAACGTCGATGAGAGTGTATTTAGATGTATACACTATACACCTTTCTAAATAATTCTATCCAAAATATTACCGTATTATTGTAATAATATAGTTTCCCTAATGATATTTTAATGAACGAAAGGTTAATTTTTTGAAAGAGTGTAGTTTGGGTCAAACAAACCTGACCCTTTAACTAACCCGCCCTCTGTCCCACCTCTTATGCATTACCATTCTACTGCAGTGCTTAAAACATCCTGATTGTCAAAATTTGATGATTTCTTGAGAGCACCTGCGATAACATGAACAAGAAAGTAATCCAGCAAGTGTTGTTTAGCCATTTCACTAGCTTCTGATCCTCCATGACCATCAAATACCGCAAGCATATCGACCTTAACTTCACTTTTCACATCTTTTTCTGCATCAGGCAACTGGTTTATAAGTTATTTGATTCTTCAAGTCGAAATAATCACTTTGCAGATGCACATCTAAAGACCCCTAAGAGCTTATAAGACAGAAAAAACGTCAAAGAACCCATGTATATTCATGCTCATTTAGTCACATAACTAGTCATTTTCAGTGATCCCGAGAAGTCAAACTTGTGACTTCCAGATTTTAAAATGTTTTAAGCAGTGTTGTAAAAATCGGCCGATTAATCGGTAATCGGCCATACACCTTGTAGAATTTTGAAAATCGGTCAAAAAATCGGCCAGGTAAAAAAATCGGCCAAAAATCGGCCGAATCGGTAAAAAATCGGCCGAATCTGTCAACTTTAAAAAATAATAATTTCACTTATGAAGCACAATGGGGATCGTTTATTTCACTTATAACGCACAATGAGCCTCATAATCAGAATTGGAGCATTTTATTTAGGTTTGGAAACATAGTAGGCTTGGAATCAGTTAAGATCTTTAGCTTGGTCTCCAGAAATACCCAAAACTTGCAGGAAATGCCAATCCGATTAATCACCGATTAATTTCGCCTTGACCGATTACTCGCTGGAGGGTGGTCGACCGCCCGACTACCGATTCACGATTTTTGCAACATTGGTTTTAAGAGATATTTAGCTTTTTAAAGTCAAGAAAGTTACCATTGTATCATACCCTCTATAGATACAACTAACATCCAATTCTTTCTAAACATTCAAACTCGTAGTACTTATCAAACTCGAGATTTAACACTAATGCATTTGACTCAGGAAAGTTTGAATAGCAACAATCATGTCAAAGAAGCATAAACTTAACATTAATTGTCCACAACCTAACACGTACTTTACTTGTGGACAAGTATCCTCAAACAAACAATTTCTAACCAATTCAAGATCCAACGGCAACACGTATGACTTGTAAAAAGCCAACGTAGCAACAATCTAGTAAAATGACTAAATGAGCATAAAACTTACTCCATCCGTCCCAAAATAATTGTATCTAGATAGATAAAAACTAAGTGAAATAATACAAACTTAAAGAAAAACAAAATCATTACAACTTTTGTTTTGCAAAAAAAATAGAACGTTTTACCCGTAACTAATAATCTAATGCTTGGTTGAGTATAGTAGTTTTAATTTTATGTTCTTTTGGTAAATTATGGTTTTCCCTTTTGGGCGACTATTTGTGCCGACCGCCACACATACTCAAACGGGGTATAACCAGACTCAAACCGAGTAAAACTCTCCCTTTTCAGAAAGGTTGGCGTGACCACTTCAAAGTTATTTAAACCGGAGACCTCTCATATTATTGATGATACTCCCAAACAATTTCACTAGGTTATTCCTGAATGGTTAGCATTTTATTAAGCTTAAAAAAAAATAATAATAATAAAAAAAAATACACTACTACAGCATCAAAACTTTGACTTATGAAAGTCAAACTTTGACTTTTCAAAACTCAAAATGGCAGCAGTCACATCAAAAAACATAAAATAATGTAGCAAATTACCAAATAAAGGCAATCGTATATCGATATTACAAGTAACACGATCCTCTTGATACTTTCTATACCCTTGAACACTTGCAAATTCACAGCCTTTCGTTGACTTTTTCAAAAAGTCAACCAATAAATGATGACTAGCACAGTCAGGGATTGTTGATTCGAGAACTGCAGGTGCTCCAACTGAGTTGTAAGCAGTCATACATGATGAGTAAATTTCTGGAAGTCCATTGATTGTGTGTAAAACAATTGTTAAAAGTAGTAATAATATTTGGGGTGGTGAAAGTGAAACCATGGTTTTTAATGTTTTCATTGTAAATTTTAATGGGGTAAGAAATATTAGTTTTTAAAAGGAGTTTTTTGTGTTTTTACTTTTTTTTTCGCGAGGTATAAAGTTAAATTAAGTGAATCTAATTCTAGTCATATGAGTATTTAAAAGTTGTCACGGTTTTTGGAGTTGTTTGCGTAATTATTTTGTCCCTTTTACGTAATATAAACTGTTTATACACCTGAAAAATTTACAGGGTTATCCGCAAGGTGATAGCTTGCGGTTTCTTTTTCGCAAGGTGAATCCGTTGTTAGTCGATGTTACTTAGTTGTGTTGGGTGGGTTATTATTTGTATTGGGCTCAAGCCCAAGTTTTAGATTGTTCATTGTAAAACTATATATACCGATTCATTGAATGAGATGACATACACGATTCTAAACTCTTACATGGTATCGAGCCTAACCCTAAATACCTTAACCGATCCTTAAAACATTTTCTTTCACGTTTTTTTTTCTGTCGATCGTTGGTTTCAGGGATAACCAGTCGACGTTTACTTGTTTACTTATTTGTGTTAGTCGATCGTTGGTTTCAAGAGATAACCAGTCGACTTGTTTCATTGTTAAGGTTGGTCGATCATTGGTTTATAGTAGATAACCATTCAACTGCTCAAAGGTATTGGTGCTTTATTGTTGTTGTTTTATTGCTACTTGTTGTGGTGTGAATCAATATCACTTACCTGTTGTTCAACTCTTTCCCATCAAAACTGTAACTTTAGAAAATAACATACCGTACTCATTGTTTACTACAATCTAAACCATAACCGTACTATACTTGTGTGAAACCTAACCTTAATAAACTTTGACGTTACCTGGGTACATCACCAAGATACCTATCCACTAGTTATAAACAATGTCCGATTACTGAGATACTCCTAGTATGACTAATGCGCAAATGATGGATGTGGTTCGTACACAACAAGCGATGTAGCGTAAATTTGGTTGTGGTGCCACTCTCCTTTGGGGACGAATAACATCACCGGAAGCACATAGGCGCGGTGGTTTTCTTTATTACTAACCAGGGCGGTTTTCTCTAATAGCCCACGGGCTTGTTTGGGCCGCCACATCAATGTCTAATCCCGCCTGTACGACTGGTTTAGTAGGTCGATGTCCTTTACCCATCACGACCCACTACTCACTTGGCACCTTTTATTGGACTAATAGCAGGTTCATTTGGCCAGCGGTTACGGTATCTTGGGTCAACCACTCTCGAATTGACCAGTAGTCAACTCTCGAGTAGTGAAACTTTATTACCGAATGCTTTTCATGCAATGACTCCACATGATCCTACTACTGGTGCATGAAATATGGATATAGGTGCGAGCTCTTATCTTAATGACTCTGTTACTAGTTTAAGTGATGTTTTTAATATGTCACGTTTATCCGTCTGTCTTAGTTGGTGACGATTATTCAATACCCGTTACTAATACGGGTCATAGCATTTTACCTACACCTCATCGACCTCTTCATTTAAATAATGTCCTTATTACTCCTAATATTGTTAAGAATCTTATTTTTGTTTGTCAGTTTGTTCGTGATAATGGTTGTACTGTTAAATTTGACACGTTTGGTTTTTCTTTTAAGGATTTCCTGACTCGTCGGGTTCTACTCCTGTGATAGTATCTGAGATATTTACCCGGTTATGTAACCTTCCACCATTCCTCATGCCTTTCTCACCACTCAGTATATGTAACACCCCCAAATTTTGTTTAGCGGAAGCATACGAGTCATGGGGATGCTACGAAATCGGAGATCACAACACAAGTAATAAAGAACGTAATACATGCTCCGTTTGATTTCATAAAATAGTTTTAAAAACATGGTTTTACAAACGTTTGTTTAAATAAAAGAGCACAACCCATAAGATTTGTGGTCCCAAATAAAAACATCCTTATGTGTTAAAACACTTCTTTTAGCTTAACTACGACCCTCGCCACTTCTTGCCTTGACATCATCACAAATCAAACACCTGAGAAAATATGCTAAAAGGTCACTAAAAGTCGGTGAGTTCATAGGTTTATAATAAAACATTAAGCATGGACCATAATCAAAGACATATAATTATTACAAAGAATATAATGATATATGGATGAAAGTCTATTACGTTAGCACTAAGTTCATGCAACCGATACTACGATAGTTTCTGTATGCTAAATGATATCATACAACATATAGGCCCAATGCGAGTGTTTTGTCCCTCAACACTCGATTCCGACATGGTATACGTTGCGCCTTGGCCTAAGCATGGCCAACCGAACGGAGGAGTCACCCTCAATAGATCTATTTATAACATTCGCGCTTCCCAGCAGGGAACTGACGGTTCATGAAAAGGGGCATTTCTAGGGACATCAGGGCTTAGGCTACACCACGTAATAGTAATCATGCAATAGTTCAGGTCCATAAAAAAAAGTTTTTGCATATTTTCTCACCTCAAAATGTATAAAACAATTTATCAAGTAAAAGAGGGGCTATGAAACTCACCTTAGCAAATAAGCAATCCAAAAGTGGGACTCAGTGAATATTGTGAAGCTGCAGACCGACAGCGACCTAGATAAGGAGGGAAATGTTTTAGTTTATTGTTTTAAGTATCACTTACTTAAAATGGTTCAATTTATATTATCTTTGTATAATGGTATTAAAACCAACCTTTAGTTTGAAAAAATGATTAAAAGGTTTACTAGTAAGTATATAAATGTATATATACTCTTTCATGTTGACACTATAATGGTATTAAAATCTGAAATTTGGTTTGTAAAATAATTACGATATTCTACTAGTAAGTATATAAATGTACATATACTTATTTAAGTTGACACATAATAGTATTGTCAAAATCAAATATTAGTTGATATTTTTTCTAATTGTCTTTAGAAAATACTTATGTTAAATTTGAAGACTCTCAAATTAATGAATGATAAAACGATATAGTGGTCTCTATTTGTTTATCAAAATTTGTTCGTAACATTTGTCATTTGCGACTAATAGTTTACTTGACATAACTATGTCTACTTGAACATATTGACGATAATCTTGACGTACAATTTTATTATGTATATTACATTGTTAGTCACTTGTTTCATTGTAATAAAACCTTTACACTTGTTTTCTTGTCGATACAAATATATTTACATTAAAGTAGAAGAATTTGAATTCGCGGGAAGTAAGTTTAGTTTATATTTTGACTCCCATGTTGTCGTTCTCTTTGTTTGGCAGAGATAGGTGGATTTGGTGAGACGATCAATTATTACCCAAATAGTGTTATAATCGATAGGGGTCTTTGGTGACTTGGTACTAGAGTCCATTGTTATGCATTTCCACTTCTATCTGGAAACTTCGGTTTGTACAGGTAGATTTGATGGTTTCTGATTGTTTGAATCTTTCTTTTCGAACATGCTAAGTATTGTTTGACATAGGTCAAATACCAGCCTTAATGTTTGGTACTCAGAATAGCTTTCTGGATCAAGGTGCAACTTGTCGGTCACTAGATGAGTATTACTCCTGGCCTTAAAGAGGTTCACACATAATGGGATTACGAATCCCTTCATGGCGTGGGTCTCAACGTTGGTCCTTGGGAATAAGATTCCCTTTGGTCTTTTACGAACTCCGTTTCACCTTCAGGTATGTCATAAAGGTTTTATTTAGTCGGCTCCTACTACTTGAGCCTCAAGACTTTAAATGGGAAGGATGAACTAGATCTTTCGTTTCCCCAATGATCTGGCTTTAAAAGGTTTAGTTTTGCTAAATGTTGCTTAAAGTATATGCGGTTATGACCGTTTTGCCCTGGGTGAGTATGAATGTCGTAATTGAACCTACGTTAGATTCCAATTATTGGTGTCGTCACATGGTCAACTTCCTTTTGATTCCATACATTTCGTAGGACCTTGTGGTTGGTGTACACTGTACTCCCTTGATGTAGTAAGGATAACATTTCTAGATTTTCCTAGTGTAATCATGTTAGGTCCTAACTCTAATTTGTGCACTGCGTAGTGATCCTCATGGATCCTTGGGTGTTGAGTATCTTATACCATTATTTTCCTCTTTGGATCGGGATAGCTTTCACTACGGTGTAAAGCGTCTCCTTTAAATGGTAGAGTCTCTGTCATACATCGGTATGTCTAAAACAGGTGCACTACAAAATTTTTCCTTGCGTCGTGTGTGTGGGTGCTTGTTGGGTTGACCTATGGTGTATGAAAATCTATTCCTTTCTTTGTTCAGTGTAGATGATAGGATACTAAGTATGAGTAGGCATATCCAGAGCGCCAGTCTCTGTGTCCAATGTTCTACAGGGTGCTAAATCATTGTCGAAGGTTCAAACGTTTCACATTCGTTTCCTTAGTAGAAGATCTCTTCCCTCAGGTGGCACGGTTTATTCTATTCCCGTGTATGTGAAATGTCTGGCATTTTAAGATGGGGTGTTGACGTGAGATATAGACACGAACCTTTCCATTTCATGGTTGTGAGTTAAGCACTTCCTTTAACATGACCGGGTAAGAATTTCAAGAATTTAACCATGCTCGCATGTAACCCCTCCGAATTATACATAGGTGATCAGGCTATGTATAATTGGGGACCGGTGACGTGTTGTTCGGTATAGTCTTAATCTTGGTGTATTTATTCTTCGGTCAGCGGAAATGTTTGCAAAAGTTCATGTGCGAAGTTTTGGTGTGATGGTTTATAAAATTGGCTAGGCCGACTATTTCTGTCAACATGACCAATTGCTCGTTTGACCAAGATGTGTGAAACAATGGAACTTGGTTAGGGATGAAATGTTGAATTTATGATTCTTGGCGAGGTAACAGTTTGAGTTGATCTTAACGGTATTGATAATAATACCTTCGCAATCTTTAAAATGTGGGTTTCTCTAAGACATCTCGTTGGGTGATACTAATTTGTCAGAGAGACTAGTCGAAACCAAAGACGACTTTCTCTTATCTTCAGAGAAATCCTTTCATCGTGACAAGATAGTTGAAATCCTTAATGATATGGTGAAAATGGTCATGGAGAGGACATATATTAGGATATCACGATAAGAACAACGGATACATTACTGGGAAAGGTTTAGTACATTAAGGTTACATGGAAAGTACTTAAAGTAGATTCTTAGGAATACGACTTGGAAGTTTAAACTAAGCTTTATTACAAACAATTTTCCCTAGCGAACTTAGTTTCTTCCTCGGTGGCCGTTGGAAGTCGGGACAATCCTTCACACTTCATTCTGGTAATTGTTCTGACAAGTGTTTCCTTCATGCTGATCACCCCTATTTGGGCACATGCTCTTCGTGTGACCTTTAATTCCACACCCACGGCATGTCATTGTCTCCCAATAGAGTTTCTTACAATCTTCCATCTTGTGCCCAAATCTTTTACAGATTTCGCAAGGTGTGGGGCACTTTCCGTAGTGATGGTATGGGCACATGTTGCACTTGGTTTTTGTCCCAACATACCCTATTTCCCACTTTGCTCTAGTAGTCCCATCTCTACTCGTCCATTTTCGCCTGCTTGGTTGTTTCACTTGATCTTCTTCACTATCATCTTCCCAGTTCCTCTTGCTACCATAATACCCCATTGCTTTGCCTTGGGGCAGTGACCCTGTCAATCCAGAAGTCGCACCAGTAGCTTCTTGAGTAATAGTAGGTGCGAATGCAACCACGTTCCTCCGAATTTCGGGTGAAAATCCCCAAAAGTATGCTTCGAGTTTCCTTTCCTCAGGTCCTATCATGTCAGGACATAGTTGGGCCAGTTCGCAAAAACGGTTGGTGTATCCTTCAATGTCGTCCCCTATCATAGTTAGTCCACAGAGCTCTTGTTCCATCATTCGCAGTTCATTTCTTGAGCAGTATTCCGCAATCATCATTCTCTTCAGGGTGTCCCACTGAAGTGAGTAAGCAGCGTCTATTCCCACTAAATGGACATAAGTGTCCCACCATGTGAGGGCTTGATGCCGAAAGGTGCAAGTAGCATACTTGACCTTACAATTGTCCGCGCAACGCTGTTCGCGGAAAATTGTCCCTAATCTTTCTAGCCATTTTGCCAAACCTGTGGCTCCTTCAGTCCCCTCAAATGATGGTGGTTTAAAGTTCCTGAATTCTTGGTAAGAGAAATTTCGTGTTGTAGGTGTCTTACAAACAACTTCTTCCCTATTCCCCTGGATGATGTTGTTGATGTTGTGATTGACTTGATAGTTAACAATCCTTGCAACAATTTGTTCGGTAATAGATTTCTCAATAGTGGTTGTTTCCATGTTCTGCTTTACTGGAAACATTTTCCTTCAACCACAAGAGATGACAACAATGAGTTTTCTATGAGTATGGGGACCATGGTGGAGATCCATAAAGTTACAACATGCACTACTTCTCAATCAAGTATTTTCTAGGTTGTATTGACTGGATATCACGTAGACTTAGTCTATTATGATAACGTTAAGAAAACGGAGCTTGGTTGGAGTGAGTTTAACATAAGGATATAATTCACAAGACGTTGTTCTTTATTATGCATGACTTTTCATCACCATGAATTCGATTACATTCTAAGAAGATTCCGGCTCATAGGGCGATACATAGCATGCTTTCATTGACTCGCTCTAGTTTGTCATACAACAAGACTACTACTAGCGTTTTTATTGATACCACTCATTGCGATGCTTATAACAATAACTAGTGTAACTTAAGCACTTCAGTGCCACCCGGGTTAACTTTGTTGAGTTGTCTTCCATTCCTCAAACTCTCCCAGTGGGCCTCCATCATGGTAAATCTATTATTGGCCTCATTTGCCCTACTCTCCATAGTACGTCTTTGAAATTCTACGACACCCTCCGGATACCCGACTCGGTTAGTGCTCTTTGTAGTGCAGTCTCAACCGTGTCAACCGACTCTCAATCTCTGTGAGACGTCCCTGGTGTCTCGAAGTTTGAGAGCACACCCTTCAATATGGTCTTCAAGGCGGGCAATTATTTCGTTCAACTTCTCACGAGTTTCCACTAATGTTGTTCCAATATTGTCGTTGCATTCCTTGAGTCTTTCGCCAAGTGCTAGTATTTCTTCCACCACTTCTTCAATTCCTTCAATCCTTTCTCCGGTAATACTCCCGATGGTCCGACATCTCTTCTATTTGTTCCTCATGACGTGTTATGCGTGCCATAACTGTGTCAAGAGTTGGTGGTCTAGCGATTGGCGCTCGGAGTTTCTCCAACTTCAAACACACTAGGAGGTGGTGTACCGAGAAGATGATGGTGATGATGCGAGAGGCAAATTCTCTTGCCGCGGTATCTCCCAACCGAGAGTGGATATCTTTGATGCCTTGGTGAGAGTGTAGGAGTAGTGGAACTGGTAGGTATAGTATTGATAGTAGTGATGATCTGGAAGTGAGTAGGTGGAGTGTGGGTAGTACCCTCCTGGTGAACTTGATACACTACCGTATGGGTTTCCGGTCGAGTGAGTTGAGAAGGGCTGGGATGCGTTGGCAGAGGTGACAAACCTTCGTCGTGTCATCGCATCCAGCTCGAGTGAGGGAAGACATGGTGCGTGACAAGGCGGTGCATATGTGTAAGTATATATAAAAATATACTTATAATAGATATGGGGTAGTGAATTAATAAATAGGAAATATAACATACAATCATATCTAAATGAACTCTAAGTAAAATGGCAAGTAAGGCAAGCGGCAACTGGCGGTCGTAGAGTAATGTTTTAGTAAAAATTAGTTATAGTTTAGGGTTTATATGTACCTAGTTCTCTAAAACTTAGGCTCTGATGCCAATCTGTAACACCCCCAAATTTTGTTTAGCGGAGCATACGAGTCATGGGGATGCTACGAAATCGGAGATCACAACACAAGTAATAAAAGCGGAATACATTCTCCATTTTATTTCATAAAATAGTTTTAAAAACATGGTTTTACAAACGTTTGTTTAAATAAAAGAGCACAACCCATAAGATTTGTGGTCCCAAATAAAAACATCCTTATGTGTTAAAACACCTCTTTTAGCTTAACTACGACCCTCACCACTTCTTGCCTTGACATCATCACAAATCAAACACCTGAGAAAATATGCTAAAAAGGTCAGCTAAAAGCTGGTGAGTTCATAGGTTTATAATAAAACTTTAAGCATGGACCATAATCAAAGACATATAATCATTACAATGAATATAATGATATATGGATGAAAGTCTATTACGTTAGCACTAAGTTCATGCAACCGATACTACGAGTTTTCGTATGCTAAATGATATCATACAACATATGGGCCCAATGCGAGTGTTTTGTCCCTCAACACTCGATTCCGACATGGTATGCGTTTCGCCTTGGCCTAAGCATGGCCAACCGAACCGAGGAGTCACCCTCAATAGATCTATTTATAACATTTAAGCTTCCCAGGAACCGGCGGTTCATGAAAAGGGGCATTTCTAGGGACATCAGGGCTTAGGCTACACCACGTAATAGTAATCATGCAATAGTTCAGGTCCATAAAAAAGTTTTGCATATTTTCTCACCCCAAAATGTATAAAACAATTTATCAAGTAAAAGAGGAGCTATGAAACTCACCTTAGCAAATAAGCAATCCAAAAGTGGGACTCGATGAATATTGTGAAGCTGCACCGACACGCGACCTAGATAAGGAGGGCAATGTTTTAGTTTATTGTTTTAAGTATCACTTACTTAAAATGGTTCAATTTATATTGTTTTTGTATAATGGTATTAAATCCAACCGTTAGTTTGTAAAAATGATTAAGAGGTTTACTAGTAAGTATATAAATGTATATATACTCTTTCATGTTGACACTATAATGGTATTAAAATCCGAAATTTGGTTTGTAAAATAATTACGATATTCTACTAGTAAGTATATAAATGTACATATACTTATTTAAGTTGACACATAATAGTATTGTCAAAATCAAATATTAGTTGATTTATTTTCTAATTGTCTTTAGAAAATACTTATGTTAAATTTGGAGACTCTCAAATTAATGAATGATAAAACGATATAGTGGTCTCTATTTGTTTATCAAAATTTGTTCGTAACATTTGTCATTTTCGACGAATAGTTTACTTGACATAACTATGTCTACTTGAACATATTGACGATAATCTTGACGTACAATTTTATTATGTATATTACATTGTTAGTCACTTGTTTCATTGTAATAAAACTTTTACACTTGTTTTCTTGTCGATACAAATATATTTACATCAAAGTAGAAGAATTTGAATTCGCGGGAAATAAGTTTAGTTTATATTTTGACTTCCGATTAAACACCTCGAGTTTTATTTTGCGGGTTAGCTTAGACTACCCAAACGAACACCCCGAAATTCCCATGGGGTGTGGCCCGCTTTGAAAACTGGACACGGGCTTAAGCGAAACGAAATTTGTATAAGAACATGAGATCGGCCCATAGATGGTTTAGAAGAGAATTTGGGTAGCGGCCCAATGGATTTCTGAAACAGAATTGGTACAAGTTTTGGTGACATATTGCATTCCAAAACTAATGTATCTACTTGCCGCTAATGAAGGTAGTCAAATATTTCGAGGTTCGCACACACGGGTCTTCACTATGGTCTCGGCCTGCGTTACTGGTTGGCGATCACCGCCCACTACCATAGAAGATTACTCGAGGCCAACATGTTAATCTTAACACGTTAGAACAAGGAAAACAATAAGACCATACAATAGTTGAGTACTACTCAACCCGGTTTCATCTCGACATCTACATGTATTCTAATGATTTATGACTTGTTTTTATGATAACTACATTTGCTCATACTTCATTTATTTCCTAGTGTCAAGACATTTGTTAACAAGAATTAAAAGAAGCAGTTTATTTAGACTCATGAATTTGTCGACGGATAATTCATGACATGAACTTCATCTAGTGTGAGCACTAAGGGGGGTTTCACTGTCGAGTCTATCAACGACTCGATATCGACTAAGGTAACAAATATTATAACCGAAAGTCATGGATTTTTATCGGTCTGGTACCAAGATTTATACGCAAGTTTCGAGTACTAAACAACATGACACAACCAACAATAATTTACCAGGTTTAACACCAAGATTACTAGTGAATTTTAAAAAACTTAACTTTTCACCATTCTTGATGCCTACTTCTCGACGAAAGCGGGTTAGCGATGATGTACTCTCCGAGTAGCTCGAAGGACACTCCTCCGAGACGTGTCGAAGCCCTTCCATACAAAGGCCCAAGTTAGGATTCCAAAATATCCATAGGCGTCAAACCATTCGTTGGTACGAAGGTTACCTAAGGGGAATTCGCCATTCGGAAGCCCTAAGCCCTTCGGTATGGCTAACGAAGAAACAATGGATAAGGAACCTCGACTTGGTCAAACCACGATCTCCCTCTCTCTTGGCTTCCCGTCAAGTCGAGAACGTGGGTCACTAAGCCCTAGCGGTTACCCACAATCATGGGACACCCCCATGATCTCCGACATTCATGCAGAAGTGATCTCAACCCTATTTCATTCACTATAAATAGGTTGGACGGGCAATGGATTATGGTATGCTCATTTCACACTCATTTCTTTACTTACACATACTTAAACAACCATAACTCATACTTACTCTTACGCCGGAGGTGGTTCGGGGTCCTACCCTGCAAGATCACTTAACGTAGTGTTTCATATTTCTTATTCTCGGTGAAAGGCAAGTCTTGGCGGAACATACACCCCTCATTACTTTGATCCTCATCGAGCCTGGTAGTGCAATCTTTTGTACAATCGGTAAAGCCATCCGTGGGACCAACTACTATTAGTCCCGTAATCACCCGGTCCTAACACCCAACCAACTACACTACTTTTCGGCATGGAACCGGGAAGAGAAGATACACCTCCACCAGGTTTCTCTACCCGATCCTACTCAACACAACTAACAGATAATCTCGCCCCATACTTGACCTCAACCTTTACCACACGATTTGGTTTGGAAACTACTCCCGTACATCACGCCTCAACATCACTAACCACTATTCCAGATATCGGTCCGCGCCGTTGAGGCAAACTTTGAGGCCTTAGATTCTTTGCTAAGGGCTCATAAGAGACAAGTTCGCAAACACGAAATGCGGAGGGAGTTGGAATACTCCATTGAGGAGTATGGCGAGGAGATTGAAATAGAGGATAGGCCTCACGTTAGCAGGCTCGGCCTGAAATGGTTCTCCTTCCATCGAGAAGGCTAAATGGAAGGACTGTGGGTTTTGAAGAAGGACGGGAAATCCGGGAAGAAGGGAAAGAATGCATGGTGAAAGGAGGAGCGAGAACTCCAACGGAGGAAGCAACCCAGTAGGAAACGGAGGGGTAAACCTACCCCTCTAGCACCCATTTAGGAAGAGAAGGTGTTAATACAAATAAGCTGTAAAAGCGTTTATTTATATTTTTACGATCTTCTAATGTTTTGTCGATAACAAAAGTAAAATAATTTTAACGAAACAAATAGAGTACGTAAATAGTTTGAGTTAATAGTTTTCTAACACAATTAAGTTGTCACATAAAACACTAAAACAAGTATAAGTGATTTTATGATTTAGATACATATGTACAACAACTAGTGTTTACATATTGGGTTAAACATATACTTAAACTAAGTATACTAAAATGGGTAAAAACTAAGTGTATGCTAAAATGGGTAAATACAAGTATATACTAAATGGGTAAATACTAGCAAATGGTTTTGACCCATAACCCATGGTTTTATATATACCACTTAACCAAGTTCATTGTATCTAGAAAGAAAACCATGGATCAACCCATAACCCATGACCCATGACCCATAACTAAAATACCCATGGGCAAGAGGCGGACCACGGATCCCTAGCTTTGTGCTAGCGGATCCCTTGTGGTAGGATCCGTGGGATCCGAACAGAGAGAATTTCCTCTATAAATAGAGAGCCATTTCTTTCTCTCTATATATGGTTTTACACATACTTCCCCAAAGTATTCTAACCCTCTAACCTCAGATCTAAGTGATCTATGTAGTTTGTCTTTTGTTTTGTGTGATCTACTAGGTTCCTCTTAAAGGAGAGATCACCACCTCTTGAAGACGTGCAAGCTCAAAGTCCATGAGTTGCCATGCTTCGTCATCATCAAGCCTACTAAGGTTCTCTTGTTGATAGTTCTTCCTTTCTCCATAGATGTTGGGTAGAAGGCATTAGTGAAGAATGCCGAAAGTGTCAAGATGGAAGCATTAGTGAAAGATGCTCATCGTCCGTGTCAAAGCATTAGTGAATGATGCTAAAGGTGTCAAGACGAAGGCATTAGTGAAGGGTGCCAAGCGTTGTGTCAAAGGCATTAGTGAAGGATGCCAAAGAATCAAATCAAGTAGCATGTGGGAAGAATGCTTAGATCATTATAATCGATGAGGTGCATCGTTATACATATATGTATTTGTTTATATACAAGGATGGTGATATCCTTGATGGTGTTGTAACAAGGAGTAGATCTCCTTGAGATTAGGTGTTGTGTCGTGAAGGTGTAGTTCACCTAAGGTGTGAAAGAACTAGGTGCTTAGCCTAGTACCTAATAAAGGGTAGGCGACGTTGTGATAGGATTAGTTCTCCTAAGGTGTGAAAGAACTCGGTGGTTAGCCTAGCACCGTATAAAGGGTAGGCGGCGTTGTGTTAGGTGTGGTTCGCCTTGGTGTGAAAGAACTCGGTATTTAGCTTTGTAGCGGAAAAAGGTTAAGCGGCGTTGTGAAGGCTTCTCCGCCACAAGGAGTTGGTGTAGTGCTTACGAACTCTCTAGTAGGTAACTCGGGGAGTGGAGTAGGGCAAGGAAGGTGTCCTTGTAGGCGAACCACTATAAATAACTTGTGTTGTGGTGATGTGCTTCTTACTCTTTATATTTCATTTCACGTTTTATATATCCATCTATCAACGTCCAACATAAACAATCAAATAGATTGACATAAGTCGATCTAAATATTTAAAAGGAAATTTTAAATTGGTAAAACTATTCAACCCCCCCTTCTAGTTTTCCACAATTGGCATCGAGCCGTTACCAAGTTTCTTAAAGTATGTTGTACTTTAAAGACTTGATACGATCCGTGTATGTTTGAAAACTACAAAGAAGGATTTTTTTTGTTAGTCATATTTTCTTTTAAATCATTTTGTTGGACATTGATAGATGATTCTAATCACTTTTGCTCTTAAGAAATCTTCATGCTAGAATCTCTTCAAAATCTTCATTCAAAGAATAATGAAGTCAACATTCAAGGAAGGATTTAAAAGTAATCACAACTTACGTACAACAAGTACAAAGGATTACTTTAAAAGCTCATGAAGTATTTTTGGTATTATACCAAATCAAGAAGCATAGAGGTATGTTTTACTCTTCATTAGATAGGTTACATGAGTTCCATTTATTGTCATAAGTTATCTTTGCTTAACTAATCACTAACATCATTAGAAGTCTCTTTCGTCACCTTTTTGTCTTTTTCAACATCGGGAATGATATTATTTTTTCTTTTGTCAAACTAACGCCGTCATCACATATGAACCCTCGATATGTAATTCATCAAAAATCATCATTAAAAAACAATCATCATCTAATACCTCCTTTTTTTTGGGCAAGCTAATTTATAAGCCTACTACAAAAATAATACCAAACAAACTCCCTTTTCTGTCCCACGTGGCCGGATCCCTCTAGTTGTACTAGCCGGATGCCAAATACAAAGGATCCGGGGAACCGTGGAACGAACTTCGACTATACGCTTCAAAAATTCACCACCGATCTTTTTCCCTCTATTCAAATAACACTAAAACGACTAAACTACTGAATCCATTCTCATTAGCTTCCATACTCTCAAGTATTCCTTCCTAGAACATCATTGTAAGTAATTACATTAACTTGTTCTAATTTTCATCCTCATCCTAGGGTTTATGGTTTCTTAATTTTTAATCAATTAATTTAATTAGTTTTTTTTTAAATTAATCATGAAAAGGGGCTTTTAACAAAATCACATTGTGTTCACAACATTGTTAATACAAATCAAAACCATAAACCCATCCCAACTAATTTTACCTAATTGGAAAATTTGTATTTTTTAGGACCAACCATGCCCAAAGCTACTCAACAAGATCATCATGACACAATCCACTACCTTACTCATTACTATCGTAAGAAGGGACTGACCAAAACCGGTAGTAAAATTTTCAAAAGCCTTGTAAAGCGACTTATCCACGAAGGTCGTGTAGTCAAGGAATGTTTCCTTGAAGATACCGACATTCGTCAAGTTTTCTCGACAATCAACTTTGATTGTCTCCTTGACATAGATGAACAAATTTGTCCGGTTTTCATTTTTGAATTTTACAAAAGCTTTAGGATCATTCGAAACGTCAATGATAGCATTTCAATCGCTTTCATCATCAATAAACAAAACTTCACTCTTCCTCTCAACACCTTTGCTCAAATTCTTCGCATTCCTTGTGAAGGAATTTGTATGTACTCTCAATATTGGGCAATTAAAGTTCAAAACCTTGCACTTGACCCTAAGCCTCTCTATAACACTCCTATTGATGAACCCGAAACCATCCGAGACACTATTTTCAAAATAAGAACCGACCAATCCCGTTTCGACCGAAACAAGAAGCTCATTCACCGTAATCCCTTTCAAATGGAACTTTTCGAAATGCACCCCATGTTTAGAAAATGGGAAGAAATCCTTAGGGAAAATGTCATTAGCCTAGTTGGAAACAAAGATCATCCAAACGCATGTCTTGTGCAAATGATCTATTGTCTTATCCGTCAAAGGCCATTTAATCTTGCCTATTACATGGTAAGGAGAATGGCTGGGGTATTCAAAGCTTCCAACATGGTACTTCCGTATGGTATGCTTCTAACACGACTTTGTAAGTATGTTGGTACATTGCAACCATCTCCTATCAACGATGATCATTATCTTTTCGATCACGTCATGGTACCTCTTACCAAACGACCCTCTAAACGGTTCATGGTCAATGGAGAGCAACCGGATGCTCTCTCGGACTCCTCGGCCGGTGAAGAAGAAGAAGATGAAGAAGATGTAGACCCCGTAGCCAACATCAAATTGGAAATCCTTGAATACCACAAACAACTTCTGACCATTCCAAGCGAGACCGCGAGAATTTAAGCAATTGAGAGGCATGATTCAAAACCTCGCATACAACCTCACTAAGCCGTCAAAAAGGAAAAGAAAGGATTGGCGAAAGAGACAATAGGATTGTGCTTGTTTTCTTTATCTTATGTTTGGATGATTACATTTTAGCTCTTTCGGTTTATGATTACTTAGATATTGTCTTTAACTAGTGTTTTGTGATAAATATGCTTGTTTCTCTTTGTTTATCACTGGATTTACTAGTGTGCATATCTTTGCGCATCATTTACGTGTTGGTTCGTGTTGGTTACGTCTGCGGATCTTGGGATCCCTAGGATTAGCCTAGCCGGATCCCTCCCTTGAGAACCGTGGGATCCGTGACATCGGATCGACAATCGGCATTCATACATCAAACTGCTTTCTAGATAACATCACATTAGCTCAGCATATGATTTTAGAACCCAACTAAGTCCACTTCGAGGATGAAGAAAGTAGACTCACTAAAGGCTTACTTAAAATCTTAGTCTAATTTTATCAACACATCTAAACTCACCATATTTCGCTTGACTACTCACAAACTATTTCTCACCTCTCAAAACACTTAAGAAGATAAGCTAAGCAATTTTAGGAAATTGCTTCTAGTCATTTATATCTCAAGATAAGACAAAAATTAGTTTTTCAATTTTTGTAGTTTTAAGAATTTTTCTTAATATCACCTCAAGCCTAAATCTGATCACTAGGATCATTTATTATGACTTGACACCTTCATAACTCTTAATGTTATCCTTAGACAACCATTGGTAGTCATCTTGTCCCATCCCCCTTCCATAAAAGCAATCATTTGCTACAACACTTATTACCTCTAATCATTCAAGTACCCTTTCATCCTAAACCTTTAGGGAAACTGAAACATTCAAAATAAGATAGGCTTTTGCTCCTAGAAACCTCATTTCAAACTGTCATAGCTGGCGAGAGGATCCTAGGATTAGCCTAGTCGGATCCCTTCAAGGAAGGAACCGTGGGATCCGGGTGACAGTTTATGTCAAACATATCTAAAACAATCATTTCAACTCATCTTCCTAACTCAAACACTCCATCTCATCTTAAATGAGTTCCTAGATCAGTGAAACTCTGAATCTCAATCTTGTGCATGTTAATCATCACATTTCTAAGAACATTAGTGGATTAAGTCTTAAATGTAATTGCAAAACTCTTCTCTTTATAACCCATATTGCCAAGAACACTTTAGTCATCAAACACAAACATAATTATCAGCAATTGCAACCATCCTTCTTAGTCATCTCATCATGAGAAAAGCTCCTAGTGCTTACTCATCCACTCAAGAACCACCAAAGAAACTTGCTAGAATCATACACGATGTTTCCTCAACCGAATCATCTCGGTTAAGTACCAATGCTAGGATTTCCCTACACCAAGGAAACCAATCAAACTAATCCCCAAGAAGAGTGTTCCCACTAAGATTTCATCACCAAATTCTACTATACCAAACATAACCTCCACAACTCAACCAACATCATTAGTGCCTAGAGCCACCTCACAATCATCTCCACACTCACAATGTAGAAGATTTACCCTCTTGGCCATCTCATCTTTCACCATTACCAACTAATTCACTTGAAAAGATTGAGCAACAAAATCAAAGTGTTGAATCAACACTTGCTCCAAAAGCAAACTCTATCATTCCTCCCAATAGTCCATTTTGGATTATGAGAAGACATCAAAGGCAACCACCCGACCAAATGGAAGTTGATGCTTCTTTACCTCTACCCTCAAACATTGTAGAACCACCACTTAATGAGCCTCCATCAAATCCTCCTTCATTTGAAGATCCTCAACCCACTTCACTGGAACTTTCACTTCAAGAAACTCAAAACCATGACAAGGATTGCTATCATTGTAAACATGTTGAAAGGTTGATACATGAACTACGTGAAGAGCAGCGTTTCATGTTTTATCACCTCCTCGAACGTTTCGAAGAGGTTAATAAGTCTAAACTACAATGAGCATCACATTCAAAAGCTCAAACTTATAACGTTTAGGAAACCTTTCTCATCCTTGATCATCATTTAGTTTAGTTGAACCTTGAATTGGGGTAACTCATTTAGCATTAGTAGCACTTGTTTGGCTAGTTCATTCTCTTAGTTTTAGAGATTTAGTTGTGTATCTCTTGTTTTATTGAATGAATACTTATATGCTATGATTATCTTTGTTGTGCTTGATATATTGAACATATATCTCATTCTCTCAAAATAGCATTCCTTGACATTTCTTCATTCTTTGAAGATATCCAAGAGATAGCCGGATCCCTTCCAGATAACTAGACGGATCCCTCCTTGAAGGGAACCGTGGGATCCGTGGTACATGAGCACAAATTTATACTAACTTGAGTCTCTTTTGCAGGAAATTATGCACTATACTCTTATTTTTCTAACCTTTGTTTTGTAGTTATTCAAAATACACATGAAGATATTGACACCATAAAGCTAGGGGAGCTTTGTGTCAAACAACATTGCAAAAATCATTTGCAACTTAATCTAATTTTGGATTACACTTCATGACACCCCATTGCAATATTCAAGAGGGAAGCGTTCGTCACTTAGGCGAACCATTTGCAAACTTACTTGCAAACACAATTAGTTTATTTTACGTTATGTCCTTGACGCCCTTACATAGGATGGACTCGTCAAGGGGGATTTAAGACGAGTACCATTCCCGTCACTTGCTCTCTTTACATTTTTACATTTTTTCAAAAAAAATTTGTGTTAGTTTTTAACACTTTTGTTTTACAAAAGGGGAGAAAAGTAAAACTACAAATTCAAACTTTTACAATTTTAGCTTTTCCTTAAAATAATTTTATGTTTTGTCATCAACAAAAGGGAGAGATTGTTGATACAAATAAGCCGTAAAACTTTTATTTATATTTTCACGATCTTCTAATGTTTTGTCGATAACAAAAGTAAAATCATTTTAACGAAAACAAATAAATGCGTAAATAGTTTGAGTTAATAGTTTTCTAACACAATTAAGTTGTCACATAAAACACTAAAAACAAGTATAAGTGATTTTATGATTTAGATACATATGTACAACAACTAGTGTTTACATATTGGGTTAAACATATACTTAAACTAAGTATAACTAAAATGGGTAAAACAGATGTATGCTAAAATGGGTAAAATACAGTATATACTAAATGGGTAAATACTAGCAAATGGTTTTGACCCATAACCC
>OU343221.1:85356635-85656920 GCA_910596185.1 Chrysanthemum makinoi | reverse complement strand
TAGGCAATTTTCCATTAGGAATCCAACACCTAAGAAGGTTGCTGAAGTGGTTGAAACGTCTAAAGTTAAAGGAATTTTATTCCGGTTGAACATGCTGGTTTTATTCTCAAATTGTTTTGGATTAGGAGGAATGGGTGGCAAGTAAGTGACCTCAAAAAATTTTGAATTATATACATGAAGATACAAGAATCGAATGTATTGATTGGTGCAAATATGTTTTGGATTGCTTGAAGGTCAGCAAAGAAGCTTGGGTGAGGGATGATCCTAAGATCTACTATTCTGGACCTCTGACAGCACTTACTGTAAGCGTTCATATCAATACATTATAATTTTTTTTTATAAGTTTTTCATATATGATAATAATCAGTGTTGTCTGAATAGTGATTATTATCTTATTAGATTTTATTTTATATTTTATATTAAATTTTTCACATTTGAAAATTTTAAATAGAATCTATTTTATACTTTATATCAATTTTTCACATGTGATTTTTTTTTTTTTTGAAAAGTAATTATTCTTGTTCTATTTTTGCATTTTATTTATGTGAATTCAACAAAATGTCATTCAGTACATGTACCTCATGAAATTCCAGAATCAAATTTTGAGTAATGATATGATTAAAAAGATGCAAACTTGAAATTCAAATGTGGATTGGGATTCTTGATATAAATCAAGATGGTTTCAATGACAAGATTCTACAAAACAAAGGTATTATTTATAATTGAACAAAGAAAATTGTAATAGCATACATTGATGTTAAGAACACCTATAAACATGAGTTGATCATATTTTTGAAAAAAATTTGTTTTTTTGGTATTTTATCAATGTATAAAACTAATGCTACACAAATCGATAAATTTGCAAATTTCTTCACATGTGAAGATACATATTCTTTCTTCACATGTGAAGGGTGTTCGATATCCTTTCTTCACATGTGAAGATACAAATCCTTTATTCACATGTGAAGATACATATCCTTTCTTCAAATGTGAAGGGTGTTCAATATCCTTTAAATTTGAATTAATATTTTTCTAGATTAAATGACAAAAATGTTTTCTAATATCAGAGAAACAAAATTAATAAAAGAGGAACCGCCTCGCATTAACCTACAGAAACCATATATACTATACCAGAAAGAACTATAAACTTACAAAGCAGTAAACTATTACAATTAATTTAATTTTATTTGTAGTATCTTAATTAGTAATATTTATTTGGTTATTCATTATATATATTTTTATTTTATTTTAAACAGTTGGACTCAGAATTGGATAAACTTGATCATAAAGTTGATTTGCTTGAAACAGTTGTTTCTGATCTGGAATATGAGTTTACCTCATGGTTTTATGAAAATCCAGATAATGAAAGGTTAAAAAAGATAAAAGCTAAGTTCAACCTTTGTATTAGAAATATTTATCTATATGGAGATGATATATCAAAGAGTGTTGTTAAATATGATAATCAATCTGGTAAAGGAAAAGATATTGATGGGTTTGAAGTTGATGATGATGACTAGATTGATAACTTAAGAAATTATGGAACAAATGTTGATGATGGCTGGAATAATGAAAAAGAGAATTATGAAACTAGAGAGTGCAGTCATCAAAATGAGGAACCAGTTGAAGACATAGTCAATGATGTGGAAAGAGATGATAACACTGGAGAGTGCACTCACCAAAATGAAGAAGCAGTTGAAGACATAGTCAATGATTTGGAAAAAGATGATAACATTTGTTTTCAAACATTTCAAGTTCCTTTAATAGAAACTGGTGATAAGGAACGGATTGATTGTTTGCAAACATTAAATACTGAAGTCGATAAACTGTTCTATAAAGATGAGATAAAGCAATCTGCAGAAGAAGTTCAGATTGATTCTGAGATATTTGGGGTTCCGGATATTTTAAAAGAAGTGGAAAAGAAGATTATTTTTTCTCCAGATAAAAGTCCAAAGAAGGTTACATTTGCTAAAGACGTTGACATTAGGATTTTTGGGAATCCAAAACCATTTAATCTAGATGAGAATAATTTTGAATAAGAAAAGAAAGTAAAACCTTTATCATGTTTTAGAAATCCGTTTGTTGTTTCATCCCCTTATCCACAACAAAGTTTGGACGACAAACCATCTTTTTCTTTGGGTCCTGAATTTGAGTTCGATAAAGATGAAATTGAAGATAGAAAGCCAGTGATCAATGAAACACCTATTAGGCAAAATCCAAGGCGAGATGTTGCTGTTCCTGTTCATGCAAGATCACCATACAAAATCTGGAAGATTTGTCCAATTATTCCAATAAAAGCTTAAGAAAGAGAGTGGCTGATACGCTTTTTATGGCCGATGAGACTAATCCAGTGTAATTTTTAAATTTATATCTTTTTTCACTTGTGAAATTTGTTAAAAATTTTAAAAAATGATATATATATTTTTTTTGCAGTGATTTGGTATATGATTCTAGTTCATCCAAGACTTTGTTACTTCGATTTTCACTAGAGTCATTATCTCCTGGACTGAAAGTAGAAGAAGGTGTTATTGAAGCATGGTCGGATGTGTTGAACTTAATGGAGCGTTACAAATCCCCCGAAAGTCCATCTAGATACTTTTTCAAACCAATTGTTGTAAGTGTTTTTTAATTTTGATTACTTGTTATTCTATATTTTTTACTTGTGAAGAAAATAATATAGGAATGAGTAACTTGCCTAAATCATAGATTATGAGAATCAATATATTATGAGAATAAATATTTTCACTTGTGAAGAAAATAATATAGGAAAGAGTTAGTGTTGTAAATCATAGATTATGAGAATATTTGTACCTTAGTTTTGATTATTTGTTATTCAGTGTTGATTTAGAGGTGATTTTTTAAGTTTAGAATCAGTATTTTCACTTGTGAAGAAAATCATCTAAGAATGAGTTAGTTGTGTAAATCATAAATTATGAGAATATTTGTACCTCAGTTTTGATTATTTGTTATTCGGTGTTGATTTAGAGGTGATTTTTTAAGTTTAGAAACAATATTTTCACTTGTGAAGAAAATCATCTAAGAATGAGTTAGTTGTGTAAATCATAGTTTATGAGAATATTTGTACCTCATTTTTGATTATTTTGTTATTCATTGTTGATTTATAGGTGATTATTGAAGTTTAGAATCAATATTTTCACTTGTGAAGAAAATTATCTAGTTATGAGTTGCGTAAATCAATATTTTTCATTGTTGATTTAAGTGTTGATTTTTCTTTCACTTGTGAAGGAAATCAAATATGAATGATTTTTGTTTTTTTGTAAAAAACTAATTATGAGAATATTGTACTTCTGTGTTATCTTTAAAATACAATTATTGAGTATTATCTTTAATTTGTTATTGAGATGAAGGGAATAGTTGATATTTCTACATCATATTATCAGAAGTATCACTTTTTTGAAGATATTGTTCTTAGGACTGATTACCAAATAAAAAGGACTTTAGCAGCTGAAAATTTCAATTTAGTAACCTAACTGAACAAAATGAAACTATATTACCTTAGGACAAATTTTTTGTAAACTTTAGTAACTTTTATGTACCATAACCCTTTAATTTTCTATTAGTTTTTATTAAATATGCATTTTCTAATCTTATTTGAATTTTTATTAATATATATATATATATATATATATATATATATATATATATATATACACATATATATATATATTGAATCAGATATTCTTTTCTATATGTTGTGTAGACCACTTCTTTTTGATTTGCTTTGATATAAAGAAATGAAAAGTTGTAATTATCGACAATTCAATGGTGGATGAAGAAAATGACAGCAGATATTGTTCAATTCCAGAACTTTTGGTGAGAAAAAATTTAAATATGTATAATTTTTTATTTAAATATGTATAATTTTTTTTCTTATATTTTTTAAAAATTTATGTTATTTATTTATTTTTTTATTTTGTAGATAAAGATGTTTGAAAATTTTCACAACATATACAATTCACCAAATATTTGATTTTCATTTCAAAAAGTTACTGCTGAAAGACTTAAAATGAAATGGGGAACTGTGGATAATTTTTTTGATGATGGAGTTTTTTTGATGTCGCATATGAATATGTATTTCGGAGAAACGGAGAGTAAATGGGAATACGGTCTTTTTAAAGAAAGTAAGGAACAGACCAAGCAACTTCACATGCTCAGGTTAGTCAGTTCATACGTAATAAAAAATGATTGAATGATATTTTTATTTTTTATAAGATTAAAAAGTGTTCATACAGCTTTTTGAATGATATTTTCACTTTTTTAATTATTATTTAATTTTTCACATGTGAAATTTTTATTGATTTTAACTATTGCTATTTCCTTTTTAACAGATCAAAGTTTGCTGCAAGGATAATTTTGGCAGATAATAATAAATGTAGGAATAATTTCCTTAAAGAAGTTGCAAAGTATTGTACAATGGAAAAATCAGTAAGGAAACAACTTATTGAAGCAGCCATTGAAAATAGAGGAAAAAGATTAGATTTCTGAGTTGCTCTGAAAATTAGATTTCTGGGTTCAAAAAGTTTTGAAAGTTAGGTTTCATCATGCTTTAGATGTTATTATTGCTGTTGACATTTGTTTGACAATATGTTTATCTTTTTAACTTTAAAAATTTATGTTGCATGTTATTTTTTTTTATTATTATTTTTAAAGTTAAAGTAAATTTTATAGAGTAAATTGTTTGAAATAAAATTATACCAAAGAAGACCAGTAAATGCATATTTGAAAGTAAATTGACAGAGATAAGATTAAATTCATATTTACATCAGCAGCAAATATGTAAAACCGTATACCTACTATATAACACATAGCAAGAACTATATAACACATAGCAAAAACCAGTCTGCATTAACAGCAGAAACGATATAACTAATATACCAGCAGGACTTATATACCAGACTGCAGAAACCAAAACTAGTACATCAGAAGCAAATATGTAAAACCGTATAACTACTATACCAGCAAGAACTATTTACCTGTCTGCAATAACAGCAGAAACAAAAACTACTACATTAGCAACAATGTACTATTACAACATGAATTTGACGTGCTTAACTTCAAGTTTCTATATAGCAGCAGCAACGAAAAGACACCAGCAGCAACATAAGTTGTAACCAGCAGGAGAAGGAGTAGATTTGATAAGCCTTTAGCAACTAACTACTCACTCTTCGTTGAGCTAGTCCTTTTTGGTGGAATCATTGTTGTGTTGGAAAACATTAATTTTGTTTTTCACAAGTGAAAATAAATATAGAGTAATAGTAATTGCCTCAAGAAAGCACTGTTTATAAAATTTTAAAAAATCATTCATATAATATCTTTATTAATTCTCAAATCTATACATTGACACAGTATCTTCAAAGTATCATATTAAAAATGTAAAAAATGTACTAACATATCCATTTCCTAATGTCGTGTAATCTGCAAATCATTTTTATTATCAATCACTGTGCAATTGTTGAATCACTATCTGTCACAACTTCATTCTCTTTTCTTTTGCAGTTCCTACTGTCATGTCTTCTCATCTTTTGACATTTTCTACAAAATCTTCTCCTCTTCTTCATATATTCTCTTACTTTCTCCAAATCACCCTTCATTCTTTGTCCAGCTGGAGGATCTCCTTTGTTTTGACATTTTGTTGGATTCTGAACATCATTGGTTGCTGGCTTTTCTACTCCAAGCTGAATGTTAGACATTTCCTTCTTAGTCAAGGGTTTAGCATTTGGATTTGCTTCTTCAACTTCACTCTTCAGAATTTTAATTCTTTCCACATATTCAGTCAGCTTTGGTAAATCTTTTGCCAAAATATTAAGGCAATAGTCTACTGCAGAATAAGCTGTAGTTGAAATATCCATAATTTTTTCAGTATCTGAACCCCACAAATGTTTCTTTTTCTGAATATCTGGTGGCAATATGTCTCTCTTCCATTGCCGTAATATGTATTTATCCGGAATAACTTCAATTCCTTTTCCTTTCATTACACAAAATACATGCCTGCACAAGAATCCAAATCTTGCAAAGTTCATGCATGAACATACCGTCGTCCCATCTGACATATTAGTTGACACCTACATAACCATAAAATAGATTAAAAAATTAGGTGTTTATAGAATTTTCACATGTGAAAAATATAATTTATTAACTAAATCAAATTATTTATATACAAAACTCAAATCAATATCATCAGCAAATATAATCAAAATCAACAATTAGTTATTCAAACTAAGCAAGCTATAACCTACTAAACAACTAATAATATCTGTTGATAGATTTTTCACATGTGAAACATATCATTAAATTATGTGCAGAAATCAAACATATCACAAAATAAAGTAAATTTATAGACCAATCAATAATTATCCAATGCACAAACAATAACTCAATATGTTGTAATTCAGAGAACTTTCACATGTGAAAAATATTATTTATTAACTCTATTTATAAATTAGAATTTTTAAGAAGAGAAAATACCTTGAAACGTAGCTCTTTTTTTGTCCTATCCCTTCTGTTTTGAACTTCAGTTTCTTCAAAATTATATTTCTTCTTTGATTTCCTAGGCATTATTTCTCTAAGTTCTTTTATTGTCAGAACTTCAATGCCATCTTCAATAACTTCTGACACTTGATGACAATCATAAACAGCAGAGTTTATTTCATCTTGAATCAGCAAGAAAATTGTCCTTGTGTAGATCTTTGCAGCATGACGTTCTATTGCCAATTTAGTCTTGTATCTCGGAACTTTTTGAATTGTTTGATCATTTAAAACTTCTTGTTTATGCCTTTGTCTTTCCATAGCAGATTCAAAGCCCATCATGAAGTTTAACAATGTTGATCCACTGCTAGTAAAGTTTGAGAAAAACGAATTCTCACTCTCTTATCTTGATGTAGTTCTCATAAGCCCACACAATTCAACATCTTTGAAGTAAGCTGGAATCCATCTGTCTCTTATTTCAAACATATCTGATAACCATTTGTTTTCTTGCAGGTTAAATTCATTAATCAACGCCAACCATCTTTCCACAAATTCTTCTGGATCTATATACAGACTCCAAACTAAGCGGTGCAACCTTCTTCTAAAAGTACCATTGTCTAGAATGGTTTTGCAAATCTGAAAATTACAATTTTTTTTATAACCTATGTTAAAAACAAAGCACAATAATCTATAAAATATAAATTTTATTTTGTGATAACCAAAACAAAAATCGTCTAATTGTATCAAAATATCATTCTTAAATGAATTTTTTCACATGTGAAAATACTTTATATTTTTATAGATTATTGTGAAAATATCATTCAAAAATATTTTCACATATGAAAATTGCATTTGTAACCTTAAAAAAGTAATATTTTTCTGATTGTTTTCACATGTGAAAATTCCATAATCAATAAATTCCTAAATAATTATAACCAGTCTTATTTCACTTATAACTTTAAAAAAAATTCACATTTGAATTTAATGTCTTACCTTAAATGGAAGCTTGTTTGTTATGTGCCACATACAAAGCCTGTGTTTTGACTCTTTAAACACCACAGCAACAACTTTTCTCATAGCAGGATCTTGATCAGTTACTACTAATCTTGGTTGCTTTGAAAAGGCCTTTAGAAAACATCTGAGCAACCAAATGTATGACTTTGTCGTTTCGTTAGATAGCATTCCAACACCAAATGTGACACACTTTCTGTGGTTGTCAATGCCCGTAAAAGGTACAAATACCATTTTATATCTACAAAAAAAAATTATCAGTACTTTTTTCACTTGTGAAAATATGCTATATAAATTAGATTAATTTTTCCAACACATGTGAATATTATCTACTACAAACTAAAATCGAACAAAAACTTGAATTAGATACTTATTTTTTTCACATGTGAAAATTACTTTAGTTTCTGCTACTAAAGCCATTTAAACATATTTTTCACATGTGAAAATTTCATAAAAAAGAATTAATAAATTAAACTGAAAGAGAACATACTTATTTGTTCTGAAAGTTGCGTCAAAAGATATAGTGTCTCCAAATTCTCTGTAATTATACTTTGCCATCTCATCCGCCCAAAACAGTGCAGTCAACTAGCTGTGTTCAACAGCATATTCAAAAGAGAAATTTGCAACATGTTTTTTCCTGTTTCCATCTTTGTAATCAACATCTGTGCATCACTATCACCAATATGACTGTTCAAATCCCTTTTATTATTCCTAAACTCGGTCTATGTTGCATCAACTTAATCGTATCCTCCATTTGTAGCTGCATAAAGATGATGAGCTCTTGTTGCACCTATATTTGTTCCTCCAAGTTGTTGCATATATATTTGTTGTTTGTGACTCATTTTTTTCCTCTTCTTTGACAGATTTCTATAGACTACGGGAATGAATGTATGATTATGGTTTTCTACAAAATCGTACAGTTCATATTTTGTATGATTCGCATTGAGCTTGAATTTAACCCTTGCCATACATCCAGTCCTTGATATACTTGACGTTCTAATATGCGTTTCACTAGTCTCTTCACTCATAGTATCCTTATTAACACCTTTTGGAAATCCCTCTTTGTTGCAAACCAAATACTTCCTTTCTACAATACCGCTTTTCAGAGTATTTTTGTGTTGATGACCTAACACTGAATCTGCTTTCTCAGCATAGTTTTCATACATTTTTATACACTCTTCAATTGTTGTATACTCTCTTCCTATTTTCGGTTTCACAGATTCATCAACAATTGGCTTGTAATGAAAATCTCCTCCTTCTACTTCAACTTCTTCACATATATCTGAATCGTCTTGTTTTATATAATGTATACCTTCAAAAAAAATTCAATTTCATATAATAAACAGCTTTTCAACATATTTCAAAACAATAAATTAATTATTACCAAACATAATCAAAAATGATTTTTTTCACATGTGTATATTTTATAACTATACTTAATTGCATCAAAACTTCATTCATAAATGATAGTTTTCACAAGTGCAAAAAATTGTAATCAAAGCTTTTAAATTACCAAATTAACAGCATGAATTACCTGACAGTAGGAACCAAAATACTAATCTAATCAAAATATTGAATCACCTAATTGAACTTATAACTAATAACTAGACTTATTTGAAATTATAAACTCCAAATTCCTAATGTAATCGGCTAATTGCATAAAATAAATGATTATCTTCACATGTGAAGATTCTAATAACTAGACTTATTAGAACTTATAAACTCAATAATCCTAATCTAATGAAAGCATATACCTCGTAGAAGCCATATATCTGTGATACCTGAGATCAGCAAAAATCCTACATCAGCAGCAAAAACTACTACATTCCTGTCAGCAGGAACTATATACCTTACAGCAGCAAAACTACTAAATCAACAGCAAAAATCCTATATGAGCAGCAAAACAACAACATCAAACTACTAGTGTAATCAAAGCTTAAATCACCTAATTGCAACAAAAACTTATGGCTAAATGCTTATCTTCACATGTGAAGATTCTAATAACTAGGATTTTTACTTATAAACTCAAAAATGCTAATGTAATCAAAGCTTAAATCGCCTAATTGCATAAAATAAATGATTATATTCACATATGAAGATACTAAACATAGACGTGTTTCACTATTACTATAACTCGTAGAAACCATATACCTGTCAGCAGGAACTATATACCTTACAGCAACTACTAATCTAATCAAAGCTTAAATCACCTAATTTCAACAAAAACTTATTGATAAATGCTTATATTCACAAGGTAAGATACTAATAACTAAACTTATTTGAAATTATAACCTTTAAAATTCCTAATGTTATCAAAGCTTAAATCGCCTAATTTCATAAAATAAATGATTATCTTCACATGTGAAAATTTTAATAACTAGACTTATTTTTCTTATAAACTCAAAAATGCTAATGTAATCAAAGCTTAAATCGTCTAAATTTGCATTAAAAACTAATTCTTAAATGATTATCTTCACATGTGAAGATTCTAATAACTATACGTATTAGAAATTATAAAGTCAATAATCCTAATCTAATGAAAGCTTAAATCGCCTAATTGCATAAATCAAATGATTAATATAACTTGTAGAAACAAAACTAACAGCATAAATAAAATGATTACTATATACCTGTCATACCTGACAGCAGCAAAAATACTACATCAGCAACAAAAACTACTAAATAAATGATTATCTTCACATGTGAAGATACTAATAACTAGACTTATATGAATTTATAACATCAAAAATACTAATCTAATCAAAGCTTAAATCGCCTTATTGCATCAAAAACTCATTCCTAAATGATTATCTTCACATGTGAAGATACTAACAACTGGACTTATTTGAACTTATAACCTCAAAACTGCTAATCTAATCAAAGCTTAAATCGCCTAATTGCATCAAAAACTCATTCCTAAATGATTATCTTCACATGTGAAGATACTAACAACTGGACTTATTTGAACTTATAACCTCAAAACTGCTAATCTAATCAAAGTTTAAATCGCCTAATTGCATCAAAAACTTATTCCTAAAAATAAATGATTATCTTCACATGTGAAGATACTAATAACTAGACTTATTTGAACTTATAACCTCAAAAATACTAATCTAATCAAAACTTAAATCGCCTAATTTCATCAAAAACTCATTCCTAAATGATTATCTTCACATGTGAAGATACTAACAACTGGACTTATTTGAACTTATAACCTCAAAACTGCTAATTTAATCAAAGCTTAAATCGCCTAATTGCATCAAAAACTCATTCCTAAATGATTATCTTCACATGTGAAGATACTAACAACTGAACTTATTTGAACTTATAACCTCAAAACTGCTAATCTAATCAAAGCTTAAATCGCCTAATTGCATCAAAAACTCATTCCTAAATGATTATCTTCACATGTGAAGATACTAACAACTGGACTTATTTGAACTTATAACCTCAAAACTGCTAATCTAATCAAAGCTTAAATGATTATCTTCACATGTGAAGATTCTAATAACTAGAGTTATTTTGCACTTAAGTCATCTAAATGATTATCTAAAATTATCTAAAATTAATATTAACAATTCTAAAATTAATATTAATATTAACAATTCTAAACAATTATTTTGAAGATAAATGATTATCTAAAATTAATATTAACAATTCTAAACAATTATTAATAAAAATTAATTAAATTATAATAAAATATGAATTTTACTTGATATCTCTGTGTTTTCCGGTGATGTTCCGGTAATATCGGTAATTTCATCTCCGTCAGATTCTGATTCAGATTCAATTACATTCCGTTGATTGCTTTGATTGAAAGACGGTGTCATTGAGCGTGTTAACGGCGGTGGCATAATGTCTTGAACGACGGTTTAACGGAGACTTAACAGCGTTTAATCTCGGTGATAGAATGGCGGTTTAACGGCGACTTTACAGCGGTTAACGACGGTATAAGAAGGATTTTAATGGCGGTAGTTGTGACAGTTAAGAGATGGATTTAATGCCGGTAATTGTGAACAGAAAATATCTAGGTCGAGAGAGAAAATATCTAATTTTTCACCTTCGCTTTTAGTTAAAGTGTGTGTTTTTTCTTTATATATTAGATATTTGTTTGTAATTTACATATTTGCCCTTGGTTAGTGTAAATGTTTGGCTAATCTTAGCCATTAGATCTAAAAAAAGGAGGGATTAGATGGAGGGCTAGGATCTCTTCTCGCGTTCTCACCAAAATTAGACTTCTCACAAGAAACACCCCCTATATATATATATATATATATATATATATATATATATATATATATATATATTATGTCGTTAGTTTGTGTTATTGATTGATCGTTTGTGTGGATCTTGTTCACGGTAGGTTTGGAAGGCTGCGTCAGAAGAGAATATTAGAAAGATTGTCATTGTTTATGTGGAATAAAAAGACATGTTTTTTTTTTTTTTTTTTTTTTTTAGCCCTATAAGTTCTCGAAATATCGTCCATTTTCTTTCAACTTATTTTTAAATAATTTTGACACCTTTGTTTTTATGCTTGTTTTTTTAGCTGGATGATGTTTATAAAAGTTTGACCGGAATGTATTTAATTTTTATTTTTATTAACGAATCAGGAATCTCGATTTCAAGATTGTAAGATATAGGATTTCACAAACACACTAAACCATAATCACTATGGGGCGTACAAAAGTGTTTAGAGAGAGAGAAAGTTCTAGTGAGAGAAAGGAAGAGAGTTGGGAACTATGTGAAACAAATAAAAATGGTATTGAAGCTCCAACCCTCTACCTTGGGAGGTAGAGGGTATTTATAGTATCTTACAAACAAACGCCACCTACGGGCTGTGGATCAGGCATACAGTGGGTAAAGACCCGTCCGTCCTCCACGGTGTTACTAAACTAAATACTACTTAATCATAAAATAACTATGACTACGAGCTCTCTAACGATTACATATACTTGAGGTGACCGACTCTTTAATACCTGGAATTTCTAATTCCTAACAATCTCCCCCTAAGGGAGGTCACCTCAAACACACATTAAACTTACATTGAATACAAACTGATATTACATTATAAATTGTTCTTGCACTCTTGATGAATTACTTTGCTCTGAAGCTCGTAGTCATTGATTCTTCACAATGCATGTTTGGTTAAACCAGGTGGAGGTCTTTTACTGATCCACGTGATAATGAGTTTTGAGCCAACTTTGAGATCATCAGCCACATTAAATCTCTGACTCTTCCTATGTGGTGTTGATAATATGTGATGTTGTGACATTCGGACCGACATGCTCACATTCTTGATCATGATATCTTCTTATCAGAGTAGCGGAAGCTTTTTGATTCATGATATTGGCAACAGCGTAGCGAAGCATGAGAGATAATATCGAATCTTTGATGCACTTATCATGATTTCTTTAGAAATGAATGTGTTGTGTGAGCATGCGGCTATGGATTGACCACTCCATTCTGATCAGCTGCAAACGTCGGGCGTACCTGCATACAACAGTTAGCAATAAAGCACACGAAAGTGTCTTTGATCACTTTCGTTGAATTGAGGTACACGGCCCACGGTTCCCCGTTGATCAGTACAAGTACTGCCTGTGACCAGGTATAATTTCGAAGAATTTCCTTGACAGGGTTTCGCAGCTGCTCTAGCCGTTCTCAAACCGGAGCGTCTCAAAGAAGACAACACAAAGTGAGTGAACCAGCGAATAGAGATTCACTGATTGATGAAAAGAGATTTGAAAAACAATCGTGTATCACTCAATAGAAATTGTTTTTGCAATACAACGAAGTTTTAGTGAAAAATCATTTATCAATCATAAACACCTTTTGATTTGAAATAATTGTACACAGTCGATGTGCTTAGAGAAAAGAGTTTTTTAAACACAACAACCGGTTTTTCAAAGGCATCCGTCAATCCATTTTCTTGGACCTGGATTGATTCAATTTTGAATCGCTCCTCTGATGAGGTCCATATGACACAATCAAGTCTTGGCAATACCACAAGGATAGTGCGTAGGACTCATAAGATATAATCTCACATTCCACATTGTGTGAAATAGTGAGTCTTCAAGAAATAAGTGTCCTAAAGAGATTAATTGATGATCTCGTGGCTCTAGACTCAATTAGTGCTCTTTTGGTTTCCTGTGCCGGAGACTAGGGAGAGGGTCTCCTTCTTCAATATCAACAATCTCTAAGAGAGAGTCGATAGATTATGTAGGTTCCCCGTGAGAATGAAACAATCCCTTTTAAGAGGAACTTGAGTAGCTTGGGAAGTTTAGTGCAGTGCGTCACTGGGTCCATGACGTCTTGTCTTCAATACCAGTGTTACCTTAGTAACCACCAGTAGCATATGAATTGAACCCGGTTTCTGCCCTAAGGTTGAATTATGGGAGGGCTATTTATTTTCACCCTTTTCACATTCATTTATTTTTCATTCTTCAACCCCTTCAGTTCTTACCGAGACTTCATGACTAGAACCTTGTTGGGTTTATTCCAGTACTAGCTCAGTCTCAGTCCGACTCTTCCCATATCTCATTTTTCTCCTTTTTACATCATACCTAAGGACTCTACACTATCTAGTGGATTGTCCCTGGGTAGATCCCTCCGGTTCTTGCGGATCATGGGAACAAAATACCTAACCTTATCATCCTTATATCACCATACATAAAGTAAAGTTGGTCGGTCTATTTGGTATTGTTCATCTGCCTTTGGAACCAATTGAAAACCATTTGAAAATCAATCCAGATACTTATGATATATTATCAAATCATTTTGTACCTGAATTGTTTTTGATATTTTTAGATCAAGAGCTCCCCCTCAACATGTGCATAATGTATTTGAAATCGTTTAGCACACGGAGGCAAGAGGAAGAATTAACTCTTTGATTACCATTTTCTAAAAGATATCATCATCACTTCCCAATCCATTTGATTAGATACATCATTTTGAGGAAGGATGAGGTTTTCAAAATTTTGCTCCCCCTCAATATGTGCCTCGAAGTTTGAAAGAGTTTTGCACATATTAGGAGGAACCTGCACTTAGTGACAATTCAATCACGTTTCAATAATTTCAGGTTTAAAGTAGATGCTCCCCCTCAACATGTGCATGAGAAATTTGAAATCGTTTGTCACATGCGGGGAGGATAGCTTGTACATCCTTATAAAACCTTTTATCGAATTATCAGTATAAATCCAATTTAAATTACAAATTCTCCCCCGATCACAATTATCAAATCATTTGAGAATCGTGATCTCATTAGATTTAAATTGTTTTTGAAAGCTTTTAAGGAGAATTGTGACTTGATTTTGAAAACGTTTTAACTGATAAGGATCGAATTTTGAGACTTTAGACTCCAAAGATTTAAACATGCTTGAATATCTTTTGAAAACAAATCATTGTTTGAAAAAAATACACTTTTTAATTAAAAATCATTCTCCCCCTCAATCAATGACATAAGTTGTTGATTGAGAGATAGATAGTTTTAACAACCGTTTAGTACAAATGATTTTCAAAAATTGAGCCCGAGTAATTTTTCAAAGCAATTTGTTTTCATTGGATAGTGAGAATGTTTTATAGAATCAGAGCATGAGATTTGAAAAACAAGATAAAGCATGGCTCTGTTCTTTCTTTTTAACACGGGTTACTGCCTGAAATGACAATAAACCACCATTTTTCTTCGCCTCATTTTTTGTTTTTTTTTTTTTTTTAATTTTTTTTAAAACTATGTTCATTCGAACATCTAAAGACCCGTGACATTCTTTGAATATCAACACAAAGTCCGTAGATGATATCGAAAAGAGAAAAGCATGACAAAATGACAATATTTTTGAGGATTTTTCGAATTTTTCACATTTTTATGGATTTTGAAAGTTTTATGATTTTCTATTTGATTTTTGAAGGTTTTGTAATTTTTTTTTTTTTTTTTTTAATATATACAAAGAGATAGATGAAGAAAGACCTTCACTCCTCGTCTTCCTCCTGAAGACGTTTGAGTGTTTCTGGTTGAAGGCTTTTCAAGCCAAGTCGTGGAAGAATAAACTCAAAACGTTCTCTTGGAAGAGCTTTGGTGAAGATGTCTGCTAACCGGTATTCAGTCCTCACAAAATAGAGTTCCACCACACCTTTTCCACTTGTTCCCTGATGAAATGATGTCGAATGTCGATATGCTTTGCCCTTGAGTGTTGAACGTTATTGCATGAGAGAGCAATAGCACTTTTATTATCACAGTACAGAGGGATTTTGTTGAATACAAAGCCATAGTCATTTAATTGAGATCTCATCCATAGGATTTGAGCACAACAAGATGACATGGCTATGTATTCAGCCTCTGTAGAGGAAATAGAAGTACTCATTTGCTTCTTTGACCAGCTCACAAGCTTATCACCCAAAACTGAGCACCTCCGACGCACTTCGACGAGTATCTTGACACCCTGCATGATCTCAGCATCTGCATATGTGTTAGTGACATACCGGTGTCCTTCGTGTACCAAAGTCCCATGTTGATGGTTCCTTGGAGATACCGAAAGACCCGCTTAACCGCTTCAAGGTGCTTTTCGGTAGGCTTAGCCTGGTATCTAGCACACATGCATACACGAACGAATATCGGTCTACGGCCGTGAGGTACATCGTGGATCCGATCATGCTACGATATTTTGTTTGGTCTACCATGATCCCTGAGTGGTCCTCATCCAGTTTTGTACGCTCAATCATGGGAGTGTCAACAGGGTCACTAGAATCAAATCCAAATTTCTTTAAAATCTCATTAGCATATTTAGATTGATTAATGAAAATGCCTCCGGACTTTGTGAAATTTGTAATCCCAAGAAAAATGACATTTGTCCCATCATTGACATTTGAAATTTAGAACCCATTTCATTTGAAAACGGTCACACTCATTGGGGTCAGACGAGGCAAAGATGATATCATCAACATAAATTTGAACGTGAATTAAGTGTTTGCCCGACTTCCGGTGAACAATGTTGGATCAATCGCTCCTTTGCAGCCGGTGAGACGAAGAAACTTTGATAGCGTATCATACCATGCCCTTGGAGCTTGCTTTAAACCATAAAGAGCCTTCTTCAAATGATAAACGTGAGTAGGATGCTCTGGATTCACAAAGCCTTCAGTTGGCCGACGAGACGACTTCTTTAAGATCTCCGCTCGAAATGCCGTCTTTACATCCATCCGATAGACTACCATGTTCTTACTTGCAGCATTAGCCAAGAATATTCTGATTGCCTCGATTCGAGCCACTAGAGCAAATGATTCTTCAAAGTCTATACCCTCCTCTTGACGGTATCCTTTAGCAACCAATCGAGCCTTGTTCTTTAACACATCACCATGTTCATCAAGTTTCACTTTGAAGATCCATTTTAGAGCAATGATCATAGCACAATCTGGAGCAGGTACTAATTCCCATACATCAAGTCGATCAAACTCATGAATTTCTTCTTGCATGGCATTGAACCAGCTATCTTCATTCATGGCGGTTTTAACATCTTTTGGTTCGATCTTTGAGAGTACGGAGTTGAAAAAGCACCATAAGGCATCGGTTGCAAGTTGTTTCCGTGTGGATACCGGACGAGAGGGATTTCCAATGATGTTGTCTAATGGATGATCGTGAGTCCATTTTCTGAGGTGTTCATGTGGTAGTTGTTGAGGGACTGAGGTAGCAGAGTCGATGTCTCCTGAAGAAGATGGTTCTGATGATAATTCAGGAGCAAATATGTTTTCAAATGGAGCATCTTCATGAGTAGCAAAGGGATTAACTTCATCATTGATGCCAGAAACAGTTCCATGATGTACATTTGAAGATTGATGATTTGTTGATGAGACGGAGTGATCAGCAGCAAGCGCTTCTTGACTTAATGATATTGAGACTGAAGGATTGACTTCATTCACAGGGATATGAGCAGCCTCTGTTGTAGGGATCGACAGTTCATTAGCACTTGGCTCATAATGCTCATCAAACATAGGATCAAACAATTTCTTTAAATCATCTTCAGATGGAGGTACATATGGAGTTGTTTGAGAAGAGTTTGGTACAAGGGATGAACCAATGGGACTATTTTGAAGTGCGGGTCCGAACGATTGTCCAGAGCCATTTGACCGTCACTCATCAAACGTGACGTGAATTGTTTCCATGATATTTCTGGTTCTCTTGTTGTAGATTCGGTAACCTTTTCTGTTTGGTGCATAGCCTACAAAACTCCAATGTCCGCTTTAGCTCTCAGTTTTCCTAAATCTTGACCATCATTAGTTGGATAACATAAAGCACCAAACACACGAAGGAATGAAAGATTAGGTTTTCTGTTGTGGACAAGTTCATATGGAGTTTTTCCATGAGCAAGTGTGAATCGGGATCGATTTTGGGTGTAGCATGCAATGGCGATGGCTTCACCCCAGAGAAACATTGGAACTTTTGAGTAAATCAGCATAGTCCTTGCGGCTTCCACAAGAGTTCGATTTCTTCTTTCAACTACACCGCTCGTTGAGGAGTTCGAGGAACACTTCTTTGATGACTGATTCCAATACTTTCATAAAACTCACCAAGTTATTTGTTAACAAACTCGCCCATTGTCTGCTTGGATGATTCTCGACCGTTTTGTTAAGATCGAACCTGCTGTTTGATGAGTTTGATGATGATATCTGAGTTTCATCCTTTGTCTTTAAGAACTTTACCCAGGTGAATCTAGAGAAATCATCAACCACAACTAACACATATTTCTTCCCATAGATATTCGGCACTCTCATGGGTCCACATAAGTCCATGTGAATTGTATGAAGAACTTTGGATGAGTTTGTAGGTTTGGGTTTATGGGCATACTTCTTGCTTTTTCCCAATTGGCATGCTGAACAAAGATGATCCTTTTCATACTTAAGTCTAGGTAGACCTACAACTAAGTCCTTTCTCGAGAGATCATTGATGGTGCCGAGGTTCAAGTGATTGAGACGACGATGCCATAACCATGACTTTGTTTTAGAAGCCTTTGACAACAAGCAAATTGGAGAAGACTTCATCATATCTTCGATAGAGATGGTGTATAGATTTGAACCACGTGAACCTCTTAAAAGTTCCTTACCATCAAGTTCTCTAACGAAACAAGTATGTTTTCTGAAGGCTACTTCTAGATCCGAATCGCAGAATTGACCAACAGAGAACAGGTTATGACCAAGACCTTCCACATAATATCCCCTGGAGATAACACTTTTACCAACAACATAATCTCCATAACCCATAATTGCACCTAAATGATCATTCCCGAATCTAATCGTCTCCGATGAATTTGCTCACGAAGTTCATGAGCCGCGACCGGTCTCCCATATGCTTGGAATGTACTGAGTCCGTACCACGTAACGATTTGAACGATCTACGTTGAACACGCACAAGAATGGATAATCGGATAATTGGGATCCCCATGCAAGAATGGGTTCCACTTGGTTAGTAACAGTAATTGGAACACCCACATCAGAAATAGAAACATCCATATCAGTAGTAGAAGCAATGGAATCATTGGGAATAGATGCAATGTTGGTGTCTCAGATTTGACCTATTCAAAGTATGTTCACTTCTTAAGGGAATAGTTCTACCAGGAGGCATCCATTTTCTAGTGGGCATAGTCTTAGCAGTTTGAGGGCAAAACTGATTATTCTTATGGCCAAAAGGTATCCAATAATAACCTATCTTTATAAATGTTCTTCCTGTGGGTTTCCACTATTTTCTAACAATCATTCGTCTTTGCCTTTTAGCCTTCTTTACACGATTATTAGCATTAACAATTTTAACTGGGCATTTGACAACATTAGACAAAGCATTCACACCATATTCATGATTAGCAAATGTAATTCAAGCAGACATCATTACAAGGTTTGCAAATAGTATCGAATTAATTAATTACAAGACGCCTATGGCTAATACTAGAATCAACACGATTCACTTTATTTGACCCAAACTTAAAGTTCCTAGATTGGTCTTCTACTCTCTTCCAATGCACATTCTTAGCTTGCAAGGTCCTATCATTCCTTGTATTGTCTTGAGACTTTGACCTTCTCGCTTTAATGTCATTGATTACTCTGTAGAGGGAATGGGAACATTAGTTGGTTGATCTAATTTTTGCATTCCTGAACTTGATGTGCAAGGATCCGAACTACTAGAAGGCACATTAGTGTTTACTTTCTTAAGACTGTGATTTGAGCTATTTGCAGGCACACTAAAATTCACTATCTTAGCACTAACATATCCGAATCGAACTACTTGAAGGCACCCTAAGGTTGACATTCATAACATTGGGCATAGAACGGATTTCATGCTTGGCACAAGGCATAGAACAAGGCATCACAGCTTTGCCTTTTGCACCTAAGGATTTTGGACATGTTGCAATAACACATTCAAGCAGCTCTTGAGATCGTTTGGCCTGGAGGCAAGCAAACCTAATTTCTCTATCAAGAGGTTTATTAATGAAATCCTCTTCAACAATCTCACGGAGACATTCTAGACTATCCTTAAGGTGAGCACAATAGTCATGAAACGCATGTTCATTATTCCTAAGATGAGGAGGAATATATTTAACCGTCATAGTGTATTTGAAGTCTAAGGGTGACTTAGAAACAACATTCTTATTAAAAACAAGTGGCAGTTTCCCATTTTCCTGACTTCTCAGATTCTCAATTTCCTTTTGTAAAGACGTTATTTTTCGTTGTTTTGGTCACGAGTGACTTTCATTGAATCATATAACTCTTTAAAGTGTCGTTTAACTTTTTCATTTTCTTCTAGAAAACTCTCGTTTTCCTTTTGTAAGGCATTAACTAAGTTTTGAAGATGAAAAGTTTGAGAGTACTGAGAATCTAAAGGAGGAGGCATTTGGGATCCAGTCACATTGTTCTTTTCACCCTTTAATTGAGAGATTTGGGCTTTCAACCTTTTGATCGTGTTACAATGAGCTCGAATCTGTTCATCACGTTTGCTAATTTCAAAAACTGCATCAAATTCAGGAACATCCAAGGATGTCTTGATATTTGAGGTTTTAACATTTTCTTTTAGATGTTGATATTTTAGTTGTAAATCAAAATGTTCAACTTCTAGTTTAGAAAGATGTTTTACCAAATTATCGTGATCATCCTGATCAATTTTCTCATTAAGTTTCGAATTAATCTTTTCAAGCTCAATGACACGATCATGAGAGACTTTCAGAGCAATAGATAATTCATGAAATTGAGAAGCATTAATGGAGCAATTCGTAGCAGTGTAAAACACATCTTGAGCAATACATTCAGAAATAAGATTCTCATTCAAGGTATGCAAGTTTTTCCTCTCAATCTCATTATATTTTAATGCTCGCTCATAGTCACTAACCTCAACTATCATTGCATCAAATTCCTTTTCCATTCCTTTAATATCTGAATTTATCCCCTTTTAAGACTCTCAAAATGATCTTTTAGTAGTTTAAAGAAAGGCATGACCTCAGTTAGATAGCATTCTTTTGTTTGCTCAAAACCCCTTTCCCCTTCAGTTATCCCAGTGGGTGTGATCCTTTTTCTTACAAGTTTTCTCAAAATCGACAAATAGTTGAAGAATAACATATTGACTGATTAAGGTCTTCCTTTTAGTGGCAATAGTTCTAGGAACTAAATGCATTGGTGTATTTGGAGGATACACATCGCGCAGGCATTTTCCTAAGGGAAGGGTTTGTATCAACAAGATTTTCAACTTTTAGCTTATCTAAATCCTTTTCCGAAAACTTGTTCGGTGTTAATAATGTTTGAGGCTTAAATTTGTTTAAGGAGATCCAGTTTTCCTTCTTGTAATCATGGGGTTTGATCGTGATGTTATTCTTTTTGCATTCCGGATCTTCTAGCTTCTTATTCATTTTCACCCTAGATGCATCATCTAATATTCTATCTTCCTCAGAGCACTCAACGCAACTAGGTTTTTGTCTAGGTTTAAGAATCTCATTGCCATCATAAATTACATTTTGAGCATTTTAGCTAACTTATGACTCAAGGTTGGGTTTGTATATAATGGGAACACTATGCTTATCGCTTAAAACTCTATGCTTAGTGACCATGTGAGCAATCTGAATGGTATTCCCTTGTACGTACAACTTATTTTCAAGCTTGTTCTTCAAAGTTTTTAGATTAGAAAAATCATTCAAAAGTTTTGATTCCTTGGCATGAAATTCCTGCTTAAGCACTTTAACATTTTCTTGAAGTTCTTGTTTTTGCTTAGCAGCTTTTGAAAGCTTTTCTTGTAAGGAATTTAACTCTTGTTTTAACACTTCTTCTCTAAAATTACTTTTTCTAATAATTGTACGCATTTGGTTATCCAACTCCTGCCCACGAGTAGTTAGCTCAAACTTAGCACGTTGTTCATAAATGGCAACTCGTTCTTTATAGGCATTAAGTTCAGAGATAACAGAATCATCAGGGGCACATGTAGTGTATTCATCAAATACATAATCATCATTGACCGCAGGAGATACATCACTTGATACAATCACACTTTCACTTTGTTTCACATATTGATCATATGGAACAACATTGATATTACCCATATTTTCAATATCTGACTCAATGATTTCAGTTGATTGTATTTCATTATGTATCTTTTGCACATCAACTTCATCATATAATTTTAATACCTCCGAGATGATTTTGTCTTTGGATGGTCCAACTTGTGGTGAAGAAGAGACCTTAGGAGAGACCATTGGAGAAATGCTAGCCATGAAAATTGTTTGTGCAGGAGGTCCATCATCAACATCAGAGTCGTATGCATCACAGTCAGCGACTTGAAAGGCATTCCGATGATTGTGACCTATCTCCTGAATTGGCTGCTCATCCACATCTGCATCATAGGTCTTGGCATTGCCCTCATCGAGAAACAACAACTCCTCTTCATCCAAAGCAGCACCATTGTCCTGAGCTTGCACTAGCAACATCTTATCCCTGAAGTATTCTCGCATTCCGTGATCGCTTTGGAGATGTGCAGTTTCTAGCAATGTGTCCCTCACCACCACAGTTGTAGCATTTGACTGGCTTTGCTTGTCCTTTATTTCCATTCCTTCCCTCGTTTCGATTTGTCACATAGCCTCTACCAACTCCACCTCTTCCTTGTTCATACTGCCTTTCTTGAACTGGTTGTACTATAACCTTCCCATCTCTGACAGTGGCTTGAATGTGTGGATTAGATGCGTTCGAGGTTATTGTTGGTGTGTGGGAGAGAGTTCATGTTTTGACTAATCCAGAGAGCCAGTTGATTAATGAAGTTACCCACGTGTGCATCAGCATCAGCTTGTTTGAACATTTGATCGGGAATGAGTTTGTGAGTTCCATCACCCATGGGTATAACTTGTGAAGCTTTAGTGGTAATCCCAATGTTTGAGTAGAAGGCAGTTGAATCATTTGATGAGCTTGTCTCTCCTGGATTTGTTTTGAATTGTTCAAGAATCCTCTTTTCAAACATGGCATGTCTCTCATTCTGAAGAAGGAAGGCATAGAGTTGCTCATAGTTTGTATTCTTCAATCCTTTGGTTAGCTTCACAGAGGTGACAAACTTGTGCCATTCGGGATTCATGTTGTTCACAAACTTTGAGTTCAACTGAATGTTTGGCATAGTCATTCTGATGTTCCTCATGTCATTAACAAGCTTGTGGAATCTCACGTAATACTCATAGACACTCTCATCTGGTTTCATCTTGAAGTGCTCAAATTCATCATAGAGTTGTGATTCTCTGTCTTCCATGGTTAATTCAGAACCAGAAAGAAGCATCTTGACATTATCCCATACATCCTTTGCTTCAGTGTTGTGATTGATAAGCTTGTAGATGTCTTTTGGAAGACCTTGCAATATGATGTTAGAAGCCCTGATATCCGCATCGAATCTCTTCTTCTCCTTATCATTGAGCTCATCATACGTCTTTGGTCTGTCTATTCCATAGATCATTGTTCCATCTTCAGCTGTATCAATTATGTCTCTAGTAGTCTCAACTCTATACGGTCCTTCATCAATCGATTTGAGAATGTTGACCCCATTTTCCTTTCCAAGACAGGACAATCTGATTCTTTGAGCCCAAGAGTCGTAGTCGTTTCTGTCAAGCATAGGTGGACGAGTATCTGAACCTGCTGCTTGAACGTCCTCAGCTACGGAAGAAACAATAGTAGGAACGATGTTTGCCATGATTACAAGTTCTACGGGATTTTACAATTCTTTGATTAAACCGGGAAATTGATTCTTTCATGGGATTTTACTAAACCAAAAGAACAACCATAAGAATGTATCACGAAGAAGTGACAAGTCTAAAATTAGACAAGTAGTAAAACACACAACTCGCTTAGTTATCAACTCGCTAAACACCCAACTCGCTCAAGGAGACAACTCGCTTAAGGTATCAACTCGCTAAATAGCCAAGTCGCATTAGCATCAACTCGCAACACTGTCAACACGCTTAATGAGTCAAGTCGCTAAATAGCCAACTCGCTTTAGTATCAACTCGCAACACAATCAACTCGCTTGAACACCAAGTCGCTTAAATTAACTCGCTAGCTTTACAACTCGCTTAATAGCTAAGTCGCTTTAGATCTCAAGTCGCTTAAAGAAACAACTCGCTTAGAACCCAAGTCGCATAAAAATCAACTCGCTAAATAGCCAAGTCGCATGTACCAACTCGCATCCAATAACAAAGCAACTCGCTTTGAAGAACAAACTATCCGAGACTCAACTCGCTTCGTACAAACTTCAAAAATAACCACTTTATCAATCAAAAACAACCAAACCACAATGATTTAAGCCTTACAATTCAAAACATAAACACATATGATGATCCTAAACACAAAAGTACAAGCAAAATTCAAACTTTAACACTAGAATTTGTCCAAATGAATCAAACTCTCCTAAACCCTTAATACCCCAAAAACCTTATGAAATCCACCAAAACAAAAAGCATGAAAGATGAGTGATAAAACCATGGCTCTTGATACCAATTGTAAGATATAGGATTTCACAAACACACTAAACCATAATCACTATGGGGCGTACAAAAGTGTTTAGAGAGAGAAAGTTCTAGTGAGAGAAAGGAAGAGAGTTGGGAACTATGTGAAACAAAGAAAAATGGTATTGAAGCTCCAACCCTCTACCTTGGGAGGTAGAGGGTATTTATAGTATCTTACAAACAAACGCCACCTACGGGCTGTGGATCAGGCATACAGTGGGTAAAGACCCGTCCGTCCTCCACGGTGTTACTAAACTAAATACTACTTAATCATAAAATAACTATGACTACGAGCTCTCTAACGATTACATATACTTAAGGTGACCGACTCTTTAATACATGGAATTTCTAATTCCTAACAAAGATTAAGCTCTCCTGTTTGTCAATATAAGAGATTTGAAGTTCCTAGACATAAATAAATTGATAATTCTTTCTCTCAGTCCGTTTCATTTCTTCATCATTACAAAATTAACAAGTAAAAAGGATTAAACATTTAGGTTATCCGAGAAAATAATCAATCATTTTGTAGAAATTATGAAACTCTTACGATTGAATCCAACCAAACACCCATTGATTCAAATTAATAAAGGTAAAGTATCAATACAAGAAACCAGAAATAGAATAGATCACAACAGATGATCTATGAATACGAAGACTGAAACTAAAGACTGGATCAAAAGATATGATCAGTCAAACGATTATAATATCACAAAGAATTGAAGACAGTATTAGAGAACGATTATCAGAGAATGAGGTGTGTTTAATGAAACCATAGGAGTTGATCTTCCTTATATAGGCAACAACTATCCAAGTGTCCAGCTCCAGTCCCTACACGATATAGAACATAACAAACAAACACAAATCTAAAGAGTTAGTGTTAGTAAGTTTCTGCATATAGCAGAAATAGTCCTTGTACTTGATAGAAAGTTTGAAAGCATATTTAAACACTCTCCCTAAAAATTTCACACCAAACATGTCCATCATACCAAGTTTTTCGCAAAAACATTATGGCTTTTGCAGTCTAAAGCTTTTGTTAAAACATCAGCAATCTGCTGAGAAGTATGAATTTTCTCAGTTTTAATAACACTAGCAGAAACCTTTTCTCTAACAAGATGAACATCTATCTCAAAGTGTTTGGTTTTTTCATGTAACACTGGATTTCCAAAGAATTTTTAAGGTAAAACTATTATTACAGTATAACATCACAAGTAAAATATTTTTAACACCCATATCACCAAGAAGATTAGACAGTCAAATAACTTCACATGTAGCTGAAGCCATACTTTTTTATTCAGCTTCAGCTGAAGATCTAGACAAAGTAGATTGTTTTTACTTTTCCAGGTAACTAAGGAGTCACCCAGAAACACACAATAGCCAGACACATATTTCCTTGTAATAGGACATCTTGCCCAGTCAGAATCAAAGATAAGCTTTGAGCTTAAGATTACCATTTTTGTTAATTTGCACACCACTATCAGGTGAGCCTTTCAAATACCTCAATGCCCTTAATGCAGCATCCAAATGAGCCAAAAAAGGAGCATGCATATATTAACTTAAACAATGAACAAAATATGAAATTTATGATCTAGTATTAGTTAAGTAAATTAACTTTCCAACCAGTTTTTGATAATTTCCAATATTTCTCAAAGCTTTATTGTCAGCAGATTCAATATGATTAAGAGTAGTGTTTTCAGGCAAAAGGGTGCCAACTGGTTTAGCAGCTAACAATCCATATTCATGTAAAAGATCAAGACAATATTTCCTTTGACTTAAACACACTCCATTTTCATTATTCACAACTTCAATACCAAGAAAGTACTTGAGTCACCCAAGTCCTTGATTTGAAATTTCGTTTTTAAAACAGTTTAACCTTTTCAATTTCATCAACATTATTCCCAGTTATGACAATATCATCAACATAGACAAGTAAAGCCATAAACAAACTCCCAAACTTTAGAACCTTGATTTTCAAAGCCAGGGGGTAAGGTCATATAAACATCCTCATTTAAGTCACCATACAAGAAAGCATTGTTAATGTCAAGCTGAAAAAGATCTCAATTATTACAAACAGCCACATTAATTATTCATCTAACAGTAGATATCTTAACAACATGACTAAAAGTTTCTAAGTAATCAAACCCCTCCCTTTGGTTGAAGCCCTTGGCAACAAGCCTGACCTTGTATCTATCTACTTCTCCAATAGATCTGTACTTAATTTTCCAAAGCCACTTACTTTCTATAGTTTTCCTACCTTTAGGACGCTCACATTCAGTCCAAGTGTTATTCTTTTTTAAAACAAAGATTTCATTATTCATAGCCTCTATCCAATTTTATTATAACAGCCTCATCATAAGAATTAGGCTCAATAGATTTGTTTAAAGTTGTATAAAAACAATAATTGGCAAGGCTAAGACTAAAATAACTCATATACTTTTCAAGCCCATATTTAACACTACTGCCCACAACATAATCATTAAACTTAGTAAGAATTTTCACATTCCTACTAGACTTTATTAGAGCCGGCTGCTATTGACTTATGTTATGAGGGAAACTATTTTGAGCTAAATCAGGATTGGAACTAGAAGGAACACTGCCCTCAGATGGAGTATTTTCACCCATGGAAGTTTCAATACCAGTATCCCTACGATCATCAGAAGTATTTGAACTTCTGGGGTAAGAATAGGTACTACCATCATCATAGGGGGTATTTGTACCTCTCCCTTCATCATTGAGACTTTGATCAAAGTGTTTCTCATCAAAGAGATTTAGACCATTTAAAGTAGTCTCAATAATATCACAATTATGATCAGTTTGGAGATTAGAATTCATCTTAAATGGAAAAATGATTTCATAAAATTGAACATCTCTAGAATGAAAAACCATTTTAGATTCAAGACTGTAAAGTTTGTAAGCCTTTTTAGTAGTTGAAAAACCAATTAGAACACATTTTTCACATCTAGAAGAGAATTTATCAAAATTGTTTAAGACAGAAGAGAAACATAAACAACCAAAACATCTTAGATGAGAAAGTTTAGGTTTTTGACCATACACAAGCTCAAAAGGAGATTTTCACTCAGAACAAAAGAAGATAACCTGTTAATAAGATAGGCAGCAGTTAAGATACATTCATGCCACATACTTAAAGGAATACCACTTTGAAACAATAAACTTCTAGCAACATTTAAAAGATGTCTATGCTTTCTCTCAGCAATCCCATTTTGATGAGGAGTATAAGCACATGAAGTTTGATGTACAATACCAAGACTGTCAAACAGATTATTCATTTTGTTATTCACAAATTCAGTCCCATTATCAGACTTGACAGTTTTAATGCTATATTTAAACTGATTAAGAATAAGATTAATATAACTGACAATCAGATTGTAGCCTTCATCTTTGGTTTTAATAAGATAGACCCAAACATCCCTGCTATAGTCATCAACAATAGTCACAAAATATCTAAAACCATCTCTACTAGTGACTTTATAAGGTCCCCAAAGGTTAATATGAACAAGGTCACAGATAGCAGAACTTTTATGATCACTTAAAGGAAAGGGCTCTCTAGTCTGCTTGGCATTGTGACAGATGTCACAAGGTGAGACATGAGAATCCTTAGTGAACTTAAGGTCAGATTGCATCAAGTTAACAGCTTGATCAGAGGGATGACCAAGTCAGTTATGCCACATAGATTTAGACACATAGCATTTAATAGAAATATTACCTACTGTTTGATTATTAGAAGTGAAGGAAGAGGGAGAATCAAACAAATAAAGTCCACCATTCTCACTACCAGTCCCCATGATTTTTTTTGAGTCAAATCCTGAATGTAGCATTTAGTTTCATTAAAACCAACAAACATTCTGCCATCTTTAATAAGCTTATGAATAGAAAAGAGACTGACACAGTATTCAGGTACAACCAACAAATCATAAAATGACATTATCAGAAAGTTTTAGATTCCTAACATATTTGATTTTAGCAAGGCTACCATTAGGGTGACCCACAACTAGATTTAAATCAGATGTATCAATAATACTAAACATGTTAACAGTAGAAATAGTCATGTGTTGGTTAGCACCTGAATCAATGATCCATCCAATACAGAGTTTACACAAAACAGTGTTGTTGAAAAATTTATGAAAGTTTATATTGAAGAAAACATTATTGTACATAAAACTTGGCATACCTACCATGTTAGCATGCATAATGCTAGAAGGCATATCACTGATAAGACTCATAAGTTTCACCATCTAATAATTAGTAAAAGACATAGTAGACCCATTATCATTAGCAGAAGTGCTAGAATGAGCATTAAAATAGGGTTTGAAACCATTTTGTTTTGGACCAAGGTTTTTATTATAACCAAGAGGATACCCAATAAGATCAAAAAATTTGTCAACAGTGTGACCAATTTTACCACAGTTATTACAAAGCAAATATGGGTTAGGTCCTCTATTACTCACATTAAAACTTTTTGTTATCAATATTAGAAAACATTTTATTATCAAACCTCTTATTACAATTGTTAGACCAATTAGTTTTAGCAATAAAACAAGAAACTTGAGGTTTAGACTCAGAACCAGAAGAAGAAGAAGCAATGCTTCTGTGAGATTCTTATTTGGAAACAATAACAAATGCCTCTTTGACATCAGGAAGAGTTTCTCTAAAGACAATACAACTTCTGATAGGCTGATAGGCATCATTAAGACCCATAAGAAATTGCATAAGCTTCATAAGTTGATTAAAACATCTTCTCTATCAGCACACACACACTTAGGCAGTTTAGTCATAATGTCAAATTACCTTCATAGGGAGTTAAGCTTATGATAATATTCAGAAACAGTTAATTCAACTTGTTTGAAATTCTTAATTTTTTTGCATTAACCAAGAAAGTACAATAGAATTACATCTTTCTCACTGATTAGACAGAACAACACTAGAAGTATAAGTAGCCTTAATACAAGTACCATCAATAAATCCAGTTTCATTTCTAGTATTAATGGCTAATCTTATAACAGTGGACCAAACTCTATAGTTCTCAATACCAGTGAGTTTCACAGATATAATAGAACTAGAACTAATATTATTAGAATGCAGATGCAAAGGGTTACCCAAATCAAGATTACTAATAAGATCCTCATTACTAGAACCACCAAAATTAACCATGATGAAATAAACAGATAAGACATAAACAACTAAGATACAAACAAAAAATAAACACAGAATCTCCCAACACCTTCAAACACAAATAACCCCCAATTAGCCAAAAACTCAACTTCTCAAGACTGCCCAATAAACCTAACCTCCACCAATCTAGACCAACAATAGACAAAAAATAAAGAGCAGAAAAGTAAATACTCACACCCAAGAATAACAAAGCCCAACAGAGTGAAGTGGGTGTGATCAAAGCAGGTATCCTTGCCACTCTTATGGTGGTCGCTCAAGATGTTAATCACACCGTTTGCACCCACTCAACCAAAACTAAATTATCTTAAACAAGAGATTACAACTTACAGTGCTATTTGTGAAATAGATCACAATACTCTTAATTCGCTTAGTTAAGAGATATTGTGATAGAATCATGTCCCAATTAACCAAAGATAAGACTAGAACCACAAACCTCAATTCTTGAAAAATTAGGGTTTCACCATCCAAACCTTAAATCACCAAATCAGACTGCAAATCAACCCAATCAACAATTAACCCAACATAAAGATTGTTGAATTAACCTTAATTAACATTGATCTACAATCAATTGCAACGGCCGCTAAAAACTACGAAACCCTAGAATCAGAATCTCCAATTGAATCGAGCCAAAAGCTCTAATACCATATAGAAATTATGAAACTCTTATGATTTAATCCAACCAACCGCCCCTTGATTCAAATTAATCAATGTAAAGTATCAATACAAGAAACCAGAAAACAAAATAGATCACAAAAGATGATCTATATATACAAAGACTGAAACTGAAGACTCGATCAAAAGGTATGACTAGTCAGATGATTACAATATCACAAAGACTTTAAGATAGTATGAGAGAACGATTATCAGAGAATGAGTTGTGTTTTAATTTAGGAATTGATCTTCCTTATATAGGCAGCAACTATCCAAGTGTTCAGGTTCAGTCCATACACAATATAAAACATCAAACAAACGCAAAACTAAAGAGTTGTTGTTAGTACATTTCTGCATATAACAGAAACAATCCCTGTACTTAAAGAGAGAAAGTTTGAAAGCATCTTTCAACACATTTATTAGCAAGATGTGCACGACAAAGTCGGTATTGGCATATGGTTGCCTTTTTGACTCTTCATTAGATACCTTAAATTATTTATCAAGCAAACTTGTTTTCTTTATGATATTATTTGGTCAACCAACCAATAGGCTAACTTGAAGATGATTTGTCAATCACATAACCTTGAATAAAACAGATGAAAATTGTAACAAAAATATTTGAAAAAAGGAAGTGAGTTTGGTTACTTTAGTTGTTAGTAGAGTGGAAAATTTAATCGGGTCAATAATGTATATCCGCCAATCATTATAATATATCAACCCTAGATCCAATCAGAGTGCTCATACCATGATACCACTTATATCTAAAGGCCCACCACCCATGTACATCACCTAAACATTTTCAAAACATTTTTCTTGTTTTTAGCTCAATAAAAGAAATAGAGAAATTTCATTACATACTTTCATTATCCATACAATTGAAAAAAAATAATATATATATATACCAATTACCAAGTATATTATTTCGTTCAAAGCACTACAAAATCTTTGAGAAATGCAAGAATTTTGGACTTATGTTGTTTTATTTGCTAATTTGTGCTAGGTTCATGTGAGTGAAAGAATCTCGTTGTGAGTCACATTGGTGTGGCATTTATTGATGTAACAGTAGCGAACATATACATTGATGTACTTGTGTTGTGGCTATCTCGAACAACAAATTCACTCTGAAAAAAATTGTACACCAACAAAACTACTTTGCCACATATAGGGTATGTTTGGAAGAATGGGTTGGGGTTGAGGATGGGGCTAGAACTGGAGGTGGAGCTGGGGCTGAGGCTGAGGCTGAGGCTGAGGCTGGCTGGGGCTAGGGCTTATATTATAAGACAAAAGACGGAGGTTATATTTTTATCAAGTTTTTTGGCGACTTAGTTAGAGCTGAAGCTTATTAATGTAAAATCGTATAAAAATACATCAAATTAAGTTCAGATATTTTTTCGGCTTTTGCGTGATAATCCATTATATTTTTATAAGTATTTAAGTAATTTAACTAGCTACTAGTCGGACACCCGCGCACAGCGGCGACGATAAGTATATATGTGTTTGCTTACCCTGTTTAGTGAATTCGTTGTACAACACTTCGAATGTACATGTGTTAGTTGTATGTGTTTGTTTGGGTTTCCCATAGCTTTCCCGTGACATCATTATTCCCGCATATAGAAATACCCTCGTAATCTCTTACCCGTCAAACACTCCACCAAAAGTATATGATTTTGACGAATTAAGATTATATTAATTGAAATAAAGGTTAAGGTTATAAAAATTTGAATTAAAAAAAATACACTCACTAAAAATATAAAAACTAAAAACTTATAAAAATATATCAAAATGGATGTTGAATTAAAGAGCATAAAATTTTAGAAAATATGGTAAAATTAGATTATAAAAAAAATAAATAGATAAAAAGATATTTCAATTTGAAAATAAAGATAAATTTTTAGTTGAGAAGTGACACATGTCACTTTATAATTGGAGCTCCTTATCTTAATTTTTAGTGGTTAGGAGTTAGGTTTTGAGTTTGTTAAAAAGTGACACATGTCATCTCATGATTGGAGCTCATTATCTTAATTTTTGGTTATGAGTTAGGCTTGGAATGAGATTTGGCTTTTACATGCATTATAATATAGTATAGAAGTATAGATTATGAGTTAGGTTTGGAGTTTGTTAAAAAGTGACACATGTCATCTCATGATTGGAGCTCCCTATCTTAATTTTTGGTTAGGAATTAAGCTTGGAATGAGATTTGGCCTTTACATGCATTATAATATAGTATAGATAAGCCCCGGTTTGGGCTTATGGAGGCTTATAGCTTATTTTTTGTAAGCCATAAGCCTCGTGACAAACGAGACTTAATTTATAAGCCCAAGCCCAAAAGGCCCTCATAAGCCCCGCGCCAAACATAGCCATAATGTAATATAAAGTTACAATGAACCAATGTTTTAAAACCTAATTTTTTTATCCATCCGGTTTAGTCTTCAATTCACCGGGTCACCAGCTCAATGATTGAACCGTCGGGTCGAACCGGTTCTATCGTTAAATTTTGTGTTTAAGTTCCATATCTACAAAATATAGCAAATATTTGCAACCACAATCAACTCATGATTCTAAATTATAAGATTATATATTAAAATAATATTAGTTGGTGTTTTTAAAATAGTTTATAACTTTTTTTACGTTACAAAATATTAACAAACATTAGTTGTTATCACTTTAACTTGTCAATTAAACACAAAAATGTTGATGAGAAAAAACATGTTTTGTTAAATTTTTTGATAATAAGTCATGACATGACCGGATTTATTAAACCAAGTCAACCCAAATTTACGATAAAACGACTATTCAATCCGATTCTTAAATAAAAAAACCCGATCACATCCAAGCCTAATTCCCCATTCAACTGATTGAACCGAAAGAATTAACCCGGATTTCAAAACATTGCAATAAACCACATGACTTTCATGATTTTAGATTTAAAGAAAAACACAAAATGAGATAATATAACAAAAACGTCAACTCTTCATCATTTCATAAGAATATATAACCCCACCATGACACAAGTTGTTTGTATTCAATAATTTAGAATTAACCAATAAGAAAATTCATCTATTGAAAAATAAAAATGAGGAACAAGAGAAGGTTCCCATATAGATGTGTCTAGAACATTCGTCTTCCAATTTAGCCTTTGCAAATTCTTTGCCGACCCCAAATTTACCAAAGAAAAAAAAAGAAAGAATCCACAAATTTAGTTATAAATAGAAAGCTTTCTAAAACAAGATAAACTGTGTCAGCAATGATTATTTCAGTTGCAATATCTTTCAATTTTTAACTGAAACTGAATCTTGAAATAATCACTTAGTGCTTATCATTTTTCTGAAAGAACTTTTTTTTAAAGATTGGTTTTGCTAACTGTATTTGGTTTAGTGCAAAGTTTTTATCTTTTTTTTAATGGTTTTTGTTGCAAATTTGATGAACCCATTTTGAGATTTCATACAAGAGTTTCTTCAGTTGTAATTCATCTTGATATAAGTTGTTTGCTTTTAATTGTTTTAGTGCAAACTTTTATCTTTTTCTTGCAGATTTTGATGAACCCATTTAAGGTTTTGAAGAAAAGCTTGTGAATTTGTTTCTTATTGTTAAAGATTTTTTTCGCGGTCTAACCGATATTACCTTGGCTGTTTTCTAGACTTTTCCCCTGTTATCTCAAAAATTTACAGGAACTGATATGGATCCTTTTTACTCCGTTGTTAAAGAAGAATACCCATCTACTGGTAGTGGTAGCGGTGATGCTAGAGTGGCAAGGCAGATGATGAGTGTGCAAATACCACAACCAATGGAGGGTTTACATGATGCAGGGCCACCACCATTTTTGACAAAAGTATATGATATGGTGGAAGATAAAAGTATAGATGATATTATTTGTTGGAGCAGAGGTGGTCAAAGCTTTGTTGTATTGGATCCACAGGCTTTCTCTACTAATCTCTTGCCGAGATATTTTAAGCATAATAATTTCTCTAGCTTTGTCAGGCAGCTCAATACTTATGTAAGTCCCTCAACTCCTATCTAGTACTTTTGTGTATGCATAGATGACATTAGGCCCATGTTCGTGTGCCCACAAACTTAGATGTGACTATTATGTTGTTTTACTTGCTCTGTTTTAATGTTGCTATTGTGAATTACAGGATTTAAGTTAGATATACATGTTAGAGCTAATTGGTATGAATTACTAGATTTAAGTTAGTGGTTCATTTGAGGAGCTAATTGTTACTTATATATGCTTGATCTACACATATGGCTTTAAATAAAGCTACTGGCCGGCAAGAGTTTTCTTGAAATGAGGCTAATAATCTCAAAATCAAATAGTTATGCTTATTAGAGTGACATATAATTAGAGTCAAATATACGATTTTTTTTTTTTTTTTTTTTAATGTAAATGTTACTTGGGGAGGGCGAGTTTTTGACCTCTAAGGTTTGAAACCTCACATTCCCTGTTCCATGACTTGTTTAAGAAACAAAGAGTAAAAAGGTTTAAATGCAATACACAAAGATAAACTTTTCAATCGTATAAGTCATATTAGAATGAATCAAATAATTACAAAGTGTTATGCGGATAAACACTTAATTAAATGACAATAGGTTTAGCTCTTTGATCAAGCAAACTCAAACAAAGGTTGGAGTCTATGTTGCACGGAAACTCTGTCGCGGTGACGTCTCCCGTACCTGAAACGTTTCAGAAACGCGAAACACCAAAACACCTCAGAAACGTTTTTGGAAAATAAGAAACGTTTCTGGAAAATAGGAAACATTTCACGTCATTTGAAAATGTCTGGTGTTGGGCAACAAACGTATTGGAAACGTTTCTGCGCCATTTAAAAGCGTTTCTACTATTAAAAACATATATTTAAGCCCAATTAAAGGTCCAATCGTTTAAGAGTCCATTTTAAACATTAACCCTTTTCTCAATATTAAAACGACGACAACTGTTCTATACTTCTGTGATCAATTTCCCGCTCTCACGCTATGTCCTCCCTCTGTCTCTCTATCTTCTCGGCTTCTCACCAAGGTTGTTTCTTGAAGAATCGGTTTCTCAATAGGAATACATACGGAATTACGAACAGGTATGATTATTTGTTTAATTTTATTTTGTCTTTATAGTATTCATAAATCCAAATTATTCAAATCATTCAATTAAGCCTCATGTTTTCTAATTTCCAATAACAGTATCAATCTCATAATCATGGATTCGAGTTCTCTGAGAATACCGACTAGTTGATACGTTATTACTATATGGTTTTTTTAATTACAGTTTCATGGTTGACAAATCTTTTGCATCTAATATTAAACTTTGATTAATGACATTTTGGTGATAACAATTTGATGTTGGATGTTTGATGTTTATTTATTTTATTAATAAATATATGTAAAATTATATAAAATACACAAACGTTTCTGGCCGTACCCGTTTATTGAATTTTGTGATATTGGCGTTTCTAAGTACCAGTTTCCATTTCCGTCCCCGTGCAACATAGGGTTGGAGTTTGCAAGCAAACTCTGTCGCTGATTGAATAAGGGATTAAGACGTGTTCAAATGAGAGTAAATGCTTTTGTTAAATGATACAATAAATGTGGAAGAGATGTCATTTACTCTAACCAACATTCTTTTAATATAGGAGAGAAACGAGGATGTCACGTGAGGGTTGTTGAGACATGTCAAACATTTAATGGAGAAGTACATCTTTCATTAAATGCTTCTATTCTTGGAATCCCAACAACTTGCTTTAGTGAACAATACTGTCAAATGTTCATTGCTTTATCACGAACTCCTACTTGGCTTGACTTTCTCAATGATGCACTTTATCCCGCTATTTGCAATCTTAAAAAGTCCCGCCTAAATATTTAAGAGATATTTCGAGCTAAGCTATGTTGGATGAATCAGAGAGCTGATTGGCTCATCAGGGCATTGTCGATCCTTGATGAACCTTTGTCCTTCGGCTTCTAGTTCCTTATACATACTAGTTGACTCCGCATCAGTTAGAGAGTATGTCTTCAAGTTATCTTCGATTTTTCTTGACGATGTATCTGACTTGAATTTTGCTGAGGTTGCTCGTTGATTTCCTTATTAGGGAATCTTCTTTATACTTGGTATAATTTATGTTTAAATCTGGTTAGAGACCATTGGGCGACTGAATTGGCCCAACAAAACCTTTCCATGGCCACCCCTAAGATGTGTACATGAGGTTTGAACACTTGACCACCTTGGTAGTGGCTGGGCATATAATTAGAATGAGCCTTTATCTGCAAGTGCACTTGCCTTCTAAGTTTGTATTAAACGAGGAGTATAAGCACCGTGCTTCGCTCCAGACATAGGTTGTAAGTTTAATTCTATAGTTTTTATTGAAATGACACTTCAAGATTAGGAACCAGCTATATAACAAAGAAGAATGAGACCAGCTACACCAAAGTAAATATATATATAAGTGAAACAAAGTTAAAACGTGAGCCAAAACAATAACCCAAAGGCTACAGCATCTAAGATACACTCAGACAGAACCTGAAACCATGAAGGCCTTACATTATGAAAGCATTACAAAAAAAATAAAGAAAAAAAAAATGAACCTAAAAGTTGCATATAACCAAAAAATGACTTGTGTACCAAATTACTCATAATAACTATCTGCCAGCATCATTTTAAGGACTGAATTGGTTTTAGTGTGAGCTCCTATGGATTATTCTTTCAGCTGACCAGACTTGATGCAACACTTGTACAATAAATGCAAACACTTAAAAAAATCCACCAACTGCATACATCTTGAAGTTAACTTTGTACACTCTTAGATATGATCGATTAGTTACGACAATAGTAATCATATATATCAAATAAAATGAGTAAATAGTTGATGTAAGAAAGCAAAATATTGAGATATATTACTTTGATAACTAACCTTAACACTAATTGTCTATAATATTTCTAAGATAAATAAATCAGAATAAAAAAGAGACGCAGCCGACACACTTTATGCATTAGACATGTTCCATTCTTAGCTGAATTTTTTGGTTTGGCCGGTTTAAGATAAAATTATCACCCAAATCAACCCATTATAAATCATAAGTAAACGTAACATCAAACGAAACAAACTCATGACACAAAAATTATAAGATACGTTTGAAAGTAAGGTGATTGATTCAAGTAACGGGATTTATAATCATGCAGACTATGCTTTTATTCCATTGCTATTTGAACAAGAAAGCAAAATTGTTGATCATAAGTATATTATAAGCAAGTTAATGAATGAAAAACTTTCGCTGCTTACCTTTGGAACTCGTTGCTTCATAGGGGTTCACATCTCAGCAATCCAAAGGATCTTCTTGTTTGCATTACTCACATGACAAGTCACCAAAAGAGACGTGCTTTGACTTCATGATACATGTATATCATTTATATAGAGAATAACCTTTGTATACCGATTAAAGAAACACACAAGTAATTTGAAACTTGATTAACGACGTAACTAAACTTCCTGATTCATAATATATGCTCCAACTTTATTCGAATTAATTTTTCTTCTTATGGTTCAATGTAAGGGTCCTTAGTTAAACCATAGGTTGATATTTTGTTTCCAATGTTTTCTCATCCGGATGGACACCGCCAACAGTAAAACAGAACAACTAACTGCTCTTTATGAACGGTAAACTTGTCATCAAAACATCATTAGCTCACACAAAGTATATATTTAAAAATTAAAACTTAAATTCAAAATTACAGAACGGAAATAATAAAATACAGCGAACATACCCAATAAGGCAGCATAAAACGATACCATCGAAGAACTTTGATATGACAAAGCATATGCATGGATTTGGCTACAACATAGCAAGACAAACAAACACATATGAAGGATGTACCTTGGTAAAATATGCAATTGAAGGTGCAAATAACTTGTGTTATGCAATTATGATCCACTCCTTATTAACTTGCTCACAACGAAAACCATTTCCATTTAACCAAAGGACATGTATGTATTTACCTGCAGAATATAAACCATGTATCCATACATGTGTCCATATCATTAGAATTACATTTTAAAAGCCGCTGACATATAAAAATTGTTCATCCTATATTCATAACCAATGGAAAAGATGAGAATTATGGTATTCCAACTTAATGTGTATTTATATTTCTGATTTTTCTCATAAGCTATATTAGAGTTTTAATCCATATAAGTTAGAATCATCACTATTTCATATATGTTTTTTCATAACCTGCCTCAATCAATAGCTTAAGGGGTTTTTATATGTATTTATGATACTGCATGCCCTATATTAAAAATCCTGAAACTACCACTATCATTTTTAGGGCTTTGGGTTATGATAGTAACTGTTGCATTATTATGTTTGTAATAGCTGATAAAATGATAAATACGCCTTGATCTATTTTATTTTGTTGGAAATTGTTAGCTTCAGGCTTTCGGTTTCTGAATGCAGGGTTTTAGAAAGATAGATCCTGATATATGGGAGTTTGCAAATGAAACATTCGTGAGAGGCCAAAGGCATGTTTTGAAGAACATCAAGAGAAAAAGAGCACCTTCGCAGTCATTATCTCCACAACAAACTCAGAGTCCTGGTTCCGAAACTGCAACATTAGGATCAGATGAAGTCGGCCGCCTAAAACACGAAAAAGAGGTTCTCATGATGGAATTAGTGAAACTCAGACAACAACAACAAAACACACGAGCCCAAATTCAAGCTATGGAGGTTAGATTACAAGGAACCGAGGAAAAACAGCGAAAGATGATGAGGTTCTTGGCAAAAGCAATGCAAAATCCTGATTTTATTCGGAAGTTGGTCAAACATGGTAAAGGAAAGGAACTTCAAGAAGCTTTCATGAACCAAATTGGCGAATCAAGTGGCGGGTCAAAGCTTATTAAAGCCGAACCTGAAGACTTCACGGATGCTTCCACATTTGAAGTGTCCGAGCTTGAAGCACTTGCTTTAGAAATGCAAGGGTTTGGTAGAAACCAAAGGAATCAAGAGGAAGAAAGTAACAAGCTTGAATTCAAAGGTGGCGAAAGAGAACTCGATGACGAATTCTGGGAAGAGTTATTTAGTGAACGAGTTGATGATAAATCAGGAGTTGAAGATGTGAATTTCTTGGCTGAAAAGTTGGATTTCTTGGGTTCAAGCCCAAAGTAAACCACTAACGGCCGTTAACACATGAATAACCATTTCTTGATCTTCCATTAATGTTGTCTTTGTAGGATGATGATTGAAGATATGAAGAATGTTTAACAGATTTAGGAAGCTGGTTTTGGTTTGTTATCTTTTAAATTTGAATCTGTGTGAACCATGAAGTGTTTATAAGACGTTAATTCAAGATTTTCTTCTTGTTCTCAGGAGATGATATCATCATCAGTTTATCACAGCGGACCCCCTTGAAACTCTATCCAAAATTTTTCCAGTTTTAAAGTTTTGTACATTTGGTTCTCTCATATAAGACTTTTTTATTGATCATCAGATTGGAAGCATTTCTTGGACTGAAATGAAGTTGCTTGTTCTGATATATCTCAAGGTTATCGGTAATTCTTATTTGGATTAACAGGACCGTGTGTCGATTGAATTGATAAAATGTAGGATAGCTGAGGGTGAACTTATTTTCTGGCTTATAGGGTAGATTGCTGTGAAGATAATGAACCGGTCCAACTGGAGATCCTATTGCTGAAATTTGAGAATGCAGTTAGGCCAGTAGTTGTTTGATCACCTTTTAGGGCTCTTTTCTAGTTATGTTATGGGTCCCTTATATTTAAAATATCAGTGACCTAGATGAGTTATAAGGGTGATCCGTACTGTTTCTTATAATTTGTACGTTAAATGTGTCAGCGACGAGTCTGTGGGAAGGGGGTTATATAATCTTCTATTTGTTGGTATCGACGCTCTTACAGTCTTAGTATGCAGTTTTTGGTTGCATTTTGCACCAGAACCTGAACCTGCAAGATACGGGTCATAACATGTAATTTGATTGGGGTTTATTTCAGGCAATTAAAATGGGAGATTCTTTGCTACATTTTATCTTATAGTTATGATATTGTTTGGTCGGTTTTATCTATTCACTGTGAGTAGAAATGAAGTGATTCCTATGTGTGTCGTTCCTTACCTTATAATTTGAACAGTTGTTAGCCCACCTAAGCTTTTGTTTCGATTACTTAAAACCATGATAGGTTCAAGCTCAACTAGCCTTCTGATGATGTGGTTCATGAGCTCCATAGACTTGGTTCTCGGATGCTCATGAATCAGTTTGACCCATACTTTTTTCTGAACGGCAAATTTATTAAAATAAAACTAGCAAGATGCTAGAGAATACAAACACCTAGCAAACCATAACATCGCAAAACGCAATAAAGACACAAAACACGACCACACCAGCGTGACCTCAGAAAACCAAAAATCCCAAACCAACGCCTAAAAATAAATAAACCTAAAACAACACCTAAAGAAATATCACGCAACACCAGCTAATGGAAAGAACCTTTTGCAAATACCATTCCCACTTCGAAAACGTCCAGTTGACCGGTCAACGAGGGTTTCGGAGAAAATGACCATGGTTGGAAACCCGTTCTTGGCTAATTAGGTCAATAAAACTGGAGCTCATCGCCTAAGGCTTGGTCATCAGGTGTTCTCACCGATTCACACCTTTCGGAGAAAAGATCACCTTAAAAACTATGTGAGAAAGTTTGACGCATACTAAATATGTTTGGGGCCACAGTTATTAGAAAGTATTGAGAAAGTTGAATTCCGGCAACCTTAACCGGCCCATAACAGACCGCTCATCACATGAAAGGTAACTCAAGCTTACCCATTACCAGCTAAGATGGGTGCCCAACCAGTTGATCCATGCTTAACGAGTTTTTCTGCCCGTAATAGACTAGGTTTCTATTTTTCATGCGGGGATTGAACTTGGGTCTCTTACCAAATGCTCGAGTCTTCGGAACCAATTGCACTACTCACTTAGCGCTTTACCACCTAATCGGTCAAGAGATGTTGTTTGGTAAGGAAAAACGTAACGCTAAATAGGTCAATTTGGTACTGAATGTGCCATGCAAGGAGGGAAAGCTCTGCCGTTTAGAAGCCTATATCTTCATTTAAAAACACATGGCACACTTTGCATATATTTTTGGTGATATGATGCTTTAATTTTGCCTTCAAAGTATATTAACGTTTTGTTATATATCAATTTTAGAATGAATTAACAGAGCTAGCATTATCTTATTTGCGATTATTATACTAGAGGTGCTTTATTTTGGATACCATCATTCTGCTACTTACCAAGGAATGGATCTCCACCGTCGAATCAAAAAGACAAATTTTAAGAATAAAAAACACGGAAGGACCACTTCTGTAAATAATGAATTCTTGCCACACCTTACCCCATACCCATACCAGTCACTTTCCCCACATTCAGTATCAACAAATCTCGCTTTCTCTCTTTAACCAAAATAAAAAACTACCATAAAAATTCGAAATCAACCACTTTTAACCATTAAAAGCAAAAAGAAAAACACAAAAATGAAACAATCAACGCATGTAGAACCAGATCTAGGAAAAAAACGGTTCAAAATGAACCGATTCAAACTCAAGATAATCGTACGGTGCTTCCAATTCTTTATTTAGTTGTTATTTTACTATTTGTTGTGATTTTATTTATGTTTTTGTTGTTATTTATACAAAAAAAATTGTGTTTTTTTAGTTGTTAATTGATAGATTAATGTGATGATGAGATGATTGTGATTATTTTGTTCTTGAATCTGGATTTTATTTGTGTTTTGAAAGATATTTATGAGAATTTTTATGAGGATTTTTGTGTTTTTATGATAATATGAGATATTAGAGGTTAGATCTAATTGAAAACCAGAGATATTGTGATCTTTTTGTCAGCTTTGTATTCATAGATGCACACCAAATGTTTGATGAAATGTGTGAGTGAAAAGTATCAGACGTGTAGTATCACCAGTGATATTTGAAGTTGAATTGTATATATGTATTATCACTAGTGATATTTGTATTATCAATTGTGAAATTTTGTTTATATGATAGGTTATTTTGTTTATTTGTTAAGCTTTATTATATGTCATGTATAGTATCACTTTTGATATTTCATTGTTATTGTTTTATAATCATAAAACAAGTAGGGTTGGATCAATTGAAAAACCCCTTGCCTCTCAACCGAGAGGTCAAGGGTTCAATCCTCACTCCCTATAAAAGGCCGGAGGTCCTTTCTACATTTGGTAGAACTGGAAGCAGCCTCTTTACCTTAGGTAGGGGTAAGGCTGTCTACATCTTAACCTCCCCCAAACACCGGAAAGGGTATTGGGTACCCATAACCCGTGGAATACGGCATTGGTAGTTACTTTTATGTTTTATAATCATAGTTAAAGTTTTTTTTTTTTTTTTTTTTTGGTTAAAAGTTTTGATAATATACTATTTACTCTGTGTTTTATCACCTTTGTTTTATATCATAATTTTGATGTTTTATGTGCTTTTTGTGGATGATAATTGTGTTTTAGTTACTAATAAGCTACTTATTACAGTGCAATATTGCTTATTATTTAAGTTGTTATATTAAACAAGTTGATTTTGCTTTAAACACATAGTTATTTAGTGTGATTTTGCTTATTATTTAAGTTGTGATTGAATTTGTCTATTTAATTGATACATTGTGCGTATTTCAATAGGTTTTACAACGGGATTTGAAAATATCTATGGGTGAATCAGCAAATTGAAGAAGTTATGGTTATACAAAGCACAACATCTTCATAACAAACTGAAGAAGCTCAAACACATGTTATATCACATGTGATAACACATGTGATAACACATGTGATATCATTTGTGATATCACAGGTGATATCATCTGTGATATCATACGTGATATAACTGTGATATGATACGTGATATCACATGTGATATCACACGTGATTCAACAAATAGAAGAATCCGACACATCTGTGATGTCACCTGTGATATCAAATTCTCCTCCAAAAAGTTGAACAACAAAGAATGAGATACACAATAAATTAGCAATAAAAGTGTGGTAGTTAGTAGTTATTGAGGGATTGTTGTGATAATGTGATGAATGTTTTGATAATATGAGAAATCACAAGAGATATTAAGCTTGTAACATGCTTCTATTAGATTTGTAATGCATTTATTTTCTTAATTGATAGAGTGTGCATGTTTCGATAGGTTTAACACTGTATCACATGTTTCTCCATCACCACCATGGATTCAACAAATAGAAGAAGTTGACATGCCTATGATATCACAGATGATACACCTGTGATATCACATATGATATTACGATATCACAAGTTCCTCCAAAAAGCCGAACAACATGTTGCATATATTTTTTAAATGCATTATAATATTACAAGTGATAAATGAGTATATATTGGTCTCTAATAAACATGACCTATTAATTTTTCCAGACGGACGTGCTTTCGAGGCACGTGATGATAAATAATCCATATGAAACTTTATGAAGAATTGCAGCAAAGATAATTCTACATCAAGTAAACCAAAAAACGAGATGATGTCTGATTCTGCAAACAAGATTGCTAAAAAAAAATAAAGATGACTAGATAAAGAGAATGAGAGATGAAACAAAGATGACTGGAGAAGAAGCAGGCGAAGCAAGAAGCAATCCTTATGTTGCTTAGTTTAAAAATGCAATGCGAGTTTGGGGTAATCTAAGAAGAGTGCGCTCTATTAGGTCCCGAGCCACATTGCATGGTGCCGGAGTTTGTACTACTTTTGGGAATCACTAAGTGACTTGTATGATCATTTTTATGAAAAAGTATTAATGTAGCATTATACTCTTAGCACTTTGTGTTACAATAAAATGTTTTATATCGCAAGAGATATAACACTGCATATTACATATACCAAATATGTATAAAAACAAGAAACAAAACTACAAAAATAAAAAACTTGACATAATCTAAAAATCAAAGAAAGTGTTACATCAAATTTAACAGAATATCACAATTGATATAAACATCAAAATCAAAACCAAGTGTTGCCTCATTTTTAACAGAATATCACAAGTGATACCAGATACAAAGAACTGTATGAATCACAAAATTCTCATAAAAATCATTCCAAACTATGAGCATTGATGAGTGTGTAAATACTCATCATTTTTTGTTAAATCTGAACTGCAAAACGTTTAAAAATGCTCAGAAATGCATCAAAATACTGAAAATATTCCAAAATTGCATTTTATATGTTTCCGATGCAAAATGTTTAAAATCAGATGAAAAATGAGCTAAGTTTGCATAATTGGCAGTTTTAGTCCCCTAAGTTTCAAAAATTGTGAATAGTCCCCGAGCACCTAATTTCAAAGTAAAATCACCAAAGGTCCTTTTAAAATCATAACTTGTCAAAATTAGTCCTTTGGTGAAAAATGTCAAAAGTTTTGAGAAATTACAAAATTGGTCCTTCAAGTTTGAAAATTGGCAAAAATGGCCCTTGGAATTTTGAAAATGTCAAGTTTGGTCCTTGTATTATGGAATCTTGTCACTTTTGGTCCTTTAGAGCAACTTTGCAAATTGGCAGCATTGGTCCTCCAATTTTCAGAAATAACAAAAAGAGTCCTTGGTTATTAAAACCTTTTTGACCTTTGGACCATGTCATAACCATTGTGACCCTGCCAACCCCTTTGGACCCTTTGCATTTTGACCTCCCCTTTATTATATTAAGCTCTGGTCAAACAAACAAAACCCGCCAAAATCCTGTCTTCCCCAACAACTCGCTCTGCTACACTCAACACCCATCCCCCCTCCTCACTATCACTCCACCTTGTTCCCCCCACCTCAACTACCTTCCAAGAAGCATTTAATGCTCATTCCCCCCCCTCACTCAACCTCACTGGCTTATTTATCTTTTTGGCGCCAAAATCTGTTTCAATGGCCAAGATCATTTTAAGCCATCCAATGGCTATCAATTGAAGTGGGAAACAATCAGAGAGAGGAGAGAAGTATTTTGGGTATAAAAGAAGCAAGGAGAAGCAAGACAAAAGAGTAGATTTTTAGTTTAAAATTTTCCTTATGTCGTTTTTCTTATTAATGTCTTAGTTTAATTTCAAAGCTGTAATATTTTGTTCCTAAGTGTTGAACTCAAGTTACATTTTCAGTATAATCAAGTTTTAATCATTAATTCCAAAGTTTTATCTATTTTCATATTTTTTTGTTTTACTGTTGAAAATTTCCATTTCAAAGTCTGATATACAAGCTTTGATTAGCTTATTCTTAAGCTCAAACAGGCTTATATGAGCTTATTATAGCTTATTGTAAGCTTAAATTCAAGTTTCTAGCAAGTTTGGAAATTGGTCAAAGAAAGTCAAACGGGGCAAAAATGGAAATGGAAATGGATATGGGTTGAAGCAGTGTTGGAATTGGGTTGATTCATAGTAATTGGGTTGGTTTAGATTAGGTTAGTGGTCCTTTTGATTCTTTGGCAAGCCACAGTGGCTAGGACATTTGTAAGTTAATTTCAAGCATTTTTGTATAATCTGCATTTGTGGTTTATTTTGGTTTTTATTGGTTGCTTAAGTCTTATTTGGTTGACTAGAATCAGTTTTAGTATCTGCTTAAGCTAGTTTAACAGTTGGATTAATTTTAAGTTCATAACAGTTGATTAAAGGTGTGTTTGGAATTGCTGCTATATCTGTATTAGAGGTGTGTTCAGTAGTTGATACTTGTTGTGTTATGTTTGTTTAGCTCAAATTAACTCATAGCTGTCTCAAAATTGTGCCTGCAACCCTCAATGGTCAAATTCTCATGTTAACTGTCCTAATCACTTCACTGTTGAGATTTTAAAGAAGCAAACTCTTGTTTTGTGTTTAAAAATCATAGACATAGGGTGCAGTAGTTCCATTTCATCAATATACTTCATAATCAGTCCAAAAATTGGTTTCAAATTTCATTTTAGTCAAAGTTCTAAAATCTGTTGCAAAAGTCAAATTGCATATCTCAGTTTTGGCCAAACTAAGATGATTTTTCATTAACTCGCATTTTGGGCCAAATCATATCAAACTTGTTGTTTTAAAAACTTCAGCTGGTCTAATCTCTTATTAGAATTTTTGTATATTTTTGTGGAATTTTTATAAGGTTCAAAAATGCTTGTCAATATGGTCCAAATTGCTTACGTACACACTCGGTATAATCGAGTGTGCCTGTATTGTAATTTTGCAGGCTTGTCACAAGCTCAAAACTGCTTGCCTTGGTCTGATTTTTGGTTTACAAACTCTTGGCCAGGTCTAGATTGAGTTCCAATTTGTGGTTTTCATTTTCATCTTATTTTGTAGCTTTTACTTAAGCTTAAAGTAGGCCTCATAAACTGTTTTTGCACAATAAGCTCAATACATCAAATCTGTTAATTTTGCAATTCAGAGGTTATGGCTTGTTGAGATTAGTTGCAATTGAGTAGTTTTAGCATTTTGCAGCTTCTGTTTCAGTGTGGTACCTATTTGTGTCCATTTGCTTGTTCAAAGTGCTTATTTATAAGCACTTGCAACTGCAGCCTCATTTTCTTATACACAAGCACTTGTTTTTCCATTTTTCCTAGATTCTCTATATTATTTTAAGCTTATCTTGAATTTTTCAGATTTTTCTAGGTCAGTTTGGTATTTTTCCCCATTTTAAGTTTAAGCATTTTTAAATAGCATTTAATACAATTAATTAAGAAAAGTTTCAAAAAAATAATTTTTCATTTTTACTAAGTTAAGATAAATATAAAAAAGCAAAAAAATATTTTTCAGATTTTTCTTAGTTAAATTTGTATTTTTAAGTAATTTAAGTAGTTTTAAATAGTTTTTAATTCATAGAAAATAGAAGAATATTCAAAAAAATAGAAAAATAGTTTTGAAAATTCTATTTTGTTATTTTAGAATTTTCCAATTCATAATTTTATTTTTCTAGCTTTATTTCATATTTTCTTGTATTTTAGGCTATTATTAAATAGTTAAAAATAGTTTTTAATTAATAATAATTAGATAATTAGTTATAAAATTAATTTTCTTTTTCTATAAATTTTCTTTTATCATTAGGTTTGTAAAAATATCATTTTCATATTTTTAGGATTAATACTGCTTCAGTTTCATATTTTCATTTATACGTCGCGTAGTTTTTAATTCCAGTTTTATAAAAACAGAAAAATCAAAAACATCATTTTGCAAATAGTGATAGCGTTTATTTAATATTTTTTTATCTTTTTAATTTCCTTTAATTTGCATTTAAGCCTCTGTAATTTATTTACCTTTTCCTTAGTTATAATAAATCAAATCCCTTTTTCTGTTCAAATTTCTCGATCACTATACGTTTGGTGATCCATTGCATAGCTCGCTGGGACATAACGACCCGGGGAAACACTATACTCCCCTGATCTTCATTGCATTGGTGTTTAGACTGTTTGAAGTTTCTTACGGTCGGCCATTCACAAGTGGCCGGCTTGTGTGAGTAAACTTGACGGTTTTGCATCGATCAAATTTTTGGCGCCGCTGCCGGGGAGCTGTGCTGATTACCTTCCGTTTAGCAGATTAGTAGTTTGAATACTCACTCTTTGTTCATACCATCCATCTATATATATATATCCATATTTTCTTATAAAAAATCCAAAAACCCAAAAACATCCAAAAACGTATAAAACACAAAAATATTTTCCTTTTGTTTCTATATATGTATCAAAGATAAAAATACAAAAAGATTTGTCGTTTTCTTTGTTTAATAATAACAACATAAAAGATTACCACCGCAAACCAAGGCAGTGTACTACCTAACTGGGGGTACGACCATAATAAGTTCCCGAACCAAAGATTTAAAACTTGCCTTTGTGTCCTTGTGATTGGTGTACCTTTTTCAAAGAAGCCATTCATCTTGTGATTATTGGTTAAGTTCACTGTTGTTTTGCCTCGATTTTGTTTTACTTAGATTTGTTGTGATATCTACTTGTCAAAAGACATAAAACCCAAAAAGATTCTTCTTACCCCATTTTCACCAATTTCATAATTCCTTTCCTTAACTCTGAGATCCCTTAGAGTTAACTCTAGTGCATGCTTTTCGTTCTTCTAGATCATTGAGTCCTTTGCGTGATCTAGCAGAAATTCCAAGAAGACGTTCTCGTAGACGTGCTGCCCAAATAGTCGAACCCGAGATTCGTACTATTTCAAACAACAATATGGCAGACGAACGCACTATGGTGGAAATGCTCCAGCACCCACCGGGGTTATGGAGATGCCATCGTTTTACCAATAATCAATTCTGATCACTTTGAATTGAAGACACATTTAATCCAACTTGTGTCTACGAATCAATTCCGCGGGTTTGATCGAGAAGACCCGTATGCACACATCCGTTGGTTTAACAAGTTGACCGCAACGATCAATTTCAAAGATGTGCCACAAAAATTGATCAAGTTGATGTTATTTCCATTCTCACTTGAGGGGACAGCCCGGATTTGGCTGGAAAAAGAACCCCCTCGATCTATCGAAACTTGGGAGGATCTTGTTCAAAAGTTTGTCAATTACTTCTTTCCTCCATCAAAGACGACTAATCTTAAAAATGAAATTTCTGGATTTCGTCAAAATTTCGATGAAAACTTTGGAGAGGCATGGGAGAGATTCAAAGATCTCCTAAGGAAATGCCCCCATCATGAATTCACGGAGCTTCAACAAGTCAATATCTTTTACAATGGGTTGAACGGTAACGATCAAGATTCCTTGAATGCAGCCGCAGGCGGCAATATCTTGAATCGTAGACCTAAAGATGTGATTGAGATTTGCGAGCAAAAATCAAAAGTTCCTATTTCTCGAAACAAAGTCAATACTCGAACACTCCGCTTCTTCATCCAATAACTCTTCGAGTTAGCAACTCGATAGCCGCTCTAACGGACGCCATCCGTTGTATGATAAAAGATGTAAAGGAGATCAAAAGCGAAATTCATAAGCCGGAACCAATCAAAGCCGTAAACAAGGTGTGTGAAACTTGTAGTGGTCCACACGCGTATTATGATTGTCAAGCAACCGATGCTTCCTTTTACCAAGCTCCTGTAGCTTCGGTAAACCACAATCAATACCGACCACAAGCTGATCCTCATTACCGTGCACCTAGCGGTATGACACCACCCGGTTTTCCTCCTGTGCAAAACCATGGCAATCAAAATCGCTTTGTTCCGAATCAAGGACAAAATTTCAATCAAAACCGGAACAATTTCAACCAACCATATCAAGCTCCTAATCATCAAAGTTATCAACAACCTCCTCAAGCTCCCATGCCAAATGACTTCATGAAAATTACTGAGTCAAACATACGTTCAATGCAAACTCAGATCAATAACATGAGAGTTGAGCTAAGAAAGGAAATTGATACCACATTGTCTCGGCAGACAAATGAGTTAAAGAATATGATGAGCAGTTTCATGAACATGAATATGAACAAAGCCTCATCATCTTCTGGAGGACTCCCAAGCAATACAATTCCTAATCCCAATGCCGAGTTGAAAGCCGTCACCACTCGTAGTGGTAAGACGCACAATGGACCTTCGACTCCAATGCCTCCTCCACCAGGAGCAATGAGTCAAGTTACCAAGGATACAACGGACAAGGTGCATTTTCAAGCCCACGAAGTACCGCACACGTCCCACCTTCGGTAGTCCAAGCTTTAAGTCCGAAACCCGAAGTTCCGAAGAAAAATTCTGCCAGAAAAGACTTCCATCCCGCTCAAAAGTCTAGTCAGCTTCCTTACCCATCAAGAATGAATGATGAGAAGCTCAAAGACAAAACAAAGAGCAAATGGAAAAATTTTTCCAAATCTTCAATGAGCTACACTTTGATATAAGCTTCGTTGATGCTCTCGTTCTAATGCCTAAATTTGCATCCACGCTTAAAGGCTTACTGACCAACAAAGATAAGTTATCCGAGATGGCTAAAACCCCTCTCAATGAGCAATGCTCAGCGGTCCTTCTCAAGAAGCTTCCCAAAAAGCTTGAAGACCCGGGCCGATTTTTAATCCCGTGTGATTTCTTGGGGATGGTTCAATGCTCCGCCTTGGCCGATCTTGGCGCTAGCATTAACCTCATGCCACTCTCAGTATGGAAGAAACTGTCTCTTCCTAAACTTTCATCCACTTGTATGACACTCGAGCTAGCGGACCGTACCATAACTCGTCCGCTTGGGATAGCCGAGGATGTCGTGATGAAAGTGGGAAAGTTTCACTTTCCTACTGACTTTGTTGTAGTAGACTTTGATGCAGATCCTAGAGTTCCCCTCATCTTAGGGAGAGCTTTCTTGAGAACGAGTCGTGCTCTGATTGATGTGTTTGCTGAAGAGTTGACCATACGGGTTGATAACGAAGAGCTCACATTGAATATCAACCAGAACTCCAAACCTCTGTCCAAACAGAGTGTTGCCACAATTGATCAAAGATCTGAAAGATTCAATGCAACACTCTCAAATTTCACGGTTAAGAGGAGTTACCAAAAACGTGCTGAGCTAAAAGCTTTGAAAATCAACCCTGGTTCAAACAAATGGTTTGAAAGTTGTACCAGGTAAGTCAAGAGTGTTCTTGATGATGATGATGATCTAGAATCGAAGACTTCATCGGAAGTGGTGGAAACTGCTAGCTCTAAGAGCACACCACTTGTCCCACCTCCTGAATCAGTTTGTCGCATCGAGTTTGTTAACTCTGTGGATGAAACCAAACTCTCTTCAGTTTCATCTAAATTGGATGATGATATTTGTGATCCAATGGGAGACATTCCACCCATTGATGAATTGCTCAAAAATGACCCATCATCTTCTAATCTTATTCCCGACTCTTCCATCCCTTCTCTCACTCCCGATGAGGAAGATGACAACTTTTGGAATGAAGTCGATGCATTTCTTAGTGATGAGTCAATTCCAACAGGAATTGATAATACTTACTTTGATCCGGAGGGAGACATCCTTTTCCTGGAAAATCTGTTGATTGAAGAACCGTTTCCCACCCTCCCTCCCGGACATCTTCTTGACAATCACCATCTAAGCTTCAAGTTTAAGCTTAAAAATGTCAAAACTGGTGATTTGCTTCTCTCTGATGAGGAATGGACTTGCATTCTCATGTACGTCTTTATTTCATTCTTCACAGATGGTGTGGTTGCTCTTTCCCTTTTCTCTTTCGGGAATGAGGACACCATCTTTGACCCCGGTATCATCCCTTATAGTTTCTACTATTAACAATACCGCGGTTGTATCTCGTCGGTGTGGAACTTTCTGATGTTCATATGTTTATTAACATTGTGAACGAAAGTCCGATCGAGATTGGCTTTCCACGTTACTTTCCCCATGAACAAATGAATTCGGGGTCGAGTCAAGCTAGCGACTCGGGAATCAAAAACAGTAGCATGCCATATGGGTTTTCACCCATATTTCTGACTTCTTTCTATCTTTCTACCACCCTAGTGTGGGGGGGGGGGTTGCCCCACATGTTATGTATATATGCAAGTTTCAAAAAAAAAAAAAAAAAATCTTTCAAAATAATGGCCGTAGTATTTCCCTTTTACGTTCTTTGTTTCGGCATAACCGCCGGTACTTTGAATATTGAGGGCAATATTCATTTCTAAGTGTGGGGGGGAATTCTCACGAATTTTATCATGTAATTATACCACCTAATTCCCCCATTTTTGGCCAAAATTTTTTTGGAGTAAGTGTTTTGCACTTACTCAATTGGTTATCAGTCCGCGTTGTCTAATAAACTAAAGGATTGGCTAATCCAGGAGCAAACGGCTCTTGGTAAAGATATCTCAAATCCGTTGACGGCTTGCAATTTGCCCAAAATTGTATGGTATTCAGCTCACCATATCCTAAAAAGTGAAGAGTTGGCTAGCCCGCAAGTTTATGGCTTGTGGTAAAGGCAGTGGAAAAAACATAATTGGTAATCACTCACCAAAGATAATATTGATAATTTATCTAAGAGTTGGCTAGTCCAGAGCAAACGGCTTCTGGTAAAGACAAATCAAATCCGTTGGAAGCCGGTGGTTTGCTCAAAATCACATGGTTATCGGTGTACCATGGTTCTTACTTGAACTGAAACATTTGGCTACTCCAGGAGTAATGGCTTTTGGTAAAGAGATTCAAATCCATTAAGTTTTTCTCAAAAGATTGCTAGGGACTAGCAATAGTTTAGTGTGGGGATTGATGAGTGTGTAAATACTCATCATTTTTGGTTAAATCTGAACTGCAAAACGTTTAAAAATGCTCAGAAATGCATCAAAATACTGAAAATATTCCAAAATTGCATTTTATATGTTTCAGATGCAAAATGTTTAAAATTAGATGAAAAATGAGCAAAGTTTGCATAATTGGCAGTTTCAGTCCCCCAAGTTTTAAAAAAATTGTCAGAAATAGTCCCTGAGCACCTAATTTCAAAAGTAAAATCACCAAAGGTCCTTTTAAAATCATAACTTGTCAAAATTAGTCCTTTGGTGAAAAATGTCAAAAGTTTTGAGAAATTACAAAATTGGTCCTTCAAGTTTGAAAATTGGCAAAAATGGCCCTTGGAATTTTGAAAATGTCAAGTTTGGTCCTTGTATTATGGAAGCTTGTCACTTTTGGTCCTTTAGAGCAACTTTGCTAATTGGCAGCATTGGTCCTCCAATTTTCAGAAATAACAAAAAGAGTCCTTGGTTATTAAAACCTTTTTAACCTTTGGACCATGTCATAACCATTGTGACCCTGCCAACCCCTTTGGACCCTTTGCATTTTGACCTCCCCTTTATTATATTAAGCTCTGGTCAAACAAACAAAACCCGCCAAAATCCTGTCTTCCCCAACAACTCGCTCTACTACACTCAACACCCATCCCCCTCCTCACTATCACTCCACCTTGTTCCCCCCACCTCAACTACCTTCCAAGAAGCATTTAATGCTCATTCCCCCCCCTCACTCAACCTCACTGGCTTATTTATCTTTTTGGCGCCAAAATCTGTTTCAATGGCCAAGATCATTTTAAGCCATCCAATGGCTATCAATTGAAGTGGGAAACAATCAGAGAGAGGAGAGAAGTATTTTGGGTATAAAAGAAGCAAGGAGAAGCAAGACAAAAGAGTAGATTTTTAGTTTAAAATTTTCCTTATGTCGTTTTTCTTATTAATGTCTTAGTTTAATTTCAAAGTTGTAATATTTTGTTCCTAAGTGTTGAACTCAAGTTACATTTTCAGTATAATCAAGTTTTAATCATTAATTCCAAAGTTTTATCTATTTTCATATTTTTGTATTACTGTTGAAAATTTCCATTTCAAAGTCTGATATACAAGCTCTGATTAGCTTATTCTTAAGCTCAAACAGGCTTATATGAGCTTATTATAGCTTATTGTAAGCTTAAATTCAAGTTTCTAGCAAGTTTGGAAATTGGTCAAAGAAAGTCAAACGGGGCAAAAATGGAAATGGAAATGGATATGGGTTGAAGCAGTGTTGGAATTGGGTTGATTCATAGTAATTGGGTTGGTTTAGATTAGGTTAGTGGTCCTTTTGATTCTTTGGCAAGCCACAGTGGCTAGGACATTTGTAAGTTAATTTCAAGCATTTTTGTATAATCTGCATTTGTGGTTTATTTTGGTTTTTATTGGTTGCTTAAGTCTTATTTGGTTGACTAGAATCAGTTTTAGTATCTGCTTAAGCTAGTTTAACAGTTGGATTAATTTTAAGTTCATAACAGTTGATTAAAGGTGTGTTTGGAATTGCTGCTATATCTGTATTAGAGGTGTGTTCAGTAGTTGATACTTGTTGTGTTATGTTTGTTTAGCTCAAATTAACTCATAGCTGTCTCAAAATTGTGCCTGCAACCCTCAATGGTTAAATTCTCATGTTAACTGTCCTAATCACTTCACTGTTGAGATTTTAAAGAATCAAACTCTTGTTTTGTGTTTAAAAATCATAGACATAGGGTGCAGTAGTTCCATTTCATCAATATACTTCATAATCAGTCCAAAAATTGGTTTCAAATTTCATTTTAGTCAAAGTTCTAAAATCTGTTGCAAAAGTCAAATTGCATATCTCAGTTTTGGCCAAACTAAGATGATTTTTCATTAACTCAGTTTTGGGCCAAATCATATCAAACTTGTTGTTTTAAAAACTTCAGCTGGTCTAATCTCTTATTAGCATTTTTGTATATTTTTGTGGAATTTTTATAAGGTTCAAAAATGCTTGTCAATATGGTCCAAACTGCCCTGTACACACTCAGTATTAACTGAGTGTGCACAGGTAATTTGTGCAGGCTTGTCACAAGCTCAAAACTGCTTGCCTTGGTCTGATTTTTGGTTTACAAACTCTTGGCCAGGTCTAGATTGAGTTCCAATTTGTGGTTTTCATTTTCATCTTATTTTGTAGCTTTTACTTAAGCTTAAAGTAGGCCTCATAAACTGTTTTTGCACAATAAGCTCAATACATCAAATCTGTTAATTTTGCAATTCAGAGGTTATGGCTTGTTGAGATTAGTTGCAATTGAGTAGTTTTAGCATTTTGCATTACGTTTCAGGTGTGGTACCTATTTGTGTCCATTTGCTTGTTCAAAGTGCTTATTTATAAGCACTTGCAACTGCAGCCTCATTTTCTTATACACAAGCACTTGTTTTTCCATTTTTCATAGATTCTATATATTATTTTAAGCTTATCTTGAATTTTTCAGATTTTTTCTAGGTCAGTTTGGTATTTTTCCCCATTTTAAGTAGTTTTTAAGCATTTTTAAATAGCATTTAATACAATTAATTAAGAAAAGTTTCAAAAAAATAATTTTTCATTTTTACTAAGTTAAGATAAATATAAAAAACCAAAAAAATATTTTTCCAGATTTTTCTTAGTTAAATTTGTATTTTTAAGTAATTTAAGTAGTTTTAAATAGTTTTTAATTCATAGAAAATAGAAGAATATTCAGAAAAATACAAAAATAGTTTTGAAAATTCTATTTTGTTATTTTAGACTTTTCCAATTCATAATTTTATTTTTCTAGATTTATTTCATATTTTCTTGTATTTTAGGCTATTATTAAATAGTTAAAAATAGTTTTTAATTAATAATAATTAGATAATTAGTTATAAAAATAATTTTATTTTTCTATAAATTTTCTTTTATCATTAGGTTTGTAAAAATATCATTTTCATATTTTTAGGATTAATACTGCTTCAGTTTCATATTTTCATTTATACGTCGCGTAGTTTTTAATTCCAGTTTTATAAAAACAGAAAAATCAAAAACATCATTTTGAAAATAGTGATAGCGTTTATTTAATATTTTTTTTATCTTTTTAATTTCCTTTAATTTGCATTTAAGCCTCTGTAATTTATTTACCTTTTCCTTACTTATAATAAATCAAATCCCTTTTTCTTTTCAAATTTCTCGATCACTATACGTTTGGTGATCCATTGCATAGCTCGCTGGGACATAACGACCCGGGGAAACACTATACTCCCCTGATCTTCATTGCATTGGTGTTTAGACTGTTTGAAGTTTCTTACGATCGGCCATTTACAAGTGGCCGGCTTGTGTGAGTAAACTTGACGGTTTTGCATCGATCAAGCATAAGTTTTTTTAGCAATATTGAAAAGCTATGAATTACAAGTGTTACATCAAACAAAAGAAATTAAAAAAAAAAGAAAAAAAAAAGAAGGTAAAATCAGAATTTGACTGCAGGAGATTCACCTTCAACGGAGCCGCCTCCAGGAATACTGTCTCCGAGCCCACCGTCTCCAGGGGTCACCGCACCCCGGGGCAATGCCTAGAGAATACTGGTAGCGCACTATCAGAAACTCTAGGAACCCAAAAAACTTATCCCCCAGGAGTGTCAATAAACTTATGATGATTAAACGACTTACGTGTTTTCACACTATTAGAAGCTATAAACAAGGTAAACACACAGTAAATAGGGTATCATCACAACTTAAAAAAAAAGAAAAAAAAAAGAAAAACTTTAACTATGATTATAAAACAATAAAAATGAAATATCACGAGTGATAATATACATGCAATATTGTAGGATCGTGTATATTTATGTTGTTTGATGATTCGGGTGGTCTAGGATTATGATGATACAAGAAATCCATTGTTAGAGAGATGAAGAGAGTTGAGAGGGTGTTTCTTGAAAGAGAGTTGTTTAACAAAAATGAAAGATTAGATTGAGAAGCACCACCCCTTCCAAGGATGGAAGGGGTATTTATAGTTAAAAATACTACGTCCTCCTATCGGACTGTGGATCAGGCATATAGTGGGTAAAGACCCGTCCTTCCTCCACGGTGTTACACTAAGCTAAACTACGCTACAAACTAACTAATTAACTACAAAATAACGTAAATAACGACACGTCTATGAGCTAACATATGCTAGACCATAATTGGGGTGACCGACACTTTAACATTGAATTTCCAATTCCTAACAATCTCCCCCTAAGGGAGGTCACCCCATGAAATACATTTTGCATCATAGCATTCTATCTTTGTCTTTAGTTCTGAGCTCGTAGACTTTTATTCTTCAAGTTCCGCAATCTTTGTGCTTTAGTAGCGATTCTGATAAGATCGTTTAAAAGCTCAGCTAGGAATCAATAACAAAGATAATAAACATAATACGCAGCGGAATAATCAAAACAATACTTTGTTATTGAACAAGGTTTTCATTCACTAACACTAACTAATATTAGATGTTTATAGGAACACGTCTACTAACTAAACTAATAACCTAGGCGTTTACATGAACATACGCCTAGGACACACTAATCTAAAACCAATACCCTAGACGTTCTCCCCTAACGTCTAGGCTAAACACATACCTTTACTAATCGACTACATTATTAGAAGACTTAATTAAAAACCTACACCTATGTCCTCTTTATATACTAGAGGATAAGGACTAAATAATAAAACTTTCATTGCAAGCAAGCCCTTCCATCTTTTAGTAGGTTTCCTTCTTGTCATATTAAGTCCCTCTTGTTTCATTCTTTTTGTCTTTATCAACTCAAACGTATAATTCCCAACAATCTTCCCCTAGTTGATAATGACAAAACCATTCTTGAACGAACTTCCCTAGACGAAGTAGAGAAATTGAGATCAGAGATCTCACCATGAATGAAACAAGTATGTCTTCCTTTGTCTTCCCCTTAATCCATGCTATGTCACTCAAACATCTCTTCCCCTTTTTGTTATTATCTAAATAGGGAACATATGCAAATAATGATCTTGACCACCACGAACCAATACTACACATCCAATTCATCCTTCCAATGTCTCAAATTACCCTCCATGAAGTTTTCCGCAACTAAAAATGAACTTGAAACAATAGAAATCTAAACCATCAGTAGTAATACTAATCAATAGTAATAAGAATCAAACACTTCCCTTGAGTGATGCATGTAGATGGTTAAACTTTTAACAATAAGCTTCCTCTAAAAACCATATGTTAACCATCTTCTTAATTCTTCAAAATCTGTAAGCTCCTTGTAATGATCACTTTGTGAAGAAAACCAAATATAACGAACTTGATGAAGAAGTAGAATTTCCCAAACTTGTGTCTTAAATCTGTACTATCCACGGAACTCCATACTTATACGGACTAAATATAAGTAGACCGCAATCCCTTGAAAAGAATCCTCAACTAGTATGAGACACTGAGCACTACAATGTAACTCCTTCAAGTGATAGCCAATGTGTGCATAGAGCATCATAAGAAAAATCACACATTGCTAGATTCATCAAGCTAGATGATAAGAACACAAACCAAGTAATTTCACTTCACCTTCAAATAAGTGATAAATAATCCTCTTCGTAATCAATTCTTCAATAAATCTCCATAACGAGCCTTTTTAAATCCTTTAAGAACAAATAAATTTCTTCCTGTGTGTGTGAACAATAACCTCTGTGTGTGTCATCCAAAAATCATACTCGACTTCCCCTTAAATCAAAAATCTTCACGTAATAAAGCATGAGCAGTATGTTAGGAAGGAGCAGTACTTTCATAAAAATCTGCAGTACTTTCGTATAAACTGCAGTACCTTGAAGAAAACGCAGCAGTACTTTGAATTATCAGTACTTTCATTGAAGCGCAGTACTTTAAAAAAAATTCGACCAGCAGTACTTTCAAAAAACATCGAGAATCAGCAGCAGCACTTTAAATCAAACAGTACTTTCAAAAACCCCAACAGTACTTTGATCTCGTCTAAGCAGTACTTTGAAAATAAAACTTTGCAACAGTACTTTCACCAAAATATGCATCAGTACCTTTAATAAATGTGCAGTACTTTCGTCTTATCGACATCACGTGATATCCAAAAAATCATAGACCAATGAAAACAAATGCCTTCGTCTGATTACTGACCAATCCACGTGATCTCCATATGTTCCAATTCATCAAATCGAAACTCTCATGAACCATAGTACCGAGAGATACAAATCATCGCCCAATAAAATACTGTATACAATTAACGTGGGACCAATATTTAATGTTGCCATAGTGTATCGTCCATGTGACATCATGTGATAATAACCATTATGATAACATCAGTATCGAACAAACCGAATCACCATTGTAGCCCCACACAATCAATTTAAAAACCTTGCATCGTACACGATTATAACCCAAATTGATTTTAATATTCAATATATTCAAACCGAATCTACGTGATACTATAAAGTCGAGTCAGATCATCTTTAAAACTGCATCTTGCCAATAAAACCTTGAATAAACCTTAAAAATTCGAATCTGAAAAACACCTTCAGTAGCCAACTTCGACAGTTAATATCTTTTGCATAAAAGCTCAAATCGAAAATCCCTCTGGTGAAAAGTTAGATTAGTATATAGAGAACATCCACCAAAAATTTCGTTACGATCCAACGGTTAACGAAAAAGTTATCGCCGTTTCAAAACAGTGCTGTATAAAAATACGAAAATTTGAGCTCCGAATTTTTCTTCCTTTTTCATCATTCTTCGACACATAAAACCTTGTAGATCCCTATATCAAGAGCTCCCCGCTCTGATACCAATTGATAAGATCGTTTAAAAGCTCAGCTAGGAATCAATAACAAAGATAATAAACATAATACGCAGCGGAATAATCAAAACAATACTTTGTTATTGAACAAGGTTTTCATTCACTAACACTAACTAATATTAGATGTTTATAGGAACACGTCTACTAACTAAACTAATAACCTAGGCGTTTACATGAACATACGCCTAGGACACACTAATCTAAAACCAATACCCTAGACGTTCTCCCCTAACGTCTAGGCTAAACACATACCTTTACTAATCGACTACATTATTAGAAGACTTAATTAAAAACCTACACCCATGTCCTCTTTATATACTAGAGGATAAGGACTAAATAATAAAACTTTCATTGCAAGCAAGCCCTTCCATCTTTTAGTAGGTTTCCTTCTTGTCATATTAAGTCCCTCTTGTTTCATTCTTTTTGTCTTTATCAACTCAAACGTATAATTCCCAACAATCTTCCCCTAGTTGATAATGACAAAACCATTCTTGAACGAACTTCCCTAGACGAAGTAGAGAAATTGAGATCAGAGATCTCACCATGAATGAAACAAGTATGTCTTCCTTTGTCTTCCCCTTAATCCATGCTATGTCACTCAAACATCTTGGTATCAGAGCCAGGTTAAAGTGATTGAATCGTGACACATCAAAACCTTTTGTGAGTAAATCATCTACATTGTCATCCGTGTGAACCTTAACTACATTGATAAGCCTATGCTCATAACAATCTCTGATAAAGTGATGCCTAATCTGAATATGCTTTGTCTTGGAATGATACACAGGATTCTTAACAATACAAATTGTACTCTCATTATCAATATTGATAGGAGTATTTTTGAAATTGAACCCATAGTCCAAGAGTTGATTCTGCATCCACAAAACTTGACCACAACAACTTGCAGCAGCTACATATTCAGCTTCAGTAGATGATGTTGCTGCAATTGTCTGCTTTTTGCATTGCCAGGAGACTAGCCTTCTTCCAAGATATTGACATCCACCAGTTGTGGATCTTCTATCATAATTATCACCAGCATAGTCACTATCTGAAAAAGCTTCTAAGTGAAAAGGTGACTCTTTAGGATACCACAACCCCAACTTAGGTTGTTGTTTCAAATAACAGAAAATTCTTTTAACTGCATTCATGTGAGAGATCTTCGGTGAGACTTGATATCTTGCACATAGACAAACTGCAAACATGATATCAGGCCTAGATGCAGTAAGATACATAAGAGAGCCAATCATTGATCTATAAAGCTTGACTTCAACAGGGTGTCCATCTTCATCTTTACCCAATGAATTGATAGATTTAATAGGTGTAGTAACAGCCTTCATATCATCAAAATTGAATTTCTTAAGTATGTCAGTAACATACTTGTCTTGACTGATAAAAATACCTTCCTTTGACTGCTTAACCTGAAGTCCTAAAAAGAAAGTCAACTCTCCCATTGAACTCATTTGAAATTCTTTCTGCATCAGCTGCTCAAACTCCTTAACCATGGACTGTTTGGTAGCCCCAAAGATGATATCATCAACATAAACTTGAACTAACATGATATCTTTCTTGTCTCTCTTGATAAACAAAGTTTTGTCAATAGCTCCCCTTCTATATCCATGTTGCAATAAGAATGTGGAGAGTCTCTCATACCAAGCTCTAGGTGCCTGATGAAGGCCATAAAGAGCTTTAACAACCTTGTAGACTTTTTTTGGATGTTTAGGATCTTCAAAACCAGGAGGTTGTTTGACATAAACTTCCTCTGTAATCTTGCCATATAAAAAGGCACTTTTAACATCCATCTGGTAAACTTGAAAGCCCATATAAGAAGCAAATGCAAGAAATATTCTGATAGCTTCTATTCTTGCTACAAGAGCAAATACCTCATCATAATCTACCCCTTCCTCCTGTCTATAACCCTGAGCAACTAACCTTGCCTTGTTTTTGATAACATTGCCTCTTTCATCTCTTTTAACTCTAAAAACCCACCTGGTTCCAATAACTCTCTTCCCATCTGGAAGATCACATAAAACCCAAACTTCTTGAAGTTTAAACTGAAGAAGTTCTTCCTGCATAGCTTCAACCCAGCTTTCTTTAGTCAAAGCTTGAGCAATATTCTTGGGTTCCTTTTGAGAGATGAAACAAGTAAATAAACAGGTTTGATGGTCCTTATGATTCAGCCTGTTTTGTTTATACACAAAGCTAAGTAAAGCATTGTGAGGTTTTGTGAAACCCTTAGCTTTGTGTCTAGTCAGCACTCCAGAAGTAGAAGGACCAATGATTTGATCAGAAGGATGATCCTTATGAGTTCTGAAGTTTGGAGACTGTGGAACTTCATAATTATCATTTAAATTAGTAACATCAGCACCTTCATTGGAATTTGGGAAAATACCTTCATCTTCAAATTCATCATCAGTATCTTCTAATCCAGGCATGGTATGATCATCTAGATAATCTAAAGTACTGGCAACTGGTGCAGCAGTACTTTGTTCAAAAGTACTGTCCAAAGTACTGTAAGAGAACTCTGCAGTCTTGTTCTTCTTCTTTGCCTCTTCATAAGCTCTCCTTTGTTCATCAGTGTAAGAATGTGCTAAAACATCTTGAAGAAGCATCTGATTAAGTTCCTCTTGAATAGATTGATCCTCAGCAGATAATGAGGATTGTGATGCAACAGTACTTTATTTTGAAGAAACAGTACTTTGCTTAGGAACAGCAGTACTTTGGTTTGAACTTACAGAATCTTTAGCAGGAACAGCATCAGGTCTAATATGAACATCATGAACAACATATTGGATATCTTATTCATTGTGCATAGGTTGATTTTCTTCTCACAGGAACATAATTCATTGAAGGAGATAAAATCTCAAGATCAAACATCCAATCAGGACCTTTACCTTTTTCATTGTCTTGATCTTCTAGAAACTCAACATGAAGACAATCTTGAACCTTCTTAGTAACTTTGTTGTATACTCTAAAGCCTTTACTGTTAGTGCAATAACCCAATAAGTATCCTTCTTCTGACTTGCCATCAAACTTCCCCAGATTATCAATAGTGTTTAAAATAGTAAGAGGGCAACCAAAGGGTTTCATAAAACGAATGTTGGGTTTAGTGCCCATCAGCAATTCATAGGGTGTCTTCATCTGTGGTTTAGTGACTGAGACTCTGTTAAGTACATAACAAGCAGTACTTACAGCTTCTGCCCAGAACTGAATAGGTAGGTGAGAATCTGCTAACATTGTTCTTGCTGCTTCAATCAAAGTCCTATTCTTCCTTTCTGCAACACCATTCTGTTGTGGTGTTCTTGCAATACTAAACTCCCTTTTTATGCCTTTGTTTGCACAAAATTCATCCATAAGTTTGTTCTTGAATTCAGTCCCATTGTCACATCTAATACCTCTAACCTTGAGTCTCAATTGGTTTTCAAGAGCAATAATCAGTGTCTGGATAGCATCAAAAGTATCATCTTTAAAACCCAAAAAGAAAACCCAACTGAATCTACTACAATCATCAGTAACAACCAAACAGTACTTTTTCTTATTTAAACTTGCCACAGAGACAGGTCCAAATAAATCCATATGTAACAGCTCCAATGGTTCTCTAATAGTTCTTTCCTCAAGCTTCTTGCAGGAAGCTTTGTGTTGTTTACCCTTCTTGCATGCCAAACATGATTGATCATTCTTGTAAGTCTTTGAAGGTAGACCTCTAACTAAATTGCCTTTGACCAGTTTGTTGATATTCTTGAAATTAACATGGCCTAATCTTCTATGCCATTGATGTGCCTCTTCAGATGTTGCTTTAGCCACCAAACATGTGGCTGTACCATATGAATGTAGACTCTTCATGTCTAAACTATACACATCATTTGTCCTTGGTACTCTAAGTACTACCAAGTCATCATCAACAGTTTTAAAGTCAGAGGAAAGAATGAGACATTCTGTGTCAGTGAATAACACAGGATGCTTTTTATCACAAATTTGAGAGACTGACAACAAGTTGAACTTAAGCTCCTTCACATATCTAACATTTTCAAAATCGATTCTACCAGCTTTAATTGTTCCTTTCCCTGTAATCCTTCCTCCATTGGGATCATTCCCAAATGCAACTTTTCCTCCACTAATCTTCCTAAAATCAGACAGGATCTCTTTGTCTCCTGTCATACTTCCAGAGCAACCACTATCCACAATAAGATGATCTTTAAGCTCCTCTTCTGGGTTGCCCTGCACACAAAGAAAAGAGTTAGAAATTCTTAGGAACCCAAGCCATTACTGACTTGTGTTCCCCTTGTGGAGTTACAAACTCAAATTCCTTGAGTATGTAATTCCCACTATCTTTCAAGTGATGATCCAAAATTATCTTTTGAGTTTTAGCATGTGGATTTTCAAAACTTTCTGGTTTTTCAACATAAATCTCTTTCACCAGTTTATTAGCATTTTCTTGTGTCACACAAACATCTGATTCACTTTTTGTTGAACGTACTGTGTGTCCCTTACCAGTACTTCCCCTTTTGACCCATTCAGTTTTAACAGGTGGTTCCTGTGATCTAGATCCCCTATATGAATTGTGATACATTCTAGGTTGATAGTGAGATCTCCTAGAATACCTATTCCAAGCAGTTTTATCAGTACCTTGTCTCTGAGCAGTACTTTGGAAAGTACTGTGAGATACTGAAGATCTTCTCTGATGTGGGTAGCTATGATCTGGTGTGAAGTTTCTGTGATTAACCCTATTTGAATTAGTCCACACTGGTTTGTGCTCTCTAGGTTTCTGATTTGTAGACTTATTCCTTGGAAACTTGCTTAGATATTCTGAGTGTTTGTCACAATCTTTGATTAAGTGAGTAGGACTATAACACACAAAACACAGTTTTTGACCCATATGACCAAAGTGATTTCTTCTATGTCTATGCCCAAAATTATTTTGCCTTCTTGGTGAGTGATTAAACTTGTTTTGACCAAAATTATCCCAAAAAGGTTTAGCAGTACTGTTTTGAAAAGATTTTGAAGAAGGTACTGCTTGTGAAGCAGTACTTTGATTTAAAAGTACTGCTTGATTTTGAACACCGTTTTCAACAGTTTCTTTGGGTGTCTCAGACCTAGATTTAGCAACTAGCTTTTTCCTAAACTCTAGACTGTCTATTCCAAAACGAGAAACATCAGGCCTAAGGGGTTGATGAATGCCAGTAGGATGTGGAACAGCATGATAATCATTAGCTTTCTTATATGCAGGAGGTGAGTCACTTAATGAACCATCATTACTAGATGTATCTACATAATTAATGAGTTCTTCATCACTAGTGGTTATATCCTCATACTCACCTTCATCCTGATTACTAGATTGGTTTTCTTCTATTTTACTAAAATCCATACCAAAACCTAATCCAGTTTTAAGATAAGCTCTTTGCTGTTTTTGAACATAAGAAACATGTGACAAACCAGCTTCACCCCAAGCAGCAAACTTAGCTAACAAATCATCTCTTTCCTTAGTTAATTTTTCAATTTCAGCAAGTTTACAGTTTAATTTCCATTCACTAAGCTTTAACAGATTCTTTAAATTCCGCATTGATTTGTACTTTTAGTGGAGGCCTTTAACTGATCCACATCTTTGATGATCTTCGAGCTTTCATTGAGATCATTGATGAGTGTGTAAATACTCATCATTTTTGTACTGTTTAAACTGCAAAAACATCTGAAAACACTCAGTAATGCATCAAAATGATAAAAATATCACAAATAAGTGTTTTATGTGTTTTAAATGCAAAAATATCAAAATCTGGTGAAAAACGTATCAAGTTTGCATAATTGGCAGTTTTAGTCCCCCAAGTTTGAAAAGTTGTCAAAAACAGTCCCTGGTAAATCTAAATAAAGAAAAAAAATCATTTTAAGTCCCTAGGGATTCCTAAGTTGTCAAAATTGGTCCTTGAAACTTAAAATTACAAATTTACAACTTTAGTCCCTGAACTTTGGAATTTGGCAAAAATAGTCCTTTGAAAATTTGAAAATGTCAAAAATAGTCCTTGCACTATTAAAGTTTTTCAATTTCAGTCCTTGTGTTAACTTTGGAGAAATGGCAGGATAGGTCCCTCAAGATTGGAGTATTTACAGTTTTGGTCCTTGTCTTATTAACTAATACAAAGCCTTGTCAAAACATTTTGGCCCCTGCCTTTATACCCTTTTGACCCCTGTCTTTAGCCTTTTTGAACCCCCATGGTCAAACAGATAAGCTTCCCTCCACCTCCTGCTTCCTCTTCCCCACTTGGCCTGCAACTGCAATTCCCTCTCCCAATACCCTCTCCCATCACCTTATCTCTTCCAACCCCCCCTCCTCATCATTACACCTAGTCCACCCCCCCTACCTGCAAAATTCAGAGCCAGTGGTCAAATTTCACCTTTCCCGCCAAAACCAACCAATAGCCAAAAGGCACCAAAAGTTATCCAAATGACCTGGAATCAAGTGGGAAGTAATCAGAGGATAGAGAGAGACTCTTTGGAGCTATAAAAGAAGGAAGAGAAAGCCAGAGATAAGGGTAGTTAGTTTTTAAGTTTTCTTTGTATGTCGTTTCATTAGAAATATCTTAGTTTTAATCTTAAAATGTAATTTCTTAGTTTTAATGTATTGAATTTAAGCTATTTCAGTCTTTATAATCAAGTCTAGTCCTAATTCAAAATTCCATCCAAGTTTCATAATTTCATGATTCACTGTTGAGAAATCCATTTTCAAACTCTTTCAATCAAGCTTTTAAAAGCTTCTATTTAAGTGCAAATAAGCTTAAATAAGTTCATGTAAGCTTTTGATAAGCTTTAAAATCATTTTCAAACAAAAGTGTGAATTGGTCAACAAAAGTCAACTGTTAGGCTCAAATTGGAATTGGAAATGGTTACTGGTGTTGCAGACCTCTGAAATGGGTTGGATTAGGTTCATTTAGTGTAGTAATGGGTTTGGTGTTGGCCTGCAAGCAAGTTGGACTCTTGTGAGTTATTATCTCATTTTCAGTTTTATAGTCAATTTGTATTTTTGTTTGTACTTATATCTGTGGTAATAAACTGCTTAAACTTGGTTATAAAGTTGCATTTAGGTCTTGTAATCTCACTTTGATCAATGGTGCTATCTGGTTAAGTGATTGTTTCAATTTCAGTTTGCATAACAGTAAGATAAGGTGTGTTTGGATTTGCAGTAAATCTGTCTTTAAGGCCATTGCAGTGATAAGGCTCTTGTTGGTTTATGTTTGTTAAGCATAATCATGATCATATCTGTCTTAATTTTGTAGCTACAAACACTCAAAGTCAATTTCTCTTGAATCTGTCCTTAGCAGCTCCACTGTTGGATTTTCAACAATTCTAAAGTTTGTTTTGTGTTCCAAATTCATGGAGCTAGTTTTTTTTAGTCTCATTTCATCATAATATGTCATTTTCAGTTGGGAAATCATGATCAAAATCCAAAATAGTCAACTTTTCAATTCTAGTAAAAAAGTCAAATAGTGCAAAAGCTCAGCTTTGGCTTAGCTAAGTTGATTTTTCTTAACTTCATCTTTGAGCCAAATTCATTGGAACTTGTTGTTTTAAAAAGCTCATCTGGTCTACTTTCTTATTAGCAATTTTGTAGATTTTTATAATTTTTTTATAAGCTGCAAAATAGCTTATGGATTTGGTCTCAGATTCTGAATGTGCCCTGTGCACTGAACTACCAGTGTGACAGGAAATTGCAGAGCTGTCCACAAGCTCATAAGAGCTTGTGAGTAGCTCATTTTTGGTTTACAAGTACTTTGCTAGGTCAACTAGGGATTGTAATATTTGGTTCCATGTTTTTGGCTTATCCAGTAACTTATTTTTTAGCTGCAAAGTGGTGTCAAGTCCTGTTTGGAAGTTTGATAGCTAAGATTTTGATTTGGTTAATTTGCTTCTAGTCTGAGATTTAGTGTTCATATTTAGTTGCATTAAGTTGGTACAAGTTTGTTTTAGCCTAATTCATGTCCTTGTAGCTTCTGGTTAATTAGTTTAGCTTATAGCTTATTTTCCCTATAATCTTCCCATAGCAGATTCAAAGCAACTTGCATATCAGTGGTTGTAACTTGTTGATTTTAGTTGCATTTTGTCACTTCTAGCATATTTGAGTTCCTGTTTTGGTTTGGTGCTTCTTGGTTTCCATTTGCTTCTTCAAAGTGCTTATTTATAAGCACTTTGTTCATCAGTTTCAATATCTTGCACACAAGCACCTGTTTTTCCATTTTTCTTATATTCCTAATATTATTTTAGACTTTTCCTGAAATTTTCAGATTTTTCCAAGCTTGTTTGCTATTTTTCTTAATTTAAATTAGTTTTTAAGCATTTTTAATTAGCTTTAAATACAAAAAATTAAGAAAAGGTTCAAAAAAATACTTTTTCATTTTTCTTAAGTTTAGATAAATATAAAAAGAGAAAAAAATATTTTTCTAGATTTTTCTTAGTTAAATTTGTATTTTTAAATAATTTAATTAGTTTTTAATAGTTTTTAATTCCTAGAAAATAGAAAAATAATCATAAAAATAAAAAAATAGTTTTGAAAATTCTATTTTGATATTTTAGATTTTTCTAAGTCTTAATTTTATTTTTCTAGCTTTATTTCCTATTTTCTTGTATTTTAGGTAATTACTTAATAGTTAAAAATAGTTTTTAATTAATAATAATTAGATAATTAGTTATAAAAATAATTTTCTTTTTCTATAAAATTTCTTTTATCATTAGGTTTATAAAAATGTATTTTTCATATTTTTAGGATTTATATTTTATAAGTTTCACTTTTTAATTTGTACGTCACGTAGATTTTAATTTCAGTTTTGTAAAAATATAAAAACAAAAACATAATTTTAAATATAGTGATAGCGTTTATTTAATATTTTTAATCTTTTTAACTTTCTTTAATTTGCATTTAAGCCCCTGTAGTTTATGGGCTTGCTCTTTAGGTTTAGATCAACCACTATCCTTTCCCGTTCAAATCCTCTCGATCACTACACGTTTGGCTATTCTCGCACAGCTCGTTGGGACTTAACGACCTTGGGAAACACTATACTCTCCTGATCTTCATTGAGTTTGTTCCTGAACCGTTTTAAGTTTCTTACGGTCGGCCATTCACAAGTGGCCGGTTTGGGTGAGAAAACTTGACGGTTTTGCACCGATCAAATTTTGGTAGCTGCGGGGAGCAGTGCTAATAGTTTTACGTTTAGCAGATTAATGATTTGAATAATCACTCCTTGTTTATACCATCTATATATTTAAAATCAAAAAACCCAAAAAGATTTTCATCCTTTGTTTTTACAAAATGTTTATCCAAAAACACCAAAAATATTCCTCTTTACCCTCTTACCCTTTTGATTCTTCATTTCTTACCCTCTGAAACCCTTTGATTCTTTCTATGTCTTATCCTCACCCTCTTGGTTGTCAATGGTGTGGTGGTCCTTATAATGGTGGCAATTGCCTTAGTTGTAGCATGGTGGAATCAGGAAAGCGGGGTCTCTATAACCGGATCTCTATTCCTACCATAACACACTGATTTATTCCATCGGCTACCACCTTTGTGAGACTCGGCCAGTTTTACTGTTGTGAGTTCTGTGGTGGTTCACACTCCAGTTCTGATTGTCAATCGGGAAACACGCTTGTCTATGAGCAGGTTCCTGATAACAATTATGACTACCACACATACAACTCACAGCCACATCAGTTTTACTGTTGTGAGTATTGTGGAGGTCCTCACTGTAGCTCTGATTGTCAAACAAGGAATCCATTTCCCTGTAACAATTACGACTCTTCATATCATAACCAACCTCCACAGTATCAAATGAATCAGGCACCACCTCAGCCTGACCCACTTCCTCAAAATCTTCTCCTTGATCTTTTGGATTTAGTGAAAGATTTGAAGGAATGTAAACATTCCCGAGATAATCCAAATGAGAAATCCATGGAAGTTTTGTTAGTTTGAAGAGCGGATTTTGCTAAATTAGATTCCCAGTTGCCTTTGAAAAATCTATTAGGGAATCAATTGCAAAAGAAAAAGCAGCCAAATCTAGCTCTCGATTCCGTTTCATTCTTGATGACGATGATGATGAAGTTACCCTTGATATTAGTCAATTATGTACAAGTTCATCAAGTTCATCAGTTGAAATTCCTTCCATGAAAAATCAGGGAGAAAAGACTATGATGGAATTACTAGCAGAAGAACAAATGGAAAGTATAAAACATATGTATGCTAGTCCTTCTAAACTCCCTCAGTCTGTTGTTATCACACCCGAGGCTCCCACTCACTCTCTGAACATGGGGGATGAGCTTCTTGACACTGTTCCTGAAAAGGAATCGGACGAATTCATAAAGTCTAGTGTTGAGAACCTTGTCCCAATCCCAAGAGAGTCACAGGGAATTATCGATCATGTGTGTGATATCCCTCCTCTTCTTGTCTTCCAAAGTAATCATGTTGAGATGTGCTCCGATTCTATTGATGACGATTCGTTATCTTGTGGAGACATCAGTTATATGGAAGAATTACCTTCCGAGCTTGTTAGCTTAGAAGAAGAGAATGATGAAGTTACTGACACTGAAATCAAAGATGAAGCTCTTCGTGCAACATTACTGAATGTCAGTCTTCTCATTTCTAAAATCGAGGCTTTCAATGAAAAACCTATTTCATCTCCTATCCCCATTAAGGATAGTGACATTCTTTCCGATGATTCTATTCCGGAAATGGAAGCCTTCTGTTTTGATAATATGGGGGAGAAGATTAGTGGCAGTACCACTTTTCATTCTCATAATTCTCTCCCCGATTATGAATCATTTACATTGGATGAGTTCACTAGTGAACCCACTGATACCAATTCTGAATATGATTCATTTACCTTCGAGGAGTTCTCCTGTGAACTTACTCATATCATATCTCCGCCGGAGTATGATAATTTCTACTTTGATCTAGACACACCCATAATATGTCTTGATCAAATGAGCTTAACTGAGGAGATTCATGAAACTATGAATTCTCCTATTGAGGATGAAGAGTTAGTCATGATTTGTATCATGATTTTCTTTCTTTTCTTCATATATCCCGTGGCTTCCCCTGTTCTTCACTCCTTCGGGAATGAAGACATTATCTTTGACCCAGGCATTTCCATGTACCAATTGTGAGCCGGGTCTGTCTGTCTCTATATCTCATCGGTGTGGAACTTTCACGTACTTCAATGTTTATCCAAACATCTTGAATGAAAGTCCGATGGAGATTGTCTCTTCCACTTACTTCCCCATGAACAAATTAATTCGGGGTCGAGTCAAGCTAGTGACTCGGGAATCAAAAACATTAGCATGCACCACATGGGTTTTCACCCATGAGTACCACTCTAGTGTGGGGGAGATGCCCCACATGTTGTATAAATTTTAAAAATGAATGAAAATTGTAAATATTAAAAAAGAGAATAACTGTTGTGTTTCTACACTTAGCTAGGTTTGTTATCTTTTTACATTCTAAGTTTCGGCATTACAGCCGGTACTTTGAATATTGAGGACAATATTCATTTCTAAGTGTGGGGGGGAAATTCTGGCGAATTTTGATCATAAATGTACCCTTTTAGTCCCTTTTTCCCCCAAAATGGCCAAATTTTAAATTTTTTTTTAGTGGAAGTACTATGTACTAAACACAACAAATGGTAATCAGTCCACCATGTCTAACCCACATAAGGATTGGCTAATCCAGGAGCAAACGGCTCTTGGTAAAGATATCTCAAATCCGTTGACGGCTTGCAATTTGCCCAAAATTGTATGGTATTCAGCTCACCATATCCTAAAAAGTGAAGAGTTGGCTAGCCCGCAAGTTTATGGCTTGTGGTAAAGGCAGTTGGAAAACCATAATTGGTAATCAGCTCACCAAAGATATTTTATCTAAGAGTTGGCTAGTCCAGAAGCAAACGGCTTCTGGTAAAGACAAATCAAATCCGTTAGAAGCTGATGATTTGCTCAAAATCATTTTTGGTTATCGGTGTACCAAGGTTCTTACTTGAACTGAAACATTTGGCTACTCCAGAAGTAATGGCTTTTGGTAAAGAGATGAAATCCATTAATTTTTCTTAAAACATTGCTAGGGACTAGCAATATCTTAGTGTGGGGGATTGGTGAGTGTGTAAATACTCATCATTTTTGTACTGTTTAAACTGCAAAAACATCTGAAAACACTCAGTAATGCATCAAAATGATAAAAATATCACAAATAAGTGTTTTATGTGTTTTAAATGCAAAATATCAAAATCTGGTGAAAAACGTATCAAGTTTGCATAATTGGCAGTTTTAGTCCCCCAAGTTTGAAAAGTTGTCAAAAACAGTCCCTGGTAAATCTAAATAAAGAAAAAAATCATTTTAAGTCCCTAGGGATTCCTAAGTTGTCAAAATTGGTCCTTGAAACTTAAAATTACAAATTTACAACTTTAGTCCCTGAACTTTGGAATTTGGCAAAAATAGTCCTTTGAAAATTTGAAAATGTCAAAAATAGTCCTTGCACTATTAAAGTTTGTCAATTTCAGTCCTTGTGTTAACTTTGGAGAAATGGCAGGATAGGTCCCTCAAGATTGGAGTATTTACAGTTTTGGTCCTTGTCTTATTAACTAATACAAAGCCTTGTCAAAACATTTTGGCCCCTGCCTTTATACCCTTTTGACCCCTGTCTTTAGCCTTTTGAACCCCATGGTCAAACAGATAAGCTTCCCTCCACCTCCTGCTTCCTCTTCCCCACTTGGCCTGCAACTGCAATTCCCTCTCCTAATACCCTCTCCCATCACCTTATCTCTTCCAACCCCCCCTCCTCATCATTACACCTAGTCCACCCCCCCTACCTGCAAAATTCAGAGCCAGTGGTCAAATTTCACCTTTCCCGCCAAAACCAACCAATAGCCAAAAGGCACCAAAAGTTATCCAAATGACCTGGAATCAAGTGGGAAGTAATCAGAGGATAGAGAGAGACTCTTTGGAGCTATAAAAGAAGGAAGAAAAAGCCAGAGATAAGGGTAGTTAGTTTTTAAGTTTTCTTTGTATGTCGTTTCATTAGAAATATCTTAGTTTTAATCTTAAAATGTAATTTCTCAGTTTTAATGTATTGAATTTAAGCTATTTCAGTCTTTATAATCAAGTCTAGTCCTAATTCAAAATTCCATCCAAGTTTCATAATTTCATGATTCACTGTTGAGAAATCCATTTTCAAACTCTTTCAATCAAGCTTTTAAAAGCTTCTATTTAAGTGCAAATAAGCTTAAATAAGTTCATGTAAGCTTTTGATAAGCTTTAAAATCATTTTCAAACAAAAGTGTGAATTGGTCAACAAAAGTCAACTGTTAGGCTCAAATTGGAATTGGAAATGGTTACTTTGGTGTTGCAGACCTCTGAAATGGGTTGGATTAGGTTCATTTAGTGTAGTAATGGGTTTGGTGTTGGCCTGCAAGCAAGTTGGACTCTTGTGAGTTATTATCTCATTTTCAGTTTTATAGTCAATTTGTATTTTTGTTTGTACTTATATCTGTGGTAATAAACTGCTTAAACTTGGTTATAAAGTTGCATTTAGGTCTTGTAATCTCACTTTGATCAATGGTGCTATCTGGTTAAGTGATTGTTTCAATTTCAGTTTGCATAACAGTAAGATAAGGTGTGTTTGGATTTGCAGTAAATCTGTCCTTAAGGCCATTGCAGTGATAAGGCTCTTGTTGGTTTATGTTTGTTAAGCATAATCATGATCATATCTGTCTTAATTTTGTAGCTACAAACACTCAAAGTCAATTTCTCTTGAATCTGTCCTTAGCAGCTCCACTGTTGGATTTTCAACAATTCTAAAGTTTTTTTGTGTTCCAAATTCATGGAGCTAGTTTTTTTCAGTCTCATTTCATCATAATATGTCATTTTCAGTTGGGAAATCATGATCAAAATCCAAAATAGTCAACTTTTCAATTCTAGTAAAAAAGTCAAATAGTGCAAAAGCTCAGTGTTGGCTTAGCTAAGTTGATTTTTCTTAACTTCATCTTTGAGCCAAATTCATTGGAACTTGTTGTTTTAAAAAGCTCATCTGGTCTACTTTCTTATTAGCAATTTTGTAGATTTTTATAATTTTTTTATAAGCTGCAAAATAGCTTATGGATTTGGTCTCAGATTCTGAATGTGCCCTGTGCACTGAACTACCAATGTGACAGGAAATTGCAGAGCTGTCCACAAGCTCATAAGAGCTTGTGAGTAGCTCATTTTTGGTTTACAAGTACTTTGCTAGGTCAACTAGGGATTGTAATATTTGGTTCCATGTTTTTGGCTTATCCAGTAACTTATTTTTTAGCTGCAAAGTGGTGTCAAGTCCTGTTTGGAAGTTTGATAGCTAAGATTTTGATTTGGTTAATTTGCTTCTAGTCTGAGATTTAGTGTTCATATTTAGTTGCATTAAGTTGGTACAAGTTTGTTTTAGCCTAATTCATGTCCTTGTAGCTTCTGGTTAATTAGTTTAGCTTATAGCTTATTTTCCCTATAATCTTCCCATAGCAGATTCAAAGCAACTTGCATATCAGTGGTTGTAACTTGTTGATTTTAGTTGCATTTGGTCACTTCTAGCATATTTGAGTTCTGTTTTGGTTTGGTGCTTCTTGGTTTCCATTTGCTTCTTCAAAGTGCTTATTTATAAGCACTTTGTTCATCAGTTTCAATATCTTGCACACAAGCACCTGTTTTTCCATTTTTCTTATATTCCTAATATTATTTTAGACTTTTCCTGAAATTTTCAGATTTTTCCAAGCTTGTTTGCTATTTTTCTTAATTTAAATTAGTTTTTAAGCATTTTTAATTAGCTTTAAATACAAAAAATTAAAAAAAGGTTCAAAAAATACTTTTCATTTTCTTAAGTTTAGATAAATATAAAAAGAGAAAAAATATTTTTCTAGATTTTTCTTAGTTAAATTTGTATTTTTAAATAATTTAATTAGTTTTTAATAGTTTTAATTCCTAGAAAATAGAAAAATAATCATAAAAATAAAAAAATAGTTTTGAAAATTCTATTTTGATATTTTAGATTTTTCTAAGTCTTAATTTTATTTTCTAGCTTTATTTCCTATTTTCTTGTATTTTAGGTAATTATTTAATAGTTAAAAATAGTTTTAATTAATAATAATTAGATAATTAGTTATAAAAATAATTTTCTTTTTCTATAAAATTTCTTTTATCATTAGGTTTATAAAAATGTATTTTTCATATTTTTAGGATTTATATTGTATAAGTTTCACTTTTTATTTTGTACGTCACGTAGATTTTAATTTCAGTTTTGTAAAAATATAAAAACAAAAACATAATTTTAAATATAGTGATAGCGTTTATTTAATATTTTTAATCTTTTTAACTTTCTTTAATTTGCATTTAAGCCCCTGTAGTTTATGGGCTTGCTCTTTAGGTTTAGATCAACCACTATCCTTTCCCGTTCAAATCCTCTCGATCACTACACGTTTGACTATTCTCGCACAGCTCGTTGGGACTTAACGACCTGGGGAAACACTATACTCTCCTGATCTTCATTGAGTTTGTTCCTGAACCGTTTTAAGTTTCTTACGGTCGGCCATTCACAAGTGGCCGGCTTGAGTGAGAAAACTTGACGGTTTTGCACCGATCAATCATCAGCCACAGTAAATCTCTGGATCACCCTTTGTTGTGTTGCCTTCATGTGATGTTGTGACTTTCTGACCGACATGCTCACACTTTCTGGATCATGACATCATTTCATCAGAGTAGCGGAAGCTTTTACTGGTTCAAGATATTTGCAGCAGCGTAGCAGAAGCATAGTATAAAAATATCTTAGCCAGGTTCTGTAGATAGGCATTTGTCATGATTTCTTCAATTAAGTGTGGATGCTGTGAGCATGCGGCTTTGGATTGGCTTCTCAATTCTGATTAGCTGCAACCGTCCAAATGTACCCGCAAACAACAGTTAGCAATAAAACACACGAAAGTGTCTTTGATCAATTTCGTTGAATTGAGGTACACGGCCCACGGTTCCCCGTTGATCAGTATAAGTATTGCCTGTGATCAGGTAGAATTCCGAAGAATCTCTTTGACAGGGTTTCGCAGCTGCTCTAGCTGTTCTCAAACCGGAACGTCTCAAAGAAGACAACACGGAGTGAGTGAACCAGCGAATTGAGATTCACTGATTGATGAAAAATTGATTTGAAAACAATCGTGTATTGCTTGAAGAAAGATTTTTGCAATACGACGAAGGTTTTATGAGAAAGATCAATTTTCAATCAAAAATACTTTTTGTATTTGAAAAAGAATACACATTCGATGTGCTAGCGAAAAGAAGATTTGCACATCGAACGGTTTTTCCAAAAGTATTTTTTCAATCAGAGATACTTTTTGTGTTTGAAGATGAATACACATTCGATGTGCTAGATAAAATAAGATTTGCACATCGAACGGTTTTTCCAAAAGTATTCGTCAATTCATTTCCTGGACCAAGGTTGATTCAAGAATGAATCGCCCCATTGTTTCTGTCCAGTTGTCACAAGCTTGATCTTTAGAAAAGATCTCACATGTCACCCACCAAGAGCTTGTTTGATGTTGGCTCTAGAAGGATTTCCATCTTCATCGTGAATACTTTTACATATCACTCGGATGTTCTGGCAATACCACAAGGATAATGCGTAGGACTCTTAATATATTCTTACTTTCCACATTGTGTGAAACAGCAAGTCTTCATTAATTTATTGTCCTAATGAGATATTGTGGACGATCTCTTGGCTCTAGACTCAATTGTGCACTTTGGTTCCTATGCCGGAGACTAGGGAGAGGGTCTCCTTCTTCAATATCAACAATCTCTAAGAGAAAGTCGATAGATTATGTAGGTTCCCCGTGAGAATGAAACAAGCCCTTTTAAGAGGAACTTGAGTAGCTTGGGAAGTTAGGTGCAGTGCGTCACTGGGTCCATGACATCTTGTCTTCAATACCAGTGTTACCTTAGTAACAACCAGTAGCATATGTATTGAACCCGGTTTCTGCCCTAAGGTTGAATTATTGGAGGGCTATTTCTTTTCACCCTTTTTCACATTCATTTCTTTTTCATTCTTCAACCCCTTCAGTGCTTACCGAGACTTCATTACTAGAACCTTTTTGGGTTTATTCCAGTTCTAGCTCTATCTCAATCCTCACTCTTCGTATATTCTCATTTTTCTCCTTTTTTCATCATACCTAAGGACTCTACACTATCTAGTGGATTGTCCCTGGGTAGATCCCTCCGGTTCTGGTGGGATCGTGGGAACGAATACCTAACCTAACCATCCTTATAACACCATGCATAAAGTAAATTGGTCGGTCTTTTGGTATTGTTCATTCCTTCTCGAAACCAATTGAAAAATCATTTAGAAAATCAATCAAGGTACTTGTGATATAATATCAAAGCATTTTGTACCTTAATTGTTTTTGATCTTTTAGAAATGCTCCCCCTCAACATGTGCGTATGATTTTGAAATTGATTAGCACATGGAGGAAAGAGTTCTTTGAAACAATTTCTTGATCACAATTTCCTTAGAAAAAGCCATTTGAATTTCTTTGGTAAATTCTCCCCCTCAATATGTGCGTAGGATATTTGAAATAATTTTATCACATAGAGGAAAGAGTTCTTTTAAAGTACATCCACGATCACAATAGCCATTAGGAAACTATTAGAAAATCAATCAAGGTACTTTATGTTGAAACATAGAAATCATTGTACCTTGAAAGTTTATTTTCTTTTTAAAATGCTCCCCTCAATACGTGCTTTGAGATTCGAAAGCGTTTAGCGCATATGGGAGAGCAGCCTGCACATTTGAATCAAAATGATCACCTTTTATCAAATTTCATAATTAAATCACAAATTCTCCCCCGATCAAAAATATCAAACCCTTTGAGATTTTGGATCTCAAGTGATTTAAGTAGGTTTGGAAAACATGGGAGAAAATGTGCCTGATTTAAAAGCTCTTCTGGTTTATGGTTAAATGCTCATCCACAAACATGTGCATTATGTATTTCAAAATCGTTTGGCACATGAAGGAAGTAGTGCTTTTGAAACAATTACCCTTTTAAAACCGTTTTGAGATTTAAATCACGATCTCTCCCCCGATCAAAAATTTCAAGCCAATTGAGATTTTGGATCCCGATTGATTTAAATCATTTGGAAAATTTTGGGGAAAGACGTGGCTTGATTTAATTTTTGAAATTGACTGATGAGGACCAAATGTAGACATTAAAGATTGTTAGTGTCAGGTATGATAGTTTTTAAGAGATCTTTAAGTAAAATAAAACAATTTCACAATCAAACAAGAACAGAAAAAATTTCATTTTGAAAGATCTTTGAGTTTTAAAGAGAATCATACCATGACATAACATTAAATCTTTAGATCACCACTTATTTTGTACAAACCGGACTTTTATGAAGAAATATCGTTTGAAAATATTTTATTTTAAATCACTCTCCCCCTCAATCGATGACCGTAGTCGATGATTGAGTGACTTAAGTTTTGATAAAATGAAGTCCGGTGATTTTCAAAATTAAGTCCAATTTATTTTCAAAACCAATATTTTCCTTTTTCAAAAACAATATTATTCATAAATTGTTGAAAAATGGTATTATTCACTACTTGTCCTGCACAAAGATACGTTAGGTGGTTGAGCTGCTTTTGTTGATGTTACTGAAGGTTGGAAGAAAACCATCTGCTGATGCAGTGAGACTTCTTTCGTTGCATTTTTTTATGCAAACTATCCATAGAGGTCAAATTAAGCTCCGTTTCTTCATTTGATGATGAAGAAAACCATCTGCTGATGCAGTGATACCTCTTATGTTGCATTTTATCATGCCAACTCTCCATAGAAGTCAAATTAAGCTCCGTTTCTTCATTTGTCAACCCAAGATACAGTTACCCTTTCCTTACGGCATCCAATCATATTCAATTGTGGGATCCGGATCGGGAACATTCTTATATACCAATATACCTGCATACGTTAGTGAACACACATACAGATATATGGTGGTCGACATCACCCTAACAGCAATCGACTAATAAAAGTCAATTCAACATATCAATCAGATCATGCATGTGAATAATGTGTTCATCAAACTCTAATCATCTAATCCTAATAATCATATCCTTGGCACCTAGTCCTTCAACGTAGGTTAACATCATTTTTAGATAAGCATATAGGATAATTAGAAAAGCTCGTTAGATGATATAGATTTGAAAACATTCAATCCCTCAATCAATGACTTATTGTTCTGAAAAGTTTAAAAGCGCTGAAGTCATTGATTGTGTTTTCAATTTGAAAACTCCGAATCTGATTGATTTTCAAGCAACTCATTTGCCACCATTTTTTGAAAACACCAAATATTTTTCTGAAGAATTTTAGACGAAAAAACATTTTTGTAGGAACAGCAGTCCTTCGACATACTTTCCTCAATTAGTTTTAGGATAAGTGCACGCAAATTTTGAAAATTGGTTTAGCGTTAACGCACTTTCCTTTCTTGAAGAACGGGTTGCTATCAGAAATAATAGCAAGCCATGGTTAAGCGCGGGTTACAGTCTGAAATAACTGCAAGCCATAGATTTAGACATGTTTTGAAAAAGAATATTTACACCTCCTGCTCGAACTTCATCTATGGTCCCGTGCGATTATTGAATGACATTTCTAAGACCGCAGATGTTATCGATATCAGAAGACATGTCTTTGAAAAACAATATTTTTGGTATTTTTCAAATTTTCTGATTTTTATGGATTTTTTGTTGGTTTTATAATTTTCTTTTTTCTTTTTCTGGTTTTATATTTTTGTATTTTGGTTTTTAATAATTATTTATAAAGATAGAGAAGATGATATAGTTTAAGAAGATGATGATACGAGTACCGAGATAAGGATATCGAACAGCCCCGTTGTAGAAGATAGAAATCATCATCTCTTAAACATCCACCACCAAAGCTTCCGAGGCTCTTGAAAATAAGACATTGAGCCTTTAAGAATGCGAGACTTTGGCAGCTTCCCCCCAAACCGAAAATCCTTTAGCTGAGCAGATTCAAAGCTCTTTTTCAAGCTTGTCATAGCCAGATGCACAAAGAAGCACACCATTATCATCGATCTTGCTGCTCCTTTTAAGAATAATTTTTGTGATTCTTCGTTCGAGGTTATATCATCAAAATAGATCAGCAACGTATCTTCCCACGCTTGAATGAATCTTCTCATATTTCTTTTCAAATGAAGTCTGAAGCAATCCATTCCAAAAGGTTTCAAGAGAACACTTCCCCCAAGTAGTTGAATTGATGCAGTCAGTCTCTTTGAATAATTCTCAAGAACTCTCCCGAATACACATCATGAGGGGATGAAAACACCACCCCTAATGTTCACATTTTCTTCCCGATGATCGTGTATGAAGTTCAAGAATTCAAAGTACACCAATACCCAAGAGCTCTCCCGAATACACACATCATGGGGAATGAAAACACCTCCCAATGTTCACATTTTTCTTCCACGATGATGGTGTATGAAGCTCAAGAATCGGAAGTACACATTCCCAAGAGAATAGGTGATAACACCTCCATCATGTTACACATTTATCTCCCCTGAATATGTCATACTTGTGTACCTCTTTTATCCTCAGAAACTAACTCTTCCATCTCTTCCCCCACATAGTTGGAATTAGAACACTAGAAGCCCGAGTCAAACCGAGGTTTCTCTGCGGTCATGACATTTGTCTTCCCGGGATATCTTCAATCACTTAGAAGAATTAAGTTCATCAAGCGTACTCATTGTGCTTTTAGATGTGTGTCTCCTTCCCCCTTGCTGGTTTTGATACTTCAGAATCAACAACTCATTATAAGCCCAAATTCAAGAAATCTTTTGAGAAGAACATTATTAGCTCATATGTATCTGTGAGAATCAACTTGCTGAAGAATAACGTGAGCAAATCTAATTAGGGATTAAATCTGACTTATCACTCTCCCCCAATTATCGCTCTCCCCTACACTAACAATCTTTATGATGAGTTCCCGGAATAAGAAGAAGTCTTTAGATCGTTAAATGCAACTCGTCTTAAGTCTTCTAACATGCAGCAGAAAATGTAGAACAGACTGTAGACTCGACCTTCTTCAAGATTGTCCAGTTGGGGAATAGGTAGTTGACATCTTCATTTCACCAAAAAAGCATCGCAATTAACTTACATCTTGCAAATCCCCTTAACTAAAATCCCTCCCAATCAAACAAGAATAGAAAGATGTCTGTCAAGGAAATCAACAATCAGCCCGCAACGAACACTTGAAATGGTAACACCAAACAAACAATCACATCAAACAAGAACAGAAGGTTGCCCGGAATCATCACGTCGAAGTGTACGTGAAGCATTAACTGGAAGTACTTTGTCGTTAAACTCATCAGTCCGTAAGAAGATGTCAACCAACGGCTCTTAGAAGAAACTCCATGTAAAGATGACCCGATAAGAAGAATCTCGGTTCTTACATGAGTGTGGAGCCGTTTGACCATTTATTCTCATATATCCATCATCATGCAGTAGTTTCACACTTTTTCTCCCCCTCAAAAATTACATACAGAGTTGCCATTCTTGATTGAATAAGTGAACATCATCCAAATGTAGTCTATTCACACTTCTCCCCCTCAAAGGTTGCATATGATGTCGCCATCTTCATTATAATCGAGCAAGTGGAATAAGAGAACAATCATCGGTAGTCCGGTTCACTTGATAAATATTTCTTTTCTTTAAGGAACGAGGCTTGAACTGTTGTGTTCAAACGTCATTATCTCTCTCTTTTCATCATCTCTTGGCAAAACTTGTAATCACCCCATTATCATTCAGTAGGATCTTTGTCGTGACAGCTGATGGCGAAAACCCAATATGATGAATTTGATCCCGAAGTAAACTAACCCGAACTCGTGACTTAAACTTGCACATATGTAACAAAGCGGTGCGAGACTTCATCCTCCATTGAATCTCTAAGTACTCTATACTCTTCATCCAACCAACCATCAAGTATAAGACGTATATCACCTCTTGAAAATCCACAATTGAATGTGACACTGAGCACTACAACGTAACTCCTTAAAGTGATAGTTATTTTGTGGTGGTAAGAGCCCAATCCCCCCAAGTGGTAAAAGAAAAGGAAAGTCACCCAACAATAACTAGATTTCCAAGTCTTTGTTTTTGATAATAAGCTCAAACAAGGATCATGAAGAATCTTCATCCAACCATCCCCGATACCTTCAGATACTAAGTACACTCGCCCGTGATATTTCACTTCAACCTCAAATAAATAATAGTGAATTAACCCCGTTGTCACATCTTCTGGTTAACTGCTCAAATCTAGCCTTCTTTGACATTAAAATGAACTTTGATAATGGTTTCATCCCGACCATGGTTAAAAGCACATATCCCCGTAAAACTTTGTAATAACCAAACTGCCATGAAGAATATCCAAACACACATCCAATTCATGAAGTACACCCTTTATCCCTTCTTCGAAGTAGAAACTGTAGCACTAGCATCATATAAGATCCCGAAATACATTTTCCTTTCTCTAGGATGATTCCATCATTACGGGATTTTACAATTCTATGGTTTAAACCGAGAAATAGTTTCTTTCGCGGGATTTTACAAAACCAAGAATAAACCGTAAGATAGATCCGGAAATGCACTTTACAATTACCAGGATGTTTCCATTGTCACGGGATTTTACAAGTCTATGATTTAAACCGAGAAATAGATTCTTTCGCGGGATTTTACAAAATCAAGACAAAACCGTAAACAATGTCAGCTTGAATGTGTTATGACAACTTTGGTTTCAGTGAATATCTGTTTTTAGGGGAACATGCAGCGGTTCATCAACGGTTCATAATCCAACATCAACAATTCTTAACCCATATGTAAAATACCTTCACAAACCATACTAAGTCAAGTAGTATAAACTACTTCCCCCTGAGGTTGACCGTAACACACCAAAGTACATGTTTCTCCCCCATGATGGTTTCGAACTTTTGAAAGCATCATAACGTGTACGACCATTAGCACGAAAAGTTCTTGTCATAAGCAAACATCTTGAAAAGTCATGATTGATGCTGAAGATTCTTGAAAGATTTTGCTTAGACTGTGAGGTATCGTTGACATTTTGTAGCGAAGAATATTCCATTTGAATTGCTGATCACATCTCATCCAACAAACCCTTTGGTTAACACATCATTCATGAGTTATGTCGACAATTGCTGTGACCATTTGGTGAAGTAAATCCGATATACCAAACTTGAATATGAAGTAGAATTCCCCAAATTTGTTACTTAATCTTGTACTAATCCTTGTGAAAGTGAAACGGTGTACCCAATGTACAAAACCTCTTGACGTATTCTCAACTGCGTGAGACACCGAAGTGATAGTTACGTTGTGAGTTAAGTGAGAAAGAATCACAAAAGTAACTGAATAGCCAAGTCATTATCACATCCAATAAATACCCAAACAAGTTATCTTCGCGGAAAGGTAGAAAGAAAGAAGATGATATAAGTAAACACGCCCTGAAAACCTTACTTCAACTCCAAATAAGAAATACCGTATAAACAATCCCATAGTCAACTTTGTTCAAGTATCGATTCAAGTTGTGACATAATAACCACCATGAAAATGTATAAACCAATGTATCAACCCACACAACACAACAAATCACATCTTCAAATCTCATCGATAAATCTCATAATCAGATCATATTATAAAAAATCTCATCATTAAAACACTTTAACGAATCACATAAAGTCCAATCACATAAACCTCCCATTATCAAATCTCATGGCACACCAATCTCATCGACATACAGAACGTACACCGGATACAGTCTTAAGCACATATCAAAATCCATTCCAAAGACAGCCCACGACTTTGTTAGGAATTAGAAATTCCAGGTATTAAAGAGTCGGTCACCTCAAGTATATGTAATCGTTAGAAAGCTCGTAGTCGTAGTTATTTTAAGTTAAGTAGTATTTAGTTAAGTAACACCGTGGAGGACGGACGGGTCTTTACCCACTGTATGCCTGATCCACAGCCCGATGTGTGGCGTTTTATGTAAGACTATAAATACTCTCTACCTCCCAAGGTAGAGAGTTGGAGCTCATAATAATATCTTTCACTTTCTCTCACTAAGTTCCCTAAACCTCTAACTTTCTCTCTCTAGAATTCCATCTATACTCTACCTTGTGTTAATGTTATGATGTGTATGTGAAAAGTTATATCTTACAATTGGTATCAAGAGCCATGGTTAGATCATATCTTACACATCTTTGGATTTCTAGTGGTTTTTAGGTGGTTTTTAAGTTTGAAAAAGTTTAGTGGTTTTAGCATCATTTGATTGATTTCTAGTGTTAAAGTTTCGATTTTGGTTGTACTTTTATGTTTAGAATCATCAAAAGTGTTTAGGTTTTCATTTGGTAAGCTTGAATCATCTTGGTTGGGTTGTTTTTGGATTGAAAAGTGAGGTTTATATGGTTTTTCAAGCTAGCGACTTAGCTCACGGAATAGTTTCTTGGTAGCGACTTGCTTCACAGTTTTGTAGCGACTTACAGTGTTGGAACTAGCGAGTTAGATCTAGCGAGTTAAAGTACAAGTAGTGGATTCTCCACTACGGGTAGCGACTTGTGGTAGCGACTTGGTCAGTAGCGAGTTGCTCTTTAGCGACTTGTGTCTCTAGCGACTTGTGTAGCGAATTGCTGCCAAAATTTGGTTAGCGACTTAGTCTGTAGCGAGTTACTACTTAGCGACTTGTATTTCTGTTAGCGACTTGGGACTCTAGCGACTTAGGGGTGTAGCGAATTAAGGGTTAGCGACTTAGTGCATTAATTTCTAGCGACTTAGTGCACTAATTTCTAGCGACTTAGTGCATTAATTTCTAGCGATTTAGTATTTTATCATCTAGAGTCTTGAGTGATTGTTTACGGTTTTCTCTTGATTCAGTAAAATCCCGTGAAAGAATCCATTTCCCGGTTTAATCATAGAGCTATAAAATCCCGTATAATCTGTTAACATGTCTACCAACGTTCCCACTGTTATCTCCACTGTTGCCGAAGATGTTCAAGCAGCTGGTTCAGATACTCGTCCACCCATGCTTGACAGAACTGACTACGACTCTTGGGCTCAACGAATTAGACTGTATTGCCTTGGAAAGGAAAATGGTGTCAACATTCTCAAATCCATTGATGAAGGACCATATCGAGTTGAGACGACTAGAGACATACTTGATACTAATGCAGATGGTACTCCTGTTTACGGAATTGACAGACCTAAGATGTATGATGAGCTTGATGATAAGGATAAAAAGAGATTTGATGCAGATATCAGGGCTTCAAACATTGTTCTTCAAGGTCTTCCTAAAGACATCTACAAGCTGATCAATCATAACACAGATGCTAAGGCAGTTTGGGACAATGTTAAGATGCTTCTCTCAGGTTCTGAATTAACTATGGAAGACAGAGAATCCCAACTCTATGACGAATTTGAGCATTTCAAGATGAAACCAGATGAGAGTGTCTATGAGTACTATGTGAGATTTCATAAGTTAGTTAATGACATGAGGAACATCAGAATGACTATGCCTAACATTCAGTTGAACTCAAAATTTGTGAACAACATGAATCCCGAATGGCACAAGTTTGTTACCGCTGTGAAGCTCACTAAAGGATTGAAGAATACAAACTATGAGCAACTCTATGCCTTCCTCCTTCAGAATGAGAGACATGCTATGTTTGAAAAATTAATTCTCAATCAGTTCAAAACCAACCAGGGAGAGACAAGCTCGTCTAATGACTCTACAGCTTTCTACTCAAACATCGGAATCACAACCAAAGCATCACAAGTCATACCCTTGGGTAATGGTAATCACAAACTCATTCCTGATCCTATGTACAAACAAGCCGATGCTGATACTCACGTGGGTAGCTTCATTAATCAACTAGCTCTTCTCATCAGTCAAAACATGAATACTCTCCCACAAACCAACAACAACCTCAGAACTGCATCTAACCCACACAATCAAGCCACTATTAAAGATGGAAGGATCGTGGTGCAACCAGTACAAGAAAGACAGTATGATCAGGGACGAGGTGGAGCTGGGAGAGGTTATGTTGGAAACCAGAATCGAGGAAGGAATGGTAACCAAGGTCAAACTAAGCTCATCAAATGTTATAACTGTGGTGGAGAGGGACACATTGCAAGGAACTGTACATCTCCAAAGCGCCCACAGAATGCTGATTACTTCAGAGAGAAGATGCTGCTGGCTCAAGCTCGGGACAATGGTGCTACTCTGAATGAAGAGGAATTGCTATTTCTTGCTGAAGGCAATGCCAAGACCTATGATGCAGATGTGGATGAGCAGCCTATTCAGGAGATAGGTCACAATCATCAGAATGCCTTTCAAGTCGCTGACTGTGATGCATACGACTCTGATGTGGATGATGGACCTATGGCACACACAATTTTTATGGCTAGCATTTCTCCAATGGTTTCTCCCAAGGTCTCCTCTACATCACTAGCTGGGCCATCCCATGACAAACTCATCTCAGAGGTATTAAAACTATACGATGATGCTGATGTGCACCAGATGCATGACAAAGTACAATCAACTGAAACTATTGAATCAAATATTGAAAATATGGGTAATATCAATATTGTCCCATATGATCAATACGTGAAACAAAGTGAAAGTGAAGTTGTACCAAGTGATGCATCTTCTGCAGTCAACAATGACTATGATTGTGATGAATACACTGCATGTGCCCCTGATGATTCCATTATTTCTGAACTAAATGCCTATAAAGAACGTGTTGCTATTTATGAACAACGTGCTAAGTTTGAGTTGACCACTCGTGAACAGGAAATGGATAACCAAGTAAGTACAGTAATTAGAAAAAGTAAGTTTAGAGAAGAAATATTGAAACAAGAATTAAATTCCTTGCAAGAAAAACTCTCTAAAACATCTAAACAAAAACAAGAACTTCAAGAAAATGTGAAAATGCTTAAGCAAGAATTTAATGCAAAGGAATCAAAACTCTTGAGAGATTTTTCTAATCTGAAAACTTTGAAAAACAAACTTGAGAACAAGTTGTACATACAAGGAAACACCATTCAGACTGCTCACATGGTCACTAAACATCGAGTCTTAAGCGATAAGCATAGCATTCCCCTTGTTGAGGAACCGAATCCAGAGGTAATTAAAAAGGCTAGAAATGCTCATAAGGTGCTTTATGATGGTAATGAAATTCTTAAGCCTAGGCAGAAACCTAGTTGCGTTGAGTGCACTGAGGAAGATAAGAAATCAGATGAAGTCACTAGGGAAAGGATGAACAAAAAACTAGATGACCCGAAATGCAAAGAGAAAAAGATTATTATCACTCCCCATGACTACAAGAAGGAAAACTGGATTTCCTTGAACATGTTTAAGCCTCAAACATTGCTGACCCCTGAACAAGTGTTCTGGAAAAAGGATATGGACTTGCAAAAGCTGAAAATCTTGTTGAAAAGAATCCCCCTTGTAGGAAATTCCCTAAAGCGACTGAGTATCCTCCAAATACACCAATGCATTTAGTTCCTAGAACTATTGCCACTAAGAGCAAGACCTTAATCAGTCAATATGTTATTCTTCAACTATTTACCGATTTTGAGAAAACTTGTAAGAAAAGGATCACACCCACTGGGATAACTGAAGGGAAAGGGGTTTTGAGCAAATGAAAGAATGTTATTTAACTGAGGTCATGCCTTTCTTTAAACAACTAAAAGATCATTTTGAGAGTCTTAAAACGGGGACAAAATCAGATATTAAAGAAATGGAAAAGGAATTTGATGCAATGGTAGTTGAAGTTAGTGATTATGAGCGTGCACTAAAATATAATGAGATTGAGAGGAAGAACTTGCATACCTTAAATGAGACTCTTATTACTGAATGTGTTGCTCAAGATATCTTTTTCACTGCTTCAAATTGCTCTATTAATGCTTCCAAATTTCATGAACTATCTGTGGCCCTGAAAGTCTCCCATGATCGTGTCATTGAGCTTGAAAAACTAATTCTGAACTAAACGAGAAAATTGAACTGGATGATCACAACAATTTGGTTAAACATTTTTCTAAACTGGAAGTTGAGCATTTTAATTTACAACTAAAATATCAACATCTTAAAGAAAATGTTAAAACTTCAAATGTCAAGACATCGTCAGATGCTCCAGAGTTTGATGCAGTTTTTCAAATTAACAAACGTGATGAACAGATTCAAGCTCAGTGCAACACGATCAGAAAGTTGAAAGCCCAAATCTCTCAATTAAAGGGTAAAACGAACAATAAGACAGGCTCCCAAATCCCTCCTTCTTTAGATTCTCAGAATTCTCAAACTTTTCATCTTCAAAACTTAGTTGATGCCTTACAAAAGGAAAACGAGAGTTTTCTAGAAGAAAATGAAAAAGTTAAACGACATTTTAAAGAGTTATATGATTCAATGAAAGTCACCCGTGACCAAAACAACGAAAAAATAACGTCTTTACAAAAGGAAATTGAGAATCTAAGAAGTCAGGGAAATGGGAAACTGCCACTTGTTTTCAATAAGAATGTTGTCTCAAAGTCACCCTTAGACTGCAAATACACTGTGACAGTTAAATATATTCCTCCTCATCTTAGGAATAATGAACATGCTTTTCATGAATACTGTGCTCACCTTAAGGATAGTCTAGAATGTCTCCGTGAGATTGTCGAAGAGGATTTCATTAATAAACCTCTTGATAGTGAAATTAGGTTTGCTTGCCTCCAGGCCAAACGATCTCAAGAGTTGCTAGAATGTGTAATTGCCACATGCCCAAAATCCTTAACCTTAGGTGAAAAAGGCAAAGCTGTGATGCCCTGTTCTATGCCTAGTGCCAAGCAGGAAATCCGTTCTATGCCCAGTCTTAAAAAGGGAAACACTAATGTGCCTTCAAGTAGTTCAGATTCCAGATATGTTAGTGCTAAGAAAGTGAACTTTAGTGTGCCTGCAAAAAGCTCAAATCACAGTCTTAAAGTATACACTAATGTGCCTTCTAGTACTTCAGATCCTTGCACATCAAGTTCAGGAATGCAAAAATTAGATCAACCAACTAATGTTCCCATTCCCTCTACAGGAGTAATCAGTGACTTTAAAGCGAGCAGGTCAAAGTCTCAAGACAATACAAGGAATGATAGGACCTTGCAAGCTAAGAATGTGCAATGGAAGAGAGTAGAAGACCAATCTAGGAACGTTAGGCTTGAGTTGAATAAAACGAATCGTGTTGATTCTAGTATTAGCCTTAGGCGTACTGTAATTAATTCGAATTCTGATACTATCTGCAAACCTTGTAATGCTGCATGCTTGAATTCTGTTGCTAATCATGAATGTGGTGTGAATGCTTTGTCTAATGCTGTCAAATGCCCAGTTAAAATTGCTAATGCTAATAATCGTGCAAATAAGGCAAAAAGGCAAAAACGAAAGACTGTTAGAAAACAGTGGAAACCCACAGGAAGAACTTTTATAAAGATAGGTTATTATTGGATACCTTTTGGTCATAAGAATAATCAGTTTTGTTCTCACACTGCTAAGATTATGCCCACTAGAAAATGGATGCCTACTGGTAGAACTATTCCCTTAAGAAGTAAACATACTTTGAATAGGGCAAATACAGACACCAGCATTGCATCTATTCCCAATGATTCCATTGCTTCTACTTCTGATATGGATGTTTCTGATTCTGATGTGGGTGTTCCAAATACTGTTACTAACCAAATGGAACCCATTCTTGCATGGGGATCCCAATTATCCAGTTATCCATTTTTGTCTGTGTTCAACTGCAGATCGTTCAAATCGTTCTGTGGTACCTGGACTCAGGCTGTTCCAAGCATATGACTGGAGACCGGTCGCGGCTCATGAACTTCGTGAGCAAGTTCATCGGGACTGTTAGATTTGGTAATGATCATTTCGGTGCTATTATGGGTTATGGAGATTATGTTGTTGGTGATAGTGTCATCTCGAGAGTCTACTATGTTGAAGGGTTGGGTCATAATCTGTTCTCCGTTGGTCAATTCTGTGACTCTGATCTAGAAGTTGCCTTCAGAAAACATACCTGCTTTGTTAGAGATCTTAATGGTAAGGAACTGTTAAAAGGAACTCGTGGGTCAAACCTTTACACCATCTCTATCGATGACATGATGAGGGCTTCTCCAATCTGCTTGTTATCAAAGGCTTCAAAAACAAAGTCATGGTTATGGCACCGTCGTCTCAATCACTTGAACTTCGGCACCATCAACGATCTTTCCCGAAAGGACCTAGTTGTAGGTTTACCTAGACTAAAGTATGAAAAGGATCATCTTTGTTCAGCATGTCAATTGGGAAAAAGCAAGAAATATGCCCATAAACCCAAACATACTAACTCTGTCACGAAGTCCTTCATATGATTCATATGGACTTATGTGGACCAATGAGGGTACAAAATATCTTTGGGAAGAAATATGTGTTAGTTGTGGTTGATGATTACTCTAGATTCAACTGGGTCAAGTTCATAAGGACAAAGGATGAAACTCCTGATATCATCATCAAACTCATCAAACAGCTGCAGGTTCGACTTAACAAAACCGTCAGAATTGTCAGAACAGACAATGGAACTGAGTTTGTCAACAAACAACTTAATGAATTCTATGAAAGCGTTGGAATCAGTCATCAAAGAAGTATTTCACGAACTCCTCAACAGAACGGTGTAGTTGAAAGACGAAATCGGACTCTGGTTGAAGCCGCTAGAACAATGTTGATTTACTCAAAGGTTCCAATGTTTCTCTTGGCTGAGGCAATCGCCACTGCATGCTATACACAAAATCGTTCCCTAATCCACACCGTACATGGAAAAACTCCATATGAACTTGTCCACAACAGAAAACCTAATCTCTCTTTCCTTCGTGTGTTTGGTGCATTGTGCTATCCAACTAATGAGGGTCAAGACTTAGGGAAACTTAGGGCTAAAGCTGACATTGGAGTATTTGTAGGATACGCACCAAACAAAAAGGGATACCGAATCTATAACAAAAGAACCCGAAATATCATGGAAACCATTCACGTTACGTTTGATGAGCTGACCGGTCAAATGGCTCCTGGACAATCCAGCTCAGGACCCGCACTTCAAGACAGTCCCATTGGTTCATCTCTTGTTCCAAACTCTACTCAAGAAACTCCATATGTACCTCCATCTGAAGATGATGTAAAGAAATTGTTTGATCCTATGTTTGATGAACTGTATGATTCAAACACTAATGAGGTAATGATTCCTGCAACAGAGGATGCTCATATTCCTGTGAATGAAGTCGATCCTTCAGTCTCATCAACAAATCATCATTCTTCAAATGTACATCATGGAAATGTTTCTGGCATCAATGATGAAGTTAATCCCTTTGCTACTCCTGAGGATGCTCCATTTGAAAACATATTTGCTACTCCTGAATTATCATCAGAACCATCTTCTTCAGGAGACATCGACTCAGCTACCTCAGTTCCTCAACAACTGCCACATGAACACCTTAGAAAATGGACTCACGATCATCCATTAGACAACATCATTGGAAATCCCTCTCGTCCTGTATCAACCCGGAAACAACTTGCAACCGATGCCTTATGGTGTTTCTTCAACTCCGTACTTTCTAAGATCGAACCAAAAGATGTTAAAACCGCCATGAATGAAGACAGCTGGTTCAATGCCATGCAAGATGAAATTCATGAGTTTGATCGACTTGATGTATGGGAGTTAGTACCTGCTCCAGACTGTGCTATGATTATAGCTCTCAAATGGATCTTCAAAGTAAAACTTGATGAGCATGGTGATGTGTTGAAGAACAAGGCTCGTTTAGTTGCTAAAGGATATCGTCAAGAGGAGGGTATAGACTTTGAAGAATCTTTTGCTCCTGTTGCTCGAATCGAGGCAATCAGAATCTTTCTGGCTAACGCTGCTAGTAAGAACATGGTAGTGTATCAGATGGATGTGAAGACGGCATTTCTGAACGGAGATCTTAAAGAAGTCGTCTACGTCAGCCAACCTGAAGGATTTGTGAATCAAGAGCATCCTACTCACGTTTATCGTCTGAAGAAGGCTCTCTACGGTTTAAAGCAAGCACCGAGGGCATGGTATGATACACTGTCAAAGTTTCTTCTATCATCCGGATTCAGTAAAGGAGCAGTTGATCCCACATTGTTCACCAAGAAGTCAGGCAAACATTTAACTCATGTTCAAATTTATGTTGATGATATTATTTTTGCCTCGACTGACCCAATGGAATGTGATCATTTTTCTAATGAAATGAGTTCTAAGTTTCAAATGTCAATGATGGGACAAATGTCGTTTTTCTTGGGATTACAAATTTCACAAAGTCCCGGAGGCATTTTCATAAATCAATCTAAATATGCAACAGAGATTTTAAAGAAATTTGGATTTGATTCAAGTGACCCTGTTGACACCCCATGATTGATCGAACCAAACTAGATGAGGACCACTCAGGGATCATGATTGACCAAACGAAATATCGTAGTATGATTGGATCCCTGATGTACCTCACAGCTAGTAGACCAGACATCTTGTTCGCTGTTTGCATGTGTGCTAGATACCAGGCTAAGCCTACTAAAAAGCACCTTGAAGCAGTTAAACGGGTCTTTCGGTATCTCCAAGGAACCATCAATATGGGACTATGGTACCCGAAGGACACCGGTATGTCACTAACGGCCTATGCAGATGCTGATCATGCAGGTTGTCAAGATACACGTCGAAGTACATCTGGAGGTGCTCAGTTTTTGGGTGATAAGCTTGTGAGCTGGTCTTCAAAGAAGCAAATGAGTACTTCTATTTCCTCTACAGAGGCTGAATACATAGCCATGTCATCTTGTTGTGCTCAAATCTTATGGATGAGATCTCAATTATCTGACTACGGCTTTGAATTCAACAAAATCCCTCATAAAAGTGCTATTGCTCTCTCATGCAACAACGTTCAACACTCAAGAGCAAAGCACATCGACATTCGACATCATTTCATCAGGGAACAAGTGGAAAAAGGTGTGGTGGAACTATACTTTGTGAGGTCTGAATATCAGTTAGCGGACATCTTCACCAAAGCTCTTCCAAGAGAACGTTTTGAGTTTATTCTTCCACGTCTTGGCTTGAAAAGCCTTCAACCAGATACTCTCAAACGTCTTCAGGAGGAAGACGAGGAGTAAAGGTCTGTCTTCATCTATCTCATGTAAATACTTATTCAAAAAAAAAAAAAAAAAAAAAAAAAAATACAAAATTATAAAACCTTCAAAATCCATAAAAATCTGAAAAATTCGAAAAATCTTCAAAAATATTGTCTTTGGTCATGCGTTTTCTCGGTTCGATAATATCTACGGTCTTTGTGCTGTCATTCAAAGAATGACACGGGACTTTAGATGTTGGTCAAATTCCAAAAAAAAAAAAAAAAAAAAAAAAAATTATGTTTGAGAGAAAGAGAAACAATGGTTTATTGTCATTTTCAGGCAATAACCCGGTTTTAAAAGAAAGAACAGAGCCATGTTTTACCATGTTTTCAAATTCCATGCTCTGATTCTATAACATTTATCTGCTGAAAACTAAATGCTTTGAAAAATAACTCGGTCTCTATTTTTGATAATCATCAGGACTTATCTGTCAAAATCTCTATCGCTCAATCAACAACCTATGTCATTGATTGAGGGGGAGAATGATTTCAATTAAATTAAAAAGTTATTTGGCATTAAATTGTTTTCAAAAGATGTACATGCATGTTTAACCAATGGAGTTTAAAATCTCAACATCAGATCCTTATCAGTTAAAACGCTTTCATAATCAAGTCACAATTCTCCTTAAAAGCTTTCAAAATCAATTTAAATCTACAGAGATCACAAATCTCAAATGTTTTAATAATTGTGATCGGGGGAGAAGTTGTGATTTAAATAGGATTTAAACTGATAATTCGATAAATGGTTTCTTAAGTGATTAGCATGTTTGCCTCCCCGTAAGTGACAAACGATTTCAAATTTTCCATGCACACATTGAGGGGGAGCATCTATATTAAACCACAATGATTTGAAACGTGATCACTTATCTCAATGTGCAGGTTCCCTCTAGTATGTGCAAAACTCTTTTCAAATCTCGAGGCACATATTGAGGGGGAGCAAAATCATGAAAACCTCATCCTTCCCCAAAATGCTTTATCTACTTGATTCGATTTGGGAAGTGATGTTGATATCTTTTAGAAAATGGTAATCAAAGAAGTTAATTCTTCCTCTTGCCTCCGTGTGCAAAACAATTTCAAATACTTGATGCACATGTTGAGGGGGAGTTCTCGTTCTAAAAATATCAAAAACAATTCAGGTACAAAATGCTTTGATAATATATCACAAGTATCTGGATTGATTTTCAAATGGTTTTCAATTGGTTCCAATGGCAGATGAACAATACCAAATAGACCGACCAACTTTACTTTATGTACGGTGATATAAGGATGATAAGGTTAGGTATTTGTTCCCATGATCCGCCAGAACCGGAGGGATCTACCCAGGGACTATCCACTAGTTAGTGTAGAGTTCTTAGGTATGATGATAAAAGGAGAAAAATGAGATATGGGAAGAGTGCAGACTGAGACTGAGCTAGTAACTGGAATAAACCCAACAAGGTTCTAGCTATGAAGTCTCGGTAAGCACTGAAGGGGTTGAAGAATTAAAAAGAATTGAATGAGAAAAGGGTGAAAACAAATAGCCCTCCATTTATTCAACCTTAGGGCAGAAACCGGGTTCAATTCATATGCTACTGATGGTAACATCGGTATTGAAGACAAGACGTCATGGACCCAGTGACGCACTGCACTTCAACTTCCCAAACCACTCAAGTTCCTCTTAAAAGGACTTGTTTCATTCTCACGGGGAACCGACATTATCTATCGACTTTCTCTTAGAGATTGTTGATATTGAAGAAGGCGACCTTCTCCCTAGTCTCGGCACAGGATCCAAATATGCACAAATTGAGTCTAGAGCCACGAGATCATCAATAAATCTCATTAGGACACTTTCAATGAAGACTCTCTGTTTCACACAATGTGGAAAGAGAGATTATATCTTGAGTCCTACGCATTATCCTTGTGGTATTGCCAGAACATCTGAGTGATGTGTTTACATATTCACTGTGAAGATGGAAAGCCTTCTGGAGCCAACATCTAACAAGCTCCTGGTAGGTGGCATGTGAGATCTATTATACAGATCAACCATGTGACAACTGAACAGAAACAATGGGGCGATTCAATCTTTTGAATCAATCCTGGTTCAGGTTATGGATTGACGGATACCTTTGAAAAACCGGTCTTTGTGCTTTAAAAACTCTTTTCATTAGCACGTCGACCGTGTACTAATTTTTCAAATCAAAAGGTGTTTTATGATTGATAATTGATTTTCATTAAAACCTTCGCTGTATTGCAAAAACAATTTCTATTGAGCAATACTCGATTGTTTTTCAAATATCTTTTCATCAATCAGTGGACTCAAATTCGCTGGTTCACTCACTCCGTGTTGTCTTCTTTGAGATGTTCCGGTTTGAGAACAGCTAGAGCAGCTGCGAAACCCTGTCAAGGAAATTCTTCGGAATTATACCTGATCACAGGCAGTACTTGTACTGATCAACGGGGAACCGTGGGCCGTGTACCTCAATTCAACGAAAGTGATCAAAGACACTTTCGTGCGATTTATTGCTAACTGTTGTATGCAGGTACGCCCGACGTTTGCAGCTGTTCAGAATGAAGCGGTCAATCCATAGCCGCATGCTCACTTAACACATTCATCTCAAAAGAAATCATGATTAGTGCATCAATGACTCTGATATTTTCACTCCATGCTTCTGCTACGCTGCTGCCAATATCATGATTCAACAAATGCTTCCGCTACTCTGATGAGAAGATATCATGATCCAGAATGTGAGCATGTCGGTCCGAATGTCACAACATCACATAATACCAACACCACAATGGATGTATCAGAGATTTTCTACTAGCTGATGATCTCAAAAGCTGGCTCAACATTATTATCACGTGGATCAGTAAAAGACCTCCACTTGGATTAACCAAACATGCAATGTGAAGAATCAATGACTACGAGCTTAGGAACAAAGGACAACATCAAGAATGCAAGAACAATTGTTAATGTCATATCTGTTTGTATTCAATGTAATTTTAGTGCATGATTGAGGTGACCTCCCTTAGGGGGAGATTGTTAGGAATTAGAAATTCCAGGTATTAAAGAGTCGGTCACCTCAAGTATATGTAATCGTTAGAAAGCTCGTAGTCGTAGTTATTTTAAGTTAAGTAGTATTTAGTTAAGTAACACCGTGGAGGACGGACGGGTCTTTACCCACTGTATGCCTGATCCACAGCCCGATGTGTGGCGTTTTATGTAAGACTATAAATACTCTCTACCTCCCAAGGTAGAGAGTTGGAGCTCATAATAATATCTTTCACTTTCTCTCACTAAGTTCCCTAAACCTCTAACTTTCTCTCTCTAGAATTCCATCTATACTCTACCTTGTGTTAATGTTATGATGTGTATGTGAAAAGTTATATGTTACAGACTTAATATCCATTCCAGGAGTGAGAAAGCACATTATCCACAACCAAGTCAGATTAACACCACATCGTAAATATTTACTTGACATCGTTAATGTTCACAAGACCAAATAACACCATGAGGCCCAACAATAGTTATCACTTTGTCCATTTTCATAGCCCATGCAATCTTATAGGATGCGGCCCATGTTACTAATTAGCAGGTCCATGCTTTCTACTTATCACTCGGTCCATTCAATTCTAATACAACCCATACGAGATTAGTACCATCAATCACACGGTTCATTGAAATCATTTATCCCATCCAATCACTTAAGTAATTCATATTCGACCAGTTACCAATGAGAATACACGATCAATTTAAGAATTGTGATTTATACCATTAAAAATGTATGACCATGAGTTAGGAGCCAATTACCAAAATGTGATTTTTAAAAAAATGTGATCAATTAAAATGTGATTTTAAAAATGTATGACTAATTACCAATAAAAAATGTGATCAATTAAGAAATGTGAAATGAGATTTAAAAGAAAATCGTAAAACACATTTAAATGTTATTCTCTCTTTGTGATCAGTTGGCACGTTGGATACCAAACCCCACAATCCACTCCATATATGATTAAAATGTGATTGTAAAACAAGCTCCACAATCCATACGTATAAAAAATCTCGGTCCATCCAAAACACTACAACTCACGGCCCATGAGTTAGGAATATCATATCTACTCCATACCCTAAACATTCGGATATTATAAATAGCCACAAAACACACATAACCCTAATAATCTTCACCTGTGCAGTCAAAAATACTTACATCTAACCCTAATCCTTCTTCAAGAAACCCTAAACACTCTCAACACAGTCTGCCTCTATCACTTGTACCATCTAAACAAGTCATAACAAACCCTAAACTCTTCAAAAACAATCTGCTCCTTGACCTCCTTCATCACATCCTTCATCTCATCGAAATACATCACCACAGGGATGGTTTGATGGTCTTTGATATGCCACAGGGATGGCTATGAGGTGAAGGACACGGCTTCAAGATCTTTCGTAGGTCTCAGGTAGGTAAATATTGTCTTTTGTTTTTGTTTTGAGTCACATACGAGCCAGGGACATGAGTTAACATACTTGTTACACTCATTCCCTTAATTCGAATAGAAGCATATGTGGATCAATGAAGAGTTAATTCTCGAGTTGAATGACCTTAGAGTCATGATACTACCTTTTTTGTTACAACTAGAGAGTGAGACTGAGATTCGAATGAAATATGTTTAAGTAGGTCCGAATCTTGTTCATGTAAAAGGTTTTGAATCTGTGATGATAAATGTGAGGGTCATTTGATGTGTCTAGATTAGGATTTTGTGAATGGTTTTTATTTTTTATTTTTTTTGGATTGAGTCGAATCACATACAGCTTATAGTCATTTCGATTTCCCTTTTTGTATTACTTGGACTGATGATGTGTAAAACTGAAGTCTTGAGTCTGGTATTTTGTTGTTAAAAGATTGAGTCATGCGGTATTTTGGTTAATGAGGTCAACAAGTCGCATACTTTATTTGGTTAACAACTCGCTTATGATTCAATAGTCAAAAAGCATAGGCTCAACTCGCAACAAGATTGTAGGACAACGTATGAGGCAAGTCTGTTTCAGACAACTCGCTTTTGACCTTTTTGACTCAAAAGTCAAGAAAAAAACAACTGGCTTTTGTTTCTGAAAACACAACTCGCTTAGGGTTCACTGAATCCGGACAATTTATGACAAGTCGCTCATTAGACATTTTTCAGGTCAAGTCGCTTTCAATAAAGCACTTCTGGACATATTTGAGACAACTAGCATATCAAACTGCACCAACTCGCAACCGAGAACACACAAAAAAAACCAGAAACTGCATAAAGAGACACCATTTATGACCGTACAGTTTGACCACTTTTTCACGGAAATGGTACAAAAAATTCATAAGAATAATAAAGTTGTCATGAACCTGTTATGATTGGACTAAAAGGACCAAAGAAAACAGAAATGAAATTGTACATAACAACACATGAAATTTTTTGACCATTTGGATACATAATACTTGAAGAAACTGTTTTAATAATAAAAGGTAGGAAAAATTTTTTCCAAGCATGAAGGATGTATAAAAACAGTTTCAACAATCTCATTCAAACCACAAAAATCATCAAAACACAAACAACCTGGCTCTGGTACCAATTGTAGGATCGTGTATATTTATGTTGTTTGATGATTTGGGTGGTCTAGGATTATGATGATAGAAGAAAGCCATTGTTAGGGAGATGAAGAGAGTTGAGAGGGTGTTTTTTGAAAGAGATTTGTTTAACAAAAATGAAAGATTAGATTGAGAAGCACCACCCCTTCCAAGGATGGAAGGGGTATTTATAGTTACAAATACTACGTCCTCCTATCGGACTGTGGATCAGGCATACAGTGGGTAAAGACCCGTCCTTCCTCAACGGTATTACACTAAGCTAAACTACACTACAAACTAACTAATTAACTACAAAATAACGTAAATAATGACACGTCTACGAGCTAACATATGCTAGACCATAATTGGGGTGACCGACACTTTAACATGGAATTTCCAATTCCTAACAAATATAAATAGTGTTTAACCAGAAAACATCAAAACCTATCAAAATAAACAATCTATCACAAGTGATACTACACATATAATACAGAGCAGATTAATACAACAATCAGACGCAGAAATATCACTGGTGATACTTAGCACATTACGACAAGAGCATTAAACTCTTAGCCAACTGTACACTAAAAATCCTTTTGGGGACTGAACTCACAAAGATATGTGCGTACTAGAACAATCATATTTTACCATTCAAGACGAGACCAAACATGTAAACGTAGAACTCAAAGAAACTATAAATTCATCTTGGTCTTCCATGCAAACAAACACATCCATACCACTACATGTCTCGTATTAAACCTGCATAAACTAATTTTCTCAAAATCTAAGTCACAATCATTCAGTAAATCCTCCTAACAAAGTACCTAAATTAACAATTAGACAACTGCAAATAAAACTGGTGATACTACACATATGATACATAGCAAATTAAAGCAGTAATCTGACATAGAAATATCATTCCAATGTAGTTAAAAACCAAAATTCAACTGACAACTTAATTAATAAGCAAAATTACAGGAGAAGATAACAAGATTATCAAATATTTTTCACTCATACATTTCATCAAACACTTGGTGTGAATCCATATATACAAAGCTTTCTACTCAAAGCTTGAACCTATTAACCTTAACTAACTCTAGATTCTTAAATCAATTCATCCATATCAACCTCATCATCAAAACACATAATCAGCAAGTTGATTAAGATAAAAAGAAACCATTACTGATTATTGATGATTATGACCTGATGATTGTGACGAGGTTATAATCAAAATAATATGGAAGATTTTGACATGGTGATGATTGTGATGTGGTGATTGTGTAAAAATGATAGAAGAGAAGATGGAGGGAAGATGAGAGCAGGGAAGTGGTTGGGAGAAAACACACACGAAGTGTGTGTGAAAAATGAGGGGAATGGGAAAATAAAAAAAAATAAAATAAAACTTTATATAGTTGGTGAAAAACTAGGTTTGAAAGGTTAAATTTTAGGTTAATCTCCACCATTAGATTAAACTAAATGGATGCTAAAACTTTATATTTGTGTGTGTGAAAAATGAGGGGAATGGGAAAATAAAAAAAATAAAATAAAACTTTATATAGTTGGTGAAAAACTAGGTTTAAAAGGTTAAATTTTAGGTTAATCTCCACTATTAGATTAAAATAAATGGATGATAGGGATTTGTTCCTTAGTAAGCACCAAAATAAAGGTAAGCAAAAGAAAATTCCTCTATTATACTATACAATCTCTTCTATTTTGTTTCTTTAAGATTTTTTGTTTATTTATTTCATCTCATAATTTGAAAATGATGTAACTTCAAATATTCACCAAGCAAAATAATTCATTTGGTTTTAAATTATAAAAAAATAAAATAAATAAATAAATAAATAAAAATAAAAATAACTTATTTTTCTTATATACACCGTACGGATACTAATCAAACAATCAATTTGAATTATGTTTTGTTCAGCACCTTTCATTCAATTAGTGTCATTGATTAAATTAACGCTTTTCAAACATTTAAGATCAAGTAGCAAGAATAATAGCCTCATGATATGTCTTGGCCCAATAAAGCCTTGTTAAGGCCCATTCATCACTTGGAAGCATTACCGGACATGATTTTTTTTTTAATTTTTTTTTCTTTTCAAGTTGCTTACATATTAAAAATCTGTTTAGTTTAATCAGCATTCTTCAATTAAATTTGGTTATGTTTGGACTAGTTTGACAACATTCATTTGGTATTTGACTTTGTGCCTGAAAATAGGACTGTCAACATATTAAATACTCAGTATGTGAGAGACATTGAAAGCTAGTAATTCTCATCATTTTACCCCTTAAACAAGTAAACTCCTCTTAGGCTCTTAGATATTTATTAAAATTAAGACATACCGATATTTTTGTTTCCAGTCTCTAATAGCTCAAAAGCTAAACAAAAGTTACTGCTCTTTTCGTCTCATATTAACTGTCCACTTTGATTTTTCTAGGTCTTTTATTTTCAACTTTGACCTTAAATATTTTTAATTGTATTATATAATACTTGATGCAAAATATATGAATAGATTGAGTTTTAAATGTATTTTTTTATTGGTATAAATTTTATTAATGATTATATAATACAAACAAAAATATTTAAGGTCAAAGTTGAGAAAGAAAGATTTAAAAAGTCAAAACAAAACAATTAATATGAGACAAAGGTAGTACTACATTTTATCAACTTTAATATCAACTACCATCAAAATACCGAAACGAATAGTAATAAAACTCATTTTAGTCTCTTCACTTCATCTATATTATAATTTTATTTAGATACCTATCTTGCTTGCTTAACTCAATACTGACATAATACTCGCACGATGCAGCGGTGATAATAAAGTGATTAAATTTTTCATCGAGTCCCAACAAAAACTTTTCAAATTTGTAATTTTCATCAATTTTGAGAGAAATAATTTGTAAACATATTATTCTTAAAAAAGATGAAATGCAAAATCTATAGTGTATGTTTTCACCTAAGTATTATTACATGATTAATAAATAGGTACAAGCTCGGTATGAAGGCTCAGGGTTGATGGTGTATACTATTGACGCGGATAATTGTAAACAAAAGAAGTTTTACAATCCTCCTAGGTAAAACACGGGGGATTGATCGTTCTCTAAAGAAATAGTTTGGGTATACTCGAAATGCATGACGAATAAAGTTTAAAGGTTGAGGGATGATTATTTTTGTATTTTAATATTTTTCATAAAGCAAAGTAAAATCTCGAGGTTTTAAGAGTTTGATTTTTATAACTAATAATTAAACTAAAATAAACTAATTAAAATAATTATACAGAAAAAGATAAAGAGTGAACTTGTATGATAGGTAAAGTGTATTTACTTAAAATCTTACTATCCCCTAGTTATTTCCTATTGATTAGTCGAATTGTCACTTTTTTGTTCTAATTAGCGCGTTGTATTCCTTAATATCAATCGTAGGGTGCTGCCGATTTCCCTAACTCTATGAATTTATTGATCTTGTTAAGAATCCTAATGTCGGCGAACGCAATTTCTAAAGTTAATGAATATGTTGTTCTCGTTAAGAATCTTAATGTAACAATTCGCATTTTTAGGTTACTATCCGTTCTCGAATTTTTTACTATTCATTATTACTATTCATTCCTGATTTTTTTTCATTCATCATGACAAGAGAGTTGATACTCGACGGGTCGTCCTGACGACGTACGTAGAATCCATTCAGAACCGGTTTCGCAAAACCGTGTCTGAGATTTCGTTTAGGTTTAAACGACATTTGAGCATCCCGATATGTTCATACGACATTGCAAACAAGAGAAATATATTTTTTTTCACATCGCACGACATTTACACAAGTTTTGAATTTTTACATTTTCCGGTTTTGCGTTTTATGCGATTTACGCGTTTTAAGCCTACGGTTTTAAGTTTTTACGACGTTTAAACAATCCGACGAAACATATATCTCATTTTATATATTAATATGGAGTTTAATTATTTCTACAAGTTTCATATTTTTACAATACCCGGTTTTACATTTCGTGACTTAACGACTTACAGTTAGCAATTACCGGGACCAAAACTCACTCCGTAAACTAGATAATACCAAGTTTATGTATCTATTCACCCCCCCTCATTTTGGCCGACCTAAGGAGCGATTCACCATGCCTTGGCGGCTTGTGATAAGTCTTGAACCTTTGGAATACATGTATGTGTCCAAACTTCCTAAGTAAGCTTCCTAAATATCCTAATACTTGCACCTCCTCGTTGTAGCCTATATATACTCATTCATTGACCAAGAAACAACTCATCCTCACTTATTTATTCACCAAAAACTGGCCATATTTAATTCCATAGCATTTCCATCTTTGATTTTCAATTTACAAGTTCCATATCATAGTTAAAGCTCTTGTCAAGCTTTACATGATTCCAGTGTTTGTTTCTTCATTCTTTGATTGAATCAAGAGCTACACAAGGGTGATTACGGGCTGAGTTATTAAGGTTTCTACAAGGATTATATAGGGTTGAAGTACACTTAGGTTATATATTCGAAAGCAAGGGTTTTGTTAAAAGATTCAAGCTAGTGATTCTTGTTCTAGTTCTTTGTTCTTGATTTCCCTTTTCATTAAGGCCTAAAGTTGTGACCCTTATGCTCCTCATCACATCTTGATTATTTTACTTTTTACATACTATATATGTTAAGTTATATTGATCATGTTGTACAACACTCTTAAAAACACAAGTAAAACAAGTGAAACTTGCTTATGGTTTCATGTGAATATTTATGTTTGTAAACTAAGGAAACAAGTAAACTTATGCAAGAAATAAGGACTATCATACAAGATTAATATTATGTAGTTAGATAGGAAGTTTAAACAAAACCATAACAATTTGAATCAACTAAAACGAGCTTATGGTTTGAAAGTTACACCTAGTTTAGGTTGTTAAAGGAAATAATGGTTTTTGTCCTATTCATTTTTAAGGCCCTTTTGGTCCTATTCATCAAAAAGTTAAAACACGAAAGTTTACCATGTACAAACTAAACCGTTTCATTAAAACGACATACACGAACTACCATGTACAAACATCATGATCAATAATGACGTATATAGACTCGTTACTACTTTCACAAACATTATTCCAAAACTAAGTTGCAACATCATATTCTAGGTTTCACGTAGAGGTTTTTCCGGCTTATCTATCATATTCGTTAAAGCACTAAACAAACATCATCAACTCATGGTGAGTTTCATAACCCCACTTTTAATTGTTTTATACTGTTTTTGGGGGAGATACATGCTCAATTACTTTCATTTAATTTTACAAGTATTCTAAACTTTTACGAATTACCGTGAGTTATAGCCCCTCTTTTACTTATTTCGAACTATTTTTGGGGAGATACATGCTACAACTTTTATTACAATCGCAATTATTTACAAACTATATGTTTATCTAAAACGTTTTACTCGATTAATGAACACTCGATTTATTTATTGAAACATATAGCTCAGACACACGATTATTTTTACATACGAATACAGATGACGAAACATTACCAAATTGCCTAAGTTAGTAACCAAGCGCGAATATTGTGAATAGATCTATTGGGACTGAACTCCCGCATCCGAGTAGTTTCCCCACTTGACTGGTATGTCAAACGGATGCTTAATCATTTGAGGAACTATGAGTGTCCTAGGTGGACATCTACCAGAAACTATTCCGGGTGGTTTCCCCACTTGACTCGTATGTCAAACGGACAAGAACTAGAAACTAGAAAACTTAATGCTTCGGTGTCAGGAACTTAGGGCAACAAACACACTATCTCTATATCTTTATTGATATTTGGAAATACGTTCTTGAAGTTATGTGCTAAACTAATTACTACCGATTGTACTGGTGAACACAATTACTACCGACTATTTTACTATAAACTCTATGAACTCACTATCCTTTGTGTTGAAAATTCTAGCATGTTTATCTCAGATACATAATGAACAAGGTTGGCACGGAGGAGCACGAATTCATCAAGAGGGCAATAAATTTTATTATCATTCGAATTTTTTTTAATAACCTTTGTAAACCATGAAACTACTGGGACCTCTTTTTTTAAAATATGATATTTATATAATTCGAATGATAAATCTTTTAAAACGAATCAATTAGAGTTTGTTTTCTATTGTTATAACTGTTATACCATAAAGTAACACCCAATTTGAATTCCGTTGCGTTCACGAAATTGGGGGTGTTACAATTAATGTCGGCAACCGCAACTCAAGCATTAAGTACAACGAATTAACCAACCATTGCACTATAGTGGGGCGTTTAGTCGGACGTTCAAGCAAATTTCCTAAGATTTAGCCCGTTTTCCTACTCCTAACACAATAACAACTAATCAAAATAAGAGACGACAATCAATAATCAATAACACTAATAAATTTAGCCTATCATGTTAAATAGAAGAGAAGATAAACAAATAATCACACAACACAGACATGTTGTAAAGATTAAGGATTGAATAACTTATCTTTAATAAAACATGGAAGTAAAGGTGGCTAAAGACCTTTACAAAAGCTGTGAAATTCATGGTCCAAGTTGCACTCCAAGATGTTACAATGAATGAGAAAAATATGAAAAATACATATAGATTTACACTTGTGACGACATCACTTTATAGGTGTGACGCTGTTGGAATCACTCCTAAACCATAATCAAGTGTTTGTAATTAATATGTAATAGTTAGCTTTATTATGGCCTTTATGTTTGCAATTAGCCTTAGGCTTATGTAGAAGGCCCATAAGCCTAGGCCTTAGTCCATTAAGGAAAGGATGGAAACTAGGAGTGTTTCCCTAGCTTTCCTCCTATAAATACCTTATGTAAATGTTAGGACCCAATATTTATGTTGTTTGATGATTCGGGTGGTCTAGGACAATGATTAAATAAGAAAGCCATTATAGATAGATGAAGAGAGTTGAGAGGAGGCTTTTGAAAGAGAGTTGCTTTAGAAAATGAAATGTTAGATTCAAAGAAGCCACACCCCTTCCATGGATGGAAGGGTTATTTATACTTACAAACTACACGACCTCCTATCGGCCTGTGGATCAGGTATACAGTGGGTAAAGACCCGTCCTTCCTCCACGGTGTTGCACTATGCTAAACTAGACCAATAACTAACTATTAAGCTACTAAATAACGTAACTAATGACAAGTCTACGAGCTAACATATGCTAGAATATAATTGGGGTGACCGACACTTTAACATGGAATTTTCTGATTCCTAACAATCTCCCCCTAAGGGAGGTCACCCCATGAAATACATTTTGCATCCTAGCATTCTATCTTTGACTTTAGTTCTGAGCTCGTAGACTTCAATTCTTCATGTTCCGCAATCTTTGTGCTTTAGTAGCGATTCTTCAAAGTCCGCATTGATTTGTACTTTTAGTGGAGGCCTTTAACTGATCCACATCTTTGATGATCTTCGAGCTTTCATTGAGATCATCAGCCACAGTAAATCTCTGGATCACCCTTTTTGTTGTGTTGCCATCATGTGAAGTTGTGACTTACGGACCGACATGCTCACACTTTTGAATCATGACATCTTTCCATCAGAGTAGCGGAAGCTTTACTGGCTCATGATATTTGCAGCAGCGTAGCAGAGACATAGTATAAAAAATATCAGAGCCAGGTTTTGTAGATATGCACCAGTCATGATTTCTTCAAATTAAGTGTGGATGCTGTGAGCATGCGGCTTTGGATTGACTCCTCAATTCTGATCAACTGCAACCGTCCAAATGTACCTGCAAAACAACAGTTAGCAATAAAACACACGAAAGTGTCTTTGATCACTTTCGTTGAATTGAGGTACACAACCCACGGTTCCCCGTTGATCAGTACAAGTACTGCCTATGATCAGGTAGGATTCCTAAGAATCTTCTTGACAGGGTTTCGCAGCTGCTCTAGCTGTTCTCAAACCGGAACGTCTCAAAGAAGACAACATTGAGTGAGTGAACCAAATAATTGAGATTCACGATTGATGAAAAATGATTTGAAAAACAATCGCGTATTGCTTAGAAGAAAGAGTTTTGCAATACGACGAAGGTTTTATGAGAACGATCAATTTTCAATCAAAATACTTTTTGTATTTAAAAGAGTACACATTCGACGTGTTAGAGAAATGAAGATTTGCACATCGAACGGTTTTTCCAAAAGTATTTTTCAATCAGAGATACTTTTGTGTTTGAAAACATAAGTACACATTCGATGTGCTAGAGAAAAGAAGATTTGCACATCGAACGGTTTTTCCAAAGTATTCGTCAATTCCATTCCTGGACCAAGGTTGATTCAAGAATGAATCTCCCCATCGTTTCTATCCAGTTGTCACAAGCTTGATCTTTTGCAAGATTTCACATGTCACCCACCAAGAGCTTGTTTGATGTTGGCTCTAGAGGATTTCCATCTTCATTGTGAATATTTTACATATCACTCGGATGTTTTGGCAATACCACAAGGATAATGCGTAGGACTCTTAATATATACTTACTTTCCACATTGTGTGAAAAAGCAAGTCTTCAAGAATTTAGTGTCCTAACGAGATATTGTGGATGATCTCTTGGCTCTAGACTCAATTGTGCATATTTGGTTCCTGTGCCGGAGACTAGGGAGAGGGTCTCCTTCTTCAATATCAACAATCTCTAAGAGAAAGTCGATAGATTATGTAGGTTCCACGTGAGAATGAAACAAGCCCTTTTAAGAGGAACTTGAGTAGCTTGGGAAGTTTAGTGCAGTGCGTCACTGGGTCCATGACGTCTTGTCTTCAATACCAGTGTTACCTTAGTAACCACCAGTAGCATATGTATTGAACCCGGTTTCTGCCCTAAGGTTGAATTATTGGAGGGCTATTTCTTTTCACCCCTTTTCACATTCAATTCTTTTTCATTCTTCAACCCCTTGAGTGCTTACCGAGACTTCATAACTAGAACCTTGTTGGGTTTATTCCGATACTAGCTCTGTCTCAGTCCGCACTCTTCCCATATCTCACTTTTCTCCTTTTTCAATATACCTAAGGACTCTACACTATCTAGTGGATTGTCCCTGGGTAGATCCCTCCGGCTTTGGCGGGATCGTGGGAACAAATACCTAACCTAACCATCCTTATAACTCCATACATAAAGTAAAATGGTCGGTCTTTTGGTACAGTTCATTCTTCCTTGAAACCAATTAAAAAATCATTTGGAAAACAATCAAGGTACTTGTGATATGAGATCAAAGCATTTTGTACCTTAATAGTTTTGATCATTTAGAAAACCTCCCCCTCAAAATGTGCATATGATTTAGAAATTGTTTATCACATGGAGGCAAGAGGACTTTGAAATATTTTCTTTGATCACAATTTTCATAGAAAAAGCCATTTGATTTTCTTGGTAAATTCTCTCCCTCAATATGTGCATAGGATATTTGAATACATTTTATCACATAGAGGCAAGAGTTCTTTTGAAGCACATCCACGATCACAAAATCCATTAAGAAAACCATTTGAAAACTCAATCAAGGTACTTTATAAATCACTTTAAAAGGCTTTCGTACCTCGATAGTTTATTTGCTCCCCTCAATATGTGCTTCAAGATTCGAAAGCGTTTAGCACATATGAGAGAGCAGCGTGCACAATTAAATCAAAACGATCACCTTTTATCAAATTTCATTATTAAATCACAAATTCTCCCCCGATCAAAAATATCAAACCCTTTGAGATTTTGGATCCCAAGTGATTTAATTAGGTTTAGAAAACATGGGAGAAAATGTGGCCTTGTTTAAATACTCATCTGGTTTTGGATAAATCCTCCTCCTCAACATGTGCATTATGTATATTGAAATCGTTTGGCACATGGAGGCAGGAGTGCCTTTAAAGGACTAAAACCAATTCCATTTAAAACAGATTTGAGATTTAAAACACGATCTCTACCCCGATCAGAAATATCAAACCATTTGAGATTTGTGATCCCAACTGATTTAAACCATTTAGAAAAATTTGGGGAAAGACGTGGCTTGATTTAACTTTGAAAAAATGACAGATAAGGACCATTTTAAGACATTAAAGATTGTTAGTATCAGGTATGATTGTTTTAAGAGATCTTTAAGTAAAATAAAACAATTTCACAATCAAACAAGAACATAAAATATTTCATTTTGAAAGACCTTGATTCAAAAGAAAATCATACCATGACATAACATTAAATCTTTAGATCACCACTTATTAACGTACAAAGCGGAACTTTTGTGAAGAAATATCGTTTGAAAATATTTTATTTTAAATCACTCTCCCCCTCAATCCATGACAAAAGTCAATAATTGAGTGACTTAGGTTTTGATAATATGAAGTCCGGTGATTTTCAAAAATTAGTCCAATATATTTTCAAAACAATATTTTCCATTTTCAAAACAATTTTATCAAGTTTGTTTAAAAAAAATGGTATCATCCACTACTTTTTCCTGCACAAGATACGTTAGATGGTTGAGAAGCTTATGTTGTTGCTGTAGGGCTTGGAAGAAAAACCGTCTGCTGATGCAGTGAGACTTCTTCTTACGTTGCATTTTGAATGCCAAATGAGGTCAAATTAAGCTCCGTTTCTTCAATCACTTAGAAGAAAACCATCTCGATGCAGTAAGACCTCTTACGTTGCATTTATGCCAACTCTCCATAGAAGTCCAATTAAGCTCCGTTTCTTCATTTGTCAACCCAAGATATAGTTACCCTTTCCTTTCGGCATCCAAACATCATATTATGTGGGATCCGGATCGGGAACATTCTTATACCAAGATAACTGCATACGTTAGTGAACACACATACAGGATATATGGTGGTCGACATCACCTAAACAGCAATCGACTAATAAAAGTCAATCCAACATATCAATCAATTCATATATGGCATGGGAATAATGTGTTTATCAAACTCTAATCATCTAATCCTAATAATTACATCCTAGAAACCTAGTCCTTCAACATAGGCAATTGTATTTAACAGATAAGCACGTAGGATGATTAAGATAATCTTTTTAGATGATACAGATTTGAAAGCATTCTCCCCCTCAATCAATGACTTCAATTTCTGAAAAGTTTAAGAGCGCTGAAGTCATTGATTGAGTTTTCAATTTTAACAAAAACTCTGAAACTGATTGTATTTCAAGCAACTCATTTACCACCATTTATTAAAACAACAAATATTTTTCTGAAGAATTTTAGACGAAAAAACATTTGTGCAGGAACAGCAGTCCTTTGACATACTTTCCTCATTCTGTTTTAGGATAAGTGCACGAAATATTTTGAAAAATTGTTTAGCGCAACACTTTCCTTTCTAGAAGACCGGGTTGCTATCTGAAATAATAGCAAGCCATTAGATTTAAGCACGGGTTACAGTCTGAAATAACTGCAAGCCATTATTTGAAGCCCGGGTTACAGTCAGAAATAAATGTAAGCCATGGTTTGTGACATGTTTTGAAAAAGAATATTTACACCTCCTGCTCGAACTTCATCTATGGTCCCGTGCCATTATTGAATGACATTTCTAAGACCGTAGATGTTATCGATACCAGAAGACATGTCATTAGAAAACATATTTTTGGTATTTTTTTTGATAAATATTTACAAAGATAGAGTAGATGATATAGTAAAGGAAGATGATGATACGAGTACCGAGATAAGGATATCGAACAGCCCCGTTGTAGAAGATAGAAGTCATCATCTCTTAAACATTCACCACCAAAGCTTCCAAGGCTCTTGAATCGAGAGAAATTGAACCGTCTGAAAATGAGACTTTGGCAGCTTCCCCCCAAACCGAAAATCCTTTAGATGAGCAGATTCGAAGCTCTATTTCAAGCTTTCCTTAGCCAGGTGCACAGAGAAGCACACCATTATCATAAATCCCACTGCTCCATTTAAGAACAATAATCGAGGTTCTCCGTTCGGGGTTATATCATCAACAAGAATAGCAACGTATCATCCCACTCATAAATAATCTTCTCAAATTTCATAACCACTGAAGTCTGAAGCAATCCATTCCAAAAAAAGTGTCAAGAGACCACTTACCCCACATAGTTGAATTGATGCAGTCAGTCTCTTTGTATAATGCTCAAGAACTCTCTCAAATACACATCATGAGGGGAATGAAAACACCTTCCCATGTTCACATTTTTCTTCCCCGATGATCGTGTATGAAGCTCAAGAACCCGAAGTACACCAATACCCAAGAGCTCTCCCGAATACACATCATGAGGGGAATGAAAACACCTCCCCATGTTCACATTTTTCTTCCTTGATGATTGTGTATGAAGCTCAAGTATCCGAAGTATACCAATACCCAAGGAAGGAATAACCGATAACATTGAAGAAGCAAGCCAAGTCACTGATTATCTCTGCGGATGACAATCTCTGCAGATGTCAACTCCGAAATAAGTGATTATATCTCTGAATCACCGATTAAGCCCTCAAGTGAAACTGAGCCTCCAATGTACACAACTCTCTCTCCTCTGATGATTGTGATAACATCGAGATCATCACGCACTTGTATACCTCTTTTATCTTCTGAAACTAACTCTTCCATCGCTTCCCCCACATAGTTGGAATAAGAATACTAAACGCCTTGATGAGTAAAACCTTGAGTTTCTCTGCGGTCATGACATTTGTTTTCCGGGATATCTTCAATCACTTAGAAGAATTAAGTTCATCAAGTTTACTCGCCATGAGTCAAACCTTGAGTTTCTCTGTGGTAATAACATTTGTCTTCCCGGGATATCTTCAATTTCTTAGAAGTATTAAGTACATCAAGTTTTACTCGCGTTTAGATGCTTGTCTCCTTCCCCTTTCTGGTTTTGATACTTCAGAATCAGCAACTCTTTGAATGCCCAAATACTTGAAATTTGTTGAGAAGATTGCTTGAAGTCTTTGTGAGAATCAACATGCTGAATAATGTGAGCAAGTCTAATTGGGGATTAAATTCGACATATCACATTCCCCCAATTAGTGCTCTCCCCTAGACCGACAGTCTTTTTGATGAATGCCCAGATTACGAAGAAGTCTTTAGATCATTAAATGCAACTCGTCTTTGGTCTTCTAACATATAGCAAGAAATGTAGAACAGACTGTAGACTCGACCTTCTTCAAGATTGTCCAGTTGGGGAATAGATAGTTAACATCTTCAACTCACACCAAAAAGCATCCCACCAAAAAGCATCCCAATTAACTTACATCTTGCAAATCCCCTTAACTAAAATCCCTCCCAATCAAACAAGAACAGAAAGATGTTCATCAAGGAAATCAACAATCAGGCCGCAACGAACACACAAGATGGTAACACCAAACTACCAATAACATCAAACAAGAACAGAGAGATTGTTCAGAATCATCATGTTGATGTATACGTGAAGCATTAACCGGAAGCACTTTGTCGATAAACTCATCAATCCGAGTGAAGATGTCAACCAACGGCTCTTAGAAGAGAAAAACTCCATGTGAAGATGACCCGATAAGAAGAAGCTCGGTTCTTACATGAGTTTAGAGCCGTATGACCATTTTTATTCTCAAATATCAATCAACAATGCAAAAAATTCACAGTTCTTCTCCCCCTCAAGAATTGCATACGGAGATGCCATTCTTGACTAAATAAGTGAAAATCATCCGAATGTTCTATTCACACTTCTCTCCCGAAAAATAAGCACATGATGTCGCCATCTTCATTATAATCGAGCAAGTGGAATGAGAAAACAATCAATGGTAGCCCGGTTCACTTGATAATTAAAAGCGCATGGAAAAAGCATGAAGCATGTTGATGAGAATGGTCATAATAAGAAGATTTCTCTTCTTCAGAAGATAAAGCGCACTGAAACGTACACTTTTCTTTTCTTTAAGGAACGAGGCTTGAACTGAAGTATTCAAACGTCATAAGAAGATTTCTATTCTTTGGAAGATAAAGCGCACTGACACGTACACTTTTCTTTTCTTTAGAGAACGAGGCATGAACGGTTGTGTTCATACGTCATAATCTCTCTCTTTTCATCTACTCTTGGCAAACATGTAATCAACCCATTATCATTCAGTAGGCTCTTTGTCATGACAGCTGATGGAGAAAACCCAATATGATGAATTTGACCCTGAAGTAAACTAACCCGAACTCGTGACTTATACTTGCACATATGTAACAGAGAGCGGTGCCGATTTCCATTAGCATCTCTAAGTACTCTCTATGTACTCTATACTCTTCAACCAACCAACCATCAAGTATAAGACGTACATTACCTCTTGAAAATCCACAATTCAATGTGACACTAAGCACTACAACGTAACTCCTTAAAGTGATAGTTATTTTGTGGTGGTATGAGCCCAATTCCCCCAAGTGGTAAAAGAAAAGGTAAAAGACACCCAACAATAACTAGATTTCCAAGTCTTCATATTTGAAGATAAGCTCGAACAAGGATCTTGAAGAATCTTCATCCAACCATCCCCGATACCTTCAGATACTAAGTACACTCGCCCGTGTTATTTCACTTCAACCTCAAATAAATAATACTGAATTAATGCCTCTGTCACATCTTCTGAACAACTCAAATCTAGCCTTCTTTGACATTTAAATGAACTTTGATAATGGTTTCATCCTGACCATGGTTAAAAGCACGTAACCCCGTAAAACCTTGTAATAGCCAAACTGCCATGAGGACAATCCAAACAAACACCCAATTTATGAAGTACACCCTTTTATCCCTTCTTTGAAGTAGAAATCGTAGCACCATCATCAAATAAGATCCCGATATACACTTTCCATTTTCTCCAGAATGGTTCCATCAGTACGGGATTTTACAACTCTATGGTTTAAACCAAAAAAATAGTTTCTTTCGCGGGATTTTACAAAACCAAGAATAAACCGTAAGATAGATCCGGAAATGCACAATGCAATTACCAGGATGTTTCCATTGTCACGGGTTTTTACAAGTCTATGATTTAAACCGAGAAATAGGTTCTTTCGCGGGATTTTACAAAATCAAGACAAAACCGTAAACAATGTCAGCTTGAATGTGTTATGACAACTTTGGTTTCGGTGAATATCTGTTTTTAGGGGAACATGCAGCGGTTCATCAGCGGTTCATTATGAAACATCAACAACCATCCAATTAACACTTTGGTAAACACATCATTCACGCATTCTGTCGGCTATTGTAGTGACCACATGGATAAGTAAGCCCGATATACCAAACTTGATCATGAAGTAGAATTCCCCAGATTTGTTACTTAAACTTGTACTAATCTTTGTGAAGAAGAAACGGTGCACCCAATGTATAAAACCTCTTGACGTATCCTCAACTGTGCGAGACACCGAAGTAATAGTTACGTTGTGGGTTAAACGAGAAAGAGTCACAAACGAAACTAAATAGCCAAGTCTTTATCACACTCTATAAATGCCTAAACAAGTCATCTTCACGGAAGGGTAGAAAGAAAGAAGACGAGATAAGTAAACATGTCCGGAAAACCTCACTTCAAATTCAAATAAGAAATACCGTCCAAATAACCCCGTAGTCAACTTTGTTCAATGACACTTCAAACCGTGACATAAAATCCCTCGTGAACATGTATATACCAAAGTATCAAACTCCATAATACAACAAATCTCATTAACAAGCAAACCTAATCTCATCCTCAACTCACATCATTATCAAGTCTCTTCAGTAAATCTCATTTTATCCAAGTCTTATAAAATCCAAATCTCATAGAAAGTCACATTCTCAAATCTCATATATATGATCTAATTTTTGAGAAGCCTAACCACAACATTGAATCTGATCCAATTAGCAAAAATTAACCGCGATCCAATCAATAAATCCAAATATTTATCCCGAAGCCAAATCTTCTCCCGATACACATCAGACAAGCCCAATACATTGTAAAGCACATGTCCATAAAACCTTAAAGTATCAGAAGGCCCATGACCACATATGCTCATATTTAGGTCCAATAATTAGCTCGAGCCAAAGAATAATACACGGACCAAATTCACTTAAACCAAACATTTAAAATCCAACATGAATCAAATTATTCATATCAAATTTCATGCATCACCTTAATATTCAAACTTCAAATTCGGATAGTAATATATCTGATCCATTATCATGCCAAGTGATTATTCAAGTCCAATTATTCAAATGATCACAAATATGTCCGGCCCCTAACTGCTATTCGGATAAAATTCATATGTCCATATCAAGCCCATGTAGCCGTCCAATACAAGAAAAGCCCAAACGATCAAATATTAGGGATACCCTAATTTTCGAGGTATATAAACCACTCTAATAACTCACCATACCCTAATTTATCTCACCACAAAACATATGCCACTCTCCTGTACTCAAAATAACATCTCAAACCCTATACTCAAACTCAGTCGCCTCCATCAAACACACTTATCATCAAACCCAAATAATCCTCTAGCTCTCAATCATAATAACAAAACAATCTGCCTCCCATTAAAACCTTTGATAACAAGCGTATCATCAAAATACCCTTCTCACAATACCTTAGCCATAGGGATGGCATGGGGTACGTGATTTGACTTAACCACAGGGATGGTTAAAGGTAGGTATTGATTCCGGGACCAAGAAACAAGATGTTTCTTTTCATTTGATCGAAGGTAGGTTTTAATTTTTTGTTGAGCTTTATTTCCTTTTTACCAACGAACCAACGAAAGAAAGAAAGAGATCTTAACAATTTTGTTATGGTTTCTGCTTTATTGGATTTCGGATATTTTTAATAGATAAGATCAGTGATGATTTCTAGTTCAAATGATAAACCATTTAAGATATGGTAGATATTGGAACAAGAGGACTGAGATCTTTGAATGTTTTTACCCTTTTTGTTTTTAATTTTGAGTCTTGGATATGAGATGGGGATTGAGTTAGGATAAGTTTGAGGTTGGTGATAGGTTAAATATGTTGTTGGTGATTGAAAGGTGGACCGATGATGGTTATAACCTGAGGTCGTGATGTTGGTTTTTGGTTTTGGTCTTAGTTATAGTGGTCGTGAGTCAATAACTTTAACATCTTCTTCATCTTTCTTTCTGTCAAGTTCTAAAAGCAGTCAAGTCGCTTTTTAAAACAAGTCGCTAGTCATTTTGAGTCAACTCGCAAAGCCAACTCGCTTTAGATTCTGTATACCCAACTCGCTTACCGAACATTGAATCTAGACAGATATCAACAACTCGAATTAAGTAATGCAAGTAGGCAACTCGCATAGGGGCCATTGTATCAGGACATTATTGCAACTAGCATCATAGATTCATAGCATCTGGACAGCATAACGACTCTCAACCAGTAATACATTGAGTCAGGACGTAAATCTGTCAACTCGCTTACAAAAAATGGTCAACTCGCATCCTTGAATCAGTGCAACTCGCATTCAAGAATCTGCCCATAACTCGCATAGATGAATGACCCAGAAACTGCATAACGAGAAAACCATTATTGACCCGTATTTGACCAAGGATAATCAGACCATATGACCCATATAAAGCATGAAGAGTTCTTCATTTAGACCCGTTTGACCATGTTCAAATTCAGATAAAACTGTTAAGAAACAAGAATGCTAACCCACTTAAAGACCAAAAATGAATCAACAACCTGGACAAACAACTCGCTCAAATGAATAACCATTTAAGACCAATGAGAAGTTTATAAAAACAGTTAACACCAAAGCTTAAAACCAGATAAATATTACAACAAACAACACCAAAATCATGTCAAACTCGTATAAACATCACCAAAAACGAATCAAACCGCATCAAACCGCCAACAAGAAACCATGAAACTCATCAAAACAACACAACCTGGCTCTGATACCAATTTTTAGGACCCAATATTTATGTTGTTTGATGATTCGGGTGGTCTAGGACAATGATTAAATAAGAAAGCCATTATAGATAGATGAAGAGAGTTGAGAGGAGGCTTTTGAAAGAGAGTTGCTTTAGAAAATGAAATGTTAGATTCAAAGAAGCTACACCCCTTCCATGGATGGAAGGGGTATTTATACTTACAGACTACACGACCTCCTATACGGCACGTGGATCGGTATACAGTGGGTAAAGACCCGTCCTTCCTCCACGGTGTTGCACTATGCTAAACTAGACTAATAACTAACTATTAAGCTACTAAATAACGTAACTAATGACAAGTCTACGAGCTAACATATGCTAGAATATAATTGGGGTGACCGACACTTTAACATGGAATTTTCTGATTCCTAACAGTAAACCTTCATTTGAAGGTTGGTTGTTCAAGTTATTCTCATTCACATACTCCTACGCATAACCGGTCTTATATTATTGTGTGTGTGTGTTTGGTTCTTGTTCAATCGCCTTATCTCTTTCTATAATACTTGTGTTTGTAAAACTAGTGACCTAACAGTGGTATCAATCGCCAAATAGTTGGGTGCACACTTTTGTTTTGAAGTTTTTGGTTTTGGTCTTACGCGTAAAGATTATGTGTTCTTTGGTTCGCTTAAAAACTTGGTTTTTTACACTTTTTAATCCAAGATTCTTGTACTTTCAACGTTTTAAGGTGTTAAAATACTTGTTTTTGGCAAAAGGTTTCAAACTTTACGCGTGGATCTAAGTTTTGAGCTTGATTTTGTTAGGTGGGTGAAGTTCTAGCGTAACCCGTTTAGCGTTTTGGTTCATCAAGATTCACACTTTTGTGTTATTTTGGTACTATTAACGCTATTCCATAACAAAAATCTGGTTTAGAAACAAAATTGGGCATAATCATTTTTACGAGTAATATTACGCGTATCAAAACCCTAATCTTACGCGTAACTTTATCCTTGGTTTGATCTTCGTTTTCGTGGTTTACTCCGTGTTTTCTTACTTGGATAAGTTTGAAAATACGTCGACTTTGGATATCTTTTGCCGTGAAGTGTAAAAGATCACTTGGATAAAACCTAAAATCTTACGCATAAGCATAAAGCTTACGCGTAGAAATCCTACGCATAAGATTCATCTTACGCCTAAGCCTAGTCTTACGCATAAGATAATCCTACGCCTAACTTTCTACGCCTAACTTTGTGTCTACGCCTAACTTTAGAGTCTTTTCCTACTTACGCGTAAGCTAAATCTACGCGTAACTCCTTGTTACGCGTAACTTTGGTGTTTTTACGCATAAGTGCTACTTGGCTATTGTGATTTCTACGCCTAAGGACACTTCATCAACAAAGGTTCATTCGACTACAAAGATCCATTTTTACCAACACAAGTTTTCAACATGTCACAACCACCATACTCTAACTATTTCCCTTACACTTATCCTCAACGAAAACAACAACTAAGTCCACAACATCAACAATGGAATCAACAACAAGCAATTTATCAACAACAATTTAATCAACAACATACTCCACAACTTGGAGCAATTCCACAACCTCAAATGGTTCAACCACCACCAAGTCTTCAAGTTCAACCCTACACAAATGATTTCAATCAACATCCATCAAGGAACACTATGAAGGAACCCACTTGGTTTGCAAAGATGTGTGAAGCTTTAAGCGGACAACAATCAATTCATGAGGTTTGGATCACTTGATAGACCTCAATGCTCACTCCGAGGAAACTACGATCAATGGGTGATAAGGTTCTTTAGGTTTTGTGATCTGAAGAAGCCACATGGAAAGTTCTTAAAGAAGGTTATCTTGGAAGGTCCATTTGAGATGCCTATTGTCATTGTACCCGGAGATCCAAATGCTATTCCACCAAGAGATGAACAAAGCGAACATTGCTCTGTTGCAGACTTGAATCCTCAAGAACTTCTACACTATGAAGCTGATGAGCTTGCAATGGAATACATCCTCTTAGGATTACCAAACCCAATTCTTCGTAGTGTTGATGCTCAAAAGACTGCCAAGAAAATGTGGGATCATATTCGTCTTCTTATGGAAGGATCTGTACTCAATCGGGAGGATTTGGAATCCAAAATTTACTTGGCTTATGAACACTTCATGATTGAACATGGAGAGACACTAGAGTCCTATCATCATAGATTTTCGGACATCATCAATGATTTGGATAAACACAACATCATCATGCCAAGAATTGCGGTGAATACTAAGTTCCTGAGTAGTCTTGGTCCCGAATGGGAGAAGTATGTCATTTTTCTCCGTCAAGCGAAGAACATGCATCATTCTACCTACGGATTGTTGTGCGATTACTTGAAGCCTCATGAAAAGGAAGTTGATAGGGAAAGGATTCTCCGTGCTCAAATTGCTCCACCTACACATCCGGAAAATCAACAACTTGCCTTATATGCTCAACAAAGTTATTCTCCTCAACAAGCAACTCAACCAATGCTCAATCACACCAAACGATCAATCACAGCAACCTCAACAAAATCAATTGGTTTCTTACAACAACAACAATGATCAAGCACTTCATAGTCAAACTAATGAGGAATCCGATCCGTTCGAAGCATTGCAACAAGGATTTGTTATGATTGCTAATGCTTTTAGCCGTTATACCAACAAATCCAACAATCGTATTCATTCCTCATCTAATACAAGGAATCAAGCTGTTGTGAACAATGGGCGAGTTGAAGTTGAGAATCGTGGTTATGGTCGTCAAATGGGAGGTGGTCAAGGGTTTAATGCTATGGGTAGGAATAACAACAGAGCTCAAGTGGTGGAACAGGGAAATGCTCAGAATGGGTTGAATGGTCTTGATGCTACAACTGCAATGAGAAGGGACACCTGGCTAATGCATGCCCAAAGCCAAGGACTAGGGGCGGTGCTTATTTCAAAGAGGCTCTTCTTTTGGCTCTTAAGGATGAAGCTGGTGGATCTCTCACGGACAAAGAACAGAGTTTTATGGCAAATGCAGACTCGGATGATGATATGGAGGACTTGCGAGGCCAATGCATTATGTTGATGGCTAATATGCATAAGTTACACATGAGTGACACAGGCCCGTGTATGACGATGGCTTGTCTCAGTACCGAACAAACCATATTCATCTCGATCTACTATCTCCGCCAACATCGAATCCGGCAAGGCTCGAATGTTCAAAATGAGTCGTCCACATCTCATTCCGACGATTTTCAACTAGACCCGTAGTTATATTTGACGATCAAGATGACCAAACGGTTTCCCTTGATAATCAAATTGACTTCGTGGTTATACTTGAGGATCTCAGTAATGATCATGTTGTGACTCACGTTGAACACGCCGAACTTTTGCCTCATCCCGATTTTGCTCGTTTAATACAAGACCAACAAACCATAGTGGAAGAATGTCGTGCAATTAATCGGGACTTGAAAAGTAAAAATGCACTGTTAACCAAGGATTTTGAATGTTTACAAAAGCAACTCAACTTTTCAAAACTCAAGAAAAACGGGAAAAAGGTTTTGAAGCGACCTTTGCCTAAATCTCATCAAAATGAAAAATATTTAGAGAGCAGATCGTGATCTAGCGCTGAAGAATGCTTTGTTATGCGAAATAGAACAAGCTGAAACATGAACATAAAAAGCAAATTAACGCTCTCACCTTGGAAAATCAAAAAGCTAATTTGAGTTGTTAACTTGTCAAAAACAGTTCTCTGCATACAAAAAGCATTCAACGAAGCGAATAGATGATCATCTTGAAGAAATCATCGGCTTGCAAAACAAACTTAAAGAGTTTAAAAATGTTGTTTACAAACATGGTGAGTCGGTCACAACTATTGAAAAGTTTACTTTAAAACCAAATCCAAATGGATATGGACCAAATCTTGCCGATTACAAACCTAAGCTTTCAACCAAAGCATTCAAACCAAATCCTAAAGTTTCGGTGCGAGAATATAAAATTGATAATTACATTTATGAGTGTTGTTGAATATCATCGTCAAGAGGAATTAGATGCAGAAGGCGAGAGTCGATCAAAATTAGAAAAAGTTGTTTACAACAAACCTTTTAATTATTCAAAAGCGGTCACTTCGTCACACCAACGGATTCTTCTAACACACCAAGGGTTATCATCAAAACACCCGAGTCTTCTAATGTTAATCCCCAACCAGATTATGCACAAATTTATGGTCCTTTACCTTCCATCTGTGAAGTAAATTCAAAACACGAAAATCGAAAAATTCTTAGATATTTTGACATTTTCATGGTGACCTCAAAATTTTACAACATGAGATAGAATATCGTTCTGAAATCAAATTTGAACATTTTCAATAAGCCTCTGGCGCGAGAACAAAGAGACATTTTTTAGAAAAATCTTTTACCTAATGTTAAAAATTTGAAAAATTGTGCATTAGCTTGGGAAAAGGATTTTCATAAGGAACTTGGATTGATGAAGGTCGTTTTAGAAAAGCGAAACATCTATTTCTAATACTAAACGTAAAAGAAAATGTTGAGAAAAGATGTTGATCGACTCTTGGAAGATGTCATCTGTGTTGATGTCCATAATGTTGTGCTATTGAATTCTTTGTCATATGCACTTGATTATATCTCTGCGATCTTGTTGATTATGTGGTAAATGTTGAGAACACGATAATGTGCTTGGTCGAGTCCTTAAAAGTTGAAAACAAGCGATTGTCAAACGAACTTTCAAATGCAATACGTCGTCTTAATTGGTGTCAAAAGATATTCACGATCAACAACTTGCTTTTCAACACAAAATCGCCCAGTTGCGTGACAAAACTTCGATCCAAAATTGAGCAAGCTGGATGATCAAAGCGTGTCTTTTAAGTGTCAAATCTCAAAATATGAACAAGAACTTGTAAAAGTTAAAAGGAATATGGTGTCATATTTGATTTACTCAAAAGACTCGTGATGAAGCATCAAATGAACTTGATCATTATCTTGCACACACTAAGGAAGTTATGCATTTTCTTTGGAAATATTAGATCACGAAAATCAAGATCGATTCACACTATCTTCAAGTTAAGAGAAATGTTAGGAAAGTATGAACAACTTCCGCCTACCGTGATTAAGAGAATAGCACCGGTAACACTTAGTAATCATGAACCTAGAATCCCTACTGCCAAATCACAAGTTGCTAGCGTGCTTCCTTCTCTTGAAAGCAGGAATAGTTGCGTCTTTTCCAAGCGTCCGCACTTCACAACCTAGGAGCACTCAATGAAGAATAGGAAGTTGCGACCTAAGAAAAGATCAATAAGGAATGCTAAAGTAGAAGAACACCCTAGGACTATGAATAAGACTCACGTTGCTTCCACTATAGATATTGCGTTCGGCAAATGTAATAGAAATAGTGATGTAACGAATGCTAAACCGTTAAGTACTTTTGATATTGATCGATGCACCTTGTGTTATTTGTCATTAAAGTATGAATTCGATTGTCATGATAAATGTGTTGCTAAAGCTATCATCTCTCGTTTAAGGAATCCTAAGAATCGGAATACCTTTAGGCCCACTAATCTTCTAAGTGATTGCTTGGTAGACCGCCTTCTTTAGATTCTAAGGCAAGCATTGTTGTCCACTGTAGCTCAGTTTCACCTCCTAGAATGTAGTACCACCTAGTGCATTCACTAAGACTAAAGCAAAGAGTAGTTATAGATGGCCGAAATGGATATATAACACACTAGGATTTAAATGGATACCTAAAGCTATTGATGTTTGTATATCTACTATAAGCGCCGGAACCCTCTAACATTTGGGTTCCACATCTACTTCTATTCCATCTTATTAGATGCGTATTGTAATGCAGGTGTCTGATCATTCTCTGGATTGTTGATAGCGGATGTTCCCGACACATGACAGCAACCTTAAACTGTTATCAAACTTTATGCAAAGTTCATTGGCCTTTGTCGAGGTTAGGGAATGATCACTTCACAGCTATCATGGGCTACGGAGACTATGTCAATGGGAACATCGAAATCAGTAGGGTTTACTATGTGGAAGGCCTCGGTCATAATCTGTTTTCAGTAGGTCAGTTTTGTGATGGAGATTTGGAGGTTGCTTTCAGGGAGAAAACTTGTTTCATTAGTGATCTACAAGGAAATGACCTTATGTCCGGCTCGCGTAATTCTAGTCTCTACACTATCTCTATGCAAGACATGGTTGCATCATCTCCCATCTTTTACTTTCAAAGGCAACATCAACAAAATCCTGGCTATGGCACCGTCGTCTCTCACATCTAAACTTTCAAACCATCACCAACCTTGCTCGACACAAACTAATTGAAGGACTCCCACGATTCGGTATTCAAAGATCACCTTTGCTCGGCTTGTGAACAAGGGAAAAGCACTCGTGCTCATTTTCCTTCAAAGGTGGAACACGACTCTCAGCATGTGCTTCATCTTCTTCACATGGATTTGTGTGGCCCGATCTTGGCGTGCAAGCGATCAATGGCAAACGCTACATCTTAGTAATTGTTGATGACTATTCACGATGGACTTGGGTCTACTTTCTTTGAAGCAAAGACCAAGCTCCACAAATGATCATCACCTTTCTCACGAAAATACAAGTTGACTCGCAACACCGTCAGGACTAATCGAGCAGACAAAGGCTGAATTTGTTAACCAAACCTTCGTGAATTTTATGAGAAAGTGGGAATTGACATCAAACATCTATTGCACGTACACGAACAAAGCGGAGTTGTTGAAAGACGAAACCGAGCGTTAGTGGAAGCTGCAAGAACAATGTTAATCAATGCTAAACTTTCAGATTACTTATGGGCGGAATGTATCTCTTGCATGCTATACTCAAAACCGTTCTATGATTAAAAGCATACAACAAAACACCTTTCGAGCTTGTCCACAACCAAAAACCGAATCTCAAACACTTTCATGTATTTGGATCTCTTTGCTATTCGAATAATGATCGTGATGACTTTGGAAAGCTCAAAGCCAAAGTTGACATTGGAGTCTTTATTGGATATTGTGATAATTCTAAAGGTTTCTGAATCTGGAATCGTCGTACAAAGCGGTGATGGAAGCGATTCATGCTCATTTTGATGAACTTACGGAAATGGCTACGAGTATAACGACTTAGAACCGGTCACAACCGCTTAAACTTCCCTCAACCCCATCATCGGTGAACAAAGCCCCGACTTACTCGTCAACAAATGGAAAGGTTATTTGCTCCTCTGTTCGGTGGCGATATTGATGAGCGTGCTCAAGGTGTATCCGATGTTTCATTTGCTCAACACGATAATACTCTTATACGATACACTGCTACAACAACTACGGTTGAAGAAGCACCACCAGTTGACTCCAACACACAGTTGAACAAACCGCTTCCAACAATGATGAATCGGTGATGATATTACGAATGAAGTACCCCCATCTGCAGATTTTGATCCAAATGCGTTCTTTAACCCGTTTGCTAATGAGGCTGCTGCACGGATGTCGCGGAATCTTCAACAAACCATTTGAATCCTCAAAATATGCACAATGTATACCAACATCAACCCTCCACACATAGATGGACAAAAGACCATCCTCAGGAAAACATTATTGGCAACCCGAATCAACCAGTCGTTACGAGACAAGCGTCTTCACTCGGATGGTGAACATTGCATTTATGCACTCACTGTCTGCCAATCTGAACCTAAAAACATCAAAGGCGCAATGACAAAAGACAACTGGATTGAATCCATGCAAGAAGAACTCAACCAATTCAAGCGTCTTGAAGTATGGGAAATGGTTGAAAGACCAACGAGGGTCTCGTCATTGGTCTCAAATGGATTTGGAAAAACAAATTGGATCTTTGAAGGGAATGTTATCGAAACAAGTCACGCTAGTTGCTAAGGGTTATCGTCGGGAAGAGGGAATAGACTTTGAAGAATCTTTTGCTCCGGTTGCTCGTCTTGAGGGGATATTTCTAGCGTTCGCGGCTCATATGAATATGACGGTCTTTCGGATGGATGTCAAAGCTGCGTTTCTCAATGGACAACTTAAAAGCGGTTTATGTCGGCCAACCCGAATGGATTCGTTGATCGAGTTTCGAACCATGTCTACAAACTGAACAAAGCTCTTTATGGTCTCAAACAAGCCCCTCGAGCATGGTACGATAAGCTATCATCTTTCCTCATTGCTAATAATTTCACCAAAGGTTAGGTTGACCCAACTCTTTTTATACATTATCACGGGGCACATATCTTAATTGTTCAAATTTACGTGGATGACATCATTTTTGGGTCTACACATAAAAAGTTTTCAATCGCTTTTGCAAAACTAATGAAGAAAAATTTTGAAATGTCCATGATGGGTGAACTCACGTTCTTTCTAGGACTGCAAGTTCATCAATCACCCCGTGGTATTTTCTTGAGTCAGTCCAAATATGCCCTTGAATTGTTAAACAAGTTTGGAATGAATACATGTGACACTTATGCCACACCAATGGCTCATACCAAGAAGCTAGACGCTGATTTACATGGGAAATTGGTGGACCCTACAAAATACCGTAGTATTATTGGATCTCTCATGTATCTAACGAGCTAGCGGACACGATATTGTCTTTGCCGTTTATCTATGCTCCGTTATCGGTCGCGACCAAGCTGAAACCCACCTCTGAGGCTAAAAGAATCCTCCGATACATCAAGGGAACCATTAACTTGGGGATCTTGGTATCCGAAGGATTACGGTTTTGAACTAATCGCTTTTGGGCTGACCACGCACGGGATGCTTAGACTCAAGGAAAAGTACTTCAGGAGCACTACAATTTCTTGGTGATAAACTGGTGTCTTGGCAATCAAAGAAGCGAGGATTGTACATTTGTCATCAACGAAGCGAGAATATGTAGCCATGTCGCGTGTTGTGCTCAAGTCATCTGGATGAGAACACAACTCAAAGACTATGGTTACGTATTTGACGAATCGATGTCTTTGCGACAATCGGAGTGCCATTGCGATCTCGTGCAACTTCGATTCGGCATTGAAATCAAAGCACATCGATCTTCGATATCATTTCATCAAGGACCACGTGGAGCAGTGCTGTTGAATTATATTTTGTGGGTAAAGAATACCAATTGGCGAGATCTTCTCACCAAAGCCTTGCCTCCCGCTAGGTTTAATGAGTTGGTCCAACGGATTGGTATGAGGTGTTTGACTCAAGAGGAATTGGATGACCTCCTAAAACAGTCTTAAAAACTGTCAAACACCAAAATCTCTTTTGTAAATAATTTTTCAAAAACAAAATACAAAAATATAAAACCCGATAAAACAACAAAAATATTCTTCTAATCTAATTTTCTTTCAACATGGCAAGTACATTTCTTCCATCAACACTATAATCTTTCAAAATTCAATATTTTTTTTCTGATCAAGTGTTGAGGGGGAGAAAATAATCACTTAACTGTTTCAAAACATCTGTGTACTTGCATGTTATCATATCCTGGTTGTTTCTTTTATCAATGGTGGTAAATTTTTACGGTTCAATGACACTCCTCGGACTAAAATTTATAACCTTTCATTATTTACCTAAGTTGAGGGGGAGTGTCGTCATGTTTCTTTCTTAAAATCTTTGTTTGGTAACCAAAATGGAAGTTAAATGGCTTTGTATGAAAAAGGAAAAGGTGGAGGGACCAAAACTGTCAAAATGTTAAAGTCATTTTAATAAAAACACTCTCCACCTAACTATTCCATCACATTTAATACTTACACCAAAAAGGATCCTACGCCTAAGAATCATTTGACAAATCCGTGTTTGGATCATCAATTTGTAAGTGATTTTGTGTTTATAACATGTTTTTAAGCAATGGTTTTGAATCTTTCAAAAATCCAACGGTTTAATCTTATGATATAGTCACTTTTGTGTCTTCTGCGTAAGCGTATGAACACAAATCATAAAAGGGTGTTTGTGGTTGAAAAGAATGTGTCAAAACGTGTATTTAACATCTATGATACTTATTTTATCTTCTAAATCCACCCGAAAACGAATTGATGGTTTTCAAAATTAGGGTTTTAAGTGATTTGGGTGTTTTCAAATGTGAAGTTGTTTGGTCAAAAAGATTGTTGTGTGATGCTCATATCATGTTAAATTAATGATTTCCAGGCCCCATAACAACCCAGAAACACTAATTAAGTCAGAATTAGGAATTAGGGTTTAATGTTCTTGAGTTTGGGTATTTTTATTTCACCATGAATTGGATGTTATAACTTGGTTTATAGACTCTCACAACACTTTAGACCTACCAGAAAAAGTTTGGTGCAATTTCCATGGTTATAAATCTTATGCGTAATTCACAACACTTTCTACCTGATTAACAAGTGCTCATGCCATGATTTGTTGTTGAAATGAATTTATGTGTTAATATTGATGATATGATGGTCTTATTTCAGGCTTGCTACGCATAAAATTCAGAATCAAGGTTGATTGTTACTCTACGCATAAGGACTACCTTACGCGTAGGCAGTTATGCGTAAGAGAAATCCTACGCATAACTACTACGCATAAGGTTCTACAATGGGACTACGCGTATCCTGTGAAGGATATGCGTGCTTGGTGATCTCTACGCATAAGGTCTACTCTTACGAGTAAGCCTTACGCGTAAAGTATTTATACGCCTACGCGTAAGCTCTACGCTTAAGGTCCCTTTTTTCCTACGCGTAATATTTCTTACGCGTAAGTTAGGATCCTACGCATAAGCTTTCGTCTACGCGTATATCTCTACTGCTTACGCTTAACTTTGCCAAATCTATGCTTAAGCCTTGATTGACCTTCATTTTGAATTGTTACGTGTACAAACTTGTTAATAAACTAATCATAACGTCACGAATCCAATAATGTCACTAATAAACTTAAACGTTTGATATGTTGTGAACTATAAGTGATAACATAAACTTTAAAACTTAAAGTTAACTAACTCACGAAACATTTCACGATATCATTGGACTATTGGATAAACAAGTGACTTAGAACTCGTAACAATCATTGACCTTGTACATTCAATAATTAGACAATAAAACCTTCCGTTGACTAACATTATGTCTTTCGATATGTTGGTTCTTTTGGCTAATGTTATTTGAGATCACGACATGGCTGAACAAATGAATGTGGATGCACGGAAGTTCTCACAATTCTTGATATCTTCCCCAATGGTTATCCAGAAAGATTGGAAAGAACAACCTAAGGGTTGACTTTGACACCCTCACATGCTCAGAATCTTCTTGTCTCATTTTTGTGGATATTCTAAGGAATCATCCCTACCGAACATGCTCTCACACTCTGCTACAGTTCGGAAATCTACATTCAACAATTCGGAATTCTATGCGAGAGAATCAGGTCAAAGTGGCGTGATGACACTTAATCACAAACAAGTCACCATCACTCCTGCAGACTTACGGTACTGTACTTATCATTCGGACATCGTGCCAACCGACTTCTTTGCCACACCTCTTGAAGAGCAGTTCGCAATTTCTACTTGATATTGGCTATGATGAAGCGTCGGGAATTATTAACAAGCATTCTCACGTGGAGCTTAAGAACATTCCTCAACCGTGGAGAACCGTCTACATCATCATCACTAAGTCTGTCTAGTGGTGATAGTGGCTATGAGCATCCCAAGCTCATGGAACTGCAAGTCTTATGGTCATTGATCAATAAGAAGGACATTGAAATCGAAGCAGTGATATGGGATGACATGATGTCATTTCACAAGAAGCTTGGCTCAAAGATTCCCTATGTCAGATACACAAAGTTGTTGATCTAGAGAGCACTTGGACTTCATCCGATATTCCCAGAGGCTCAATGACCCGGACAATCACGATATGTTGGTGAACCTACCCTATCGGTCGAGAATCAAGGAATCGTCAACAAAGAAACAGGGTGCCGTCTTTGCTGATCACCTTCGACAAATGAAATCAAAAGCTTGAAACATACAAAAGGTATCAAGTAGCGATGCGAGAAGGCAAAGTTGGTCATCTCGATGAAAATCTTTGGAACTCCTACCGGAGAACCGAAGAGGAAGTCTTTGGAAGTGCATAAGCACAAAAGTCAAAGGAAGGTCCCAAAAAGGAAACCTACTCCAAAGAAGAAAGTTCCCTCCAAGGAAGCTGCTCCTATTCCTACACATGAACCACAAAGAAAGCTCTTGGGCGAAAGCTCGAAGATACATAATCAGACGAGGAGGTCCACTACTCTGAAAGCTGCAAAGGATGACAATCCATCGGTACCAAAACCTCCTAGTCCAATAGCTGAACATGGCAAAGGAAAGACTCCTGTACTTGTGCCATATGATGAAAGCTCAGAAAGTGATGAAGAGATACTGGATAAATCATACGGGGAAGAAGTTTAAATTCATTCGACTTCAACACGTTGCACAACAATTTGCTCAAGAACAAATGGGTGGCCGGAGGTCAAGTGGTGCAGCTCAACCTTCACCGGTCGATGCGGTTAATCAACCCGATAAAGGGATGCGGTGCCACCACTTTGGTACAACAACAAACGCGTGTTGAAGACACTCTTGAGTATAATTTGAAGAACGAATATGAGAAATCGAGAAGATAAAAGCCGATGAAGAAGCTGCGGCCAAAGCCAAAGGCGATGACAAGCTAAGTCTGAACTGAAGAAGATGTTGAGTATGATAAGTTTCTTCTAGATAGTCCTGCGCGATCAAAGGAAGAAACCTCTGAGCCACCAAAGGACCCGGAGTCTCCTCACATCTCATCATCATCGATTCGTCTTCTCATTCTTCACCACCACCATCAAAGAAATCAACCAAATCATCATCCAAATCAGTAAAGAAGCCACCTCGATCTTGGATTTCTCATACTCATAAAAGAATTGTGAATCTTTGTCAAACAAGTCGGAAAGAAAGCGTGCTCAACAAGAAGTTGAATTTCTTTGCTGATCACATACAGCATCTGTATGACGAGAATGAAAAGATGCAAGGAGAAAGGAAGTTTATTAAGGAATTCATGAAAAATCATCGTCAAAAGGAACTGAACAGCATGATTGAAGGCTACACTCACAAGTACCTTCTGGATATCGTTCCTAAAGTCACAAAGGAGATGTTTACCAGACAACTATATCCGAATCTTATGGAGATAGCCAAGCAAACTATAAGATCAACACCCTTAACCGTCACAATCAATCCATCCGATCCTGTAGTTTTCTCGGATAATGAATTGGTGGCCAAGCTTGTCACACAAATGTCTAACCGATGCAGGACATTTACTTCGATGAAGGAAAATTTGTTTCAAGCATTCTTTGGACTACCAACTCAAGAAGCATGCATATTTGAAAAGTCTAAGCGTCCTAGAGCGATGAAGATAAGGATCGGGATAAGAATGTTGAAGCTAAGCGACAAAAGAAGTCGGTGAATCATCTTCCATGCCACCTCCTCCCCAGCGGCCTCTGCTCAACAAAGATCTCCTCCTCGTTCTTCTACTGAGATAAACCTCGGGGCGATTCCGAGTTACCACCCCTGACTCAGAAAACCAGTGATCAGTTTGAGTATACGGGTGGTGACGATGAAGAGGTCCTTGAGCCCCTACAACAACCCACCTCTCCCAAACAAGTATAGAAACCAGAATCATCATCTAAGCCTTCGAAAAAGAAGAAGAAGACGACTCAGACTGAAGTTGTATCATGGCTAGATGACGATACTATAGAGGAATTTGAATGGTTTTCCACACTTGTTAACTCAACTCCCTATCCTGAAGAAGGTCAAGAACTGGTAGACGGTAACACATTGGAGCGCGCTAAAATTTTACAAGAAAAGTTCCATGTGAAGAAGATGACGAAATCCAAGTTGAGGCGAATCAAGAATGAAGCTTTTCAACTGTGGAAAGATAGCTCGAGAAAGTGCCATCGAGGTCGAATATCACCTTGAAAACATTGCTCGAGCTATGTCTAACAACATGGATTGGCTCAACCCTGAAGCAAACATTGACTTCACCAAGCGGGACAACCCTCCATACTACATCGGTGGTCAAAACCTCTACCAACAATTGGCCAACCAGATGAACCAAGGATTCCATTCAGATATTTCTTCAACAAAGACTTGGAATTTCTTCTACATGGTGGCGATGGTTCAAGGAAATACGCTACATCCTTGACACTTCCATTCCCAGCGGCTATATACTCGAACTGCATAGCCATTGAGGAACGTGCCAATCACTTGTTCTCCAACAAAGTGGAAGCATACAACCGAGATGCCTTGTACGGGATTCATCATTGGCGGACGCCAAAGAATCTACTCTGAAGCTGCCGAGGTTCAAAAGTCTCAACATGCGGTATTGAGTTCTAAAAGTATCGTTGCCATCAAACACGTTGATCTTTCATCTAAGTGGGACTACACCTTCCTAAAGAATATCGTGGTCAAGCGACAAGATGAAAGGGATTATGCATTCTCTGAAGCTGACTTTGAGAATTTGTCTATCAGCGACATCGAAGACATGTACCTTGCCAAAGTACCGGGTCGTATGAGACAATTCTCCACTGAAGTACAACGTGAATTCATCAAGTCAGTGCTCATCTTCATTAGAAGCATAGTTATCAAAGAGCGTGTTGAAGATCTCGGTGGCGGTTGAATCTTATCGGACCCGTGTCAACTTCACTCCACCACGGCTTGATCTTCCGACATCAACCGGCTCTCACAATTACACTCATCGGCAAACCATTCGGTGCGTTTACCACAATGAACTTCAAAGAAATTGCTTGATGGCGTGCAGAGATCTTCACAAGTTTGGAGATCACACTTTGAAGATGGTTAGGGGCGGATTGGCTTACCGGTTGAAGGATATACACCAAAAGATTGGGTCTCCTAAGCGATGGAATTCTCAGGATCGAAGGGATGTGAAGAGGATCATCACAATGATTGATGAACGGTTGTATAGAAGGGATCGGTTCAGAAGATTGGAAAGCTATGTTGGTGGTCGACCTGGAGAAACATCATGGCTTTCAGCGCCCGATTCACACTCTGGAGACATCTACGGACTACGGTACCCCTTAACTGCTTCTTTCATTATAAACTTTGGATGTATGATTGATTATGTCAATGTCTTGTGCACATATTACGATGTACAACCCGTACTTGTAAATAAAGGACCCGTAGTGCGCTTGTGCCACAATCCTTATATAAGGGCGAAAGCTTCTTACTTTTGAGTAAAACCTATCAAACCTTTCACTTTTCAAGGTTTTGCTCAAAAGAACAAGTACTTTCCCTTATGATTTTCAAAACCTCAACCGTTTATATCACTTGTTGAGGGGAGTACTTGAATTAAAACTTTGTTCAAAATTGTTCACGATGGTCATTCTTCCGCAACACTTTCGAAATGGTCATATTTATTCTCAACGTTCAAAAATAACATTTTATATGCCATTTTGAGGGGAGAAAATGTGTGATAAGAAATATGTTGTGTAAAATGCAAATGAATCTGTGTGCTTGGACTTAACCAGCGAATTGGCGATGCTTAAATGTTAGTAACTTCGAAAAGACTTGTCCGGGACGGGTAATAATTTCAAGCTAGTTCGCTAGTGATGTAAATGTGTCTCGCAAAGGACTTGTCCGAGTAGAATGTACCATTCGACAAACTCTTGGTAGATATGAACTCTGATGGGTTTGACAACCTTTCGAGGTTTTTCTACACCTTCAAGGTAGTTATTAGAGCTAGTTGTCACCTAAAAGCTGACAATGTAACTCTTTAACTATGCACCGTAACCGTGTCTCGCGGGGGATTGTCTATCTTGAGTGGATCAATTCAAAATGTGCGCGCTCTTTCCTCATTGTGCATTTTAACCGTTAAAACTCTTAAGCACATGTGGAGGGGAAGTATTTATGCAAAATCTTATCTTCACAGTGGTTCAAAACGTTTTCATTCATAAACACGTGAGAGATTTCATTTTCAGTGATACAAAATGGTTTTATGGCAACATAGGTTAGTCATGGAGTTATAAGGTGACTAAGGTTAGGAATAACCGTCCTATGATCCGCCAGAGCGGAGGGATCTACCCAAGGACACCACAAATAGTTAGAATTTAGAAGTCCTTAGGTATGATTATAAAAAGGAGAAAATGAGAATCGGAGAAAGAAGGAGTTGAAGAATTAAAAGAAATGCAAAGAAAAGGGTGAAAAGAAATAGCCCTCCAGATTATTCAACTTAGAGACCGGGTTCAATTCATATGCTCTTGGTTGTCACTTAGTGACGCCGGTATTGAAGATTAAAAGTCGTCATGGACCCGGTGGCGCATGCACTAAACCTTCTTAGCCACTCAAGTTTCTCTTAACGAAGCTTGTTTCATTCTCACAGGGAACCCTACGTAAACTATCGGCTTTCTCCTAGAGATTCTGGTATTGAAGAAGGAGACCCTCTCCCTAGTCTCCGCTCAGGAAAACCAAAAGCGCACTATTGAGTCTAGAGCCACGAGATTCATCAAAAGATCTCTTAGGTACACTTGACATTTCATCACTTAACATTCAACAATAAGAATTTCGGTGATACATTATCGAGTCCTTCACAGATCTTAGCAATCTGTCGAGAACATTTATGAGAGGTTCACAATTGTGATCCTTAATGATTGAATGGAAACTCTGCCGGGTCAACATCAAACGGCCACGGCGAGGTCACTTCGGTAACTCCCCATGGATTACGCTTAGTGGTCTCAAGCGGTCTGATCGTGAGGTGATGCCGGTGTACCTCGGCGACTCATCACGAATCGTAGGTGTACTTGATTTTACATCGTGTTATCTCACTTGTGGGACTCCGATTCAGGAGCGGCCTTTGTAAGAATTAGAGTTGTGTTTTCACACTATGCTGTTAACACTCTCGAAGTTCAAACTTGTAAGTGCGGAATCCGCTTATTACTAACCGTTTAAATGTTTTCTTCTTATGGAAGCTCCGGAGCGGGATGATCGTGCAAATTCTTCTCATGCTCACGCCAACATCATTACTAATGGAAGTTCTATCCAAAAGCAACACAACGGTCAGAATGATTCTTCATCAAATCAAAGAATCTACAAAGTTAAAGACTTAAAGAACTTCATCGATCTTGAATTCCAACGTCAAAAGCGTGTGAGCATGTTGAAGAATGGCGTGGAGACACTATAGCGGCAAAACTGAGGCGAGACTTGATCGCGACAACAACAACATACTATCACTTTCATCACAAAGAACAATGATCAAAGAACAAAGTTAAAGATGACGTCAAAGCATAACCGTTTAAAGAAAACAATTTCTCTACACTGGGGAGATTGTTCAAATTAAGGCAAATCTTCTCACAAGAAAGAAGAATGTCGAGAAAGGCGTCAAGCGCTACTATTACATCAACGCCTTCACCGTTCATCACCAACACTTGAGGGGGAGATTGTTGGAATCACTCCTAAACCATAATCAAGTGTTTGTAATTAATATGTAATAGTTAGCTTTATTATGGCCTTTATGTTTGCAATTAGCCTTAGGCTTATGTAGAAGGCCCATAAGCCTAGGCCTTAGTCCATTAAGGAAAGGATGGAAACTAGGAGTGTTGCCCTAGCTTTCCTCCTATAAATACCTTATGTAAACCTTCATTTGAAGGTTGGTTGTTCAAGTTATTCTCATTCACATACTCCTACGCATAACCGGTCTTATATTATTGTGTGTGTGTGTTTGGTTCTTGTTCAATCGCCTTATCTCTTTCTATAATACTTGTGTTTGTAAAACTAGTGACCTAACAGACGCCGTCAGCTCGCCGTCAGCTTAGGGTTTCAAGAACTGTAGCCACCTTATTGTGTGGCGTTGCCTTATGGGATGTGACGCCGTCACTCTTTAGTTTCTTGGTCATGACGCCGTGAGCTCTAGACCATCGCCATCACCTGAAGCGTCGCTTGAAAAATTTACAACTTGATCATCTTCATTAATCTTCAAGTGACGCCGTCACTTGGTATCTGAGACGCCGTCAATTCACCTTTTCCTACATTTTACTTAACTTTGTCGTTTTCTTAGTTTCTTGTCCAATCGAGCCATAAATGTTCCAATTGCGAGCATTTACTTCACAAGTGCCTAAAACTCAAATAGAAACGATTTAGGATAGTAATTGATCAAATATGTATGGATTTAGAGGTTAAACGATCCCTTAAAAACGTATAAAATTACAAGTCATCAAATATCTCTACACTTCAGATTTGTTTGTTGATGACGTCAAATACTCCTGATATTTTAGTGTCAATGTCCCCCAATTATGCTCGTTATTTGTATCAATTATATGGATATATGCTATGATTTCTTAATATTTTGTTTTCAGGCTATAAATGAGCATAGGAACTAAAGAGACGCGGAATTGGAAAAAGACTTACAAAGATATACATTTTAGTATGTTGACTGAGAAGAAGTTACGACATAGTTCCACTCTCCACTTACGCCGTAGCTATGATTTCAAGTATAACGACTAAGTCCATGTTAACCAGTGATTACGGCGTAACTACCACATTGGGTTATGCCATAATATTTTGAAGACTTAGAGATTTCTTTTCTTTGCAGGCGATGAAAGCTACCCTACCAACTCCCTGAAAAGGAGCTCAATCCTGAAGATTTTCTGCTACCCTGCACTATTGGTAACTTTAATACGCATGCTTTAGCTGATCTTGGTGTTGGTGTTAATCTCCTTTCTTTTTCGTTGTTTAAACACTTAAAACTAACCAATATTAAGGAAACAACAATGATGATTGAAATGGCTGATACCACTAGAACAATGCCTAAAGGAACTATTGATAATGTGTTACTTAAAATTGGTAAATTCTATTTCTTTGCCGACTTTGTGGTTATAGACATGGCTCGGCGACAACATAACAACATTATCTTAGGAAAGCCATTTTTAGCAACATCTCATGCACACATTAAGGTTTTTGAAAAGCAAATTTCTCTGGAAGTAGGAAGCGAGTGAATAACTTTTGATATGAATAAATTTTTAAACCCTGGCCCTGGGTCTTCCAAAGGAATCCGCACTATTGAGGGACCTGATGAATCGTTAGACATTCTAGGGATTGACCCCGATCTATTTTGTTTTGAGTATCCATTAAATTTGAGTTATGAAAATTGTGGAAAGAATGTTGAAAATTCTAAGCAGGCACAAGTTACGCATAATCGAGTTTGGGGCAGAACTCTGGAAGAAAAATCACCATCTTTAACTAAACACTACTGTAATCCGGTTGTAATGGTACAGGAAGGATCTGTGGAAGCATGGCCATCTTGTAATTCTTTTTGGAACAATTGTAATGGGGGAGAATATGGAAAGTTAGGGGAGAGCCAAAGAGCCTATCTGGAATGGACATGTTCCATAGGTTAGAAAGGCGCGATGTTGAATTCGGGAATCTATCTTTCTTTAAATGGTATAAAGTTAAGTGTGGGAGCACTATTATTAACGAGAACTTAATGAGAAGATTCCAGCGCAACTACACCAACTATCGCTTTGAATAGGATAAGTTGCTTGATGAGGGTTCCAAAACAAATGAGAAGGCTGGTTGTTCGGAAAAATTCACAAGCATTAATGATTCCCGATGCGAGGGTAATATTGATGAAGGGCTTGGGGAACAATGCTTATCATTTAACGAATGGCTTACAAATGGGTTCGGTACTTCAAAGATATATAAAAATATCAAGAAAAAGGTTTTTATTGAATGGATGAACGATTTCTATCTGGAAGAGTGAGATGCTGATGACCGCAAAATCATTTACACATTGGACACCACTTTAGGTGGTGGATGACGTAAGACCAATGGCTTTGAGTCTAACTTAAAGACTCGTAAAATAAAAAAAAATTGCTCTTTCAAGAGACAACCCGAATTATCCTTTTTATTTCTTATTTTTAGTATTGTTGGGTTTGGTGTTTTTTTTGTAGGAATTGGAGCATGAAGGATAGCGTAAAGCTCATGGAAGATTGAATCAGTTTGGAATTTTACATTTTGTGCAGACTTTACGGCATAACCCAAATATTTGGTTACGCCGAAACCATCTTCCCGATATCGGATGACTCCTACGTTTCATCAATTACGGCGAGGTTACGTCCTAACCTATCATGTATCCAAATTTAAAATTTAATTTTGCCATAACCTTGTATTAGTTCTAAATGAACTTTGTGGGTGTGTTTCCTGTAAACCCTCACGAGACTTCACTCGTCCACTCGAGACACCGAGTGGTTTAAAAGGCTTGTTGCATATGCTAAATGCAACCGTGATTACTACGAAAGTAAGTTTGGTTTTTATTTGTTTTATTTTTATTTTATAATTATGCTTGTTGGTAGTGTTGAGATTTGATGGAATTGAAGTTCGCTCATGGAGATAAGACGAAGACACGCATTTCAACGTGACCCTATCTTTACATTGGAGCAAAGTTTAGGGGAGTTCTCATTTCAATTATATTTTTTCCTCTCCTTTTATTTTATGTTTTGTACAAAAGGGACTTTGTACATTTCAAGTGGGGGACAGGAGTAGAATTATAACTTGAACTTGCTTGCCCTCATTTTTTTAGTTTATTTGCCATTTTTAAAATTTTTTGACATGTTTTTCCTAACCTAACTACAATAGACCTTAGCCGAGCGCATTATAACCCTTGATTTCCATGGTGAGATTTAGCCTTTCCATTTCCCCTTATATACCCCAAATCCACCAAATATTGAGTGTACCGGTAGTTTGTAAACTTTAGAACTTGGCCTTTACATCATTTCGAGGGTGTCATTATGTATTATGATTAAAAAAAGATATTTATTAGTTTGTTATGGTTATGTGATAGTGAAAAGTATGTAAGCACTAAAGTGATATAAGCTTTATGGATTAGTATCGAGGAGGCCATTTCGATCACATTTGAATAAAGAGTTGGTGAAGTATTTACACCAACATAAGGAAGACCAACTAGTGTGCTCATTATTACATCCGCTAATGGCACATTTACTTGCTGTATTATGATCCGGTTTTTGGGTTTTGAAGCTTGGATTTTGGATGAACGACCGACAGTGACAACTTGGTTATAGGCTAAGACTATTTGCTTTTTATTTTCTTTTTACACCATTTATGTGCATCCCATGTCTTACCATACCCTTTAGTCATGAAGCGTGTCTAGGTGATGAAGCGAGCAATCATTGGTGTCTTTTCCATGGATTTGGTCATGTATAATTGGGTTTTTCCACTTTGCCGCGACATGTTAGTAATGAAAAATTCACCCTTGCCTATATAAATTGTTCACCCAATATTGCCTTTGAAGATTGTCTTGATCTTAGCTCTATTGGTGGAGATTTGTGTAACCTCCAAGCCTATGATAGAATACATGCTATGACTGTGTGTTGAGTGATCACCCCGAAATTGACACTTAGATTAGAGAGAGTATGAGTGTTTGTTTCTCATTTCGTGAGGTGTTCGCTTTGAAAATTATATGTTAGGAATTAGAAAATTCCATAGTGAAGAGTCGGTCACCCCAAATATTATCTAGCATAAGTTAGCTCGTAGACTAGTCGTTATTTACGTTACTTAGTAGTTTATTTGTTAATTAGTAGCGTAGTATAGTTTAGTGTAACACCGTGGAGGAAGGACGGGTCTTTACCCACTGTATACCTGATCCACAGGCCGATAGGAGGTCGTGTAGTCTGTAAGTATAAATACCCCTTCCATCCATGGAAGGGGTGTGGCTTCTTTGAATCTAACCTTACATTTGTTTAAGCAACTCTCTTTCAAGAACCTCCTCTCAAATCTCTTCATCTCTCTAAATGGCTTTCTTATTTAATCACAATCCTAGACCACCCGAATCATCTAACAACATAAATATTGGATCCTACCAACTGGTACCAGAGCCAAGGTTTTGTTGTTTGGGTTGATTTGGGTCTCATTCGAATGGTTTTTATTCGGTTCGTGTATACGGTTTTGGTGTGGTTTAATTCGTATGGGGTTCTTTTAAAGTGGTTTGATATGTTTTTGACATTGGTGTATACATATTTTGTGGTAAAAGCAGATTTGAATATGTTTTCTTTGGAAAAGTTGTTAACTGGTTATACATGAAAGCATATTTGAATATATTTTATTTGGAAAAGCAGTTAACTGGTCATACATGAATCTGCTGGTGATAATGGTTCGAAATCTGTTTTTAAATTGTTCATTAATGAGGCTTTAATCGGTTCTTCACTGCGTTTTTGGTCAAGTTTCATCTTAGCGAGTTGTCATAAACTCTTTGAAGTGAGTTGTGTCTGTGATGTTTGTCTTAACTCGCATTATTGAATGCGAGTTGCCTTCGTGTCCAGATTCACTGAATGTACTTTTGCGAGTTGTCATTTTTTATGTCATGATGCGAGTTGGGTTTCTTGTCCAGCTTTAATGCGAGTTACTTAACTCGAATTTGGTATATTGGCACCTGCTTTTGAGCGAGTTGCTGCTAATGCGTGTTGATAACAGATGCAAACATGCGAGTTGGTTAACTAAAATGATGCGTGTTGCACTCAACTCGCTTTTGAGCGTGTTGTTACTTATGCGGGCTAGTTCTGAAGCGAGTTGTCAGGTTGTGTAAACAAGAATGTATGCGAGTTGTGGTGAACAAAAATAGATGCGAGTTGTGTTGTGCACAAAGAAGATCCGTTTTGACAAGAAAGGAAGATGCGACTTGACACTATCTTGATGCGATTTGACTCATGACTTATGACTACGGTTATACAACAGAAAGGTAGAAGAAGACATGTCTATTTGACTTTGACCAACAATAACCAAATACAAAATCTCTCATCAACTAAAGTTAGATCTCAAATCCATGGTACACGAAAATTTCATGAAGTCTAAATGACACACCACAACAAAACTTTCATCAATGCTAACCCTAAATCCCATCGTAACCCTTCGACAAACAATACCACAAGAAAAATGAATCAAACCACATCTATCTCTATCACATCTCACTTATGACTCGTCCATTAAAATTGAATAGTAATCAAGATCTCAGTCAAAGTTTGCGTATATCAAAGTTTAATCAAGACCTTCAAGATCCAAGTTCACAAACTTTAACTCATCATCGATCCTTTCGAAGCTTTCACTTCATGTAATATCTGAATCTTTTAAGGGTTGAACCATAACAAGGATGTTATCATTCTCCCTTCGAGTTCATTTTGAGACTAATCGAACTAAATGAATAAAGGGTCAATCTAATATGTATAATCTGAGATTTGATTCGGACTTAAATCTTGTCAAGACTCTTTCGAACCACTTTCATCACAGATCAAGGTTGATATTATTCGAACTCAAAGAAAGATTATATCAATATGGATATATCTTTTCTTTATGTCGTTTTAATTAAAGAAAAAAAAACAAAAGTTATTATCCGAATATCAAAGAGATGCGTCATAACAATATGGTTATACTCATTTCTTTAATTCGTTTTGGCCAAATCAATACAAAAAGAAAAATCATGTTGAGTACCTACCTTGATGTCAAGCAACATACCATCCCTGTGGCCTATTTGTTTGAGATGACCCTCATGCCACCCCTGTGGCTTGGTCATATTCATTATCAATGGAAGGAGGGTTGTGTGATGCGTGATGATAAAAGAATGGAGGCGGATTATTTTAGAGAGATTAGGGTTTGGGTCGATATGTGATTGTTCTGCGTTCTTGATTGTGGTAGGCGGATAAAATGTTTCTTAGGGTTCTTTGGTTTTAGGACTTTTGATGTTATAAGTGAGTGTTTTATACCCAAGAAATTAGGTTAAGTTCTCATGGATCAGGCCTAGAGCTTCTGTAGTGATGGTTTGTGTTAACTCCTTTGAGATTGGGCCTCATTATCCATTCTTGGGCCGTAGCTGTTATTAACAGGTTTTGATTTGTTAATTGGATCCGAATTTTGTGGGCTGTCATGTTAATCCGAATTTTTGTGGGCCAAATTCTTAATCTAGTGGTGAATAGGATAATGAGTGGGATGATACATTGGATTATTATTGAATGATTATTTTGGACTTGGATGATTATATGATATTATGTGACATTATTGAGTCGGATGGGCTTCTCAATATATTTGGACTTTATGCGTTCCATGACAATATAAGATTTGAGAAGTTCGAGATGTACATTAATCATTCGATGTGATGAGGAGAAATGTCAACATTGTGAATGGATATCATAAGGTTTGTGCGATTTAATGATGACACTTGACGATGAGACTTGTGATGATGAAATTTGTTGTGGTATGAGGTTTGATACTTTGGTTTATACAATCTCATGATGGATACTATTTCACGGCATGAATTGATTATTGGAACTAGGTTGACTACGGGATTGGTTGTGGTCGGTATTTCTTACTTGGATTTGAAGTGAAGTTCTCCGGGCACGATTACTTATTTCGTCTTCTTTCTTTCTACCCTTCCGCGAAGATGACTTGTTTGGGCGTTTATTGAGTGTGATGAAGACTTGGCTATTTAGTTACAGTTGTGATTCTTTCTCGCTTAACCCAAAACGTAAGTATCACTTCGGTGTCTCACACAGTTGAGGATACGTCAAGAGGTTTTGTACATTGGGTACACCGTTTCTTTTTCACGAGGATGAGTACAAGGTTAAGTAACAAATCTGGGGAATTCTACTTCATGATAAAGCTTGGTATATCGGGTCTATTTCTCCATGTGGTCACTACAATAGCCGACAGAATGCGTGATTGATGTGTTTTCCAGAGTATTTATTGGATGGTTGATGGTTTTGTTGATGTTGGATGATGAACCGTTGATGAACCGCTGCATGTTCCCCTAAAACAGATATTCACCGAAACCAAATTTGTCATAACACCTTCAAGCTGACATTGTTTACGGTTTTGTCTTGATTTTGTAAAATCCCGCGAAAGAACCTATTTCTCGGTTTAAATCATAGACTTGTAAAATCCCGTGACAATGGAAACATCCTGGTATTAGTAAAGTGCATTTCCGGATCTATCTTACGGTTTATTCTTGGTTTTGTAAAATCCCGCGAAAGAAACTATTTCTCGGTTTAAACCATAGAGTTGTAAAATCCCGTATTAATGGAACCATCTTGGAGAAAGGAAAATGTATTTCGGGATCTTCTTGATGCTGGTGCTACGGTTTCTGTTTCGAAGAAGAGATAAAAGGGTGTACTTCATGAACTGGATGTGTGTTTGGATATTCGTCATGGCAGTTTGGTTATTTCATAGTTTTACGGGGTTATGTGCTTTTAACCATGGTCGGGATGAAACCATTATCAAAGTTCACTTAAATGTCAAAGAAGGCTAGATTTGAGCAGTTCAGAAGATGTGACAACGGCATTAATTCAATATTATTTATTTGAGGTTGAAGTGAAATATCACGGGCGAGTGTACTTAGTATCTGAAGGAATCGGGGATGGTTGGATGAAGATTCTTCATGATCCTTGTTCGAGCTTATTATCAAAAAACGAAGACTTGGAAATCTAGTTATTGTTGGGTGTCTGTTACCTATTCTTTTATCACTTGGGGGAATTGGGCTCATACCACTACAAAATAACTATCACTTTAAGGAGTTACGTTGTAGTCCTTAGTGTCACATTCAATTGTGGATTTTCAAGAGGTAATGTACGTCTAATACTTGATGGTTGGTTGGTTGAAGAGTATAGAGTACATAGAGAGTACTTAGAGATGCTAATGGAAATCGGCACCGCTCTTTGTTACATATGTGCAAGTTTAAGTCACGAGGTCGGGGTAGTTTACTTCAGTGTCAAATTCATCATATTGGGTTTTCTCCATCAGCTGTAACGATAAAGAGCCTACAGAATGATAATGGGGTTGATTATAAGTTTGCCAAGAGAAGATGAAAAGAGAGAGATTATGACGTATGAACACGACAGTTCATGCCTCGTTCTCTAAAGAAAAGAAAAGTGTACGTCTCAGTGCGCTTTATCTTCGAAAGAAGGGAAATCTTCTTATGACGTTTGAACACAACAGTTCAAGCCTCGTTCCTATAAAGAAAAGAAAAGTGTACGCTTCAGTGCGCTTTATCTTCTGAAGAAGAGAAATCTTCTCACTAATGACCATTCTTATCAACATGCTTCATACTTTTTCCATGCGCTTTAGTCATCAAGTGAACCGGGCTACCATTGATTGTTTTTCTTATTCCACTTGCTCAACTATAATGACGATGGCGACATCATGTGCTAATTTTGCGGGGGAGAAGTGTGAATAGAATACTTTTGGATGATTTCACTTATTTAGTCAAGAATGGCATCTCCGTATGCAATTCTTGAGGGGGAGAAGAAGTGTGAATTTTTTGCATTGTTGATTGATATTTGAGAATATAATTGGTCATACGGCTCTAAACTCATGTAAGAAACGAGCTTCTTCTTATCGGGTCATCTTCACATGGAGTTTTTCTCTTCTAAGAGCCGTTGGTTGACATCTTCACTCGGATTGATGAGTTTATCGACAAAGTGCCTTCGGTTAATGCTTCACGTATACATCAACATGATGATTCCGAACAATCTCTTTGTTCTTTTTTGATGTGATTGGTAGTTTGGTGTTACCATCTTGTGTTTTCGTTGCGGCCTGATTGCTGATTTCCTTAATGAACATCTTTCTATTCTTGTTTGATTGGGAGGGATTTTAGTTAATGGGATTTGCAAGATGTAAGTTAATTGGGATGACTTTTGGTGGGATGCTTTTTGGTGTGAGTTGAAGATGTTAACTATCTATTCCCAACTGGACAATCTAGAAGAAGGTCGAGTCTGACACATTTCTACATTTTTCGCTACATGTTAGAAGACTAAAGACGAGTTGCATTTAACGATCTAAAGACTTCTTCTTAATCTAGGCACTTATCAAACAGATTGTCGGTTTAGGGGAGAGCACTAATTGGGAGAGTGTTATATGTCAGATTCAATCCCTATTTAGACTTGCTCATATTCTTTACTTGATGACTCCTTGAGACGTTGTTATTGACTATTTCACATATTGGACATTTGACACAAGTTGATTACTTCAGAGTTAATCATTTATCACTTATTTGAGATTGAAGTTGACTTTCACAAAGGCGTGTTCTTATTTGATAACTTGCTCGGGCTTAAGAATTTGAGTTGAAGACTTGGTTTATCTAGTTACCAGCAGTCGAGGTGGATGGTTGAAGACATGGTTAACTATCACTATTAGGAGTTACTTTGTTTTACGCAGTGTCACACGCATATGACGGTGTGGATAATCGCAAGAGGTGTTATTGTCTCATACTTGGTTTGGGTAGTGAGTACTTAGAGATTTGCTTGAAGCATAAATTCTCTACACCGTTCTTCCATCATTAGGTGCAAGCTTAAGATACAAATGTGGGAAGTTGACTTCAGTTTCAAGTATGGTATATCAGGTTTTCTTCTTCAGTGGTTACTTCAAATTGTCTACATAAGGGTTGATAAAAATAGTCAGAGTAAGTCTTCAGCAAGTTGATTCTCACAAGAGTTCAAGTGTTCTTCTCAACAAATTTATAGTATACGGGCTTATAATGATTTGCTGACTCTGAAGTGTCAAAACCAGCAAGGTGTAAGGAGACAAGCATCTAAACACAAAGCGCGAGTAAACTTGATGAGCTTAATACTTCTAAGTAATTGAAGATATCCCGGGAAGACAAATGTTATTACCGCAGAGAAACTCAAGTTTGACTCATGGCGAGTAAACTTGATGAACTTAACTCTTCTAAGTGATTGAAGATATCCCTGGAAAACAAATGTCATGACCGCAGAGAAACTCAAGGTTTTACTCATCAAAGCGTTTAGTGTTCTTATTCCAACGTCGTGGGGAAAGTGATGTAAATGAAAGTTTTGAAGATAAAGAGGTACACTGGTGTGTGATGATCTCGATCTTATCGAAATCATCAGGGGATAAAGAATTGTGTACATTGGGGGCGCTCATCTGTCTCACTTGAGGGCTTAATCATGATTCGAGAGATATAATCATTTATTTGGAGTTGACATCGCAAGAGATAATCGTGATTCGGCTTGCTTCTTCAATGTTATCGGTTGTTCTTTCTTTGGGGAATGTGTGTACTTCGGGTCCTTGAGCTTCATACACGATCATCGGGGAAGAAAGCCATTGTTTACCACAAACATTGGGGAGGTGTTTTCTCTCCGGGCATGATGTGTATTCCGGAGAGTTCTTGGATATTGGTGTACTTCGGGTTCTTGAGCTTCATACACGTTCATCAGGGAAGAAAAATGTGAACATGGGAAGGTGTTCTTCATTCCCCTCATGAAGTGTATTCGGGAGAGTTCTTGAGCATTATTCTAAATGACGGACTGCATCATTTCAACTATACGGGGGAAGTGTTCTCTTGACACCTTTTGGAATGGATCATTTCAGACTTCAGTGGAAAAGGAATTTGAGAAGGTTACTCATATGTGGGATGATACGTTGCTGTTCTTCTATTGGATGATATAACCCCGAACGATGAGTCACGATGATCGTTCTTAAAAGGAGCAGCGGGATTTATGATAATGGTGTGCTTCTTCGGCACTGTAGGTAAGGAAATGAAAGCTTGAATGCTTTCGGCTAAAGGATTTTCGGTTTGGGGAAAGGCGCCAAAGTCTCACTTCGAGATGGTTCAATTTCTTTCTTCATTGCAAGAGCCTCAAAAGCTTTGGTGGTGAATGTTTAAGAGATGATGACTTCTATCTTCTACAACGGGGCTGTTCGATATCCTTATCTCGGTACTCGTATCATCATCTTCTTTAACTATATCATCTTCTCTATCCTTGTATATATTTTTCAGAAAACCAAAATACAAAAATATAAAACCAACAAAAAGAAAATAAAAAAATATAAAACCTTCTAAAACCCATAAAAATAAGAAAATTTTCAAAAATACCAAAAATATGTTTTCTCTAGACATGTCTTCTGGTATCGATAACATCTACGGTCTTAGAAATGTCATTCAATAATGGCACGTGACCATAGATGAAGTTCGGGCAGGAGGTGTAAATATTCTTTTCATAACATGTCTCAAAATGTGGCTTACAGTTATTTCAGACTGTAACCCGCGCTTAAAAAAATGGCTTGCAAGTTATTTTCAGACTGTAACCCGCGCTTCAAAATGGCTTGCTATTATTTCAGATAGCAACCCGTTCTTCAAGAAAGGAAAGTGTTTCGCTAAACCATTTTTCAAAAATTAGTGCACTTATCCTAAAACAAAACAAGGAAAGCATATCGTCATAAGGCTATTTGTTCCTACACAAATATTTTTCCGTCTAAAATTCTTCAGAAAAATATTTGTTGTGTTTTCAAAATGGTGGAAAATGAGTTGCTTAAAATCAATGGATTAGGTTTTATAAAATTTGGAAACTCAATCAATGACTTGACACTTTTAAAATCTTTTATAAAATGAGTTATTGGTTGAGAGGGAGAATGTTTTCAAATCTATATCTTCTAACGGGCTTTCTTAATTATCCTAATATGCTTAATTAAAAATGATGTTAACCTATGTTGAAGGACTAGGTGCCAAGGATATGATTGCTAGGATTAGATAATTAGAGTTTGATGAACACATTTCTCCCATACATTTAAACGATCGATTGATATGTTGCATTGACTTTTATTAGTCGATTCTTGTTTGGGTGATGTCGACCACCATATATCTGTATGTGTGTTCACTAGCATTATGCGGTATATTGGTTATAAGAATGTTCCCGATCCGGATCCCACAGATGAATATGATTGGATGCCGAAAGGAAAGGGTAACTATTTCTTGGGTTGACAAATGAAGCGAAGCTTAATGTGACTAATGGAGAGTTGGCATAAATGCAGCAGCGTAAGAGGTCTTTGCATCGGCCGGATGGTTTTCTTCTAAGTGATTGAAGAAGCGAGGCTTAATTGGACCTCAGTTGGCATTATAAAATGCAGCGTAAAAGAAGTCTCAACATCCGCAGAGCGATTTTTCTTCCAAACCTCGGCAACAACAACGGAAGCTTCTCAACCACCTAGCATCTTTGCGAGGATACCATTTTTAAACAATTTTGAATAATTTGATTAAATTGTTTTGAAAATGGAAAAATATTGTTTTGAAAATAAATTGAAGTAAATTTTGAAAATCGGTCTTCTTTTTTATCAAAACCTAAGTCACTCAATTATTGACTTACGTCATGGATTGAGGGGAGATGATTTAAAATAAAATATTTTCAAACGATATTTCTTCACAAAAGTTCCGTTTTATACGATAATAAGTGGTGATCTAAAGATTTAATGTTATGTCATGGTATAATTTTTCTTTTAAATCAAGGTCTTTCAAAATGAAATTTTTTCTGTTCTTGTTTGATTGTGAAATTGTTTTGTTTTACTCAAAAGATCTTTTAAAAACAATAATAACCAAGGTTGCAAAAATCATTGAATCGGTATTAGTGTTGTGACCCATAACTTATGTCTTTCAAAAGGGATTTCGGTGATTAATCAGTTGGCATTTCCGGCAAGTTTGGGTATTCAGATTTGGGTATTCTAGATAAACTCCTTGAAAATCATCTTGTAATAGATAAAACATCAAATATAATTGATTAAAACTTGTTCAAGACAAGTCTTGGGTATTTCCGACAAGATTTGCAAGTTCTGCAAAGTTTGACCACCGTTAACGGTCGTTATTTGCCATTGACCGTTGTTGACCGATTTGTTTGACGATTTTCGTCGGCAAGTTCAATGATGATGGCACCTGTCGGTGATTAATCGGCCTTGTAGGCCTTGTTTTGCAACACTGATCATAACTGACACTAACAATCTTTAATGTCTAAATCTGTTCCTTATTAATCATTTTTCAAAATTAAATTTTGCCACGTCTTTCCTTAAAACTTTTCTAAATAATTTAAATCGGATAGGATCACAATCTCAAATGGTTTGATATTTTTGATCAAGGAGAGATCGTGATTTGAATCTCAAATCTGTTTTATGGAATTGGTTTTAGTCCTTCAAAGGCACTCCTGCCTCCATGTGCCAAACGATTTCAAATACACAATGCACATGTTGAGGATGAGGATTTATCCAAAAACCAGATGAGTATTTAAACAAGGCCATTTTCTCCATGTTTTCTAAACCTAATTAAATCACTTGAGATCCAAAATCTCAAAGGTTTGATATTTTGTCGAGGGAGAATTGTGATTTAAAAATGAAATTTGATAAAGGTGATCGATTTTGATTCAAATGTGCATGATGCTCTCTCTTGTGTGCTAAATGCTTTCGAATCTCGAAGCACATATTGAGGGGGAGCATTTTAAAGAAAATAAACTATTGAGGTACAAAAGCTTTTATGTTTTAACATAAAGTACCTTGTGTCACACCCCAAATTACTCTTTTTGCGTGGAATGGATTCCGGGATTGTTGTCATAGCATCACAATCACAGTTATATTGAACGACCTAAAGTGTCGTTTAGAAAATACATCATTTGATTTAATAAAACAATCAGAGTTTACAAAGATAGGTCCCAATTGAAAATCATCTTGTCAAATAAGTTGTTTAATTCAAACGATGTTTTAAAGTATGTAAAACCAAGTGAGGCCGTGCGTCACCACGACTCCATGAGGTGTCCAAATGCATGCCATGAAGTGTATGCCTTAGATACCTGAGATAAAACATGCTAAAGTGTCAACACAAAGGTTGAGTGAGTTCATAGAGTTTGTGTTGAAATGTAAAACCTTTCTAAATCGTTTATCACGCAAAGGCATTGTAAATCGTTTAAATGTAAAGACTTTCAAAATCGTTTATGTAGCAAAGGCATTGTAAATCCACTTTCAGTTCAGTCCAGCCCATACAAAACTTACAACACAGTGTGTTCAACCCACTGCCGAGAATATGTATAGTTTATGTTCAAGCAGAAATCGTCAAATGAATATGAGTGTTGTTCAAATCGTTCCAAGACCGTTAGTCCATGAATATACCAAGACCGTTAGACCAATGAATATACCAAGACCGTTAGACCAATGAATATACCAAGTCCGTTAGCTCAATGAATATACCAAGACCGTTAGACCAATGAATATACCAAGACCGTTAGACCAATGAATATATGAAATAGAAATTCTAAGTATGGCAATAATGTTACTTCGCATGACTAGCATTTAGTTCGGATAAACATATAATTTGCAAATAGTCATGAATGTAATAAAAATAGTCGAGCATGTATCTCCCCCAAAACAGTTATGAAAGCATTAAAACAAGAAAAGTGGGGCTATGGAACTCACTTGGTCAATGATGCGAAGACAAAAGTGAGTACACCGAGATGTAATGTGATACAAAATCTGACCTATTATGAATGATATGATATGTCATGAGTTGCAATGTAATGTTATGCATTTCGTATGTTATTTATACCATTTGCGAGTTTTGAAAATATTACTTATCGTCGAAAATACTCGTTTGACGTCTTGACCAATCAAAAATCACTTTTCAAGTATTTACGTCATAATGTCATCCTACAATGGTTTTATAATGATTTATGGTGAAATTATCACTTTTCGTCGCAAAACAATGTCGTCGGAATTTTCATGACATTAACAAAAATGGCGAAAAACTAATTAGTAAAACGGTTGTGCGTCGATCGTTAGAGAACGAACTTCGACTGTTTTGGAAAGTTTGTATCGATATCTAAAAGTTTCAGTTCAGGATTTTTCGTCCAAAAGGTCTCGATCATAAAGATATTAAGGGTTAAAGATAGTGAGTTTGTTGAATTGTTGTCGTGCGAAAATGAGTTTCGGCCAAGTTTGAACATCCATAAATAATTTACTATAACTCCGCTTTACAAACAGCTTGTTGTTTTGAAAAATACGGCCGGTGAACTTGATTTTACTAGAAGACAATTCGTTCTAAAAAGTTTCACAACCTTGTTAAAAAGCACCCTCAACAGGACGTTACACTCTACCGTAACACTTGTATCGTAAAAATAATATAGATTTTCAGAAAATAATAGTTACGGCAAGTTTATGAAAACGTGCATATATTTGTCGTTTTAAATCCGTTTTCTACATTATAATACGTTCTTAGCTTCGTGATCGAGTAAACTAATATATTTTTGAGAAGTCGAAATAATTTGTGAAGCTTAAGGCTCGTTTTTGACTCGGACAAACTAAAAAGCACATCTGAAATTTAGAGAAAACTATTCATTTTAATTAGTCAAACTTTAAAATTCACCACGGCTTCGTTATAAGTCCGTTTTATTCCGTTCAAGCGGCCACGGATTCGTTTTAAAGTATATTTTCTAAATATCAAGGCCAAAATTTCGTGACTAAAGTCGGATTTTCCAGAAAAATGAAACAAGGACAGAACCAAATTTATAGTTATCGAAAATAGTTTTTCTCGGACAAAACCTATTCTAATCCCTTCAAATCAACTCCAAAGCTAATCTAATCCTACCATACACCTTCTTAGGGTGTCATGGGTTCCTAGACATCATCAAGACCAAAGTATACAAAGGGAATAATTATAGGATGACCTTTATATATATATAACTCTAAAATCATGTAAAAATGGTATAAATCACATATGTCTTGCATGTTGCTCCAAAAATGAAAAGATGAATACGAAATGATAAGGAAACATGAAAATGAAAGAAACATGCTTACAAGTGAATATGATGAGGTGCAAGTAACAAGGTTAATCCTAAACACTCTTGGTTTTTATTTCAAAACCTAATAAAGAGTATAAACTAGATTGTAAAAACACTTGAGAAAATTTTTGAAGATGATCCCTTGTGAGCTCTTTGTAGAACCGGTTATGGAGGAGCAAAACAAAGAAGAGAGAACTTTTTAACTATCACTTGAATGAAAATGTAGTGAATGAGAAGAAAAATAATTGAAGTAGACTTATGTATAAGTAACATTTATTACAATCAAAGGAACCATACTCAATCCATTAATACACCCTCCCCTTGTCGGCCAAGGGGGGAGGGATGTAGATATTTTGTATTTTTTTTTTTTTAAAATGTATAAGTATGTATATATTTGTGTAATATTAAGAAATGTGTAAGTAAAGTGTAGATAATTGTAACTTGTAGGATAAATGGTAACTTTTAGGTACAAGTAAGTTTTTAATAGATCAAAATAGGATGTAATGAGATGATAAAAATTGTAAAAATACATTCCTTGTGAAATTTGAGTGATAAAAATAATTATCGTATAATTTTTAAGAAAAACGACGTAATAATTTAACTTTAACGATTTATGTACCAAATAAATTTGAAACACTAGGAAAACTAAAAATATAGTTTTTATAAACTAAGGGTAAGTTTAAAATACATCGAATCATTTTTGAAAGTAACGGATTAAATATACAAAATAATAACTCACGCGATAACGATTATTAAACATAAAAATTACGCGTATAAAGTGAAATGAAATGTCGTGAATGAACTAATGAGATGCAAATGAAATGTAGACTAATCTTAGTCCATATGAAATGTTCGTGATGTTATGATCATGAATTCGCCGCTAAACCTTCAAGGTTACGCGAATTTGGAACACGTAAACCAAGTTTACGATAAATGTTGAAATTGTGAAGCATAAATCGTTTCGAGAAATGACCTGAAAGTACGGGTTGTCACATTCGCCCATCTAAAAAGAATTAGGTCCACACTGAATTCAATCGTTGTTAGGTCTAACGGGTTTAGGGTTTGATGTGGCAAACTTTCCCATTCCCGAGCAAAACCCTCAAAAGACTTTTTGGTACCCGATTTTTACTTAATCCCACAACTCATCAAACAAGAACTGTCATACGATTAGGCTAAATCGGTTTAGGTAACAACTTGTTTCTAGCTCGATCTTTGCTACTCATCAAACAAGAAGCATCACGCGGATCAAGCTGAAACAAGTGGTTTGAAGAAAATCTTTTGAAAATTTGGCTCGATCTGGAATTGCTTACACATATAAGCCTACTACTCCCTTTATTGCATGATTCTTCCTGAATTAGACATAGGTGATCAGGCTATGTATAATTTAGGAGTAACTATGCAATGCTTGGACTAATCGACTCATATGTTGTTTGGTGTTGAGTCAATCTGATGTTAAAATTGTGATAGGGAATGACAGGGCATCCATGTGACAATCGTTATGAAATGAAAGTAAATAACTCGAAAAAAATGTACGTATAATCGCATGCAAAGTGAACATGCACTTATGATGAAATGATGAGATGCTATGATGATGTAGTTATAGTCTAGGGTCAATGATGCAACCTAGTTCTCTATAACCGAAGCTCTGATACCAATCTGTCACACCCCTAAATTACCTGTTTTGCGGAATGGAATTCCTGGGGATTGACTGTCATAGCATCACAATCACAGTTATATTGAACGACCTAAAGTGTCATTTGAAAAATACATCGTTTGATTTAATAAAATAATCAGAGTTTACAAAGATAGGTCCCAATTGAAAATCATCTTATGCGGAAATAAGTTGTTACAATTCAAACGATGTTTTAAAGTATGTAAAACCCAAGTGAGACGCGTCGTCACCGCGACTCCATGAGGTGTCCAAATGCATGCCATGAAGTGTATGCCTTAGATACCCGAGATAAAACATGCTAAAAGTGTCAACACAAAGGTTGAGTGAGTTCATAGAGTTTGAGTTGAAATGTAAAGCCTTTCTAAATCGTTTATGCAGCAAAGGCATTGTAAATCGTTGAAATGTAAAGACTTTCAAAATCGTTTATGTAGCAAAGACATTGTAAATCCACTTTTCCAAGTTCCCGTCCATACATACAAAACTTGCAACCCTGTGTGTTCACAACCCACTGCCAGAATATGTATAGTTTATGTTCAAACAGAAATCGTCAAATGAATATGAGTGTTGTTCAATCGTTCCAAGACCGTTAGTCCATGAATATACCAAGACCGTTAGACCAATGAATATACCAAGTCCGTTAGACCAATGAATATACCAAGTCCGTTAGCTCAATGAATATACCAAGACCATTAGACCAATGAATATACCAAGACCGTTAGACCAATGAATATATGAAATAGAAATTCAAAGTATGGCAATAATTGTTACTTAGCATGACTAGCATTTAGTTCGGATAAACATATAATTTGCAAATAGTCATGAATGTAATAAAAATAGTCGAGCATGTATCTCCCCCAAAACCGTTATGAAAGCATTAAAACAAGAAAAGTGGGGCTATGGAACTCACTTGGTGGAATGATGCGAAGACAAAAGTGAGTACACCGAGATGTAATGTGATACACAAATCTTGACCTATGATGAATGTTATGATACGAATGAGTTGCAATGTAATGTTATGCATTTCGGTATGTTATTTATACCATTTGAGTTTTGAAAATATTACTTATCGTCGAAAAATACTTCGTTTGTTGACGTCTTGACCAATCAAAAATCACTTTTCAAGTATTTACGTCAAAATGTCATCCTACAATGGTTTTATAATGATTTATGGTGAAATTATCACTTTTCGTCGCAAACAATGTCAGTCGGGAATTTTCATGAAATTAACAAAATGGCTTCAAAAACTAGTCGTAGAAACGGGTGTACGTCGATCGATCGCTAGAGAACTTAACTCATTTGCTGTTTTGGAAAGTTTGTATCGATATCTAAAAGTTTCACCAGGAGTTTTCATTCCAAAAAGGTCTCGATCATAAAGATATTAATGGTTAAAGATAGTGATTTTGTTGAATTGTTGTGCGGAAAATGAGTTTCGCCAAGTTTGAACATCCATAAATAATTTACTATAACTCCGCTTTACAAACAGCTTGTTGTTTTGAAAAATCTGGCCGGTGAACTTGATTTTACTAGAAGACAATTCGTTCTAAAAGTTTCACAACCTTGTTAAAAAGCCCTCAACAGGGACGTTCGCTACTAACGTAACACTTGTATCGTAAAAATAAATATAGATTTTCGAGAAAATAATAGTTACGGCAAGTTTTTGAAAACGTGCATATATTTGTCGTTTCAAATCCGTTTTCGACGTATAATACGTCCTAGCCTCATGATCGAAGTAAACTAATATATTTTTGAGAAGTCGAAATAATTTGTGAAGCTTAAGGCTCGTTTTTTGACTCGGACAAACTAAAAACAGCATGCTGAAATTTCAGAAAACTATTCATTTCGTCGTCAAACTTTAAAAATTCACCACGGCTTCGTTATAAGTCCGTTTTATTCCGTTCAAGCGGCCACGGATTCGTTTTAAAGTATATTTTCTAAATATCAAGGCCAAAATTTCGTGACTAAAGTCGGATTTTCCAGAAAAATGAAACAAGGACAGAACCAAATTTATAGTTATCGAAAATAGTTTTTCTCGGACAAAACCTATTCTAATCCCTTCAAATCAACTCCAAAGCTAATCTAATCCTACCATACACCTTCTTAGGGTGTCATGGGTTCCTAGACATCATCAAGACCAAAGTATACAAAGGGAATAATTATAGGATGACCTTTATATATATATAACTCTAAAATCATGTAAAAATGGTATAAATCACATATGTCTTGCATGTTGCTCCAAAAATGAAAAGATGAATACGAAATGATAAGGAAACATGAAAATGAAAGAAACATGCTTACAAGTGAATATGATGAGGTGCAAGTAACAAGGTTAATCCTAAACACTCTTGGTTTTTATTTCAAAACCTAATAAAGAGTATAAACTAGATTGTAAAAACACTTGAGAAAATTTTTGAAGGTGATCCCTTGTGAGCTCTTTGTAGAACCGGTTATGGAGGAGCAAAACAAAGAAGAGAGAACTTTTTAACTATCACTTGAATGAAAATGTAGTGAATGAGAAGAAAAATAATTGAAGTAGACTTATGTATAAGTAACATTTATTACAATCAAAGGAACCATACTCAATCCATTAATACACCCTCCCCTTGTCGGCCAAGGGGGGAGGGATGTAGATATTTTGTATTTTTTTTTTTTTTTAAAATGTATAAGTATGTATATATTTGTGTAATATTAAGAAATGTGTAAGTAAAGTGTAGATAATTGTAACTTGTAGGATAAATGGTAACTTTTAGGTACAAGTAAGTTTTTAATAGATCAAAATAGGATGTAATGAGATGATAAAAATTGTAAAAATACATTCCTTGTGAAATTTGAGTGATAAAAATAATTATCGTATAATTTTTAAGAAAAACGACGTAATAATTTAACTTTAACGATTTATGTACCAAATAAATTTGAAACACTAGGAAAACTAAAAATATAGTTTTTATAAACTAAATGTAAGTTTAAAAATACATCGGAATCATTTTTGAAAGTAACGGTTTAAATATACAAAATAATAACTCACGCGATAACGTTTATTAAATATAAAAATTACGCGTATAAAGTGAAATGAAATGTCGTGAATGAACTAATGAGATGCAAATGAATTGTAGACTAATCTTAGTCCATATGAAATGTACGTGATGTTATGATCATGAATTCGCCGCTAAACCTTTAAGGTTACGCGAATTTGGAACACGTAAACCAAGTTTACGATAAATGTTGAAATAGTGAAGCATAAATCGTTTCGAGAAATGACCTGAAAGTACGGGTTGTCACACCTTGATTGAGTTTTCAAATGGTTTTCTAAATGGCTTTTGTGATTCGTGGATGTGCTTCAAAAGAACTCTTGCCTCTATGTGTTAAAATGATTTCTCTTATCCTATGCACATATTGAGGGGGAGAATTTTACCAAGAAAATCAAATGGTTTTTTTCTATGAAAATTGTGATCAAAGAAAATATTTCAAAGTCCTCTTGCCTCCATGTGCTAAACAATTTCTAAATCATATGCACATGTTGAGGGGGAGGTTTTCTTAATGATCAAAACTATTAAGGTACAAAATGCATTGATCTCGTATCACAAGTACCTTGATTGTTTTTCCAAATGATTTTTCAATTGGTTTTAAGGAAGAATGAACTGTACCAAAAGACCGACTAATTTACTTTATGCATGGTGTTATAAGGATGGTTAGGTTAGGTATTAGTTCCCACGATCCCGCCAGTGTCGGAGGGATCTACCCAGGGACAATCCACTAGATAGTGTAGAGTCCGTAGGTATATTGAAAAAAGGAGAAAAGTGAGATATGGGAAGAGTGCGGACTGAGACTGAGCTAGTACTGGAATAAACCCAACAAGGTACTAGTTATGAAGTCTTGGTAAGCATTGAAGGGGTTGAAGAATGAAAAAGAAATGAAATGAGAAAAGGGTGAAAAGAAATAGCCCTCCAATAATTCAACCTTAGGGCAGAAACCGGGTTCAATACATATGCTACTGGTGGTTACTAGGTAACACTGGTATTGAAGACAAGACGTCATGGACCCAGTGACGCACTGCACTAAACTTCCCAAGCTACTCAAGTTCCTCTTAAAAGGGCTTGTTTCATTCTCACGGGGAACCTACATAATCTATCGACTTTCTCTTAGAGTTTGTTGATATTGAAGAAGGAGACCCTCTCCCTAGTATCCGGCAGAGGAACCAAATGTGCACTTGTTAGATATAACTTTTCACTTACACATCATAACATTAACACAATGAGCACATAGATGGTTTTAGAGAGAGAAAGAGTGGGACATTCTAGTGAGAGAAACTTGTAGAATATTAGATTACCAAAGAACATCCAACCCTCTACCTATGCAAGGTAGAGGGTATTTATAGGTAACAAACTAAACGACCTCCTGACGGCCTGTGGATCGGGGATACATGGGTAAAGACCCGCCCTTCCTCCACGGAGTTGCACTAAACTAAACTACGCTACAAACTAACAAATAAACTACTTAATAACGTAACAAACGATACGTCTACGAGCTAACATATGCTAGACTTCTAATTGGGGTGACCGACACTTTAACATATAATTTTCTAATTCCTAACAATCTCCCCCTAAGGGAGGTCACCCCATGATTTACATGACAGACCATAACATTTCTTGACTTGGTTCTTGAGCTCGCAGACTTTCATACATCAACATCGTAAACTTGGTGCATAAGTGGTGCAACGTCAAAGTCAGCAAAGATTTGTACTTTAAATTGGAGGTCCATTTCTGATTCACGTGATAGTAAATATGAGCCAGCTTTTGAGATCATCAGCTAGTAGAAAATCTCCGATACATCCATTGTGGTGTTGGTATTATGTGATGTTGTGACATTCGGACCGACATGCTCACATTCTGGATCATGATATCTTCTCATCGAGTAGCGGAAGCATTTGTTGAATCATGATATTGGCAGCAGCGTAGCAGAAGCATGGAGTGAAAATATCCGAGTCATTGATGCACTAATCATGATTTCTTTTGAGATGAATGTGTTAAGTGAGCATGCGGCTATGGATTGACCGCTTCATTCTGTACCGCAAACGTCGGGCGTACCGCATACAACAGTTAGCAATAAAACGCACGAAAGTGTCTTTGATCACTTTCGTTGAATTGAGGTACACGGGTTCCCCGTTGATCAGTACATAAGTACGCCTGTGATCGTATAATTCGAAGAATTTCCTTGACAGGGTTTCGCAGCTGCTCTAGCTGTTCTCAAACCGGAACATCTCAAAGAAGACAACACGGAGTGAGTGAACCAGCGAATTTGAGTCCACTGATTGATGAAAAGATATTTGAAAAGCAATCGAGTATTGCTCAATAGAAATTGTTTTTGCAATACAGCGAAGGTTTTAATGAAAATCAATTATCAATCATAAAACACCTTTTGATTTGAAAATTAGTACACGGTCGACGTGCTAATGAAAAGAGTTTTAAAGCACAAAGACCGGTTTTTCAAAGGTATCCGTCAATCCATAACCTGAACCGTGATTGATTCAAAAGATTGAATCGCCCCATTGTTTCTGTTCAGTTGTCACATGGTTGATCTGTATAATAGATCTCACATGCCACCTACCCGGAGCTTGTTAGATGTTGGCTCCAGAAGGCTTTCCATCTTCACAGTGAATATGTAAACACATCACTCTGATGTTCTGGCAATACCACAAGGATAATGCGTAGGACTCAAGATATAATCTCTCTTTCCACATTGTGTGAAACAGAGAGTCTTCATTGAAAGTGTCCTAATGAGATTTATTGATGATCTCGTGGCTCTAGACTCAATTTGTGCATATTTGGATCCTGTGTCGGAGACTAGGGAGAGGGTCTCCTTCTTCAATATCAACAATCTCTAAGAGAAAGTCGATAGATAATGTCGGTTCCCCGTGAGAATGAAACAAGTCCTTTTAAGAGGAACTTGAGTGGTTAAGAAAGTTGAAGTGCAAGTGCGTCCACTGGGTCCATGACGTCTTGTCTTCAATACCGATGTTACCATCAGTAGCATATGAATTGAACCGGTTTCTGCCCTAAGGTTGAATAAATGGAGGGCTATTTGTTTTCACCCTTTTCTCATTCAATTCTTTTTAATTCTTCAACCCCTTCAGTGCTTACCGAGACTTCATAGCAAGAACCTTGTTGGGTTTATTCCAGTACTAGCTCAGCCTCAGTCTGCACTCTTCCCATATCTCATTTTTCTCCTTTTATTATCATACCTAAGAACTCTACACTAACTAGTGGATAGTTCCTGGGTAGATCCCTCCGGTTCTGGCGGATCTTGGGAACAAAAACCTAACCTTATCATCCTTATATCACCGTACATAAAGTAAAGTTGGTCGGTCTTTTTGGTATTGTTCATCTGCCGTTGGAACCAATTGAAAACCATTTGAAAATCAATTCAGATACTTGTGATATATTATCAAAGCATTTGTACCTGAATTGTTTTTGATATTTTTAGAACGAGAACTCCCCCTCAACATGTGCATCAAGTATTGAAAATGTTTTGCACACGGAGGCAAGAGAAAGAATTAACTTCTTTGATTACCATTTTCTAAAAGATATCAACATCACTTCCCAAATCGAATCAAGTAGATAAAGCATTTTGGGGAAGGATGAGATTTTCATGATTTTGCTCCCCCTCAATATGTGCTTCTAGGTTTGAAAAGAGTTTTACACATACTAGAGGGAACCCTTTATTATCCAAGGATTAAAATCCATGTGATCAAGGTACTTTTTAAAATTATTTAAAGTGTAGTGTACCCTGATGACATGAATTTGCAAAGAGAGTTCTCCCCCTTAATATATGCTTCGAGATTCGAAAAATTGTTTAGCACATATAAGAGAGAAGTTTGCACAAAAATTGGTCATCTTATCTTTTACCATCTTTCATATTTATATCACATTTTCTCCCCCGATCAAAAATCTTAAATCCTTTGAGATTTTGGATCTCAAGTGATTTAAATACGTATGAGGTAAAATATTTGTAGGAGAAAAATGTGTCCGATTTTATATGTTAAAGAAAATGGACAACACAGATGTTTCCCCTTTTCAACAGGGGAAACCATAGTACAAATCCTAGCACTATTACATGTATTACAGTTGTTCATACTTATTACATCACATATTACACAGAGTGAAGAAAAAAAAAAACATAAACGGTATCCTGAAGAGGTCTTCATTCAGTTCTCTGAAGAAGTTTGTAGTGACCATCACGGAGTCTTCCACCAACAAAACTTTCAAGGCTGCGGAAGATCCTTCTGGTCTTGAGTCTTCGTCGATTGCAGAATGAAATGTTCACATCTCTTCACATCATCCTCAGTCCAAAAAATGGTTTTAATCCAAGATTTCATATCAAGTTTGGCTTCTTTCACTCTGGAGTCAAGCTCTTCTTCGATCATTTTGAGCGTACCATCACTAAACTTGTAGAGTTCACATAGACGCATAAGCATACGCGATCCATATCTGTCGGTGAAGATGACGGCTCTAGGGGTGTCAAGAACTTTGTATTCACGATGATATTCATGCCCGGCTGCATTCCATTGAGGACTTGTGAGGTTGACCCTGGTTTGGTAGCTTTCAATGCCAAGCTGAAAGTCCTCAACTCGTTTCCGAATGACTAGGCCCCTGATCCAAAGAGTGACAGCTGCAGAGAGGGCCTTTTTCTCATGTACGGGTAAGTGCTCCAGGTGTCCTTGAAGATTTAAGAGATAGAGATCTTCGAAATCATTTGGCAGAAGATGTTTGAAGTCGTTCTCTTCAATGGTATACACTTTGAGGTCAGCTCTTTTAAGGACAATCTTCTTCAAGTACTCATATCCATAGATCGGGAAGATCTCTACACTAACAACGCTTAAGATTTGCATCTTTGATCTGACATTATTGCCTTTGTATCAGCACCATGTCTTTCTATGTAGAACTTCTTCTTTTTGAACCACCAGTGGGAAATACCATAAGAAGCTTCAATATTATACTTTTGTTCTTCATTTGCCCAGAATTGATCAGGAACCATCTGCTCAAGCCCCTGATCAGAGTAGGTTGCAGCCTTCATTTTTGATATTGATAGAGCAGGTCTTCTTTCCTCAGAGCGAGCACACAGAAAGTCCAAGTCGTGATTGAAGAAAAATTCTGCCTGAATAGTCTTCTGACCAGGTTCACCACCAAGAGGAAGAGATTTGTTGACATTGAGGCGATCGATTTGATCACTGACTTGGTCATTTAGCATCTTATGGCATTCTTCCATTTGATATTGAAGATGATTTGCATCTGAGTGGAAGACTTTGACAATTTCGTAAGCTTGACCTTCAAGATCTCTTGGTGTTATGGATGAGATGCTCTTTCGTTCACAAAACCATCTAATGAAACTTCCCATATCACCAGTGTAGTGTAGAAGAGATTCTTCAGCTGGAGTTACGTAATTATTGGTGATAACGATGCCCAATTGTTGTCAGGAATTATAGAGTCAGACTCTGGGATGGTCCATATGGGTTCTGGAGAAGGAGGTCTATCTTTCACAATGCAGCTTTGAATTGTGTCTTTTGAAGGAGTGACTCTGGAAGTGGTAGTGCGATTCCCAGCCATGTAAGAATCAAACCAGTCTTCTGAGGGCTTAGGAATATGCTTTGTTGATGCATCATCTTCATCTGGTTCTGAGTCAGCCATGACTTGAGACTCTTCGTGAACCACTTGATCATCAGGAATAGAAGTGGATGTGGAGGTGAACCTTGAATCAATCGTCGTCCAGGCAGCAGATTTCTTCTGAGTACTCTGTTTGTTTGTAGAGTCTGATTGATTGGACGGTTTTGGAGGAGATGATGGTGGCTGTGATGGAGGTGAATTGGTTGTTGAAGAAGGATTACCAGCTCCAAATGTTCCAGCGCCTCCCGTTGGTGGAGGATCTTCGCGATCTTTGCAATCCTTCATCAATGCTTCCATCACAACTGTCCTCCTTTTCTTTTTAGCTTTTTCCCGATGTCAACCTTAAACTGCTCATAATTATCGAACTTAATTGATTCTTCAAGAGCTTCAAAGAGTTTACTGTGTACCCCATGTTTGTCCTCTTCAGCCTCATACATCCTTTCACACAGAGCTGCTCTCATATCGGAGATGGGGAGGTCCTTGAAACGTTTAAGAAGTGGAGCCTCCATAGCCCATTCCACAAGATCCTTGACTTCTCCTTCAATAGCGTGAACAGCTTCATTGAAGTTGAGGTGCTCCAATCTATAGACTCGATCCACCAGAGATTCAACAGATTTAGGAAGTTGCCTTTCCAGAGCTTCTATCCTTTTAATGGCTTTATCCAGTAGTTGATCAGAGTTGAGAATCTGTGGATTTGAAGCCGGTGGAGCATCCACATCAGCAACCATAATGACATGATCAGGAATTGGCGACGATGTTGGTGGTGTCTGTACAGATGATTGAGTTGGTACGGGAGGTGGAAGTGTAGTTGCTAGTGAAGATGCTGTCATTGGAGGAATGGTCGAAGTGTCTTCTTTGGATGCTGACAGTACATGGATTGAGCAGAATCTAAGGTTTTGTCATTAATGAATTGATCGCCAAAAGAGAAATCTTCATCAAGATTCTTAAGTGAAGATAGAGAGTTAGTTGACAGATTTGGTTCATCCATCTTCAAGGTCTCATCAGATCTTGTCTCAAGGTTCTCCTGCGAGTCCTTTTGTAACAGAGAGTCCACCTTTAGTCCAGATTGAGTCTCTCCAAGTGTAAGAGATTCCTTAAACGTTTCAGGAACCTTGACCACTCCCGATAGTTCCTTAGCATGTGATGATTCTGTTCTTCTCTTCAGCTCATAATGATTTGTGGTGCTTGATGGAGATGATGAGATAGTTAAGAGCATGTGAGCAGCTTGTTCAGTTTCAACACTTGCCACCCCTTTACCCTTGTCATGTGTTATTGGGGTTGGTTGTCGAGGTAGTTGAGCGGGTTCTCTTAACACAACTCCACCTACTGGAGCTTTCGTATTTTGACTTTCTAGACTTTGCTGAATTCCAAGTTGCAGATTAGCATCGTCTTCATCAGTTAGCCTGATAACACTCCTTGGAATCTTAGTTTTCTCACCAATCTCCTTTTCCACATTCTTTCTCTTTACTTTCTGCTTTTTGGATACGGGGTCAGACTGTGGAGACCTTTCAAGTCTCTTTTTAGGAAGAGAGGCATAGGATGCTTGTGAGGCTGACTTGGTCACGGGAGCATTTGGTTGTACAGGAGAGGGTGTGACATCAGCAGAGAGTTTGGTTGCTCTTTTCATGTATTGCTTGAAGTAGTCCTTCTTCTTGATATCTTCTGTGAGAAGACGATCATGAATTGGCAATCCAAATACTTCTTTATCCGAACCTCTAGGAACATATTTCAGGTTTCCTAAAACAAATTCATCTTCTGCTTTGTGTAAAGTTGATTCAGACCTAGGAGTGAATTTATGAGTTTGTTGTAAGTACTGGATAACAAGCTTAGAGAATCTGATGCTGGGAATTACAAGCTTGTTCTGTTTCTTTCGGCCTTGAGCATTGTTCAGTAAAAAGGTTCTATCAGATATGAATGTGTTCATTGATAATGAGAATTCTTCCCAAATACGATCAGAGACATTCACATCAACCCTATTAACGATTCCCCATAGGATTTGCAAGATAGGTATTCTCACTTTATCGAACCCTGAAGTTTTCCCTGATAAGCATAAGTTCAGAATGGTTGTAATAGCTCTCCAAGGTTGATACATGTGACCGGTGACAATGTCAGATGCTCTTGAAATACTCTTCTGATAACCCAACCCAATCAGAAATACAATCAGATCGTCAGCACCAGGTGGAGATTCAGAAAGAACATCAGGGTTACATGGTGTGATTCCAAGAGCCTTGCTCGAATATCGAATCAATTGTGAACTCCCTATTATCCAGTTTGCAAGAGTATTGTGCTGTGATTTTGTTCCATTGAACGGTGTTCCGTAATTGTTGTATGTAGATGGTAGGAATTGAGCATTGCTTGGTGATATCTCCGAAGAAGTTAGTGTTTTTGAGGATGTCAATTGAAACTTTGAGTATCGGATTTTGTTGGAGCCTTTGTAGGTCCACATAACAGTTGCTTTTACCAATAGCAGCCCATTGACTTCTGGGAAGGATTTCTTCGTCTGAGAGAACTCTGGATGATCCTGACGGGGTAGCATACTTTTCTGGGATTGAACTTGCCATTGATGTTCTGAGTAATCATACAATCAACAGTAATGAATGGGAACAGGTTAGATGATAAATGGTAAGTGAGACAACATTGAGAGCACCCTTATGACATAGAGGTAGTGACTCAGAAGGAGTCCCCAAGACACATACAGAGAAAGATAGAGTGGCATAGATTACAAATATATGAAAACTTTCAAATATATGATAACATTCATAATTGAGATATATCAATGAAGAACAGTCATATAGATAAATAATTACATGACGAGCTTATAAGTGATTCAAAGGGCAAAAGAGTGCATTTCAAAGTGATCATGACATGAGCCAAGATACCCATGTAAGAATGATATAACACATATGTATGAGGCAAAAAGTAACATTTGGCAGTCGTGAGAGAGACCAAGTACCTTTTGCCTAAACAGAGATGTCATAACAGATTACATAGAGTATGTTGATTCAACAAGTCGAATTAGGAGATTCTGAGTGATGTGAAAGTGAGTTCATCTTTAGCACAAAAACCTTTGAACATTTAAATAATCCTTGACCCTAAGACTAATTTACAACATGAAAGTGAACACTGTTGCAGACTTGTAAAGACAAGTCGTCATCTAGAGCCACAGACAAGTCGCTAAAGGTTTAGCAGTCTAAGTCGCTAAGCTAATTCGCTAGCAGGTAAAGCCAAGTCGCCATGAACAGTACCTAAACCAAGTCGCTACAAAGCAGTCAACTAAGTCGCTAGGTTACTAATTCGCTAACTTGTAAATACAAGTCGCTAACTACTAACTCGCTAACCAAGTCGCTAGAATATAGTGAACTAATTCGCTATGGAGACGTAGTCGCTAAGTTGAACTGTAACTCGCTATGAAGAACATTCAGACTAAGTCGCTACCAAGAACCATTTAAATCGCCACCAAGAACACTTCTAACATCAACCCATCAGTCCAATCCTCTTAAACATACATCAATGTATTCCAAACACTATATACCAAACAATATATTCCAACCATTTTGAACCCGTTCAATCATTATACAAGCAACAAACATACTTTTTCATGAAAAGTCGAACCTATACGAGAGACAAACAATCACAACTCACGAGCTCGAAAGGATCTGGATATAAAATACATGTTAAAAACTGGACACAAAGAGTTTCAGATAACAAAGATAAGGGGGGATCGAGGCAAACCTTTTGCTATGTCGCTAAAGTGAGTACAATGACGAGGAAGATAAAACGAGAGAGAAAGGAAGAAAAAAACTTTTTGAAGAAAAAAAGGTTAACTCGCTATAGGGAAATTCGCTAGGGTTATCCCAACTAACTATGACGGTATGACACAATTGGTCCTTGTGGTTTTAACATGAGGTGAGGTAAGTCGCTAATGCAACATAACTTTCACTATATGGCAACTTTGGTCCCTATGGTATTAATGAACGAGTGGTAGGTTATTATAGACTAAGCCTCTAGCAAAGATTATCACACTGATCACCATGAATCAATTAACTATTAAAATCTAAGCAAGGCACTGATAATCACATGAGCAAGATATGACCACAACCTACAGACACCATAACCAGATAGTTACATAGGCAAAACACGACCTCAACATACAAATGAGCAAGCATTATAACCAACACAGAAGCCAATGGTATAGATAGTCAAGAAAAGCAAGGCACTGATAATCACATGAGCAAGATATGACCACAACCTACAGACACCATAACCAGATAGTTACATAGGCAAAACTCGACCTCAACATACAAATGAGCAAGCATTATAACCAACACAGAAGCCAATGTCATAGATAGTCAAGAAAAACATATGCACAGTCTCCCCCTCAATCAAGTTCATCAAAGAACATTGATTGACATAAGTATACCCTGATCAGATGGAAACAAGAATATTTCAATTGTTCGAACTTCATCTATGATCCCGTGCCATTATTGAATGACATTTCTAGGACCGTAGATGTTATCGATAACAGTGAAAAGATTCTTTATTAGATAGGAAAAACGTGATAAAATTGTACATTTAAAGAATTTAAACATGATAAATTTTTTTTTTTATAATAAATTTCATTTTAATTTTTAATTTTAATTTAAATTTTTTAAGTATTTATACAAAGATATGGATGAACGAGTCCTGATTCAAAGATGAATAGGAGTCAAAGTAAGTAGTGCATCAACTGTTGCACGCTATAGCTCCTGAATGAGCTATGTTCATTTCTGATGGGAACCAAGTCATGAAGTTCCTGATTGAGTTGAGCATTGTACCTGAGAAAGACTGAGAGCACATTGTACTTGAAGCACATGTAGACTTGTACATAGAAGAGTTAGTGACATGATTAGTCTCACATTTGGATGCATCACAGTATAATACAGACTTATTATTAATGGGGATCCTATTAGCGTCTACATTCTTGAAAAGTTTACCTGTGGGAATCCACTTGAGGCATGATCTAGGAATGTAAGTTCGTTTAAGTCCTGTAAACTTAAATAGTCTACCAGTGGGAATCCATTTGAAGCCACAGTGAGTTGAACTAAATGAGTGCACAGCCTTGAATTGACTAATTGTCCTTTTGTGATCAGAGAGTTTCTTAGCGGGTTGATTTTTTGCATGAGACCTAGTTAAACTTATTGCATTTCTGATCAGTGAGTGATGACCATTAGTCATATGCTTAGGATTCATCATATCTGAACTAGGCAATGAAGTGACTGGTTTTGACAAAACAAACTGATTATCAACTTGGGATGTAGGCTTAGATTTTAATTTAGTTCTTTCAGACCTATAGGCATTAGGTTGTTTGATAACAGTTCGTTTCAAGTTATTCTGAACATTTGACTTTCCCAAAGTTGAAGGTTTTTCAAACTTAGTGTTCATCCTATTTCCAACATGCTTCCTGAGCTCATTTTTTAGTGCAACAATATTGAAGCTCTTATCCTGAATTTGTGCTTTGAGGTTATCAATATCTTTCATTAAGAGATTAGATTGATTGACTAACTTAGAGTTTGTTTCCTCAAGGTTCTTTCTTAAAAGCTCATTTTCTCTTAGAAGGTTGGACACACATAGAGCTAGTTCAGTATTCCTAGATTCTAGTGTATCACTCATCTCATGACAGTCATGTTTCGGGCTTCAAAGCAATTTCAGATTTCTTATGGTCGAATCTTTGTCCTGAATCTGGGATTTTAACTGATTAATTTCAAAAAATTCTCTAAATTCTGGAAGTTCCGATTACACTGTTTTTTTGCATAAAACATTTCATTCTTATGTTGTATTTCAAGTTGCAAAGAGATACAGTGTTTTTCAAGAATTGAAAATTTGTTTGAAAGCTCATCATATACCCTTTTTTCAATCATGTTACTTGCATTAGATTCAGACAAAACAAAGATTGATTCCACATTGTTATGTTCAGGGTAAGAGTCATGAACCTTTTTGTGAGAATTAGTGTGATCAGATAAGTGTACCTTGTTGATTGATACCTTTTCTGACTCTGAGAATTTGAGATTAGTGCTGTTTTCTTCATCCTTTTCCATCACAACTGAGATTCTGCAATCAGTGTCTTCAGCTGGTTCAACTGAAGTGAAGCATGACACGTCATCATTGTTCCATGGACACTCTTGACACTCATTCAATTCCTTCAGCTTGTTATTCTCTTTTACAGCTTCCTCGATGTATGTTTCCATATTACTCATAAGTTGAATAAATGAGTTTCTGAACTCATGAATTTCCATTCCCGTGTGCTTCTTGAAAGACATTCCAGTCATGATATTATCAAAATCTGAGGAGTATTCTTCCCGGGTAAGTGGCTGAAATTGGTTGAAGATGGTTTGTAGAGCAGCATGAGAATCATCAGTTGAGAGCTTTTCTTTGGTAATTTGAAACCTCAGTCGTTCTAGGTTAAGCAAAACAGTTCTTGTTAGAGTGGGAAAATCCTGACGAAGGATGGCACAACTTGTTCGATCCATGGTTGTGGATAAAAGTAATTTGAGAAGCTGACTGAGTTGTTGAAACGGCTCACTGGTGCATTCCACATTCTTAGTATCATCTGAAGATATTAAGAGTGACTTATTTGAGTTGTTCTGATTGATCGATACTGAATCATTAAGTGTGTGGCCTTCAGATAGGTATTCAGTTTCACTATTCTGTGCTGTGTCATAGAGAGCAAGTACTTTGGTGATTAAAGAATCCGTGATGACTGACATTGTGTTATTAAGAATTACTCCCCAAGTCTCTAGAGAGTTTAGAATCAACTCACTACCAACAAAATAGCACTAATCCCAAGTCGCTAGAAGATACTTCACCAAGTCGCCAACACTTAATTCGCTACCACGCCAAGTCGCTAGAGTTCCAAGTCGCTAGCCAGATGTAAGTCGCTAAGTAGTAACTCGCTAACATTCAAGTCGCTAGCAAAATTTCGGCAGCAATTCGCTACTCAAGTCGCTAACGTTGCAAGTCGCTAAAGAGCAACTCGCTACAGACCAAGTCGCTACCACTGTCGCTACCCGTAGTGGAGAGTCCACTACTTGTACTGTTAATCGCTAGGTCTAAGTCGCTAGCTCCAACACTGTAAGTCGCTACAAAAATGTGAAGCAAGTCGCTACCAAGAAACTATTCCGTGAGCTAAGTCGCTAGCTTGAAAAAACATATAAACCTCACTTTTCAATCCAAAACAACCCAACCAAGATGATTCAAGCTTACCAAATGAAAACCTAAACACTTTTGATGATTCTAAACATAAAAGTACAACCAAAATCGAAACTTTAACACTAGAAATCAATCAAATGATGCTAAAACCACTAAACTTTTTCAAACTTAAAAACCACTAGAAATCCAAAGATGTGTAAGATATGATCTAACCTTGGCTCTTGATACCAATTGTTAGATATAACTTTTCACTTACACATCATAACATTAACACAATGAGCACATAGATGGTTTTAGAGAGAGAAAGAGTGGGACATTCTAGTGAGAGAAACTTGTAGAATATTAGATTACCAAAGAACATCCAACCCTCTACCTATGCAAGGTAGAGGGTATTTATAGGTAACAAACTAAACGACCTCCTGACGGCCTGTGGATCAGGGATACAGTGGGTAAAGACCCGTCCTTCCTCCACGGAGTTGCACTAAACTAAACTACGCTACAAACTAACAAATAAACTACTTAATAACGTAACAAACGATACGTCTACGAGCTAACATATGCTAGACTTCTAATTGGGGTGACCGACACTTTAACATATAATTTTCTAATTCCTAACAGCACTAATTGAGTCTAGAGCCAAGAGATCATCCACTATATCTCATTAGGACACTAAATTAATGAAGACTTGCTGTTTCACACAATGTGGAAAGTAAGAATATTTTAAGAGTCCTACGCTTTATCCTTGTGGTATTGCCAGAACATCCAAGTGATATGTAAGTATTCACGATGAAGATGGAAAGCCTTCTGGAGCCAACATCATACAAGCTCCTGGTAGGTGGCATGTGAGATCTTTTCTAAAGATCAAGCTTTTGACAACTGGACAGAAACGATGGGGCGATTCATTCGTGAATCAACCTTGGTCCAGGAAATGAATTGACGAATACTTTTTGAAAACCGCTTGATGTGCAAACCTTCTTTCTCTAGCACGCTTCGAATGTGTATTCATTTCAAATTCAAAAAGTATCTCTGATTGAAAAATACTTTTAGAAAACCGTTCGATGTGCGAATCTCTTCTTTTCGCTAGCACGTCGAATGTGTACTATTTTCAAATACAAAAAGTGTTTTGATTGAAAATTGATCTTTCTCATAAAACCTTCGTCGTATTGAAAAACTCTTTCTTCTAAGCAATACGCGATTGCTTTTAAATCATTTTTCATCAATCAGTGAATCCCAATTACGGTTCACTCACTCCGTGTTGTCTTCTTTGAGACGTTCTGTTTGAGAACGCTAGAACAGCTGCGAAACCCTGTCAAGGAGATTCTTAGGAATCCTACCTGATCCGCGAGGCGTATTTATACTGATCAATGAGGAACCGTGGGCCGTGTACCTCAATTCAACGAAAGTGATCAAAGACACTTCCGTGTGATTTATTGCTAATGTTGTTTGCAGTACATTTGGACGGTTTTGCATTGATCGAATTGAGGAGTCAATCCAAAGCCGCATGCTCACAAGATCCACACTTAATTGAAGAAATCATGACTGGTGCATATCTACATAACCTGGCTCTGATATGTTCATACTATGCTTCGCTTTTTCAAGAAATATCATGAACCAGAAGGCTTCCGCTACTCTGATGGAAAGATGTCATGATTCAAAAGTGTGAGCATGTCGGTCCGAAAGTTACAACTACATATGATGGCAACACAATAAAGGGTGATCCAGAGATTTACTGTGGCTGATGATCTCAATGAAAGCTCGAAGATCATCAAAGATGTGGATCAGTTAAAGGCCTCCACTTAAAGTACAAAGTTATCGGACCTTAAAGAATCGCTACTAAAGCACAAAGATTGCGGAAATGAAGAATTCAAGTCTACGAGCTCAAGAACGAAGTCAAAGAATAGAATGCTAGGATTCGAAATGTAAAACATGGGGTGACCTCCCTTAGGGGGAGACTGTTAGGAATTAGAAAATTCCATAGTGAAGAGTCGGTCACCCCAAATATTATCTAGCATAAGTTAGCTCGTAGACTAGTCGTTATTTACGTTACTTAGTAGTTTATTTGTTAATTAGTAGCGTAGTATAGTTTAGTGTAACAACGTGGAGGAAGGACGGGTCTTTACCCACTGTATACCTGATCCACAGGCCGATAGGAGGTCGTGTAGTCTCAAGTATAAATACCCCTTCCATCCATGGAAGGGGTGTGGCTTCTTTGAATCTAACCTTACATTTGTTTAAGCAACTCTCTTTCAAGAACCTCCTCTCAACTCTCTTCATCTCTCTAAATGGCTTTCTTATTTAATCACAATCCTAGACCACCCGAATCATCTAACAACATAAATATTGGATCCTAACATTATAGCATAGGAAGTTTATAATTTCATATTTCCCGAGTAAAGTTGGGGGATATCTTATTAGAAATGATTATAATAAGGTCTACTTGAGGGCAAGTAGAGTTTAAGTGGGGGGATATTTGATGATGTCAAATACTCTTGATATTTTAGTGTCAATATCCCCCAATTATGCTATTTATTTGTTTCATTTATATGGATATATGCTTTGATTTCTTTATATTTTGTTTCCAGGCTATAAATGAGCATAGGAACTGAAGAGACGCGGAATTGGAAAAAGACTTACAAAGATACACATTTTAGTATGCTGACTGAGAAGAAGTTACGATGTAGTTCCACTCTCCACTTACGTCGTAGCTATGATTTCAAATATAACGACTAGGTCAATGTTAACCAGTGATTACGGCGTAAATACCACATTGGGTTACGCCGTAATATTTTGAAGACTTAGAGATTTCTAATGCCTATGAAGGTTACGCCGTAACCTATGTATGAGGTTACGACAAAAAAAGGGAACAAAACGTGGCTCATTTAATTGACTAAATTACGACGTACCCAAGAATGAAGACTACGACGTAAAAAGGGAACAGAACTTGGCTCATGGAATTGACGAGATTACGGCGTAGCCATGAATAAATACTATGGCGTATATGAAACCCTAGGCGGTTACAGTGTAACTACCTATCTTAGTTACGCCATAAATATCTATTTTTTGATAATATTGATCCGCGCCAAACCGTCAAGTTTTCTCACACAAGCCGGCCACTTGTGAATGGCCGACCGTAAGAAACTTAAAACGGCTCAGACACGAACTCAATGAAGATCTGGGGAGTATAGGGTTTCCCCGGGTCGTTATGTCCCAGCGAGCTATGCAATGGATCACCAAACGTATAGTAATCGAGAAATTTGAATGTAAAAAGGGATTTGATATGATTATAACTACAGAAAAAGCCAACAAATTACAGAGGCTTAAATGCAAATTAAAGAAAATTAAAAGATAAAAAAAATATTAAATAAACGCTATCACTATTTGCAAAATGATGTTTTTGATTTTTATGTTTTTATAAAACTTGAATTAAAACTACGTAACGCATAAAATGAAAATGTGAAACTTACACAATATTAACCCTAAAAATATGAAAATGATATTTTTACAAACCTAATGATAAAAGAAAATTTATAGAAAAAGAAAATTATTTTTACAACTATTTAATTAATTATTATTAATTAAAAACTAATTTAAACTATTTAATAATGACCTAAAATATAAGAAAATATGAAATAAGGCTAGAAAAATAAAATTATGACTTGGAAAAATCTAAAATGACAAAAAAGAATTTTCAAAACTATTTTTGTATTTTTCTGATTATTTTTGTATTTTCTAGGAATTAAAAACTATTTAAAACTACTTAAATTGCTTAAAAATACAAATTTAACTAAGAAAAATCTAGAAAATATTTTTTGGCTTTTTATATTTATCTTAACTAAGAAAAATGAAAATTATTTTTTGAACTTTTTCTGAATTAATTGTATTAAATGCTAATTAAAAAGGTTTAAAAACTAATTTAAATCAAGAAAAATACTAAACTGACCTAGAAAAATCTGAAAAATTCAAGATAAGCTTAAAATAATATTTATAATCTAAGAAAAATATAAAAAACAGGGGTTGTGTGGAGGAAAATGAAATTGCTATGTCAAGTGCTTAGAAATAAGCACTTGAAATAAGCAAATGGAAACCCAAGACCACCCACTGATCACAGAAGCTTAAATAAGCTAAAAGTACTCCAATGCAACAATTTACAACTACTCTAAACCTCTAAAACACAAAATGCACCAATTTGATGATATGAGCTTATTGGCTAAAAAACAGTTTTGGGTGCTTCTTTTGGACTTAAGCACAAGCTACAAATTGCTGAAGTGAAAACAAAAAGATGGAACCTAAACTAGACCTGGGTGGGACCTTGTAAAACCAAATACCGACCTTGTTGAGCTAAGATAAGCTCAGGCTAGCTCTGCAAGACTGCATAATCCTGTGCAGATTCCTCGGTTGATACTGAAGTCAGTAAGTGGTATTTGTACCCATATTGAACATCAATTTTAAAGCTCATAAAAATTTGACAAAATTATACAAAAATAACAATAATGAACTAGACCAGAGGACTTTTAAAACAACAAGTTTCATTTGATTTGGCCTTAACTGAGCTTGTGAAAATTCATCCCATTTGGCTCAAAACTGATTTTTCAAGATTTGACTTTTGACAATAGTTATGAAAGGTTGACTTCTGTGAAATTTGAAGCTAATTTTTGGACTGATTATGATCTAATATGATGAAATAAAGCTACTACAATCTATCCCTATGTATTTTAAACACAAAATGAGCTTTTGATCTTGTAAAACTCAAACGTGATAAGACACTAGGACAGATTACATATAATTTTGACCTTAGGGGTTTTAAAGGCACAAGTTGATGACTGATATGGGCTCAAATGAGCTAAACAAACATGAAACAACAGGAACCTAACACTGAATAAACCTAAACCATAGTTTAAGCAGTAAATCCAAACACACTTTTAAACAACTGATAAGCAATTAAAATGACCTAACTACATTTCAGTTTGTACCAATGATCAAACTGAGCTTACATGACCTAAATACAACTATATAAACAAGATTAAACAGCTTAAGACTACAAATACAAATAAAAACACAATATGCAAACTGACTTGAAAAGTGAAAATGAGAAAATCACTCACTGTTGGATCGATATACTTTAATCAAACTAACTTAACTAGCTTGTTAAGGTTTAATAACCTCGGATAAATCCTAAGTTATTAACAAAGAAACACTGAGCAATCTTTATTAAGTACGCGGAATTTACTTAACAAAGCTAAGAAGAAAAACTTTATTAACAAACTCTAAATCTGCTTATTATGCAGATACTCTAATACAACTCTAAGATAATCGAACTTTTCTCTAAACTCTAATTCGTAAACTCTAAAACTCTTTTTCTCAAATCGTACCTCTAATGCCAATCTAGGAGTCCTTTTATAGGCTCAAGGATATCCTAGTTGGTTTACAATTGATAACCTTGTACGACAAGTAATCTACAATACTTTCCATAAACGAATATAACATTTTATTTGTTCTAGCAAAGACTTTGACTTCCTCTTGCAAAGATACTTTGACTCGTCATTTAGCAAGACTTTGACTATTTGACTTCTTCCAGTTCTTTTCAAATTACAGTACTTTCTTATATCTTCAAGACTTTGATATCTTCAAAGACTTTCATATCCCAACAATCCTCCCCTAACTTGAATTCTACTTGCTTGACTTCAAGTTCCTTTGTGAATATATCTTTAATAGCTTCATCTTTAAAACGGATTGTTCTTCAGTTTTTAGATTATATCTCTGTAGAATCTGTGCTTTTTCAAAGTATCTCTTTATAATTGTTTTCTTCACAAAGATCAGAATCTTCATCTTTTCAAAGAACACAGCAACATATGACAATTTGTACAGTGATTCAGTTTAAGTTGCATACTATTCTCATCACTTTCAAAGTGAATCATTGAAAATTCAATGGATTTAGAACTCTTTACCAAAGCCATTATCTTTGGAGTAGCCAAATGTTTTGGTGTGTAAGACCATGGTATATTGATAACCATATGATTTTTAGCAAATCACCAGCTATCAACAGATTCAATTTGTCTTTACCAAAAGTCTGTACCCTTCGGACTAGTTAGTTCTTTTATCTAATGGTGAATGAATTACCAATAATGGTTTTTCCACTGCCTTTACCACAAGCCATTTCTTGTGGGCTAGCCAACTCTTCACATTTACTGATATGGTGAGTTGATGACCATCCAACTTATTTGCAAGTTGACAACTAAAAACGGATTTGATATATCTTTACCAGAGCCGTTTGCTCATGGATTAGTCAATCCTTTTGTAACCATGGTGGATTGATAACCTATTGATGTTATCATCACAAAAACCATTTATTCAACCTTTATTTCAAAAATATTTACTATTAAGCAAAAAGGTTTCTTCTAAAAGTCATTTAACCTGGATTAGTTCATCAAACAAGATTACTTTGATGAAAGTAACTGTCGACGTCAGCCAGTACTTTGAATAAAAGTACCGATATATCAAAAAGCATTTATTCAAATAAAATTCATACCAGCTTAAAGATCATTTTCAGCAATGGTAGTCCAGTCTATAAACAAATTAATCACCATGCAAGCAGTTTCATCAGCCTCTTCTACTTCCAAACCATGTTCAAGCATTCTTCTCATTAGATCAACTGTAAGAGGATATCTTCTTTCTGCAAACATGTGAATCATTGTTCCATTTTCTAGCTCCAGGACATGAACTCCAGATTCGTCAAAGAATCTCCAGCAAACTATTTCCCAGTTTTCTTGATCCTTCCAAATATCATCAGTGCTTTCTTCATCAGTTTCCCACATAGTTACAAGATCCCCATGTAAAACCAATCCAATACCTTCTAATGGATGATCTTCAAAATACGCCTTTATAACTTGATATAAGTAGAATAGATCTACTCTATCAATAACATGCAACAAATCCCATAACCTTTTGAAAACCTTAAAACTTTTATCTTCCTTATGAAAAACCATGTACTCTTCATTCTTGGTTTTCACAACTTTAAAAGTACTGATCTTTGATCTGTTCATCTTTAAATCATCATCTTCCTTGGTATAATCAAAATCTACCACTCTGAGATAATTCTTCAATTCATCACTAGTCTCAGATCTTAATTCAACCTTCTCTTTCTTTGAAAATTGAAAATCTGTAACATCAGTTTTTCTTTTCCTCTTTAAGCTTTTCTTCCTTTCAGCTTCAGTCCAATAAGTTTCTTCTCTAAAGTCTTTAATGCCTGCAACATCTTTTTTATAAGCCTCTCTCTCAGCATCATATAATCTTTTCATATCCACATAATTTAGCTTTTGCAATCCTTTAAATCCTCTGCCTTTTAAATATGCCATCATTGCATTCCTTTCTTTAGCTAAATTAGGTCTTCGTGACATGAATCTAACAGTGTTGGAGATCTGTAAAGGTTCAAGAGTTTCAAAGATCTAACTCATCTTGCACCTTTTGAGCTCGCTTCTCTGTCTTTAGCTTCTTGAGCTTGTCGCTCTTCTCTGTCTTTAGCATCTAATTCTTCTTGAACTTTTCTAGCAAGCAAGCTTCATTCCTAGCCACTTCAAATGCTCTAAGTTCTGCCAAAGTGAGATTCTTTTTCTTAGTCTCAACCAGAACACCTTTTCCTTTGTCTTTTGGATCAATTGTTGGGATATGAAAGTGCTGAAGATATCAAAGTACTGAAGATATGAAAGTACTGTAAGCTGAAAAGAACTGGAAGAATTCAAATAGTCAAAGTAATCGCTAAATGACGAGTCAAAGTACTGCAAGAGGAAGTCAAAGTACTGCTAGAACAAATAAACTGTTATATTCGTTTATGGAAAGTATTGTAGATTACTTGTCATACAAGGTTATCAATTGTAAACCAACTAGGATATCCTTGAGCCTATAAAAGGACTCCTAGATTGGCATTAGAGGTACGATTTCAGAAAAAGAGTTTTAGAGTTTACGAATTAGAGTTTAGAGAAAAGTTCGATTATCTTAGAGTTGTATTAGAGTATCTGCATAATAAGCAGATTTAGAGTTTGTTAATAAAGTTTTTCTTCTTAGCTTTGTTAAGTAAATTCCGCGTACTTAATAAAGATTGCTCAGTGTTTCTTTGTTAATAACTTAGGATTTATCCGAGGTTATTAAACCTTAACAAGCTAGTTAAGTTAGTTTGATTAAAGTATATCGATCCAACAAGTGGTATCAGAGCTTGTGTGGAAACTCTGATTAAGAAGAAAACCTGAAGATGTCGACTGAATCTGCATCAACTCCTATCTCTGAGGTATGTTCTAAGTGTCATGATTTTTATCAGAAAGTACTTAATGCTTATGTTTACGAAAGAGATAACTGTATAAGGCTAGGGTCGAGGTAGCAGGTTATCAAATTACTTTAGAGTCTATAGAAGCTAAAATCATAACCCATGAAAATAATGAAATGGCTTGGGCTGAAAAATATGAACAACAGGATTACCAGTTAAAACTTAGTGAATGGAAACTAAACTGTAAAATTGCTGAAATTGAGAAATTAACTAAGGAAAGAGATGATTTGTTAGCTAAGTTTGCTGCTTGGAAAGAGTCTGGTTTGTCCCAAGTTGCTTATGTTGAAAAACAGAGAAGAGCTTACATTAGAACAGGCTTAGGATTTGGAATGGACTTTAGTAATGTAGATGAAAACCAATCTAGTAATCAGGATGATGGTGTTTTTGAGGACATAATCACTAGTGATGATGAGCTCATTAACTATGTAGATTCATCTAGTAATGAGGGCTCAGTAAGTGAACCACCTCCTGAATATAAGAAAGACAATGGTTATCATGCTGTCCCACATCCCATTAGTCATCAACCCATAAGGCCTGATGTTTCTCGTTATGGAGTAGACAGTCTAGAGTTTAGGAAGAAGCTTGTTGCTCAATCTAGGTCTGAGAAACCCAAAGAAACTGTTGAACACAATGTTCAAAATCCAGCAGTACCTTTAAAACAAAGTACTGCTCAACAAGCAGTACCTTCTGTGAAACCTTTTCAAAACAATACTGCTAAACCTTTTTGGGATAATTTTGGTCAAAACAGATTTTATCAGTCGTCAAGAAGGCCAAATAATTTTGTGCATAGACACAAAAGAATTCACTTTGGTCATATGGGTCAAAAACTGTGTTTTGTGTGTTATAGTCCTACTCACTTAATCAAAGACTGTGACAAACACTCAGAATATCTAAGCAAGTTTCCAAGGAATAAGTCTACAAATCAGAAACCTAGAGAGCACAAACCAGTGTGGACTAATTCAAATAGGATTAATCACAGAAACTTCACACCAGATAATAGATACCCACATCAGAGAAGATCTTCAGAGACAAGGTACTGATACAACTGCTTGGAATAGGTATTCTAGGAGATCTCATTATCAACCTAGAATGTCTCACAATTTATATAGGGGATCTAGATCACAGGAACCACCTGTTAAAACTGAATGGGTAAAAAGGGGAAGTACTGGTAAGGGACACACAGTACGTTCAACAAAAAGTGAATCAGATGTTTTTGTGATACAAGAAAAGGAGAATGAACTTGCAAAAGACAGTTTTGTGCAAAAATCACATGGTCTGAATAACAAGATAATGCTGGATCATGCTCTAGAAAACAGTGGAGATTATGTACTCAAAGAATGTGAGTATATCACTCCACAAGGGGAACACAAGTCAGTAATGGCTTGGGTTCCTCAAAGCAACTAACTTTTTCATCTTATTAGACAGGGCAACCCAGAAGAGGAGCTTAAAAGATCATTTTATTATTGAAAGTGGTTGTTCTGTGAGTATGACAGGAGACAAGAAGTTCCTGTCAGGTGTTTTGGAGGATATTAGCTACTAAGCTATGTTTAAGGGGAGGACTATAAGTTGTTAGTATAGTCCTGTGTACTGCTTAAGGGGAGGATGTTTGTGTATTACTTAGTTTATATGAAGGTTTTTGGCAAGTAATCTGTATTTCACTGAAAGTATGCTTGGGAAAATCTTGGGAAAGTACTGCTTATGTGGAAAGTACTGTTTGTCGTATTAAAGTACTGTTCCAACGGTAATATTGGAGGGTAATTAAAGCTAACGGTTATTTTATTTTGGGCAGTGATTTTCAAAATCCTACCTATAAATAACAACTTTCCGATTTTCCCTCTCACATTATTCATTACCTCTTTTCCATACTTATCTTCCAATTCCATCTCTTTATTATTCGATATAATCTTTCTATTGTGATTACTTTTTCAACAATGGTGAATCGTTTAACTGTTTCGAAGCACAATATGGTGGCTAATTTGGATAAGACTGAGGCGAATGTGGCTTTCTATGATATCATTGATTATCTAGTTGGGTCGCCTATTAGTTATGCTCTTTTAGTTGAGCCAGATGTTATTGAACCATGGATTCAAGAATTTTGGGCTAATGCTAGAGAGAATATGGAGGAGGATGAATATTATATTAGATCCTCAGTTGCTGGAAAGACTATCAAGATTACAGAGGTCTCCATTCGTGATGATTTATTATTTGGAGATGAAGAAGGGGCTATTAGATTTGCCAAGCAACTGATTTGGGATACTTTTCGTACTTTGGGCTATGAAGGTTCTTTGACTGAACAAACTTTTAAGAAGGCATTATTCTGTCCTCAATGGAAGTTTTTGATTCATGTTTTGCTCCATTGCATAAGTTCTAAAAGCACTTCTTGGGAGCAATTTGGGTCGAATATTGCATCTGCTGTAGTTGGCTTAGCTACAGACAGAGTGTTTAACTTTTCACGACTTATTTTGGATGGAATGCTCTCTCATATATCATCTGGGGCAACTTGGTTGATGTATCCAAGGTTTATACAGGTTTTCTTGAACAAGCAATTGGCTGATGTTCCAAAACCTGCTGCTTTACTACCTGTTATTGTGCAACAACCTAAAATCTATACTTTCATGGCTAGGAGAAGTAACTTGTTCAGAGGTGAAGATATTCCTTTAACAACATCCATGATGGAAATTGTACAAGCTGTTCGTGATGCAGCTGCACAGGATGAAGAAACTGAAGGTACTGATACTGATCATGGTACTGCTTCACAAGGTACTGCATCTGCAAGTACTGCTTCTCGTGAAGAGGGGCATTAACAACCTCAAGGTGATGCTCATTCTATACCTCGTGAAGATTTGAAGTTAGATAACTATGCTTTGACAAGGGAGCTAGCTAGGTTAAACAAGACTGTTGCGCGTCAAGCTAAAACAATTAGGAAGTTGAAGCGTAACTATTTCTGGTTAAGAAATTTTGTTAAACCATATATTCAAGGTTTCAACTTATGGGTTAAGGAGGAAAATAAACGTCGTAAAGCTCTTCGAAAGGAATTAAAAAGAAAGAAGGTTCCTCAACCATCTTCTGTCAACTTGGGGAGGAATTTAGAAAAGGAAAATTTGAAAGAAGATGTTATGAAGAAGAAAGAGTCTGAAGAAAATATTACAAAGAAGAAAGAACTTGTAAGTATTAGTTCAGATTCTGAGGAACAAGAAGAAGAAGTACAAGTTCAAAGTACTGGTGTTCAAGGTACTGAACATCAAAGTACTGATTTTCATGATACATCAAGGGAAGAAGGGTATTAAATTTTGATGAAGAAGCTGGTCCTTCTACATTTGTTAGAGAAGAAGAGGAGGAAGCTACTTACATACCTATTCATTCAGCTAGTGATGATGAATTAATTGCTACATTATTTGATTTGTCACAACCAAGAGGAGGAGTTACTATTAGAGAAGCACAAAAAGAAGAACAATCAAGAACTGATCAACCTGCAACGATGAAGATTATTTGCAGCTTATTATGTAATCAAAGTACTGAAGATTATTTATGTGTGTTTGTTTCATTCACGGAGATGATACCAAAAGTAGATCCCAATTCGTAGACGGTTGTTGTTGTATGGATCTTTAACCTTAACTTATAAAGGGTTTAGCAATCTTGTATAAATACAAAACTACTAAGTGGAATTCTACCTATAACTTTAATGAGTATGTATGGGAATCTACTCAGAAGGCTAAGAAGAACACGAACAATAAGAATGGCAGAACACAGTAATAATATCAGACTAAGCCTCAATATTATTAATACGATCACTCTTAATAGTGATAGGGTTTTTCAACCTTGAAGCTATGAACTAACTAATAATATATGGGACGTGTATATTTTTGTGTGTAGTTCTAATCATCCTGTTAAACTACGTACCGTCTGTCATCTCTTTATATAATAGAGGTGCTAGGGTTACAAACTTAACCTACAAGTAAAAAAATATCTTCTGTAATCTTCTATACAAGATCTTCTGATATCTTTAATAAAGATAAGTATTTTGCATATACTCCATCAGCTTGTAGAATCTCCATTATGCATATTAAGTCCTTCAATTATCTTCATTGAAGCATATGTAGTTTTGTTGTATCAAATCACATATACATGATTGTATATGGCCCAACAATCTTCCCCTATTTGATATTACAAAACTATCTTCATGAATTCAGCAATCTTTAATGACGATAATCTTCATTCCCATTGTTTCATTCTTGTATTTATTTTGTCTTTTTGATGACAAAATAAACAAAGTCGTGTACGAACTTCCCCTTAAATGGAGAAGTTGAGATGTAATCATCTCCGTGAATGAAACAAACACACATAAATAAGCCGCAAATAATCTTCATGTTAACTTCTTCCCCTTTTTGTAATCATCGAATAGGGAACCTGGGAAGATAAGCAACTTGTATACACTTCCCCTGAAATTTATGTTAACTCGCTCTTGAATTCTCAAAAATAATAACCATAAAGCATCTGAGAAATCAAACCATGTGTTACCCAATATCGCATAAAGATAGCAAAGATTTCGTGATATGTCGGTCAACACGAGCAGTACGTACACAAACGTCCCAACTAACGAATCTCTAATTAGTGACACAAAATCTGTTGTCTTCCCTTAGCAATATTGTTTCTGCAGCAAACTTTGACCAATCATAACTTGCACTCCAGGACTTTTGATAAGTGCAGCAGTACTTTGAACCGCACATGGAATAAACACCATAAACCTTCATGTTCACGGACACCATACACCATAACAATTCTCAATCACCCACTTTCTATGAATTGCTATGCACACAATACATTAAGAATTAATGCCTTTTGAAGTCCTGCCGTAATAGACTTGAATCTTCCATAAGCATCAACATAATCATATCGTGTTAAGATCTTTGATGGATTCTTGTGTGCGTAAAACAACTAATTCGCTTGTTTAGGTTTCCAAACCCATCTCACAAGCCTTAACAACACTAACCTCTCGAGTTCGCCTAGCAAGACTTTCTTTTGGCCTAGCAAGATTGATAACCTATCAAGACTTTGAGAAAGTAATCGATCTTGTCACTTTAGGCCTAGCAATTTGTTTCAATCCTTGTTTAGTTAATTGCTAATGGGTTAAAAAACCTTCTTTGTTGAGGATATTTAGAATCACTTGAAAATTTTCTATGGTGAATCCTCCTTGAGTTGTTCCATACCTGCTTTTGATCACTAACTGGTTTCTTGTGTGTACATGTATACTGCAGATGATCAAAACTTCCACAAACATAGCAAGCTTTATTCTGAAACTCAAAATTCTTCCCTAGTTTTTGAGTTATCATCCCATTCCAGTTTCTTTGATTACCTCTAGGACTATTGTTGTTGTTCCTAGGGTGTTTATTAGTCTTTTTGTGACTTTTAACAGGTTTGGTTTCTAAAGGTTCAAAGAACGCCACAGACTTTAAGCTCTTTTTCTTTTTAACCTTTGAAAACCTTCAGAACTACTTTATCATCACATTCAACCCAATCTTCAATGTTGACCTTATTCCTATGAATCTGATCGGGTTGTGTAGGTGAAGCTAGTGTAGCATTCTTCTCACCTAAACTTTCACTTTTCATAGATTCACAAGATTGACTAGCAAGTTTTTGTAAAAGATCATCCCTTTCCTTGGTGAGCTTTTCAACTTCTGATATCTTACAACCTAACTTCCAATCACTTAGTTTTAATTGATACTCTAGTTGGTTGTACTTTTTCGTCCAAGCTTCTTCATTATCTTTATAAACAAGAACTTTAGCTTCAACTGCTTCTAGATTAAATAAATATTCTAGTTTCTCAGCCCTAGCTGTTCTATGACTCTTTTTTTCAAGTTCAAGATCTTTAAGCAAGGTTTGATAAGAATCATGACAGTTAACACAGAATTTTACCTTCTTGTGTGGATCACTGGATGATGTGTAAAAATGGCCATCATGCAAACTTCACCGGATCAAGACTGTGCTTCTTATGTAGAATATCCCCCGCTACATGATACCAAAAGTAGATCCCAATTCGTAGACGGTTGTTGTTGTATGGATCTTTAACCTTAACTTATAAAGGGTTTAGCAATCTTGTATAAATACAAAACTACTAAGTGGAATTCTACCTGTAACTTTAATGAGTATGCGGAATCTACTCAGTAAGGCTAAGAAGAACACGAACAATAAGAATGGCGAACACGAATAATATCGACTAAGCCTCAATATTATTAATACGATCACTCTTAATAGTGATAGGGTTTTTTCAACCTTGAAGCTATGAACTAACTAATAATATATGGGACGTGTATATTTTTGTGTGTAGTTCTAATCATCTGTTAAACTACGTGCCTGTCATCTCTTTATATAATAGAGGTGCTAGGGTTACAAACTTAACCTACAAGTAAAACAATATCTTCTGTAATCTTCTATACAAGATCTTCTGATATCTTTAATAAAGATAAGTATTTTGCATATACTCCATCAGCTTGTAGAATCTCCATTATGCATATTAAGTCCTTCAATTATCTTCATTGAAGCATATGTAGTTTTGTTGTATCAAATCACATATACATGATTGTATATGGCCCAACAATCTTCCCCTATTTGATATTACAAAACTATCTTCATGAATTCAGCAATCTTTAATGACGATAATCTTCATTCCCATTGTTTCATTCTTGTATTTATTTTGTCTTTTTGATGACAAAATAAACAAAGTCGTGTACGAACTTCCCCTTAAATAGAGAAGTTGAGATGTAATCATCTCCGTGAATGAAACAAACACACATAAATAAGCTGCAAATAATCTTCATGTTAACTTTGATACCACTTGTTAGATCGATGTAAGCTCTTAGACGAGGTCTAATATTATATCTAGGAACACATAATAACGAAAGCGGAATATTCAATAAGAATTAACGTTATAATGAACAAGGTTTTTCATTATCATAAACTAACTAAACAATAATAAAGATCAAAGACTTGATCTTTAACACTAACTAACTAAACCACTAAACCCTAGGCGTTTTCCCAATCCCTACGCCTAGGTTTTCACACACACACACCTTTAGACGTCTACATCTTGTACGTACGTTTAAACTAATGACCCTATGTCTCTTTATATACTAGAGACATCTAGGGTTTACAAGAGGAATCATAATATAATTAGGAAACAATACAATTAGGAAACTAAATATTCTTTTAAGCATATCTTCTAGAATCTTCCAAATCCTCCATCTTTTTGTAGTTTCCCTTCTTGTCACTTTTAGTCCTTCATGTTTCATTCTTCTTGTTTTGTATTATCAAATCTATAATAGACCCAACAATCTTTCCCTATTTGATGATGACAAAACAAACACGATTCTTGTACGAACTTCCCTAGACGAAGTAGCAGAAGTTGAGATAATTAAATCTCACCATGAATGAAACAATCTTCCCCTTGACTTGAACATGTCACTCAAACATCTCTTCCCCTTTTTGTTATCAACAAATAGAGAACATATGCAAACTTGATCTTGACCACTACGAACCAATATCATACTTCCAATCTAAGACTTCCAATGCTTCAAATCACCCACCATTACGCATCATAAGAAAAATGGATCCAAAACAATAGAAAACTCCAACTAGCAGTAGTAATAATGATCAACAGTAATAAAAATCAAACACTTCCCCTTGAGTGATGCATGTACATCAATGATTCTTCAAAATCTGTAGGCTTACTTGTAATGATCACTTTGTGAAGAACTGTCACACCCTCGCCGGAGGCGGAAACACGAGGTGTAACGGAAGGGAACATAAGCACAAGATAATAGAACACGCCAACATTAATATTAAAAAGAAATAATGCTCCATTACAATACAAGTTTAGCCGTCATCGGCAAATATATTACAAAGTTAGTTTCCAAAATATAGAGTTTTATTACATAACGACTTGTAGCGACAAGTGAAAACTTCTTTATGCAAGACTTGATAGAAAAGCTTACTAACGATCACCTGAAATGCATGAGAGAAAACGGGTCAACTATGAAAATAGTTGGTGAGTAAACACGTTTAGCGAAATAAGAAAACTCGTAAGAAATATTCAAAGATTTCGGTCAACGAAAATAGTTCCCAAAGCAAAGGCATTGTATATCCACTCAGTTCCAAGTTCCGCCCATACAAAACTTGCAACCTGTGTGTACACAACCCATTGCTCAAAAGATAGCGTAACAAGTGGTCAAGTATAAGTGGTCATAATAGTTCCCAAAGCAAAGGCATCGTATATCCACTCAGTTCCAAGTTCCGCCCATACAAAACTTGCAACCTGTGTGTACACAACCCATTGCACAAAAATATATAGTGCGTCAAGTAGTCAAGTGTAAGTGGTCATAATAGTTCCCAATATAATACCAAGTATATAATAATTTAGAGATGCTCCGAACATGGGAGACTTTGCACTGCTCCAAGGGAGACTTAAGTTGATGCTCGAACATGGGAGACTTTGCAACTGCCCTCAGGGGAGACTTTAATTGAAAATGCTCCGTTCCCATAGGGAGACATTTTGCTCCGGACCGGGGAGGCTTTAGGTTGATGCTCCGAACATGGGAGACTTTGTAGTGATGCTCCGAACATGGGAGACTTTAGGACAAGGTCATAACACGTACGGTTCAATAAGTTCAAATAAGTCATAAGTTTGTATTTAAGTTCAAGAGTTCCGTTCAAAAGTTCGTAATTTAGTTCAAAGATTTAAGTCGAGTTCACAAGTTCTAGTCAAAAGAGTTCACAAAAGTAAGAATCAATTTAATTCAAGTAGGGTTCATGCATTCAGCCCCAAAAATATAGTAAAAAGGTAAAAAGGGGTGTGATTACTCACTTGATGAATAGATGTGACGACAAAAGTGGTTACACCAAAATGTAGCGGAAATCTCGAAACTGACCTATTATAAATGATATGATATGCAATGAGTTGCAATGTAATGTTATGCATGCATTTCGTATGTTATTTATACCATTTGCGAGTTTTGAACATAATACTTATCGTCGAAAAAATACTCTTTTGACGTCTTGACCATTCAAAAATTACTTCACAAGTATTTACGTCAAAATGTCATCCTACAATGGTTTTATAATGATTTATTGTGAAATTTTCACTTTTCGTCGCAAAATAAAGTCGTCGGAAATTTCATGAAAGTGATAAAAATGGCTTCGAAAAACTAGTCGTAAAATAGTGTACATCGAACGTTAGAGAACGAACTCGACGGTTTTGGAAAGTTTGTATCGAAATCTAGAAGTTTCAGTTCAGGAGTTTTCGTCATAAAGGTCTCGAACATAAAGATAATAAGGGTTAAAGATGGTGATTTTGTCTAATTGTTGTGTAAAAAGTGAGTTTCGGCCAAGTTTAAACAACCGTAATTAATTTATTACAACTCCGCTATACAAACGGTTTATCGTTTTGAAAAATATGCTTGGTGATCTTGATTTTATTAGAAGACATTTCGTTCCAAAAAGTTCCACATCATGGTTAAAGACAGCCTCAAACATGGTCGTTACAGCTACCGTAACACTTGTATCGTAAAAATAATATAGTTTTTCAGAAAATAATAGTTACGGCAAGTTTATGAAAACGTGCATATATTTGTCGTTTCAAATCCGTTTTCTACGTATAATACGTCCTTAGCTTCGTATCAAAGTATACTAATATATTTTTGACAAGTCGAAATAATTTGCAAAGCTTAAGGCTCGTTTTTGACTCGGACAAAATAAAAACAGCATGCTGAAATTTCAGAAAACTATATTTTTCGTCGTCAAACTTTAAAAATTCACCACGACTTCGTTATAACTCCGTTTTTATCCGTTCAAGCGGCCACGGATTCGTTTTAAAGTATATTTTCTAAATATCAAGGCCAAAATGTCGTGACTAAAGTCGGATTTTCCAGAAAATCAAAACAAAAACAGAACATAATTTATACGTATCGAAAATAGTTTTTCTCGGACAAAACCTATTCTAATCCCTTCAAATCAACTCCAAAGCTAATCTAATCCTACCATACACCTTCTAAGGGTGTCATGGGTTCCTAATCACCATCAAGACCAATGAATACCAAGGGGATAATTATAGGATGACCAAATATATATATATACTCTAAAATCAAGTAAAAATGGTATAAATCACATATGTCTTGCATGTTGCTCCAAAAATGAAAAGATACATATGAGATGATAAAGAAACATGAAAAATGAAAGAAACATGCTTACAAGTATTATGATGAGGTGCAAAGAACAAGGTTTAGCCTAAATACTCTAGATTTTTATTTCAAAATCTTAATAAGAGTATTACTAGATTGTAAAATACTTGAACTTGAAAATTTTTGAATCCTTCTTCCTCTTCTTTATGTGACCGGTTTTTGAGAGGAAACACAAGAGGAGAGAAAGTTTTTGATAGCTTGTGAATTATTGTGATGTGTGTGTAAGTAAGATAGTTTGAGTGCAAATATAGTTGTGTAAGAAAATTATCACCAAACCAAGACTATCCCCCCCCCCCTTGACCGGATTTTAGGGGGGTATGTCTTCCCAAATAACTTTTTTTTTTTTTTTTTTTTTTTTATATTGTATAATTGTTTGTGTAATTATTGAAAATATAGAAAAATGTATAAGTGAAGGTAAATGGTAGATTTTTGGTACAAGTAAATTTTTAATAGATCAAAATAGAATATAATGAGATAATAAAAATTGTAAAAATACATTCCTTGTGAAATTTGAGTGATAAAATAATTATCGAGTAATTTTTAAGAAAAGCGTCGTAATAATATAAATTTAACGATTTATATACCAAATAAATTTAGAACACTAGGTAAACTCAAAATATAGTTTTTATAAACTAAATATAAGTATAAAAATATATCGGGATCATTTTTGAAAGTAACGGATTAGATGTTCAAAATAATAACTCATGCGATAACGTTTATTAAATATAAAAATTACGCGTTAAATGTGAAATGAAATGCCATGAATGAATTAATATGATGCATATTTAATTTAAGAAATGACCGGAATTTGGGAATTGTGACATTCTTCCCATGTCAGCGGAATCACGTCCCCGTGATTCGATTAACGATACTATGGTCCGAACCTCGACAAGAGTTCTAAAAGTTCATGCTCGTACGAACAGTCTAAATGATCATATCAATGTCCATGCGTACAGGTTCCCCATTCAACTAAGTACGTGCCCGTGATTAGATTTGATAGTGTAACCTTACCCAATATCGAACGTAGCTCTCAAAAGACCTTTAGGTGGTCGATTCTAATCTAATCTCACAACTCATCAAACAAGAACTGTCATGAGATTAAACTAAGCCGACTTGAGTAAACTTGTCTCTTAGCTTGATTTTCGCAACTCATCAAACAAGAACTGTCACTAGATCAAGCTAGGAAACAAGTTGTTAGAAAGGTAGGAATCAACATCCTTGAATGAAGTCTTTTGAAAATTTGCTCGATATTCGATTTGCTTACACAAATCAAATCAAATCAACAAAATATATATAACAACTAAGGTCGATCTCAATAGGTCTCAAATTAATCAATGTCGTGAACGTGGTAAAGATTGGAAGGAAGTTATGTACTCAAAATCATGTCGTGAAATAAGGTAGTTGTTCGAAAGAATGTACCCGTTAAGCGTTGCGGGCTTCCTCGGTAACCAGATAGAATGCTCGACCACGTGCGGGAGGAATTTCAATGTTCTGATCTTGTGGGCCTTCTATTGCCAACGCCAGGTTTGGACGATTACCTCCTTGATTGGGAGTTCTTTTCAGCTTTGGACAGGTATTGCGAAGGTGATCTAGACTTCCACACTCATAACATGCTTTTCTCTGCCCTTGATTCCCGTTCTGTTTGAGCAATTTGAGCGAAGTGGCCCGTCGTCCACATTTGCCGCACCTTCTAGCCAGATCTCAGTGGTGATAGTTACATCGAGTACACAAAGAATGTGGACCTTTATATCTTTTGCGCTTCTGGGTGATCGCCCCATAGTTCCTGGTTATTCGTTGCCTCTTTGTCTTGCGACCCGGTCTCGCTTCCCCGTGATCCTCCCCGCTTCGTCCATTGTCGTTTTCTTTTGTTAGTTCTCCAGACTTGATCACATCATTTGTCAAGCGATACGCCATACTCATAGCCGCGTTGTTGTTTGGATTGCCATTGTTGTTTGGGTTGCCGTTGTTGTTACCTCCTGAGCGTGTGTTTCTTGCAGCCATGATCTTACAAAGGACCAAAACATCGGGTTGAGTAAACGACATTCTAACGAGGTCAGATGAGGTGCAGAACGGTGGTAATGTGTTATAGTGATCGAAACATGACAGGAACAGAGACATGCTATGTCTAACAAGTCGAAAGATGGAAAAGAGAAGATATGAACAAGGTACGGTAATGTAGACGTGAACGTAAAAACATGCCATGCATACCCACCTGACCAATGCAACTTCAGTGACCGGACTCTAAAGACTCGACTAAACATGATTTAAAACTACCACTCTTATCATTGTGATGGTTCTTCATAAATTAGACATAGTTGATCAGGCTATGTATAATTTATGATTAACGATGCAACGATAGGACTAGATGACTCGGATGATGTTCAATGTTTTAATAAAATAAAAAAAATTTCCTGGTTATAGTCTGTGATTTTTATTTTTGAAAAATCGGCATTCTCTATAACCTTTGGCTCTGATACCAATCTGTCACACCCTCGCCGGAGGCGGAAACACGAGGTGTAACGGAAGGGAACATAAGCACAAGATAATAGAACACGCCAACATTAATATTAAAAAGAAATAATGCTCCATTACAATACAAGTTTAGCCGTCATCGGCAAATATATTACAAAGTTAGTTTCCAAAATATAGAGTTTTATTACATAACGACTTGTAGCGACAAGTGAAAACTTCTTTATGCAAGACTTGATAGAAAAGCTTACTAACGATCACCTGAAATGCATGAGAGAAAAACGGGTCAACTATGAAAATAGTTGGTGAGTAAACACGTTTAGCGAAATAAGAAAACTCGTAAGAAATATTCAAAGATTTCGGTCAACGAAAATAGTTCCCAAAGCAAAGGCATTGTATATCCACTCAGCCCAAGTTCGCCCATACAAAACTTGCAACCTGTGTGTACACAACCCATTGCTCAAAAGATAGCGTAACAAGTGGTCAAGTATAAGTGGTCATAATAGTTCCCAAAACAAAGGCATCGTATATCCACTCAGTCCCAAGTTCCGCCCATACAAAACTTGCAACCTGTGTGTACACAACCCATTGCACAAAAATATATAGTGCGTCAAGTAGTCAAGTGTAAGTGGTCATAATAGTTCCCAATATAATACCAAGTATATAATAATTTAGAGATGCTCCGAACATGGGAGACTTTGCACCGCTCCGAACAGGGAGACTTAAGTTGATGCTCAACATGGGAGACTTTGCCGCCCGAACAGGGGAGACTTTAATTGAAAATGCTCCGTTCCCATAGGGAGACATTTTGCTCCGGACCGGGGAGGCTTTAGGTTGATGCTCCGAACATGGGAGACTTTGTAGTGATGCTCCGAACATGGGAGACTTTAGGACAAGGTCATAACACGTACGGTTCAATAAGTTCAAACAAGTCATAAGTTTGTATTTAAGTTCAAGAGTTCCGTTCAAAAGTTCGTAATTTAGTTCAAAGATTTAAGTCGAGTTCACAAGTTCTAGTCAAAAGAGTTCACAAAAGTAAGAATCAATTTAATTCAAGTAGGGTTCATGCATTCAGCCCCAAAAATATAGTAAAAAGGTAAAAAGGGGTGTGATTACTCACTTGATGAATAGATGTGACGACAAAAGTGGTTACACCAAAATGTAGCGGAAATCTCGAAACTGACCTATTATTAATGATATGATATGCAATGAGTTGCAATGTAATGTTATGCATGCATTTCGTATGTTATTTATACCATTTGCGAGTTTTGAACATAATACTTATCGTCGAAAAAATACTCTTTTGACGTCTTGACCATTCAAAAATTACTTCACAAGTATTTACGTCAAAATGTCATCCTACAATGGTTTTATAATGATTTATTGTGAAATTTTCACTTTTCGTCGCAAAATAAAGTCGTCGGAAATTTCATGAAAGTGATAAAAATGGCTTCGAAAAACTAGTCGTAAAATAGTGTACATCAAACGTTAGAGAACGAACTCGACGGTTTTGGAAAGTTTGTATCGAAATCTAGAAGTTTCAGTTCAGGAGTTTTCGTCATAAAGGTCTCTAACATAAAGATAATAAGGGTTAAAGATGGTGATTTTGTCTAATTGTTGTGTAAAAAGTGAGTTTCGGCCAAGTTTAAACAACCGTAATTAATTTATTACAATTCCGCTATACAAACGGTTTATCGTTTTGAAAATATGCTTGGTGATCTTGATTTTATTAGAAGACATTTCGTTCCAAAAAGTTCCACATCATGGTTAAAAACAGCCTCAAACATGGTCGAAGCTACCGTAACACTTGTAACGTAAAAATAATATAGTTTTTCAGAAAATAATAGTTACGACAAGTTTTTGAAAACGTGCATATATTTGTCGCTTCAAATCCGCTTTCACGATAATACGCCCTTAGCTTCGTATCAAAGTATACTAATATATTTTTGACAAGTCGAAATAATTTGCAAAGCTTAAGGCTCGTTTTTGACTCGGACAAAATAAAACAGCATGCTGAAATTTCAAAACTATATTTTCGTCGTTAAACTTTAAAATTCACCACGACTTCGTTATAACTCCGCTTTTATCCGTTCAAGCGGCCACGGATTCGTTTTAAAGTATATTTTCTAAATATCAAGGCCAAAATGTCGTGACTAAAGTCGGATTTTCCAGAAAATCAAAACAAAAACAGAACATAATTTATACATGATCGAAAATAGTTTTTCTCGGACAAAACCTATTCTAATCCCTTCAAATCAACTCCAAAGCTAATCTAATCCTACCATACACCTTCTAAGGGTGTCATGGGTTCCTAATCACCATCAAGACCAATGAATACCAAGGGGATAATTATAGGATGACCAAATATATATATATACTCTAAAATCATGTAAAATGGTATAAATCACATATGTCTTGCATGTTGCTCCAAAATGAAAAGATACATATGAGATGATAAGGAAACATGAAAAATGAAAGAAACATGCTTACAAGTATTATGATGAGGTGCAAAGAACAAGGTTTAGCCTAAATACTCTAGATTTTTATTTCAAAATCTTAATAAGAGTATTACTAGATTGTAAAATACTTGAACTTGAAAATTTTTGAATCCTTCTTCCTCTTCTTTATGTGACCGGTTTTTGAGAGGAAACACAAGAGGAGAGAAAGTTTTTGATAGCTTGTGAATTATTGTGATGTGTGTGTAAGTAAGATAGTTTGAGTGCAAATATAGTTGTGTAAGAAAATTATCACCAAACCAAGACTATCCCCCCCCCCCTTGACCGGATTTTAGGGGGGTATGTCTTCCCAAATAACCTTTTTTTTATATTGTATAATTGTTTGTGTAATTATTGAAAATATAGAAAAATGTATAAGTGAAGGTAAATGGTAGATTTTTGGTACAAGTAAATTTTTAATAGATCAAAATAGAATATAATGAGATAATAAAAATTGTAAAAATACATTCCTTGTGAAATTTGAGTGATAAAATAATTATCGAGTAATTTTTAAGAAAAGCGTCGTAATAATATAAATTTAACGATTTATATACCAAATAAATTTAGAACACTAGGTAAACTCAAAATATAGTTTTTATAAACTAAATATAAGTATAAAAATATATCGGGATCATTTTTGAAAGTAACGGATTAGATGTTCAAAATAATAACTCATGCGATAACGTTTATTAAATATAAAAATTACGCGTTAAATGTGAAATGAAATGCCATGAATGAATTAATATGATGCATATTTAATTTAAGAAATGACCGGAATTTGGGAATTGTGACAAGAACACCAAATATAACGAACTTGATGAAGAAGTAAAATTTCCCAAACTTGTGTCTTAAATCTTTTACTATCCACGAAACTCCATACTTATACGAACCAAATATAAGTAGACCGCAATCCCTTGAAAAGAATCCTCAACTAGTATGAGACACTGAGCACTACAATGTAACTCCTTCAAGTGATAGCCAATGTGTGCATAGAGCATCATAAGAAAAATCACACATTGCTAGATTCATCAAGCTATATGATAAGAACACAAACCAAGTAATTCCACTTCACCTTCAAATAAGTGATAAATAATCCTCTTCGTAATCAATTCTTCAATAAATCTCCAAAACGAGCCTTTTTTAAAATCCTTTTAAGAACATAAATTTCTTCCTGTGTGTGTGAACTAAACAACCATTATGTGTGTGTCGTCCAAATATCATGCTCGACTTCCCCTTAAATCAAAATCTTCTCGTAATAAACAATGAGCAGTACTTTGGGAAGGAGCAGTACTTTCATCCAATCAGCAGTACTTTCGTCAAACACCAGTACTTTAAAAAAAATCATAAGCAGTACTTTCAATAAAATCTGCAGTATCTTGTAAACATAAGCAGTACTTTGATCAAGCGCGAACAGTACTTTCATCAATAACAGTACTTTTATGAACTGCAGTACTTTCGAACTAAATATGCAGTACCTTGAAAATTCCAACAATACTTTCAGCTTCAGCGAGCAGTACGTTTAAACAAACATGCAGTACTTTAAAATTTGCAGTACTTTGAAAATACACAGCAGTACTTTCAGCAGTACTTTCACATAAAAGCTCAGATGGAAGATCCCTTCGGTGGAAAGTTAGATTGATATATATAGAACATCCACCCGAAATTTCGTTACGATCCAACGGTTAACGAAAAAGTTATGATCGTTTCAAAACAGTGCTGTTGTAACCTTACGAATTTTTCTGCAGCAGACTTCGACTACTTATAACTTTTGATTGAGAGCTCCGATTGACAATCCCTTTGGTGGGATTAAAGATAGATATACCAAGAAGCGCCAGTTCGAATTTTAGCCCGATCCAACGGTTGAATAAAAAGTTATGCCTTCTGGAAAACAGTGCTGCAGAAGTATTACGAATTTTTTGACAGCTTCGAATTTTTCTTCCTTCTTCTTCAAGAAAAACCTTGTAGATCCCTAGATATTACGAGCCCCAGGCTTTGATACCACATGTGAAGATCGTTGTAAGCTCTTAGACGAGGTCTAATATTATATCTAGGAACACATAATAACGAAAGCGGAATATTCAATAAGAATTAACGTTATAATGAACAAGGTTTTTCATTATCATAAACTAACTAAACAATAATAAAGATCAAAGACTTGATCTTTAACACTAACTAACTAAACCACTAAACCCTAGGCGTTTTCCCAATCCCTACGCCTAGGTTTTCACACACACACACCTTTAGACGTCTACATCTTGTACGTACGTTTAAACTAATGACCCTATGTCTCTTTATATACTAGAGACATCTAGGGTTTACAAGAGGAATCATAATATAATTAGGAAACAATACAATTAGGAAACTAAATATTCTTTTAAGCATATCTTCTAGAATCTTCCAAATCCTCCATCTTTTTGTAGTTTCCCTTCTTGTCACTTTTAGTCCTTCATGTTTCATTCTTCTTGTTTTGTATTATCAAATCTATAATAGACCCAACACTCACCACTGTCCAGCTGTTATGCAAGCTAAAACCAAATCCAACCCTACACTAACCTAATCCATTTTAACCCAAATCAACCTCTGCATCATCCCACATAATCACCAAAACCAATTTGCACCCAGTTTGACTTTTGTTGACCATTTCACAAAATTACTTGAAACTGCCTTCCAAGCTCAACAAAAGCTATAATTAGCTTAAGTTAACTTGGTTGAATGAGAAATTATGCTATTGGAAGCTTAAGTATAAGAACATGAAATTGAAATTCTCAACAGTAAACACAAGAACAAGGATTTTAACCAAACTTTGAAATTGATTCTTGAAACAGATTACAAAGATAACATAACTTGAGTTTGAATCATAAAAACAAAAGATTACATATTTTAAGCTAAGCTAAGACATTTATAAAGAAAACGACATAAAGGAAAACTTTTTTTTAAACTAACTACTCTCTTTCATTGCTTCTTTCTTCCTTTTTATAGCTCCAAATGCTTTCTCTCTCCAAAATGAGCAGTTCCCACCTCCTTTCATGGCCATTGGATGGTTTAAGTGAATATTGGCCATAGATTGATTTTTGGCGGGAAATGTATTTTTGCCAGTGGGTTGAGATTGAGTGTGATGAGGTAAGAATTAATGATTTCTTTGTAGTGTTGTGGAGGTGGAGTGTGAGAGGGAAAAATGAGCTGGAGGAGGGGGGATTGTGTGTTGCAGAGGTGAAGCAGAAGCAGTTGGGAAGACAGTGTTTTTGGCGCTGTGTTTTAGTTTGACCTGGGGTAGGGTTGACTGGTGGTTTAATATAAAAGGGGGTCCAAATTGGTTAGGCAGGGGTCATAAGGTGTTTGACAAGGGTCCAAAGGTGCATGAATTAATACAAGGACTTGTTTTGCCATTTCAGAAAATCAAGGGACCATTCGCCATATTTGCAAAGTTTCCCAAGGGACTAAAAGTGACAAGTTTTAATAATATAAGGACTAAACTTGACATTTTCAAATTTCAGGGCCATTTTGCCAATTTTAAACTTGGAGGACCAAACTTGTAATTTCTCAAAACTTTTGATATTTTTCACCAAAGGACTAATTTTGACAACTTTTGATTTTAAAAGGACCTTTGGTGATTTTTCTTTTGAAATTAAGGCTCGGGACTATTTCGACAATATTTGAAACTTGGGGACTGAAACCGCCAATTATGCAAATTTAGCTCATTTTTCATCCGATTTTAAACATTTTGCATCTGAAACATATAAAATGCAATTTTGGAATATTTTCAGATTTTGATGCATTTCTGAGCATTTTTAAACGTTTTGCAGTTCAGATTTGACAAAAATGATGAGTATTTACACACTCATCAATCCCCACACTAAACTATTGCTAGTCCCTAGCAATCTTTTGAGAAAAACTTAATGGATTTGAATCTCTTTACCAAAAGCCATTACTTCTCGAGTAGCCAAATGTTTTAGTTCAAGTAAGAACCATGGTACACCGATAACCATGTGATTTTGAGCAAACCACCAGCTTCCAACGGATTTGATTTGTCTTTACCATAAGCCGTTTGCTCTGGACTAGCCAACTCTTAGATAAATTATCAACATTATCTTTGGTGAGCTGATTACCAATTATGGTTTTCCATCTGCCTTTACCACAAGCCATAAACTTGCGGGCTAGCCAACTCTTCACTTTTAAGGATATGGTGAGGTGAATACCATACAATTTTGGGCAAATTGCAAGCCGTCAACGGATTTGAGATATCTTTACCAAGAGCCGTTTGCTCCTGGATTAGCCAATCCTTTTGTTTTTAGACATGGCGGACTGATAACCAATTGAGTAAGTGCAAAACACTTACTCCAAAAAAAAATTTTGGCCAAAAACGAGGGAATTAGGCGGTATAATTATATGATAAAATTCGTGAGAATTCCCCCCCACACTTAGAAATGAATATTGCCCTCAATATTCAAAGTACCGGCGGTTATGCCGAAACAAAGAACGTAAAAGGGAAATACTACGGCCATTATTTAGCAAGAAGATTTTTTTTTAATTATATATATATAACATGTGGGGCAACTCCCCCACACTAGGGTGGAACACATGGGTGAAAACCCATGTTTAGCTACTGTTTTTGATTACCGAGTCACTAGCTTGACTCGTCCCCGAATTCATTTGTTCATGGGGAAGTAAGTGGAAGAGACAGTCTCCATCGGACTTTCATTCAAGATGTTTGGACAAACATTTGAAGCACGAGAAAGTTCCACACCGATGAGATATACATAGAACCGGCTCAAAAATGATAAATGAAAATGCCGGGTCAAAGATAGTGTCTTCATTCCCGAAGGAGTGAAGATGAAGAGAAATCACAAGATATTTGAGGAAAGGAAGAAAGATTTTGATAACAATCAAGATCCATTCTTCATCCTCAAATGTAGACATATCGGGAGGAAGGGTGAGGGTAGTATCATTAATAAGCAAACTCATACGATAGAGTACACCTTCCTCCGAGCCAACATCATCCTCAAGATCAAAATAGAAATGATCATGTTCCGGAGGATATATGGCATGAGAGAGTTCACCGGAGAACTCTTCATGAAGAGAATCATTCACATGTAGTGAAATTGTGAACTCTTGTTCCATTGTGGGCTCATCACTATCCTCAATCTGAGTATCAAAGAGTGGATTCTCAGAAATTAAAGTGAATTCAGAGTCGAATTCAAATAGAGGATTAGTGAAAGTAGCTTTGAATGATTCGGGAACAAAGTGATCAACATTCTCGATTGGACTGTTAGGGTAAGAAGTGAGTGAACGATCATTGATGTGAGTGAGTTCATCGGTGAACTCCTCAAGAAGATGATCAGCATCAGATTGTGGAAGTGATGCCTCAACATACTCGATGTTTCCATAGGAAGTACAATCGTCGCTAACATCGGAGAAAGTTTCAAAATGATCTTTTGAACACTCAAGAGGGGAAAGAGAATCACACATATGGTCAAAAGTTCCCTGTGACTCTCTCGGGATTGGGACAAGGTTCTCAACACTAGACTTTATGAATTCGTCCGATTCCTTTTCAGTAACAGTGTCAAGATGCTCGTCCCCATGTTCGAGAGAGTGAGTGGGAGCTTTGGGTGTGATAGCAGTTATTTGAGATGGAATCTCAACTGCTGGAATATCAACCTGACCGAGGAATTGAGAAATATTATCTTTAAAAGGATAAAAACTCTCCTCGTCATCATCATATAGAGCTGCCTTAAGAATTTGGGAACGTCTTAGAGCTGCATGCTCTAGGACTAATAATTCTTCCCTAGATTTACGGGCCTCTCGTTCTTCGGCAAGCAATTCTCCCATGGTCTTTTCACCACTCACTTGATTCTTAAAGTTACGCATCATATCCTCAAGTGTTTTCTTTGCGGTTTCAAAATCTTGGGAGATTTCTTGAGACAACGGTTCAGGTGGAGTTTGAACCGTATGGTGCTGTGGAGGTTGGAAATTGTCAAACATGTGAGAGTTATGATTGTTACAAGGAAATGGGTTCCCTATTTGACAATCAGAGCTGAAATGGGGACCTCCACATACTCACAAAGAAAACTGTTGAGTCCGACAGTGAATCATATGGATTTTGGTTATAACCAAAGTTTTGAGCCTCACCGAAAACTGTTCATAGACAAACGTGTTTCCGGATTGACACTTAAATCCTTGGTGAGGACCTCCACAAAATTCACAAATGAAGTGTTGATTATATGAAGATAAGTCGGCCGGTAGGTAATTGGAAAAGTTTGAAGGGTCGTTAAATGAGTTCTGATTAGGATCATAATCAAATGAATTCCTCGAACCACAAAACAAACAACTCCCGTTATGAATATCATTACCACATTGTACACACGTACACCAACGACATGGTGAACCAAAAAGAGGCTCACCACAACCGACACAAGGAATAAACGATTTCATTTGATAGTTATGAGAAGGAATCAGTTCATTCAAAGAATCAACAAAACCAACATGGTGATCTGAATGACTATCAAGTCTCGAAGAACATTTTGAAAAATCAGGAGGTGGGACAAGTGGTGTGCTCTGAGAGCTAGCAATTTCCACCACTTCCGTTATGGTCTTTGGTTCTGGTTCTTGAGAAACGTGAAGATTAGGCAAGTCATTCTTGCTAGTCACCGGTCGAAATTCTGCATGTTTGCTTTTAACCGTAAATCGTGAAAGTTTAGGATCAATTCTAGACGGCTTAGGAGCAATTGAGGGTTTAGATCTTTGGATAACCGTAGGTTGGACGTATTTAGCACTTCCATTATCAGAAGGAAGTACCTGGTCCTTTGTCACCCCGGTTTCTCGTTCTATTTCCCTACGCAGAATTAATGGATCATCACGAACAACACGAATTCTTGACATTTGTGATAAAGTCTGAAGTTTTTCAACTTCGTCCCAGAATTCGTCCTCGAGAGATTCCATGAGAATAGAAGAAGTTAGAATCAAATGGATAGAGGGTAAAGGGATAAAGAATCAAAAATGGTAAGAGGGTAAAGATGAATATTTTTGGGTTTTTGGATAAACATGATGTAGAAACAAAGAATTAAAATCTTTTTGGGTTTTTGATTTTTATAAGAAAATATAAATACATACAGATGGTATAAACAAGGAGTGAATATTCAAATCACTAATCTGCTAAACGGAATATAATCAGCACAGCTCCTAAGCGGCGCCAAAAATTTGATCTGCGCCAAACCGTCAAGTTTTCTCACACAAGCCGGCCACTTGTGAATGGCCGTAATCCGTAAGAAACTTAAACGGCTCGCACACGAACTCAATGAAGATCCGGGAGTATAGGGTTTCCCGGTCGTTATGTCCCGCGAAGCTATGCAATGGATCACCAAACGTATAGTGATCGAGAAATTTGAACAGAAAAAGGGATTTGATATGATTATAACTACAGAAAAAGCCAACAAATTACAGAGGCTTAAATGCAAATTAAAGAGAATTAAAAAGATAAAAAATATTAAATAAACGCTATCACTATTTGCAAAATGATGTTTTTGATTTTATGTTTTTATAAAACTGAATTAAAAACTACGTAACGTACAAATGAAAATGTGAAACTTACACAATATTAACCCTAAAAATATGAAAATGATATTTTTACAAACCTAATGATAAAATAAAATTTATAGAAAAATAAAATTATTTTTAAAACTATTTAATTAATTATTATTAATTAAAAACTAATTTAAACTATTTAATAATGACCTAAAATACAAGAAAATATGAAATAAGGCTAGAAAAATAAATTTATGAATTGGAAAAATCTAAAATGACAAAAAATAATTTTCAAAACTATTTTTGTATTTTTTTGATTATTTTTGTATTTTCTAGGAATTAAAAACTATTTAAAACTACTTAAATTGCTTAAAAATACAAATTTAACTAAGAAAAATCTAGAAAAATATTTTTTTGGCTTTTTATATTTATCTTAACTTAAGAAAAATGAAAAATTATTTTTTTGAACTATTTCTGAATTAATTGTATTAAATGCTAATTAAAAAGGCTTAAAAACTAATTTAAATCAAGAAAAATACTAAACTGACCTAGAAAAATCTGAAAAATTCAAGATAAGCTTAAAATAATATTTAGAATCTAATAAAAATATAAAAAACAGGGGTTGTGTGGAGGAAAATGAAACTGCTATGTCAAGTGCTTAGAAATAAGCACTTGAAATAAGCAAATGGAAACCCAAGACCACCCACTGATCACAGAAGTTTAAATAAGCTAAAAGTACTCCAATGCAACAATTTACAACTACTCTAAACCTCTAAAACACAAAATGCACCAATTTGATGATATGAGCTTATTGGCTAAAAAACAGTTTTGAGTGCTTCTTTTGGACTTAAGCACAAGCTACAAATTAAGCTGAAAGTGAAAACAAAAAGATGGAACCTAAACTAGACCTGGGTGGGACCTTGTAAACCAAATACCAGACCTTGTTAAGCTAAGATAAGCTCTGGGCTAGCTCTGCAAGACTGATAATCCCTGTGAACTCGTTGATATTGTTTGTCACAGGGTATTTGTACCCATATTGAACATCAATTTTAAAGCTCATAAAAATTTGACAAAATTATACAAAAATAACAATAATGAACTAGACCAGAGGACTTTTAAAACAACAAGTTTCATTTGATTTAGCCCAGAACTGAGCTTGTGAAAATTCATCCCATTTGGCTCAAAACTGATTTTTCAAGATTTGACTTTTGACAATAGTTATGAAAGGTTGACTTCTGTGAAATTTGAAGCTAATTTTTGGACTGATTATGATCTAATATGATGAAATAAAGCTACTACAATCTATCCCTATGTATTTTAAACACAAAATGAGTTTTTGATCTTGTAAAAACTCAACAGATAAGACACTAGGACAGATTACATATAATTTTGACCTTAGGGGTTTGCAGGCACAAGTTGATGACTGATATGGGCTCAAATGAGCTAACCAAACATGAAACAACAGGAACCTAACACTGAATAAACCTAAACCATAGTTTAAGCAGTAAATCCAAACACACTTTTAAACAACTGATAAGCAATTAAAATGACCTAACTACTGTTCCAGTTTGTACCAATGATCAAACTGAGCTTACATGACCTAAATACAACTATATAAACAAGATTAAACAGCTTAAGACTACAAATACAAATAAAAACACAATATGCAAACTGACTTGAAAAGTGAAAATGAGAAAATCACTCACCACTGCCCAAATTGTTATGCAAGCTAAAACCAAATCCAACCCTACACTAACCTAATCCATTTTAACCCAAATCAACCTCTGCATCATCCCACATCATCACCAAAACCAATTTGCACCCAGTTTGACTTTTGTTGACCATTTCACAAAATTACTTGAAACTGCCTTCCAAGCTCAACAAAAGCTATAATTAGCTTAAGTTAACTTGGTTGAATGAGAAATTATGCTATTGGAAGCTTAAGTATAAGAACATGAAATTGAAATTCTCAACAGTAAACACAAGAACAAGGATTTTAACCAAACTTTGAAATTGATTCTTGAAACAGATTACAAAGATAACATAACTTGAGTTTGAATCATAAAAACAAAAGATTACATATTTTAAGCTAAGCTAAGACATTTATAAAAAAAAACGACATAAAGGAAAACTTTTTTTAAAACTAACTACTCTCTTTCATTGCTTCTTTCTTCCTTTTTATAGCTCCAAATGCTTTCTCTCTCCAAAATGAGCAGTTCCCACCTCCTTTCATGGCCATTGGATGGTTTAAGTGAATATTGGCCATAGATTGATTTTTGGCGGGAAATGTATTTTTGCCAGTGGGTTGAGATTGAGTGTGATGAGGTAAGAATTAATGATTTCTTTGTAGTGTTGTGGAGGTGGAGTGTGAGGAGGGGAAAAATGAGCTGGAGGAGGGGGGATTGTGTGTTGCAGAGGTGAAGCAGAAGCAGTTGGGAAGACAGTGTTTTTGGCGCGTGTTTTAGTTTGACTGGGGTAGGGTTGACTGGTGGTTTAATATAAAAGGGGGGTCCAAATTGGTTAGGCAGGGGTCATAAGGTGTTTGACAAGGGTCCAAAGGTGCATGAATTAATACAAGGACTTGTTTTGCCATTTCAGAAAATCAAGGGACCAATTCTGCCATATTTGCAAAGTTTCCCCAAGGGACTAAAAGTGACAAGTTTTAATAATATAAGGACCAAACTTGACATTTTCAAATTTCCAGGGGCCATTTTTGCCAAATTTTAAACTTGGAGGACCAAACTTGTAATTTCTCAAAACTTTTGATATTTTTCACCAAAGGACTAATTTTGACAACTTTTGATTTTAAAAGGACCTTTGGTGATTTTTCTTTTGAAATTATGTGCTCGGGGACTATTTCTCGACAATATTTGAAACTGGGGACCTAAACCGCCAATTATGCAAATTTAGCTCATTTTTCATCCGATTTTAAACATTTTGCATCTGAAACATATAAAATGCAATTTTGGAATATTTTCAGTATTTTGATGCATTTCTGAGCATTTTTAAACGTTTTGCAGTTCAGATTTGACCAAAAATGATGAGTATTTACACACTCATCAAAAATTTGATCCGCGCCAAACCGTCTGGTTTTCTCACACAAGCCGGCCACTTGTGAATGGCCGACCGTAAGAAACTTAAAACGGCTCAGATACGAACTCAATGAAGATCCTGGGAGTATAGGGTTTTCCCGTGTCGTTATGTCCCATGAGCTATGCAATGGATCACCAAACGTATAGTGATCGAGAAATTTGAACAGAAAAAGGGATTTGATATGATTATAACTACAGAAAAAGCCAACAAATTACAGAGGCTTAAATGCAAATTAAAGAGAATTAAAAAGATAAAAAAATATTAAATAAATGCTATCACTATTTGCAAAATGATGTTTTGATTTTATGTTTTTATAAAACTGAATTAAAAACTACGTAACGTACAAATGAAAATGTGAAACTTACACAATATTAACCCTAAAAATATAAAAATGATATTTTTACAAACCTAATGATAAAAGAAAATTTATAGAAAAATAAAATTATTTTTACAACTATTTTATTAATTATTATTAATTAAAAACTAATTTAAACTATTTAATAATGACCTAAAATACAAGAAAATATGAAATAAGGATAGAAAAATAAAATTATGACTTGGAAAAATCTAAAATGACAAAAAAGAATTTTAAAAACTATTTTTGTATTTTTATGATTATTTTTTTATTTTCTAGGAATTAAAAACTATTTAAAACTACTTAAATTGCTTAAAAATACAAATTTAACTAAGAAAAATCTAGAAAAATATTTTTTTGGCTTTTTATATTTATCTTAACTTAAGAAAAATGAAAAATTATTTTTTTTAACTTTTTCTGAATTAATTGTATTAAATGCTAATTAAAAAGGCTTAAAAACTAATTTAAATCAAGAAAAATACTAAACTGACCTAGGAAAATCTGAAAAATTCAAGATAAGCTTAAACTAATATTTAGAATCTAATAAAAATATAAAAAACAGGGGTTGTGTGGAGGAAAATGAAACTGCTATGTCAAGTGCTTAGAAATAAGCACTTGAAATAAGCAAATGGAAACCCAAGACCACCCACTGATCACAGAAGCTTAAATAAGCTAAAAGTACTCCAATGCAACAATTTACAACTACTCTAAACCTCTAAAACACAAAATGCACCAATTTGATGATATGAGCTTATTGGCTAAAAAAGCAGTTTGGGTGCTTCTTTGGACTTAAGCACAAGCTACAAATTAAGCTGAAAGTGAAAACAAAAAGATGGAACCTAAACTAGACCTGGGTGGGACCTTGTAAACCAAATACCAGACCTAGTTGAGCTAAGATAAGCTCTGGGCTAGCTCTGCAAGACTGATAATCCTGCAGACTCAGTTGATACTGAGTCAGTCAGTACGGGTATTTGTACCATATTGAACATCAATTTTAAAGCTCATAAAAATTTGACAAAATTATACAAAAATAACAATAATGAACTAGACCAAGAGGACTTTTTAAAACAACAAGTTTCATTTGATTTGGCCTTAACTGAGCGTGTGAAAATTCATCCCATTTGGCTCAAAACTGATTTTTCAAGATTTGACTTTTGACAATAGTTATGAAAGGTTGACTTCTGTGAAATTTGAAGCTAATTTTTGGACTGATTATGATCTAATATGATGAAATAAAGCTACTACAATCTATCCCTATGTATTTTAAACACAAAATGAGCTTTTGATCTTGTAAAAACTCAACAGATAAGACACTAGGACAGATTACATATAATTTTGACCTTAGGGGTTTGCAGGCACAAGTTGATGACTGATATGGGCTCAAATGAGCTAAACAAACATGAAACAACAGGAACCTAACACTGAATAAACCTAAACCATAGTTTAAGCAAGAATCCAAACACACTTTTAAACAACTGATAAGCAATTAAAATGACCTAACTACTGTTCCAGTTTGTACCAATGATCAAACTGAGCTTACATGACCTAAATACAACTATATAAACAAGATTAAACAGCTTAAGACTACAAATACAAATAAAAACACAATATGCAAACTGACTTGAAAAGTGAAAATGAGAAAATCACTCACCACTTGCCCAAATTGTTATGCAAGCTAAAACCAAATCCAACCCTATACTAACCTAATCCATTTTAACCCAAATCAACCTCTGCATCATCCCACATCATCACCAAAACCAATTTGCACCCAGTTTGACTTTTGTTGACCATTTCACAAAATTACTTAAAACTGCCTTCCAAGCTCAAAAAAAGCTATAATTAGCTTAAGTTAACTTGGTTGAATGAGAAATTATGCTATTGGAAGCTTAAGTATAAGAACATGAAATTGAAATTCTCAACAGTAAACACAAGAACAAGGATTTTAACCAAACTTTGAAATTGATTCTTGAAACAGATTACAAAGATAACATAACTTGAGTTTGAATCATAAAAACAAAAGATTACATATTTTAAGCTAAGCTAAGACATTTATAAAAAAAACGACATAAAGGAAAACTTTTTTTAAAACTAACTACTCTCTTTCATTGCTTCTTTATTCCTTTTTATAGCTCCAAATGCTTTCTCTCTCCAAAATGAGCAGTTCCCACCTCCTTTCATGGCCATTGGATGGTTTAAGTGAATATTGGCCATAGATTGATTTTTGGCGGGAAATGTATTTTTGCCAGTGGGTTGAGATTGAGTGTGATGAGGTAAGAATTAATGATTTCTTTGTAGTGTTGTGGAGGTGGAGTGTGAGGAGGGGAAAAATGAGCTGGAGGAGGGGGGATTGTGTGTTGCAGAGGTGAAGCAGAAGCAGTTGGGAAGACAGTGTTTTTGGCGCGTGTTTTAGTTTGACTGGGGTAGGGTTGACTGGTGGTTTAATATAAAAGGGGGGTCCAAATTGGTTAGGCAGGGGTCATAAGGTGTTTGACAAGGGTCCAAAGGTCCAAAGGTGCATGAATTAATACAAGGACTTGTTTTGCCATTTCAGAAAATCAAGGGACCAATTCTGCCATATTTGCAAAGTTTCCCCAAGGGACTAAAAGTGACAAGTTTTAATAATATAAGGACCAAACTTGACATTTTCAAATTTCCAGGGGCCATTTTTGCCAATTTTTAAACTTGGAGGACCAAACTTGTAATTTCTCAAAACTTTTGATATTTTTCACCAAAAGACTAATTTTGACAACTTTTGATTTTAAAAGGACCTTTGGTGATTTTTCTTTTGAAATTAAGGCTCGTGGGACTATTTCGACAATATTTGAAACTGGGGGACTGAAACGCCAATTATGCAAATTTAGCTCATTTTTCATCTGATTTTAAACATTTTGCATCTCAAACATATAAAATGCAATTTTGGAATATTTTCAGTATTTTGATGCATTTCTGAGCATTTTTAAACGTTTTGCAGTTCAGATTTGACCAAAAATGATGAGTATTTACACACTCATCAAAAATTTGATCCGCGCCAAACCGTCAAGTTTTCTCACATAAGCCGGCCACTTGTGAATGGCCGACCGTAAGAAACTTAAAACGGCTCAGACACGAACTCAATGAAGATCAGGGGAGTATAGGGTTTCCTCGGGTCGTTATGTCCAGCGAAGCTATGCAATGGATCACCAAACGTATAGTGATCGAGAAATTTGAACAGAAAAAAGGGATTTGATATGATTATAACTACAGAAAAAGCCAACAAATTACAGAGGCTTAAATGCAAATTAAAGAGAATTAAAAAGATAAAAAATATTAAATAAACGCTATCACTATTTGCAAAATGATGTTTTGATTTTATGATTTTATAAAATCAATTAAAAACTACGTAACGCATAAATGAAAATGTGAAACTTACACAATATTAACCCTAAAAATATTAAAATGATATTTTTACAAACCTAATGATAAAAGAAAATTTATAGAAAAATAAAATTATTTTACAACTATTTAATTAATTATTATTAATTAAAAACTAATTTAAACTATTTAATAATGACCTAAAATACAAGAAAATATGAAATAAGGCTAGAAAAATAAAATTATGACTTGGAAAAATCTAAAATGACAAAAAGAATTTTCAAAACTATTTTTGTATTTTTCTGAATATTTTTGTATTTTCTATGAATTAAAACTATTTAAAACTACTTAAATTGCTTAAAAATACAAATTTAACTAAGAAAAATCTAGAAAAATATTTTTTGGCTTTTTATATTTATCTTAACTTAAGAAAAATGAAAAATTATTTTTTTTAACTTTTTCTGAATTAATTGTATTAAATGCTAATTAAAAAGGCTTAAAAACTAATTTAAATCAAGAAAAATACTAAACTGACCTAGAAAAATCTGAAAAATTCAAGATAAGCTTAAAATAATATTTAGAATCTAATAAAAATATAAAAAACAGGGGTTGTGTGGAGGAAAATGAAACTGCTATGTCAAGTGCTTAGAAATAAGCACTTGAAATAAGCAAATGGAAACCCAAGACCACCCACTGATCACAGAAGTTTAAATAAGCTAAAAGTACTCCAATGCAACAATTTACAACTACTCTAAACCTCTAAAACACAAAATGCACCAATTTGATGATATGAGCTTATTGGCTAAAAACAGTTTGGGTGCTTCTTTGGACTTAAGCACAAGCTACAAATTAAGCTGAAAGTGAAAACAAAAAGATGGAACCTAAACTAGACCTGGGTGGGACCTTGTAAACCAAATACCAGACCTTTTTGAGCTAAGATAAGCTCTGGCTAGCTCTGAAGACTGCATAATCCTGTCGACTCAGTTGATTGAGTCAGGTACGTGGTATTTGTACCCATATTGAACATCAATTTTAAAGCTCATAAAAATTTGACAAAATTATACAAAAATGACAATAATGAACTAGACCAGTAGGACTTTTTAAAACAACAAGTTTCATTTGATTTGGCCCAGAACTGAGCTTGTGAAAATTCATCCCATTTGGCTCAAAACTGATTTTTCAAGATTTGACTTTTGACAATAGTTATGAAAGGTTGACTTCTGTGAAATTTGAAGCTAATTTTTGGACTGATTATGATCTAATATGATGAAATAAAGCTACTACAATCTATCCCTATGTATTTTAAACACAAAATGAGCTTTTGATCTTGTAAAAACTCAACAGATAAGACACTAGGACAGATTATATATAATTTTGACCTTAGGGGTTTGCAGGCACAAGTTGATGATCGATATGGGCTCAAATGAGCTAAACAAACATGAAACAACAGGAACCTAACACTGAATAAACCTAAACCATAGTTTAAGTAGTAAATCCAAACACACTTTTAAACAACTGATAAGCAATTAAAATGACCTAACTCATCGCTCCAGTTTGTACCAATGATCAAACTGAGCTTACATGACCTAAATACAACTATATAAACAAGATTAAACAGCTTAAGACTACAAATACAAATAAAAACACAATATGCAAACTGACTTGAAAAGTGAAAATGAGAAAATCACTCACCACTGTCCAGTTGTTATGCAAGCTAAAACCAAATCCAACCCTACACTAACCTAATCCATTTTAACCCAAATCAACCTCTGCATCATCCCACATCATCACCAAAACCAATTTGCACCCAGTTTGACTTTTGTTGACCATTTCACAAAATTACTTGAAACTGCCTTCCAAGCTCAACAAAAGCTATAATTAGCTTAAGTTAACTTGGTTGAATGAGAAATTATGCTATTGGAAGCTTAAGTATAAGAACATGAAATTGAAATTCTCAATAGTAAACACAAGAACAAGGATTTTAACCAAACTTTGAAATTGATTCTTGAAACAGATTACAAAGATAACATAACTTGAGTTTGAATCATAAAAACAAAAGATTACATATTTTAAGCTAAGCTAAGACATTTATAAAAAAAACGACATAAAGGAAAACTTTTTTTAAAACTAACTACTCTCTTTCATTGCTTCTTTCTTCCTTTTTATAGCTCCAAATGCTTTCTCTCTCCAAAATGAGCAGTTCCCACCTCCTTTCATGGCCATTGGATGGTTTAAGTGAATATTGGCCATAGATTGATTTTTGGCGGAAATGTATTTTGCCATGGGTTGAGATTGAGTGTGATGAGGTAAGAATTAATGATTTCTTTGTAGTGTTGTGGAGGTGGAGTGTGAGGAGGGGAAAAATGAGCTGGAGGAGGGGGGATTGTGTGTTGCAGAGGTGAAGCAGAAGCAGTTGGGAAGACAATGTTTTAGGCGCGTGTTTTAGTTTGACTGGGGTAGGGTTGACTGGTGGTTTAATATAAAAGGGGGTCCAAATTGGTTAGGCAGGGGTCATAAGGTGTTTGACAAGGGTCCAAAGGTCCAAAGGTGCATGAATTAATACAAGGACTTGTTTTGCCATTTCAGAAAATCAAGGGACCAATTCTGCCATATTTGCAAAGTTTCCCCAAGGGACTAAAAGTGACAAGTTTTAATAATATAAGGACCAAACTTGACATTTTCAAATTTCCAGGGGCCATTTTTGCCAATTTTTAAACTTGGAGGACCAAACTTGTAATTTCTCAAAACTTTTGATATTTTTCACCAAAGGACTAATTTTGACAACTTTTGATTTTAAAAGGACCTTTGGTGATTTTTCTTTTGAAATTAAGGCTCAGGGACTATTTCTGACAATATTTGAAACTTGGGGGACTGAAACTGCCAATTATGCAAATTTAGCTCATTTTTCATCTGATGTTAAACATTTTGCATCTAAACATATAAAATGCAATTTTGGAATATTTTCAGTATTTTGATGCATTTCGAAAGCATTTTTAAACGTTTTGCAGTTCAGATTTGACCAAAAATGATGAGTATTTACACACTCATCAAATATCATGGATGATTACACTGGTTACAACGTAACCACAACCCAAAACACCAGAAAACGAAGTAGGGTTGCACAAGGGAGATCTACAACAGCATACGGAGTCATTTCCAAGGGAGAAATCACATGATAATATCAATAAGTTTTAGCGATTCTTGTTTTAATTACATTTACGGTTCCATGTCTTTCACTTTCATGCAAAACATTGAATCTTGTGTTATTATTAATATGATTGGCTAAGCACCTTTGGTGCTAGCCAAGTTATGATTCCTTTCATGTATTGATTATGTTTTCATGCTTTTATTATTGCTTCTAATGTGTACATGCATAGTTTTTCGATAGATCCTCTAGTTTCGGTAGTTCTGAAGACCGGTTGTATCTTTTGCACTAGGAGAATTGACCATATGGGTGTGTTTGGTAGAGAGAAATGGTAAAAGAGAAATGGAAATGAATCGAATTCCCTTGTTTGGTTGGTTAGAGAAATTAAAAGGTGAAGAATTGAGGAGAATTTGGGAGAATTGGTAATGAGTTGGTAGTGTAAATTTTAGAGTTTGATTTACATCCCTTTTGGTTGGGAAATTGGAGAAATGATTTTTCATGATATGTTTTTTTTTTTCTTTTTCAACTTATATTTGTACTTTAGTTCCAAACATACGATTTTTTTTTTAATATTTTAAAAAAAAAATAAGTTTTTTTTTTTAAATAAATACATTCTTATAAAATAATTTTTTTAATAAAATATTTGTTTTAATTAAGTTTTTTTTAAATAAATACATTTTTTAAAAAATATTTGTTTAGAAAAAACAAGTTTTTTTTAATTTTTGATAAATACATTTTAAAAAAATATTTTTTTAAAAGAAAGTAAATAAATTTTTAAAAAATAAATTAAATAAAAAGATATTTTTTTTTTAAATAAGTTTTTTTTAAAATAATTTATTTTTTTTTAAATATTTTTTAAGAATTGTTATTTAGAAAAAATAAAAATAAAAAAATTAAAAAAAAAATTCAACAAACAAATACATGTGAGTCTTATATGACAAAATGTTATTTAAATATATATATTTTTTATTTCTCGGGTCAAGTCTCTGTTGTTACCAAACATTAGAATTGAACAAAATTCTCTACTGATTTCTATTGTCTGAGATTCTATTCTCTGCTTCATTTCATTTCTTTGAAATTCTCTCTACCAAACGTGCGTAATTGGTTGCGAGAATTGACAATCCTTGTGTGCGAATTGACCATAGGATCACCCTCCAGGTTGGATGAACTTAAGAAGTTAGATGTGTGGCCTAAGTTCCGACCGGCCGGGACACACAAAGAAATAATCTAGCATGTAGCGACACTTAATGACTCAAACTAGTCTACCGTCCTTCCGCTTATACAAATGGGTCCTTTGGTTCTGGAAAGGATTCTAGGGAGATAGGCTAGGCAAATTGACTATAGGAGCCTAGTGACACTTATGCCCCCCTTGAAGCGATAAAAGGCTTATTGGAAAACATAGTCATTGCGTTTTAGGAAGAATGATTAGGCTAGCACACTTTCTCTCTACTACATTCAAACTAATTTAATTTCTGCTTTTCATTTCCGTTTATTAGTTTAATTAATCAATCAATCAAAACCATCTTTTAAAACGTGACATTAGACTTAAATTAGGATCCTACCACATAGATCTTGGGTCGTCCTCGGCTTTACCGAATACTACACTACACACTACCGGGTACACTGCCCATTAGTGCATAAGGTAGACCATAGGTAGAGACCATTATAAATATTCAAACCTGGTCAGAAATCCTGCATCATTTGTCCTCAAGCAAATATGTTTTTATCCTAATCAATTTACAAGTTCGGGGGCATTTAGCATTGTTTATAGATAGTTTACAACATAACTCATTCTACAATAGTCAAAACAAGCACAAAATTATATACCAGCACCTCACATAAAGTGTTTGGATTCTCTCATCTCTCGGTTGTATAGGTGATATAACATGTATAGAAACGGAAAAAGACACTCTCTACCTGTCATAGCACATAGATTACCATAGGCTTGATAAAGGATCAAACCTCCACCACTTTGGTGTAAGAACCTAGGATAAACTACCAAAGAGGACTTTTAAAGGGTTGTAAAGTTAGGTGTAAGGGTAAGGAAAACACGGTTTTGTGGATATGGGATAATTTATTGGTGGCAAGTTAATCATCTAAGTCAATTACATGTACAATGTGGCGTAGCAAAGACTCGACACACTAACTCTAACTCTTTTGTGCTTTTTCTTGATAATTTCTTGACTTAAACAAAAGCTGGATGGCAGTCTGTATGTTTTTTTCTTTATTTTTTTTTCATAAACTTTTGCCCTGCCATATTTTGATCTGCTAAAAATAAATAACATAGATTACTTGGGATTTATAACTGCATCCCCACACTTGCATTTTTGCATAAAAGTAAACTAACTAATTACCAGAATTGCGAGGATTAAAAACATGTGGAGTACTTAAACATTAACGTACATATAGAGGTAATAATTAACTTTCTTCCCCATTACTCTATAATTAATAGTAAAAAACCCATGAGTCCCAATCATCCCAAAACTGTATACAAGATATGACTTGACTTAGCAACCATGTGAGCAACTAGATAATTAACTAAGGGTGTATAATAAATGTTGTAACAATACTGCACTAAAAATGAGCGCATACAAAGAAGGCTAAGGTGATTTGAGTGTAACATTTGGGGGTAGACTGTAAATAATGCTCTTCATTAATATTTTGGAATCCACCGAAATATCACGAGAACCGCGAAAAGGATAGGCTCATAGGGGTTCAATAGGGGTATCTAGTACTAAAAATGAGTACATAGCAAGGGTGTGGGGTAATTACTTGACCAATGTAACCAATGTAATTATAATAAATAGGTTTAAAACAATGGTTATCCTAATGCCTCTTATCATTTAGTAAATCCTAATTACACGAATGTAATCTCACTAGAGACCTCAGGATGTATCACTAAACTAAGTTCTAGAATCTATATACTACCGGTACACTCATAAACATTAAAGGTGAATGCTTTATCTTAAATATCTAAAGGCGAAACTCACATTTTTGGGTGAAATTTGAGTGGTAGGGTGTTTGTGCTAGCTATATAACTCCTATCCATGAGATGTTGTATTAAGACTAAAATTTCACTCATATATCATAAATTTTTTAAATTTGCTGCTAAAATTACTTTTATCAAGTATTTCTTTCAGTTTATTACACAATTACTAAAGCACAATACAAATAACAAATGTGTGACTAGTTTCTAAGGTGTCCCATTTTACCCTTTTTATCCCCAATGTTTTTAAAAAGTACCAAAATAAAGATAAAGGGAAAAATAAAAAGACATGAAAGAAACTAGTACTCTCTGATTAGCTCGGTATAAATGAAAACTGGAAATCATAACACAAGTTTGATTTGTGGTTAGGCTGATTCTAGAGAAAGAAAGAGAGAGAGAGAGAGAGAATGGGATATTTTTGTGAGAGAAAGTGAAGTTGTATGATTAGCTTCAAATGAACATCCAACCCTCTCCCTTGGTGGGAGAGGACTAATATACATGACATAAAAACTCCCCTACTTGGGCTGTGAAGCAAGCTGACAATGGGTAAAGACCCGACCCGACTCCATAGATGTTACACTAACTAATCTAATACTAATAAGCCTACGAGCTAACTTATGCTAGACATAACTTGGGGTGACCGAGTCTTTCATATGGATTTTTGTAATCCTAATAATCTCCCCCTAAGGGAGGTCTCCCCGGGAATTACAATTTGAATTCTAACATTCTATTACATGACTTTAATATTCTAGCTCGTAGTCTTTGATTGTTCAATGTATGAAAACTTTGTATTTTCAGTAGTGATCTTTTGGATGAATGTTCCTTTTGCTTGAGTGATCGTTGAGATTTCTTCAAGATCATCAGCCATCGTGAATCTCTAAATCATCTTTTGTTGTATCGCCTCCATGTGAGGTTGCGACTTTCAGACCGACATGCTCACACCTTTTTGGATAATGATATTTTGCATCAGAGTTGCGGAAGCAGTGTTGTACGTCTTTCACTTATCATGCTTTCTTTGATTTGTGAGTATGAAGTGTGAGCATGTGGTTATGAATTGACATCTCATTGGCCATCAGCTGCAACCGTAAGGAGTTCCTGCAAACAACAGTTAGCAATAAACACACGAAAGTGTCTTTCTTTACTTTCGTTGAATAGGGTTGCAAGAACGACGGTTCCTCGTTGATCAGTATAATTACTGCCTGCTATCAGGTAGAATTGCTAAGAATCTCCTTGACAGGGTTTTGCAGTTGTTCCAGTCGTTCTCAAACCGGAGCATCTCAAAGTAGACAACACGGAATAAGTGAACCAGCGAATTGAATTTCACTAATTCATTGAGAGATTGATTTAAAAAAAATCGCGTATTGCTGGATAAAGAGTTTTTGCAATACGATGAGAGTTTTATGAGGAAAATCAAGTTTCAATCACAAATACTTTTGTTTGAAAGTTTACACACAGTCGATGTGCCCGAAAACAATTGTTGAGCACATCGAAGGGTTTTCCAAAAGCATCCGTCAATTCATTTACTAGAACAAGGTTGATTCCAATGTGAATCACCCTATCGTTGTTTTCTAGTTGTCACAATTTTGATCCATGAAGGATCTCACATGTCACCCACCAAGAGCTTGTTTGATGTTAGCTCTAGAAGGATTTCCATCTTCATTGTGAATACTTTACGTATCACTCGGATGTTCTGGAAATCCCACAAGGATAATGCTTAGGACTCTTAATGTATATCTTCTTTCTTTTTACAGTATATGAAACAGCAAGCACATTGGAATTATGTCCTAATGAGATTTATGGATGATCTCTTGGATCTAGACTCAATAGTGCACTTTGGTTTTCCTATGCGGAGACTAAGGAGAGGGTCTCCTGCTTCATTATCAACCATCTCTAAGAGTAAGGTCAATAGAACATCGGCTCCCCGTGAGAATGAAACAAGTCCTTTTAAGAGAACTTGAGTGGCTGGAAGGTTTAGTGCAGTGCGTCACTGGGTCTATGACGTCTTGTCTTCAATACCGACGTTACCTTGGTAACAACCAGTAGCATATGAATTGAACCCGGTTTTTGCCCTAAGGTTGAATATTTGGAGGGCTATTTCTTTTCACCTTTTCTCTTTATATTTCTTTTTCATTCTTCAACCCCTTCAGCGCTTACCGAGATTTCATCACTAGAACCTTGTTGGGTTTGTTCTAGTACTAGCTCCATCTTAGTCGGCACTCTTCCCTTATTATCACTTTTCTCCTTTTTTAATTTTACCTAAGGACTTCTACACTAACTAGTGGATTGTCCCTGGGTAGATCCCTCCGGCGCTGGCAGGATCGTGGGAACGAATACCTAACCTTACCATTTGTATAACTCTAATAAGTTAAATGTAGGGTCGGTCATATGGTACTGTTCTCTCTGCCTTAAAACCAATTGAAAATCAATCAAGGTACTTGTGATAAAATATCCAAGCATTTGTACCTCAATTGTTTTTGAAGATTTTGAAACGCTCCCCCTCAATATGTGCATCGAATACGAAAGAGTTTAGCACATATGAGGAAGCCTACACTTTGAGTTTGAAAGATCACATTTTTATCAGATTTCATATTTATATCACATTCTCTCCCCCGATCACAAATTTCAAATCCTTTGAGATATTGGATCCCAAGTGATTTAAATAAGTTGGAAAATTTGGGAGAGAAAAGGTGATTTGATTCAATATATTATGAGAAAGGAACACTTCTATGCTCCCCCTCAATTAGTGAGGGAGGTTATTATTCACATTCATATCACTACTTACATATTACAAAGTTTTTAACATATTACAACAACCGCAACACACCAGAGTTCTAAATATTACAGAGATAATGTCATCATTCGGTTCTCTGCAAAAGTCTATAATCACCTTCTCGAACTCTTCCACCTACAAAGCCTTCTAGGTTGCGGAAGATCCTCCTTGTCTTGAGCATCTTTTGAATAGCAAACATGAATGCTTCGCTCATTTCCACGTCTTCCCGGGTCCAAAACCTAGTATTCAACCCCGGTTTCATCGAACTCTTTCATCCAATAGTCCAAAGCTTCATCAATCTGACGTATAGTACCATCGCTAAACTTGTGTATCTCGTTGAACCGCATGATCATCAGAAATCCATATTTGTCTCTAAAAGTGATAGCTCTTGGAGACTCGATGATAGAATAGTCATGTTTGAACTCGAACCCTTTAGCTTCTCAATGAGGCTTTGTAAGGTTGAGCTGAGTCTGGTAGCTCTCAATTCCAAGCTGAAAGTCTCCTACTTTGTTAGGATTTAGAAAATCCATGTTGAAGAGTCGGTCACCCCAACTCTATTCTAGCATATGTTAGCTCGTAGACATTACGTTATTTACTAGTTATTTTAGTTAGTTATTTAGTTTAGTGCAACACCGTGGAGGACGGACTGGTCTTTACCCACTGTATGCCTAATCCACAGTCCGAAGGAGGACGTTTAGTATGTAACTATAAATACCCTCTACCTTCCAAGGTAGAGGGTTGGACCTTTCACTCAATCTAACCTTCTTTCTTTTGTTTTACTTTCTCTCTCTAGAAAGGCTCCAGTCTTCCACTTTCTCTCTCTAGAACCTTAAACTATTCGAACCATATTGTGTTATGTGATGTGTTTATGAAATCCAATATGTTACAAATGGTATCAAGAGCCATGGTTTGATCACTCATCTTTCATGTTCTTGGACTTCTAGTGGTTTTCATAAGGTTTTTGGGTTTGAATGAGTTTAGAGTGGTTAGCATCATTTGGATCATTTCTAGTGTTAAAGTTTGAATTTTGATAGTACTTTTGTGTTTAGAATCATTATAAGTATTTAGGTTTTGAATTGGAAGGCTTGAATCATCGTGGTTGGATTGTTTTTGGATTGAAAAGTGGTGTTTTGGAAGGTTTCTTTGAAGCGATTTGTGTCTCGTACCATTTTTCTTCTAAGCCATTTGTCCCAAAATTGAAGCGATTTGTCCCTTCTGTTGTTGCTTGTTGAAGCAACTTTTCATAGTTTGGTAGCGATTTGTCATATTTTTGGAGAAGGGATTTGTCTATTGAGACAAAACGACAAAAAGGACAAAGTAGTGGGTGTACTTGTGTACTATGCGATTTGTGTACTTAAGCGATTTGTCAACTTAAGCGATTTGTCAACTTAAGCAATTTGTCCCTTAAGCGATTTGTCCTTTAAGCTATTTGCCCCTTAAGCGATTTGTCCACTTAAGCGATTTGTCAACTTAAGCGATTTGTCCCCTTAAGCGATTTGTCTCCTGAGCGATTTGTCTTCTGAGCGATTTGTCTTATGAGCGATTTGTCTGTGAAACAATTTGTCAAGTTATGCGATTTGCCAATTCCTGCGATTTGCCAGTTCGATCCGCGGAACAGGGGGTATATATATATAGAATTTGGGAATATCACAAACTCAACCATAACACCAATTTATCTTCACTTCCTTATCATCTTCTAGTTCCTTTACTACATTCTACTTTTCACTTTCTTACGGTTTGGTCTTGATTTTAGTAAAATCTCGCGAAAGATTCTATTTCTCGGTTTAAATCACAGACTTGTAAAATCCCCGTGTACACATCAACATCATGTCTTATACTCCTGATTCAGTGATTTCAGAAGTACTCAAACTGTATGATGCTGTAGACAACCATGAGAATATTAGCTATAGTGAACGGTTACAGATGATGGAATCAATCAATGATGATTTGAGTTCTTCATGCTCTGAGTCCAATGAGAAAGATTTGCACTTGTTCAGACTACAGAATGCCATGCAAAAGGAAAGCAAAGATTGAACCTTATCAACAACTTCACTCTCACCTCATGCTACTTCTATCCATAACAATGGAACGAACATGTATTGCCCTCTTCCGTCAGGACTTATCCAGATTAACAGGAACTTTGCTGTTAAACCTAGAGCAATTGGAGCTACAACTTGACAAAGAGAAGGTTCAAAAGGATAGTTCTAGTGCTGCACTTCAAGTGATCTACAAAAATTTTCAGTCATTCATTAGAAGGGAATTCACATCAGATTATGATCAAGACATGACTGAAATGTCTTTCAAGAGACACACTGGAATGGAAATTTGTGTATTCATAGAGACACTTATCCATCTCATGGATAATGTGGAAATGTATATTGAGGAAGTTACTCAGAAAGATGAAAAAATGGATGAGAGTCTAGTGAAGTTGACAGAAAGTTGTGATGAGTTGGGTAATGTATCAGTTGAAGAATCGGGTGTTCTTTGAATGCATGTCGAGACAACAAATAATGATGTAACCAGCTGTTCATTACTCCTAACATACAAGAAGTAGATGCGAATCGAAAGGGGAATGAATGTCGGGCACAATCAAAAGATTGTAGTGTTGAGTCGGGTAAAGCACCAGATGATAGATCGCATTGACACTGAATACATAGGGTCAGAAATAGATAAGCTTGACACAGCCAGTAGTTCAGTGACTCTTGTTACACATGATGTGGATGCATATATCAGACAGATAAATAAACAGGTGTCATGTGATGAGGTACCCTTAACTGTTCAACATAGTGCATCTACTAATGTACCTAAACATACTGATCTTAATGTTGAACATGATTCTGATAAATGTTCCTTGGTTGAGATTGAGTCTAATAATTTCAAATCAAATGATATGGTTGATAAAAAGGCTTTTGATGAACTTTCAAACAAATTCTCAAAACTTGAAAATGCATTTCACTTGAAATTGCAATACAAAGAAAGGAGGAAAGTTTTCAAACTAAGAAACCATGTAAAAATCCGGAATTTCCTGAATTTCATGAATTTTTTGAAATAAACAATTTAAAAGCTCAGCTTCATGCCAAAAACTCGACTATCAACGATTTGAAGAAACATATTTCTGATATGCATGTGAAAAGTAATTTGGTTACAAGTAATTATGATGTTAATGCTATTGATGATATTCAAATGAGAAATGATGAATTAGCGGTTTATGTGGCCAAATTACTAAAGGAAAATGAGTCTTTGAGAAAGCATCACATAGAACTAAGTGACTCTGTCAAAGAAACTAGAACTAAGTCATTGGAACAAACAAACTCTTTGATATCAAAAAATGATGAACTCAAAGCTCAACTTCAGGAAAAGAGTTTCGCTATTGTTGCCTTAAAGAATGAGCTTAGGAAAACTGTAGGGAAAAGTGTGAACACTAAGTTTACAAAACCATCAACCTGGGGAAACCAAGCCATCCCATTAGAAACCGGTCCGTTGTTAGGCAAACTACTACGCTTTATATCCGAAAGACCAAAATTTTCAAAAACACGGTTTGCCACCCAAGTTGATGAGAAACAAGTTTTGTCAAAACCAGTCACTTCACCCGAGTTACCTAAAAATTATGTTTCTTGTTCCTCTAAACCTCAACATGCAGCTACTTCTACTCCCAGGACCTCTAGGATTGGTTCGAAAAGGGTGTCAAAACCAAGCATTAAAATTTAGAATTCATATGATATGAATGACTTGTGGATGAACTATTATCTAGAGAAAGCTAGGAAAAAGGCACAGATTCGAAAAGACAGAATTTTAGGTTCAAGACCTAGGGTGATGAATTCTACGAGGTTTCAAGGCACTTCTAGTAGTAGTAAATCATTACCTAGGAACACTCTACAAATGTCTAGGGATTGGCTTGCATCTAAGAGTAGTTATATGAAGAAGAATGCTAAGCATGTTGAAAATGAAACTAGAAATTCTGAGTCTTTTCCGAATAAGAAACATCTTCCTCATTCACATACTAAGGTACAATCCACTAAGGCTACTAATATGGCTAAGGTTCAACATGTTATGATGCAAAACAAACATAAAACTGCGCCTAGATGGATCCCAACTGCTAAATCTTTGGAGTCTAGGAATAACGATAAGTCTTCCACTATGCACAAGAATATCAAAAATCCTAGACCTTGCCATAAGTGGATACCGTCTGGTAGAATGTTTAAGGATGTTGGACTTAGGTGGATACCTACCTGAAAGCTGCTTACTGATGGCAAAATCAAGGTTGACCGTGAAACCCCAAAGGGTTTGGATACTAATGTCACTAACCAATATATATGCAATCAAGCTTGTAATGTTAGTGCAAGTAGTCTTTACTCAGTTGCTGATACTTCGATCCTTCAATACATGGACTGGCTTAAAGTATGGATAACAAATGGATAGTAGGATCGATATATTTATTGTGTTATGATGATTCGGGTGGTCTTGGATTATCAAAATACATGTTTGCCATTAGAGAGAGAAAGTAGATGAGAGGGAGTTTCTTGGTAGAGACTTGCTTTGGAAATTATCAAAGGTTAGATTAAGAAAAGCTCCACCCCTTCCATGGATGAAAGGGGTATTTATACTTACAACTAATACGTCCTCCTGACGGACTGTGGATCAGGCATACAGTGGGTAAAGACCCGTCCTTCCTCCACGGTGTTACTCTAAACTAAAATACGCTACAAACTAACTAATTAACTACTGAATAACGTAAATAACTACAAATCTACGAGCTAACTTATGCTAGATAATATTTGGGGTGACCGACTCTTCACAATGGAATTTCCAATTCCTAACAATCTACCCCTAAGGGAGGTCACCCCATGTTTTACATTTAGAATCCTACCATTCAATTTAATCTTCAGTCTTGAGCTCGTAGACTTGAATTATTCAACATCTGTATCTTTGTGCTTTTGTAGCGATTCTTCATAGTCCGCATAATTTGTACTTTAAAGTGGAGGTCTTTGAACTGATCCACATCTTTGATGATCTTCGAGCTTTCATTGAGATCATGAGCCATAACAAATCTCTCTGGATCATCCATAGTTATGTTGCCTTCATGTGATGTTGTGACTTTTAGACCGACATGCTCACACTTTTTGGATCATGACATCTTTTCATCAGAGTGGCAGAACCTTTTACTGGTTCAAGATATTTACAGCAGCGTAGCAGAAGCATAGTATAAAAATATCTGAACCAGGTTCTGTAGATATGCACCAGTCATGATTTCTTCAAATTAAGTGTGGATGATGTGAGCATCGGCTTTGGATTGACTCCTCAATTCTGATCAGCTGCAACCGTCCAAATGTACCTGCAAACAACAGTTAGCAATAAAACACACGAAAGTGTCTTTGATCACTTTCGTTGAATTGAGGTACACGTCCCACGGTTCCCGTTGATCAGCATAAGTATCGCTCGTGATCGTGAAGAATTCAAGAATCTCCTTGACATGGTTTCAGCTGTTCTAGCCGTTCTCAAACCGGAACGTCTCAAAGAAGACAACACGGAGTGAGTGAACGGCAAATAATTGAGATTCACTGATTTATGAAAAATTGATTTGAAAACAATCGCGTATTGCTTGAAGAAAGAGTTTTGCAATACGACGAAGGTTTTATGAGAAAGATCAATTTTCAATCAAAAATAATTTTTGTATTTAAAAGAGTACACATTCGACGTGCTAGGGAAAAGAAGATTTGCACATCGAACGGTTTTTCCAAAAGTATTTTTTCAATCAGAGATACTTTTTGTGTTTGAAAACATAAGTACACATTCAACGTGCTAGAGAAAAGAAGGTTTGTACATCGAACGGTTTTTCCAAAAGTATTCGTCAATTCCAATCCTGGACCAAGGTTGATTCAAGAGTGAATCGCCCCATCGTTTCTATCCAGTTGTCACAAGCTTGATCTTTATAAAAGATCTCACATGTCACCTACCAAGAGCTTGTTTGATGTTGGCTCTAGAAGGATTTCCATCTTCATTGTGAATACTTTTACATACCACTCAGATGTTCTGGCAATACCACAAGGATAATGCGTAGGACTCTCAATATATATACTTACTTTCCACATTGTGTGAAACAACAAGTCTTCATTAATTTAGTGTCCTAATGAGATATAGTGGATGATCTCTTGGCTCTAGACTCGATTGTGCACATATGGTTCCTATTCCGGAGACTAGGGAGAGGGTCTCCTTCTTCAATATCAACAATCTCTAAGAGAAAGTCGATAGATTATGTAGGTTCCCTGTGAGAATGAAACAAGCCCTTTTAAGAGGAATTTGAGTAGCTTGGGAAGTTTAGTGCAGTGCGTCACTGGGTCCATGACGTCTTGTCTTCAATACTAGTGTTACCTTAGTAACTACCAGTAGCATATGTATTGAACCCGGTTACTGCCCTAAGGTTGAATTATTGGAGGGCTATTTCTTTTCACCCTTTTTCACATTCATTTCTTTTTCATTCTTCAACCCCTTCAGTGCTTACCGAGACTTCATAACTAGAAACTTGTTGGGTTTATTCCAGTTCTAGCTCTATCTCAGTCCGCACTCTTCCCATATCTCACTTTTCTCCTTTTTTCATCATACCTAAGGACTCTACACTATCTAGTGGATTGTCCCTGGGTAGATCCCTCCGGCTCTGGCGGATCGTGGGAACGAATATCTAACCTAACCATCCTTATAACACCATGCATAAAGTAAATTGGTCGATCTTTTTGTATTGTTCTTTCCTTCATGAAACCAATTGAAAAATCATTTTGAAAATCAATCAAGGTACTTGGGATTCGAGATCAAAGCATTTTGTACCTTAATAGTTTTGATCATTTAGAAATGCTCCCTCTCAACATGTGCATATGATTTTATAAATTGTTTAGCACATGGAGGCAAGAGTTCTTTTGAAATAAGTTCTTGATCACAATTTCCATGGAAAAAGCCATTTGATTTTCTTTGGTAAATTCTCCCCCTCAATATGTGCGTAGGATATTTGAAATCATTTTATCACATAGAGGCAAGAGTTCTTTTGAAGTACTTTTCACGATCACAAAAGCCATTAAGAAACCATTTGCTCCCCCTCAATATGTGCTTCGAGATTCGAAAGCGTTTAGCACATATGAGAGAGCAGCCTGCACATTTTCATCAAATTGATCATCATTTATCAAATTCCATTATTAAATCACAAATTCTTCCCCGATCAAAATTATCAAACCCTTTGAGATTTTGGATCTCAAGTTATTTAATTAGGTTTAGAAAACATGGGAGAAAGTGTGGCTTGGTTTAAATACTAATATTGTTTTTGGATAAGTGCTCCTCCTCAACATGTGCATCATATATTGAAATCGTTTGGCACATGGAGGCAGGAGTGCCTTTAAAGGACTAAAACAGATTTGAGATTTAAATCACGATCTCTCCCCTGATCAAAAATATCAAACCATTTGAGATTTGTGATCCCAAATGATTTAAATCATTTAGAAAATTTTAGGGGAAAGACGTGGCAAGATTTAATTTTTGAAATTGACTGGAGATGGACCAACTCTAGACATTAAAGATTGTTAGTGTCAGGTATGATAGTTTTTAAACGATCTTTAAGTAAAATAAAACATTTTCACAATCAAACAAGAACAGAAAAAATTTCATTTTGTAAGATCTTTGTTAGGAATTAGAAATTCCAGGTATTAAAGAGTCGGTCACCTCAAGTATATGTAATCGTTAGAAAGCTCGTAGTCATAGTTATTTTATGTTAAGTAGTATTTTGTTAAGTAACACCGTGGAGGACGGACGGGTCTTTACCCACTGTATGCCTGATCCACAACCTGTTGTGTGGCATTTTATGTAAGACTATAAATACTCTCTACCTCCCAAGGTAGAGAGTTGGAGCTCATAATAATATTTTCTTTCTCTCACTATAGTTCCCAACTCTCTTCCTTTCTCTCACTAGAACTCTCTCTCTCTAACATTCTTATACGCCTACTTTGATCATGGTTTAGAGTGTTTGTGAAATCCAATAACCAACAATTGGTATCAAGAGCCATGGTTTGATCACTCATCTTTCATGCTCTTTGTTTTGGTGGATTTCATAAGGTTTTTGTGGTATTAAGGGTTTAGGAGAGTTTGATTCATTTGGACAAATTCTAGTGTTAAAGCTTGAATTTTGCTTGTACTTTTGTGTTTAGGATCATCATATGTGTTTATGTTTTGAATTGGAAGGCTTAAATCATTGTGGTTTGGTTGTTTTTGGATTGAAAAGTGGTGGTTTTTGAATAATACTTGGAAGCGAGTTGAGTCACGTTATACTTTTCTTGGTTGCGAGTTGACTTGTTCTTGGAAGCGAGTTGTCTATGCGAGTTGCTTATTTAAGCGACTTGTTCTTGGAAGCGAGTTGTCTATGCGAGTTACTTATTGAAGTGACTTGTTCTTGGAAGCGAGTTGCCCTAAGCGAGTTGTTATAGAAGCGTGTTGGGTTTTTATGCGACTTGGCTATTAAGCGAGTTGATTGTGTTGCGAGTTGATACTAATGCGACTTGGCTATTTAGCGAGTTGATTCCTTAAGCGACTTGTCTTCTAGGTTTGACCAAAGTTGACTTTTTACGTCAAAACTTCAAACGGCCATAACTTTTGATCCGTAACTCCGTTTTCAGCGAAATACCTGTCAAAACGACCGGAACAGGCTGAATATTGTGAGGTTTCACAACGAAGTGGTGAAACGAATTTTTCAAGGCCCAAATCCCCTCCGAAAGGAAGTTATTGAGGTTTTAAGTTTTTAGACCTAAAATTCTCTCAGAAAACGTGCATCAACCAATCCAAATCTCCGCCAATCAACACTTCAGCTAATTTTTCAAACAATCATCACTCCTAACACATAATCCTCTATCATTGTGTGGGTCCATCAGTTATCTTAACTCGTTCTATTGGTCATTGCTTAACGGTTTGGTCTTGATTTTAGTAAAATCCCGCGAAAGATTCTATTTCTCGGTTTAAATCATAGACTTGTAAAATCCCGTGCATTCCACCACATCATGTCTTACTCTACTGACCTAGTGATTTCAGAAGTGCTTAAATTGTATGATGCTGTGGACAACAATGATAATGAATGCTACACTGAACGATTAAAGATGTTTGAATTAAACAATGAGGATGTGAGACCTTCATGTTCTGAGTACAATGAGAATGAATTGCATCTGCTACAGAATGCCATGCAAATGGAATGCAGCATTGAGCCCTACTACTTCATCGCACCTCATACAGCTGTTATCCATAGCTGGGGATCGAACATGTAGTGCTCTTTTCCGCTAGGACTTACCTACATTGACAAGAAGCTTGCTTGTTGAACTTAGAACATTTAAAGCTGCAACTTACCAATGAAGAGGTTCAAAAGGATGGTTCCGGTGCAGCTCTTCAAGTAATCTACAAACAATTTCACCATTCATCGTGGGGAATATTCAGATTACGATCAACATTTGACTAGAATTTCCTTCAAAAACATACTGGAATGGAAATTGAGAATTATTGAGACATTTATCCAACTCATGGATAATGTGAAAAAAACATTGAAGAATCTGCTCAAAAGAATGAAAACGTGAATGAGTGTCGTGCAGTTGAAAGATTGTTGTGATAAGTTGGGTAATGTTTCGTTGAAGTATCGGGTGTTTGTGAATGCAGAATGTCGTGACAACAAAAATTGAGGAGTCGGATAATGCAAATATGGAATCTTCATGCTCAAATTCACAAGAGAGAGAGGTGCACCAGACACAACCTGTGCAAGTTAATGCAAAGGAACACTCCATGGAAGCTTCGGATGTACCCAAGATAGAGATGCACCCGTCACAACCTGTGCATGTCAATGCCGAGGTAAGTTGCATGGAAGTTTCTGCTGTACCTAGTTGTGCATCTTCTACTCAAAATGATAATTATGAATGCATGAGTACTGCATTTGTGCCGATGATTCCCTTACCACTGAGCTTAACATATATAAGGATCAGGTTGCCATCTATGAACAACGTGCTAAGTTTGAGTTAACTAGTCGTGAGGGGAGTTGGATAACCAAATGCGTACAATTATTAGAAAAAGTAATTTTAGAGAAGAAGTGTTAAAACAAGAGTTAAACTCCTTACATGAAAAGCTTTCTAAAACTGCTAAGCAAAAACAAGAACTTCAAGAAAATGTTAAAATGCTTAAGCAAGAATTTAGTGCTAAGGAATCAAAACTTTTGAATGATTTTTCTAATCTAAAAACTTTGAAAAACAAGCTTGAAAATAAGTTGTACGTATAAGGAAATACCATTCAACTGCTCACATGATCACTAAGCATAGAGTTCTAAGTGACAAACATAGTGTTGCCTTAGTTGATGAACCAAACCCCGAGGCTTGTAAAAAGGCTAGAGAAGCTCATAAGGTACTGTATGATGGTAATGAGATCCTTAAGCCTAGACAAAAACCTAGTTGCGCTGAGTGCACTGAGGAAGATAAGAAATCCGATGAAGTCACTAGGGAGAAAATGAATAAGAAGCTAGAAGATCCTGAGTGTAAAAAGAACAAGATAACGATAAAACCCCATGATTACACTAAGGAAAATTGGATATCCTTAAACATGTTTAAGCCTCATACTCTATTGACCCCTGAACAAGTGTTCTGGAAAAAGGATATGGACTTGCAAAAAGGTGAAAATCTTGTTGAAAAGAATCCCCCTTGTAGGAAATTCCCTAAAGCGACTGTGTATCCTCCAAATACACCAATGCATTTAGTTCCTAGAACTATTTCCACTAAGAGCAAGACCTTAATCAGTCAATATGTTATTCTTCAACTATTTGTCGATTTTGAGAAAACTTGTAAGAAAAGGATCACACCCACTGGGAAAACTGAAGGGGAAAGGGGTTTTGAGCAAACAAAAGAATGCTATCTAACGGAGGTCATGCCTTTCTTTAAACAACTAAAAGATCATTTTGAGAGTCTTAAAAAGGGGATAAAATCAGATATTAAAGAAATGGAAAAGGAATTTGATGCAATGATAGTTGAGGTTAGTGACTATGAGCGAGAATTAAAATATAATGAGATTGAGAGGAAGAACTTGCATACCTTGAATGAGAATCTTATTTCTGAATGTATTACTCAAGATATGTTTTACACTGCTACGAATTGTTCCATTAATGCTTCTCAATTTCATGAATTATCTGTTGCTCTGAAAGTCTCCCATGATCGTGTCATTGAGCTTGAAAAAACTAATTCTAAATTGCATGAGAAAATTGAACAGGATGATCATGATAACCTGGTGAAACAGTTTTCTAAATTTGAAGTTGAGCATCTTGCTTTGCAATTAAAATATCAACATCTAAAAGAAAATGTTAAAACCTCAAATATCAAGACATCCTTGGATGCTCCTAAATTTGATGCAGTTTTTGAAATCAGCAAACGTGATGAACAGATTCGAGCTCATTGTAACACGATCAGAAGATTGAGAACCCAAGTCTCACAACTGAAAGGTGAAAAGAAGGATGTGACTGGTTCCCATATGCCTCCACCTTTAGATTCTCAGAATTTCCAACTTCAAAACATTATTGATAACTTGCAAAAAGAAAATAATTGTTTTAAAGCTGAAATTTCAAAGGTTAATGATCAACACAAAGAGTTATGTGATTCATTTAAAGTTAATCATGATAAACAAATTGAAAAGATAACTTCTTTACTTAACGAGATTGAGAATCTGAAGCGTGAGGTGAAAGGAAAGTTGCCAATCCCCAATTGCAAATTATCTGTTCCTAAGGTTTGACATTGTGATAAGTATGCTATCGATATGTTATATATTCCCCCTCCCATTAGGAATAATGAACTCGCACATAAAGCATATCTCTCATACCTTAAGGAAAGTTTGAAGGGTCTCCGTGAGATGGTTGAAGATGAAAGATTAGAAAAACCTTTTGATAGTACTATAGCCTATGCTTGCATGGATGCCAAACGATCTCAAGAACTCTTAGAGTATGTAATAGTCACAAGTCCGACATCTAGCAATAGGCGAGATAGAATAGTGGTGCCTTGTTCTATGCCTAAAGCCAAGCATGTGACCCTTGATATGCCTTGTTCCATGTCAAAATTCAAGCAAACAACCTGTGATGTGCCTCCTAGAATTTCAGATCCCAGGACTTCTAGACCAGTGAATGCAGAAAGTAGTGAAGCCATGTAATGTTCCCATCGTTACTTCTACAGATGTTAAGATTAACACTAAAGTTAGCGGGTCAAAACCTAGAAGCTATGCAAAGAAGGATAGGATTACACAAACTAAAAGTGATCATGATAAGGAAGTGAAAGAACACCATAGGGACAAGAAGTTTGATTTGAACAAAAGAATCGTGTTAGTTCTAGTATTAGCTCCAAGCTTACTAAAATTAATTCGAGGCCTTATGTCGTGCTGCAAAACATGCAAAAAATGTTTAATTTCTGGTAATCATGATAAATGTGATGTGTTATTTCGAGGTCTAAGATTCATAACCCAGTTAAGAAAGTTTGGAGAGCGAAACAGATTAAGCAATCCTGGAAACCTACAGGGAAGGTTTTTACCAATGTAGGATTTCATTGGAAGCCAACAGGTCGAATATTCACGAATGGCAAACCTTGCCCCTTAACTAGATCCACTATGCCTAGAGTAGTGCCTGTTAAGGTTTGGAAGCCACCTGGTAGAATAATCCCATTAAGCACAAAATGTCCCTCGACTAAGTCTGATGCTTCTACTAGTTTAGCTCCTAGTGACAATGACATTGCACCTAGGGTTTCTGCTGATTCAAAGATTGTTTGTGCTAACCAAAAAGGACCCCATGAGCACGTGGGGATCCAATGTTTCCATTCTCTGTCTTGTCATTTGTCCAAAGCAGTCGCATACAAGTCGCCCCTTGGTATTTGGATTCGGGCGGCTCTAAACATATAACTGGGCTCTAAACAATGACGTCGCTCACATCGGGCTCGGCCTCGTACTTCATCATTATGGCGTCGCAGATATCTCTTGAGGCCCCGTTCTTCAAAGAATAGAAAAGTGTACGCTTCTCGCGCTTTATCTTCAGCTAAAGAGAAATTCTCTCATGAATGGCCATACTCATCTACATTCTTCATCAACAAGCTTCATGTTTTCCACGCTCATTCAGTCATCAAGTGGATCTACGTTCATTGGTGTATATTCTTATTCACTTGTTTAAATCAAAATGGCAACTTCGGATGCAATTTTTGAGGGGGAGAAGAGTGAATATACTACATGATGATGGATGTTTGAATAATGGTTATACGACTTAATTTTTGATGATGATGAGTGTATATTCTTTTTGATGAAGAGTGAATATACTAAGGATAAATGGGATTCATTGTTTTTCAAAGATATGTTTGATGAGTACTTTCAACCTTCGACGAATGTTGATCATCCAGATTCTGAATCTTCATCAGAACCATCTTCTTCAGAAGACATCAACTCTGCTACTTCAGTCCCTCAACCACTGCCACATGAACACCTAAGAAAATGGACTCATGATCATCCATTAGACAACATCATTGGAAATCCCTCTCGTCCTGTATCAACACGGAAACAACTTGCAACCGATGCCTTGTGGTGCTTCTTCAACTCCGTACTCTCTAAGATCGAACCAAAAGATGTCAAAACCGCCATGAATGAAGATAGCTGGTTCAATGCCATGCAAGAAGAAATTCATGAGTTTGATCGACTTGATGTATGGGAATTAGTACCTGCTCCAGATTGTGCTATGATCATTGCTCTAAAATGGATCTTCAAAGTAAATCTTGATGAGCATGGTGATGTGTTAAAGAACAAGGCTCGATTGGTTGCTAAAGGATATCGTCAAGAGGAGGGTATTGACTTTGAGGAATCGTTTGCTCCTGTTGCTCGTATCGAGGCAATCAGAATCTTCTTGGCTAATGCTGCTAGTAAGAACATGGTAGTCTATCAGATGGATGTAAAGACGACATTTCTGAACGGAGATCTTAAAGAAGTCGTCTATGTCAGCCAACCTGAAGGCTTTGTGAATCCCGAGCATCCTACTCACGTTTATCGTTTGAAGAAGGCTCTATACGGTTTAAAGCAAGCTCCAAGGGCATGGTATGATACGCTATCAAAGTTTTTTCTATCCACTGGATTCAGCAAAGGAGCAGTTGATCCAACATTGTTCACCAGGAAGTCAGGCAAACATTTAATTCACATTCAAATTTATGTTGATGATATCATCTTTGCCTCGACTGACCCCAATGAGTGTGATCGTTTTTCAAATGAAATGAGTTCAAAATTTCAAATGTCAATGATGGGACAAATGTCATTTTTCTTGGGATTACAAATTTCACAAAGCCCCGGAGGCATTTTCATAAATCAATCTAAATATGAAACTGAGATCTTAAAGAAATTTGGATTTGCCTGTTGACACTCCCATGATTGATCGAACCAAACTAGATGAGGACCACTCAGGGATCATGATAGACCAAACGAAATATTGTAGTATGATTGGATCCACGATGTACCTCAATGCTAGTTGACCAGACATCTTGTTTGTTGTTTGCATGTGTGCTAGATACCAGGCTAAGCCTACTAAAAAGCACCTTGAAGCAGTTAAACGGGTCTTTCGGTATCTCCAAGGAACCATCAATATGGGACTATGGTACCCGAAAGACACAGGTATGTCACTAACGCCTATGCGGATGCGATCATGCAGGTTGTCAAGATACACGTCGAAGTACGTCAGGAGGTGCTCAGTTTTGGGTGATAAGCTTGTGAGTTGGTCTTCAAAGAAGCAAATGAGTACTTCTATTTCCTCTCAGAGGCTTGAATACATAGCCATGTCATCTTGTTGTGCTCAAGTCTTATGGATGAGATCTCAATTATCTGACTATGGCTTTGAATTCAACAAAATCCCTCTGTATTGTGACAATAAAAGTGCTATTGCTCTCTCATGCAACAACGTTCAACACTCAAGAGCAAAGCATATCAACATTCGACATCATTTCATCAGGGAAAAAGTGGAAAAAGGTGTGGTGGAACTCTATTTTGTGAGATCTGAATATCGGTTAGCGACATCTTCACCAAAGCTCTTCCAAGAGAACGTTTTGAGTTTATTCTTCCACGTCTTGGCTTGAAAAGTCTTCAACCAGAAACACTCAAACGTCTTCAGGAGGAAGGCGAGGAGTAAAGGTCTATCTTCATCTATCTCTTGTATATATCTATTCGAAAAACAAAATACAAAATTATAAAACCTTCAAAAACCATAAAAATCTTAAAAATTCGAAAAATATTCAAAAATATTGTCAATTTGTCATGCTTTTTCTCGGTTCGTCAATATCTACGGTCTTTGTGCTGTCATTCAAAGAATGACACGGGACTTTAGATGTTGCTCGAATTCTTAAAAAAATTTAGAGAAAGAAAAACAATGGCTTATTGTCGGTTCAAAGAACCCGCTTTTCAAAGAAAAAACAGAGCCATGCTTTTTCATGTTTTTCAAGATTTGAGAATTTGTTTGAACGTTCATCAAAAGCCTTCTTATCAACCAAATTCCATGCTCCGATTCTATAAACATTTATCTGCTGAAAACTAACTGCTTTGAAAAATAACTCAGTCTCTATTTTTGATAATCATCTGGACTTATTTGTCAAAAGATCAATCTCTCAATCAACAACCTATGTCATTGATTGAGGGGAGAATGATTTCAATTAAATTAAAAAGTTATTTGGCATTCAATTGTTTTCAAAAGATATACATGCATGTTTTATCAATGGAGTTTAAAGTCTTAACATCCGATCCTTATCAGTTAAAACGCTTTCATAATCAAGTCACAATTCTTCCTAAAAGCTTTCAAAATCAATTTAAATCTATAAGAGATCACAAATCTCAAATGATTTAATAATTGTGATCCGGGGAGAATGTGTGATTTAAATTGGATTTAAATTGATAATTCGGTAAATGGTTTTATAAGGATGTACATGCTCTTCTTCCCACATGTGACAAACGATTTCAAATTTTCCATGCACATGTTGAGGGGAGCATCTATCTTAAACCTATGATTTGAAACGTGATCACTTATCTCAATGTGCAGGTTCCCTCTAGTATGTGCAAAACTCTTTTCAAATCTTGAGGCACATATTGAAGGGGAGCAAAACTTATGAAAACATCATCCTTCCCAAAAATGCTTTATCTACTTGTCTTGGTTAGGGAAGTGATGTTGATATCTTTTAGAAAAATGGTAATCAAAGAAGTAATTTCTTCCTCTTGCCTCCGTGTGCAAAACAATTTCAAACATTTGATGCACATGTTGAGGGGGAGCACTTATTCTAAAAATATCAAAAACAATTTAGGTACAAAATGCTTTTGATAAAATATCATAAGTATCTGGATTGATTTTCAAATGGTTTTCAATTGGTTCCTATGGCGGATGAACAATACCAAAAAGACCGACCAACTTTACATTATGTATGGTGATATAAGGACGATAAGGTTAGGTATATATTCCCATGATCCGCCGAGAACCGAGAGGATCTACCCAGGACTATCCACTAGTTAGTGTAGAGTTCTTAGGTATGATGATAAAAGGAGAAAAATGAGATATGGGAAGAGTGCGGACTGAGACCGAGCTAGTATCTTGGAATAAACCCAACAAGGTTCTAGCTATGAAGTCTCGGTAAGCACTGAAGGGTTGAAGAATTAAAAAGAATTGAATGAGAAAAGGGTGAAAACAAATAGCCCTCCATTTATTCAACCTTAGGTCAGAAACCGGGTTCAATTCATATGCTACTGATGGTAACATCGGTATTGAAGACAAGACGTCATGGACCCAAAGTGACGACCTTGCACTTCAACTTTCCAAACCACTCAAGTTCCTCTTAAAAGGACTTGTTTCATTCTCACGGGAACCGACATTATCTATCGACTTTCTCTTAGAGATTGTTGATATTGAAGGAGGAGACCCTCTCCCTAGTCTCCGATATAGGATCCAAATATGCACAAATTGAGTCTAGTGCCACGAGATCATCAATAAATCTCATTAGGACACTTTCAATGAAGACTCTCTGTTTCACACAATGTGGAAGAGAGATTATATCTTGAGTCCTACGCATTATCCTTGTGGTATTGCCAGAACATCTGAGTGATGTGTTTACATATTCACTATGAAGATGGAAAGCCTTCGGAGCCAACATCTAACAAGCTCTGGTAGGTGGCATGTGAGATCTATTATCTGAGATCAACCATGTGACAACTGAACAGAAACAATGGGGCGATTCAATCTTTTGAATCAATCCTGGTTCAGGTTATGGATTGTGGATACCTTTGAAAACCGGTCTTTGTGCTTTAAAACTCTTTTCATTAGCACGTCAACCGTGTACTAATTTTTCAAATCAAAAGGTGTTTTATGATTGATAATTGATTTTCATTAAAACCTTCGTTATATTGCAAAACAATTTCTATTGAGCAATACATGATTGTTTTTCAAATCTCTTTTTATCAATCAGTGGACGTAAAATTCGGTTCACTCACTCGTGTTTTCTTCTTTGAGACGTTCGGTTTGAGAACGGCTAGAGCAGCTACGAAACCTGTCAAGGAAATTCTTGAATTATACCGATCACGGCGTACTGTAATCTTGATCAATGGGGAACCGTGGGCGTGTACCTCAATTCATCGAAAGTGATCAAAGACACTTTCGTGCGCTTTATTGTTAACTATCTTATGCGGTACACCCCGGCGTTTGCGGTGATCGAGAATGGAGTAGTCAATCCATAGCCGCATGCTCACACAACACATTCATATCAAAAGATATCATGATTGGTGCATCAATGACTTGATATTCTAACTCCATGCTTCGCTACTTCTGCTTCCAATATCATGAATCAACGAATGCTTCGCTACTCGATGAGAAGATATCATGATCCCGAATGTGAGCATGTCGGTCCGAAAGTCACAACATCACATAATACCAACACCACAATGAATGTCTCGGAGATTTTCTTAGCGATGATCTCAAAAGGTCGGCTCAAATTTATTATCACGTGGATCTGTTAAAGACCTCCTTCTAGAGTAACCAAACATGCAATGAGAAGAATCAATGACTACGAGCTTCTGAGCAAAGTACTACATCAAGAATACAAGAACAATTGTCAATGTCATATCTGTTTGTATTCAATGTAATTTTAGTATATGTTTGAGGTGACCTCCCTTAGGGGGAGATTGTTAGGAATTAGAAATTCCAGGTATTAAAGAGTCGGTCACCTCAAGTATATGTAATCGTTAGAAAGCTCGTAGTCATAGTTATTTTATGTTAAGTAGTATTTTGTTAAGTAACACCGTGGAGGATGGACGGGTCTTTACCCTTGTATGCACTGATCCATGACCGTTGTGTGGCGTTTTATGTAAGACTATAAATACTCTCTACCTCCCAAGGTAGAGAGTTGGAGCTCATAATAATATTTTCTTTCTCTCACTATAGTTCCCAACTCTCTTCCTTTCTCTCACTAGAACTCTCTCTCTCTAACATTCTTATACGCCTACTTTGATCATGGTTTAGAGTGTTTGTGAAATCCAATAACCAACAATCTTTGAGTTTTAAAGAAAATCATACCATGACATAACATTAAATCTTTAGATCACCACTTATTATTGTACAATCCGGACTTTTATGAAGCAATATTGTTTGAAAATAATTTATTTTAAATCACTCTCCCCCTCAATCGATGACCGTAGTCGTTGATTGAGTGACTTAGGTTTTGTTAAATATGAAGTCCGGTGATTTTCAAAATTAAGACCAATTTATTTTCAAAACAAATATTTTTCCATTTTTCAAAACAATATTAGTTAAAAATTGTTTAAAGAAAATGGTATAATCACAATTATCCTGCACAAAGATACGTTAGGTGGTTGAGCTGCTTCTGTTGATGTTGCTGCTGTAGGGCTTGGAAGAAAAACCGTCTGCTGATGTAGTGAGACTTCTTACGTTGCATTTATGCCAGCTTTTCATAGAAGTCCAATTAAGCTCCGTTTCTTCATTTGTCAACCCAAGATATAGTTACCCTTTCCTTTTGGCATCCAATCATCTTCAATTGTGGGATCCGGATCGGGAACATTCTTATATACCAATATACCTGCATACGTTAGTGAACACACATACAGATATATGGTGTTCGACATCACCCAAACAACAATCTACTAATTCAAGTCAATTCAACATATCAATCAGTTCATATAAGGTATGGGAATAATGTGTTCCTCAAACTCTAATCATCTAATCCTAGCAATCATATCCTAGGCACCTAGTCCTTCAACGTAGGTTAATATCATTTTTAATTAAGCATATTATGATAATTAAGAAAGCCCGTTAGATGATGTAAATTTTAAAAACATTCTCCCCCTCAATCAATGACTCTTTCTGAAAAGTTAAAAAAAAAAGCTGAAGTCATTGATTGAGTTTTTCAATTATTACGAAAAAATCAATCAGATTGATTTGTAAGCAACTCATTTTCCACCATTTTTGAATACACCAAATATTTTTCTGAAGAATTTTAGACGGAAAAACATTTGTGTAGGAACAGCAGTCCTTCGACATACTTTCCTCAATTTTTTTTAGGATAAGTGCACGAAATATTTGAAAAATTGGTTTAGCGTAGCACTTTCCTTCCTTGAAGAACGGGTTGCTATCTGAAATAATAACAAACCATGGTTTTAAGCACGGGTTATAGTCTGAAGTAACTATAAGCCATATATTGAGACATGTTTTGGAAAAGAATATTTACACCTTCTGATCGAACTTCATCTATGGTCCCGTGCCATTATTGAAAAATATTTCTAAGACCGCAGATGTTATCGATACCAGAAGACATGTCTTGTGAAAACATATTTTTGGTATTTTTGAAATTTTTCTGATTTTTATGGGTTTTTGAAGGTTTTATATTTTTCTATTTTGTTTTGCTGGTTTTATATTTTTGTATTTGTTTTTGATAAATATTTACAAAGATAGATTAGATGATATAGTTTAAGAAGGATGACGATACGAGTACCGAGATAAGGATATCGAACAACACCGTTGAAGAAGATAGTATTCGCCATCTCTTAAACTTCCACCACCAAAGCTTCTGAGGCTCCAGAATAAAAGATAGAACATGAGCCTTTGAGAAAAAGAGACTTTGGCACCTTCCCCCCAAACCGAAAATCCTTTAGCTGAGCAGATTCAAAGCTTTCTTTCAAGCTTCCATTAGCCAGGTGCACAAAGAAGCACACCATTATCATCGATCTTGCTGCTCCTTTTAAGAATAATCACTGTGATTCTTTGTTCGAGGTTATATCATCCAATAGAAGAACAACATCGTATCATCCCACTCATAAATAACTCTTCTCAAATTTCATTCCACTGAAGTCTGACGCAATCCATTCCAAAAGGTGTCAAGAGACCACTTCCCCCAAGTAGATGAAATGATGCAGTCAGTCTCTTAGACTAGAGCTCACGAACCGGAATACACATACCCGAAGACAGAGAAACTTATACCATCGAAGTAGCAGATTAAGTCCAATAGCCAAAGAATAACCTCGATATATACTTTTCTCTCCCCCTAAAGAAAGTGTATGAAGCTCAAGAACCTGAAGTACCCGAATGCCCAAAGAGAGAATAACCGATAACATTGAAGAACCAGGCCGAATCACTGATTATCTCTGCGGATGACTATCTTTGCGGACGTCAATTCCGGAATAAGTGATTATATCTCTGAATCACTGGTTAAGCTCTCAAGTGAGACAGCTGAGCGCCCCCAATGTACACAATTCTCTCTCCCCTGATGATTGCCATAACATCAAAATCATCACACACTTTTGTACCTCTATTTATCTTCAGAAACTTTCATTTACATCACTTCCCCCACGTCGTTGGAATAATAACACAAAATGCCTTGATGAGTAAAACCTTGAGTTTCTCTGCGGTCATGACATTTGTTTTCCCAGGATATCTTCAATCACTTAGAAGAGTTAAGTTCATCAAGTTTACTCGCCATGAGTCAAACCTTGAGTTTCTCTACGGTAATAACATTTGTCTTCCCGGGATATCTTCAATCACTTAGAAGAATTAAGTTCATCAAGTTTACTCGCTTTGTGTTTAGATGTGAGTCTCCTTCCCCCTTGCTGGTTTTGACACTTCAGAATCAACAACATATTATAAGCCCATGTACTAGAAATCTTTTGAGAAGAACACTTGTAATATTTGTGAGAATCAACTTGCTGAAGAACAGAATGAGCAAGTCTAATTGGGGATTAAATCTGGCTTTTCACTCTCCCCCAATTAGTGCTCTCCCCTATACCGACAATCTGTTTGATAAATGCTCGAATTAAGAAGAAGTCTTTAGATTGTTAAATGCAACTCGTCTTTAGTCTTCTAACATGTACCAGAAAATGTAGAACCGACTGTAGACTCGACCTTCTTCAAGATTGTCCAATTTGGGAATATAAAGTCAACATCTTCAACTCACCAAATGCATTCCCGTTAACATACAAATAGCAAATCCCCTTAAATCAAATCCCTCCCAATCAAACAAGAACAGAAAGATGTTCATCAAGGAAATCAGCCCCGCAACTGGAAGAACTTTTTCATTAAACTCATTAGCCTGTATGAAGATGTCAACCAACGGCTCTAAAGAAGAAACTCAACGTGAAGAAGACCCGATAAGAAGAAGCTCGGTTCTTACATGAGTTTGGAGCCGTTTGACCATTTATTCTCAGATATCAATCAACCATGCAGTAGTTTCACACTTCTTCTCCCCCTCAAGAATTGCATATGGAGTTGCTATTCTGGATTGAATAAGTGAACATCATCCAAATGTATTAAATTCACACTTCTCCCCCGCAAAATTAGCACATGATGTCGCCATCTTCATTATATTGAGCAAGTGGAATAAGAAAACAATCAACAGTGGCCCGGTTCACTTGATGACTGAAAGCGCATGGAAAAAGTATGAAGCATGTTGATGAGAATGGTCATAATAAGAAGATTTCTCTTCTTCGGAAGATAATGCGCACTGAAGCGTACACATTTCTTTTCTTTAGAGAATGAGGCATGAACTGTTGTGTTCATACGTCATAATGATGAAGTACGAGGCCTGAAATGATGTGAACAGACGTCATAATCTCTCTCTTTTCTGCTCTCTTGGCAAAACATGTAATCAACCCCATTATCATTCAGTAGGCTCTTTTTCGTGACAGCTGATGGAGAAAACCCAGTATGATGAATTTGCCCCTGAAGTAAACTAACCCAAACTTGTGACTTAAACTTGCACATATGTAACAAAGAGCGGTGCCGAGAATTCATGCCCTTTTGAATCTCTAAGTACTCTATACTCTTCAACCAACCAACCATCAAGTATAAGACGTACATCACCTCTTGTAAATCTACAATTGAATGTGACACTGAGCACTACAACGTAACTCCTTAAAGTGATAGTTATTTTGAGATGATAAGTGCCCAATTCCCCCAAGTGATAAAAGAAAAGGAAAAAGTCACCCAACAATAACTAGATTTCCAAGTCTTCGTTTTTTATACTAAGCTTGAACAAGGATCATGAAGAATCTTCATCCAACCATCCCCGATGCCTTCAGATACTAAGTACACTCACCCGTGATATTTCACTTCAACCTCAAATAAATAATAGTGAATTAACCCCGTTGTCACATGTTCTGGTTAAAAGCTCACATCTAGTCTCCTTTTACGTTTTAAGTGAACTATGATAATGGTTTCATCTCGACCATGGATAAAAGCACATAACCCCGTAAAACCATGAAATAACCAAACTACCATGAAGACAACCCAAACACACACCCAATTCATGAAGTACACCCTTTTATCCGTTCTTTGAAGCAGAAACCGTAGCACCAGCATCAGATAAGATCCAGAATTACACTTTCCTTTCTCCAAGATGGTTCCATCATTACTGGATTTTACAATTCCATGGTTTAAACCGAGAAATGGATTCTTTCGCGGGATTTTACAAAACCAAGAATAAACCGTAAGATAGATCAGGAAATGCACTGTACTATTACCAGGATGTTTCCATTGTTACGGGATTTTACAAGTCTATGATTTAAACCGAGAAATAGGTTCTTTCGCGGGATTTTACAAAATCAAGAAAAAATCGTAAACAATATCAGCTTGAATGTGTTATGACAACTTTGGTTTCGGTGAACATTTATTTTAGGGGAACATGCAGCGGTTCATCAACAATTCTTTACCCAAATGTAGACAGCTTCACAAACCATACTAAGTAAGTAGTATATACTACTTTCCCCTGGAGGTTGACCGTAACACATCAAAGTACACGTTTAAGTACACGTATCTCCCCCATGATGGTTTCGAACTTTCGGAAGCATCATAACGTGTACGACCATTTGCACGAGAAGTTCTTGTCATAAGCAAACATCTTGAAAAATCATGACTGACGCTGACGAATTTTTGAAAGATTTTGCTTAGACTGTGAAGTATCGTTGACAATGTGAAGCGAAGAATATTCCATGAGAATTGCTGAGATTGACCCTCCATTGATTCAACGGCTAATAGTAATGACCACATCAGGAGATAACCCGATACGGCTAATATCTCGTAAGTAATACCATACAAAAACTCCGTAGTCATTTTTGATTATCACTCAAGCCGTGAATTTTGTATCATTCCGTGAAAATTATTTAAACCAAAGTACCACTCTTTTGGACCAAAAATTAATTACAAATTTTAGCTAACACATTAAGCCAAAATTCGTAAATAAATTTTGATAATTTCCAGCCCAATATAATCTTTCACTCCAAGATCCTTAGCAAAAAAAAATTCGGATATCATATTAAATCAATCAATAAACTCAGCAGTCCACCAATAGGGCCAATTCCAGTATATACATGAAAGCCCGTATGAAGTATAATACCCGATCCATTAACAACTCAATATCACCGGTTTTAAGTATTAGGATACCCTAATTATTCTCACAATTGACCTAAACCTAACACACACTTCTCAAACAGTCCGCCCCATCCTACACCTTTCATATCCTCTTTCCCAACACATCTCAAATCTCATATCCTTTATCTCAGTTAAATCCGATAAACACAAGTCACACAACACCACTCGTGTTTAAGAAAAACATAATCACAACGATTCCATGTTGAACGATTCAGATTACATACGCCACAGGGATGGCATCAAGATAATGATACATTTTCAAGATCCATATTGGGTCTCGGGTAAGGTGTGATTGTAGATGTTTTAATTTTTAATTTTTGTGATTTGTCGAATGAGTTCATGTAACGAATCAAATAAACGGTATAACATAATTGTTATTATTCGTTTCTTTAATTTCGTAGAGTAACAGTTGGTTCGATGATGGAAATGATTTCAAACCAAAAAAATCTTGTAAAGATTGGAAATAAGGTTGGAAATAATCTGAGACCTTTGGTAATATTTCTTTTCATTCTTGCATTTGAGATGAGATGTAAGTGAAGAGGTTATTGATTTTGAGATAGGATTTAGCTGTCATTTTAGGTTGAAGATGTTTGAGTCAAGTTTGTTGAAACATTCATTCCAATTCGTTAATAATAGAACTTGGACTGATGATGGTTAAATCCTGAAGTCACATTGAGTAGAGATGGTATTTGGTTTTGAGTTTGAGTACGTGGTCTTATGGTCAATCTTCTTCATCCTTTCTGTCATGTCAAGTCGAAACACAAGTCGCTAGATTTTTCTAAAGCAAGTCGCTAGCCAGTTTGAGTCATAAGTCGCTATTTCAGATTTATACACAAGTTGCTAACTTATAAATATAAGTCGCTACATCTGAATTGACACAAGCCGCTACATCAAGTTAACAACTCGCTTGACATTCAATAATGTCAAGTCGCTATAGTTTTCATCACAAGTCGCTACGAAGACTCAGTCTACTCGCTAGCACGAAAATTTGACCATTATAATTTTTCCGGTGATTTTTCAGACCAAGATTCTGACCATATTCATAACGAACCCAGAAAAACTGCATTAAAGATGATATTTTTTTGACTGTTTTGACCATGACAAGTTATCAGATGACCCATTTAGACCACAAATTGACCACATAATGACCTCACTATTTCACAGATATTGGTAACACAAATATCTTAACAAGATACTGTTTGGACCACAAGACATATTAGACTATGAAAGAATCATAACATTTATTACCCAAAGGATACCAAAACTTGTTAAAAAACTGATTATCCATAATAATAAACGGAAAAAAATATTCCGACCACAATATACACATAACAGTTTCAAACAAGGTACAAAAGACCAACATAAATCATCAAACACAAAAACCTTGGCTCTGGTACCATTTGTAGGATCGACATATTTATTGTGTTATGATGATTCGGGTGGTCTTGGATGATCAAAATACATGTTTGCCATTAGAGAGAGAAAGTAGATGAGAGGGAGTTTCTTGGTAGAGACTTGCTTTGGAAATTATCAAAGGTTAGATTAAGAAAAGCTCCACCCCTTCCATGGATGAAAGGGGTATTTATACTTACAACCAATACGTCCTCCTGACGGACTGTGGATCAGGCATACAGTGGGTAAAGACCCGTCCTTCCTCCATGGTGTTACTCTAAACTAAACTACGCTACAAACTAACTAATTAACTACTGAATAACGTAAATAACTACAAATCTACGAGATAACTTATGCTAGATAATATTTGGGGTGACAAACTCTTCACAATGGAATTTCCAATTCCTAACATGGATTGATATCTCATAAATCACGGGTTCAAGTAACTCAACCTTGATATTCAAATCGGCTATGACGTTTGTTCACTTCAGTTCATGCCTCGTACTTCATCATTATGGCGTCTGCAGATAACACTTCAGGCCCCGTTCCTCAAAGAAAAGAAAGGTGTACGCTTCAGTTCGCTTTATCTTCAAAAGAAGAGAAATCTTCATGTTTATGACCATTCTCATCGACATTCTTCATCAACAAGCTTCATGTTTTTCCCACGCTCTTTCAACCATCAAGTGGATCTGCGTTCATTGGTGTATATTATTATTCACTTGTTCAAATCAAAAATGGCAACTTCGAATGCAATTTTTGAGGGGGAGAAGAGTGCATATACTATATGTTGATGGATGCTTGAATTATGGTTATATGACTCTCCTTCAACGCCTAATGCTTCACTTACTAAGGATAACTGGGATTCATTGTTTGGGATTCATTGTTTCAAGATATGTTTGATCATCTAGTTCCTGATGCTCCTGCTCCGGTTCCTGCTGACTCAACTAATTCACCATCTTCAATCTACATTGATAAAGATGCACCATCTAAGAAGTACAACTTAGTCTACTCAAGAAACCCAATCTCCAGTTATTCCTCGAGGTGTTGATAATGACTATCGTAATATTGCAGTTGCACTATTGAATAATAATCCGCTCTTTGGTATTCCTTGCCAAATCTTTGCGGATTATTGTTACTCTCAAATGTGCACGCGATGTATCAACCACATGAACATCACGTGGTGGTCAGTTGATACAAGTTGACTACTTCAGAGTTAATCATTTATCACTTATTTGAGATTGAATTTGACTTTCACAAAGGGGTGCTCTTATTAGATAACTTGCTCGGGCTTAACAAATTGAGTTGAAGACTTGGCTTATCTAGTTACCAGCAGTCGGTTTGGATGGTTGAAGACCTGGTTAACTATCACTTCAAGGAGTTACGTTGTTTTACTCAGTGACACACGCAAATGGCGTAGTGGATAATCGCAAGAGGTGTTAATGTCTCATACTTTGGTTGAGTATTGAGTACTTAGAGATTTGCTTGGAGCATAAATTCTCGACACCGTTCTTCCAACAGTAGTGCAATATTAAGACACAAATGCAGGGAATTCTACTTCAGTTTCAAGTTTGGTATATCGGGTTTTCTTCATCAGTGGTCACTTCAAATTGTCTACATATGGGTTGGTTAAGATAGTCGGAGAGAGTTTCTATTGCAGTTGATTCTCACAAGATACATTTGAGCTAATTGTGTTCTTCTCTATTTCAAGTATATGAGTGTATTATGTTTTGCTGATTCTGAGGTATCAAAACCAGCAAGGGGGAAAGAGACATACATCTAAACACACATCGATTACATGTGATGAACTTAATAATTCTTCTCTATTGAAGTAATCTCGGGAAAGACAAATGTCATAACCGCAGAGAAACTCAGTGTTTAACTCGTAGCCTTTGGTGTGTTTTTCCAACTATTTGGGGGAATGATGTATTATTTCAACCATTTGGGGGAAGGATATATTATTCCAACTACTTGGGAGGAAGGATGTATTATTCCAACCATTTGGGGGGAAGTGGTCTATGGATACTTTTGGTATGTGTTAGCTCAACTATCAGTAAGAAGAAATATGAGAAGAATTCTTGGAGCGTGAGATGATATTGCTTATCGACATATTCTATATGGTTTATGATAAAGTGCTTCCGGTTATTGCTTCATGTACACAATGTAATGATGATTTCGATGAGATCGCAACCATCAGGGGAGAGATATGTGTACATCAGGGATGCACAACATGTTCACTTGATCGGGCTTAATCAGTTATTCCGGAGTTGACACTCGCAGAGATGATCAGTGACTCAACATGTCACTTGTATGTCATCGTCTCTACTCTTGTTGGGTACATGTGTACATTATGGGCTAATTGGTTATATGAAAGATAACTGGAATGCATTTGGTGAAATGAAGATGTTGACATATTGTTCTCCCGAATAGACAACCGCTCAAACTCGAAGAGTAATGTGTACATCGGGGATGCACAACAGGTTCACGTGATAGAGCTTAATCATGGATTCCAGGTTTGATAACCGCAAAGATGATCAGTGTTTAAACTTGTTACTTCGGTGTTCTCATGTTCTTCTGGGTGTTGAGCTTCATTCAATAAGACTGTTTCTCTTCACATTCTACTTCTTGGGAAAATGGTCTTTATTCGAAGATTGTCGGTTTGGGGGGAAGCTATCATAGTCTCACTTTCTGTAGGCTCAATTTCTGACTTCCATTCAAGAGTCTCGAAAGCTTTGGTGGTGAAAGTTTAAGAAATGATGACTTCTATCTTCTACTAAGTGCTGAACGATATCCTTATCTCGGTACTCGTATCATCATCTTCTTAAACTATATCATCTTATTTGTATATATTTAACAAAAAGAAAATAGAAAAAATATAAAATTTTCAAAAATCCATAAAAATCAGAAAACTGAAAAAAAAAATTTGTTTTTCTCAAGACATGTCTTCTGCTATCGATAACATCTACGGTCTTAGAAATGTCATTCAATAATGGCACGGGACTTTAGATGAAGTTCGAGCAGGAGGTGTAAATATTTCTTTTCATAACATGTCTCTAAATATGGCTTGCAGTTATTTCAGACTGTAACCCGCACTAAAACCATGGTTTGCTATTATTTCAGATAGCAACCCGTTCTTCAAAGAAGGAAAGTGCTACGCTTAAACGATTTTCACATATTTTGTGCACTTATCCTAAAAACAAATTGAGGAAAGTATGTTGAAGGACTGCTGTTCCTACACAAATGTTTTTCCTTCTATAAATTCTTCAGAAAAATATTTGTTGTTTTCAAAAATGGTGGTAAATGAGTTGCTTGTAAATCAATCAGATTCAGAGTTTTCGTAAAAATTGAAAACTCAATCAATGACTTCAACGCTTTTAAACTTTTCAGAAAAATAAGTCATTGATTGAGGGGGAGAATGTTTTCAAATCTATATCATCTATCGAGCTTATCTAATTATCCTATATACTTAAACGTAAAACATGTTAACCTATGTTGAAGGACTAGGTGCCTAGGATATGATTATTAGGATTAGATGATTAGAGTTTGATAAACACATAATTCCCATGCATTTGTATGATCTGATTGATATGTTGGATTGACTTTTATTAGTCGATTGCTGTTTGGGTGATGTCGACCACTATATATCTGTATGTGTGTTCACTAACGTATGCAGGTATATTGGTATATAAGAATGTTCCCTATCCGGATCCCACATAAGAAGATGATTGGATGCCGAAAGGAAAGGGTAACTATATCTTGGGTCGACAAAAGAAGAAACGGAGCTTAATCAGATCTCTCCATGGATAGTTGGCACGATAGATGCAACTTCAGAGGTATCTTAGTGCCCTACAGAAACAACTAAAGCAGCTTGTGTTTTTCTCCACCTAACGTATCTTAGTGTAGGATAAATAGTGATGATACCATTTTTAAACAATCTTGAAAATATTGTTTTGAAAATGGAAAAATATTGTCTTGAAAATAAATTGGACTAAATTTTGGAAATCATCGGACTTCATTTTATCAAAACTTAAGTCACTTAATCATCGACTACGGTCATCGATTGAGGGGGAGAGTGATTTAAAATAAAATATTTTCAAACGATATTTCTTCACAAACGTTCCGATTTGTACGAAATGAAGTGGTGATCTAAAGATTTAATATTATGTCATAGTATGATTTTCTTTAAAACTCAAAGATCTTTCAAAATGAAATTTTTTCTGTTCTTGTTTGATTGTGAAATTGTTTTATTTTATTTAAAGATCTCTTAAAACAATCATACCTGACACTAACAATCTTTAATGTCTTAAAATGGTCCTTATCTGTCATTTTTCAAAATCAAATCTTGCCACGTCTTTCCCCAAAATTTTCTAAATGATTTAAATCTTTTGGGATCACAAATCTCAAATGGTTTGAAATTTTTGATCAGGGGAGAGATCTGATTTAAATCTCAAATCTGTTTTAATGGAATTGGTTTTAGTCCTTCAAAGGCACTCATGCCTTCATGTGCCAAACGATTTTAATATACATAATGCACATGTTGAGGAGGAGCATTTAACCAAAAAACCAGAAGAGCTTTTAAATCAGGCACATTTTCTCCCATGTTTTCTAAACCTTATTAAATCACCTGGGATCCAAAATCTTAAAGGGTTTGATATTTTTGATCGGGGGAGAATTTGTGATTTAATAATGAAATTTTATAAAAGGTGATCGTTTTGATTCAAATGTGTATGCTGCTCTCCTATATGTGCTAAACGCTTTCGAATCTCGAAGCACATATTGAGGGGGAGCATTTCAAAAAGAAAATAAACTTTCAAGGTACAATGACTTCTATGTTTCAACATAAAGTACCTTGATTGATTTTCTAATGGTTTCTTTATGGCTTTTGTGATCATGGATATACTTCAGAAGAACTCTTTCCTCTATATGATAAAATGATTTCAAATATCCTACGCACATATTGAGGGGGAGAATTTACCAAAGAAATTCAAATGGCTTTTTCTTAGGAAATTGTGATCAAGAAATTGTTTCAAAGAACTCTTGCCTCCATGTGCTAATCAATTTCAAAATCATACGCACATGTTGAGGGGGAGCATTTCTAAATGATCAAAAACAATTAAGGTACATAATGCTTTTTGATATTATATCACAAGTACCTTGATTGATTTTCCAAATGTTTTTTCAATTGGTTTCATAAAGGAATGAACAATACCAAAAGACCAACCAATTTACTTTATGCATGGTGTTATAAGGATGGTTAAGTTAGGTATTCGTTCCCACGATCCCGCCATAGTCAGAGGGATCTACCCAGGGACAATCCACTAGATAGTGTAGAAGTCCTTAGATATGATGAAAAAATGAGAAAAATGAGAATATGGGTAGAGTGCGGACTGAGACAGAGCTAGTACTGGAATAAACCCAACAAGGTTCTAGTTATGAAGTCTCGGTAAGCACTGAAGGGGTTGAAGAATGAAAAAGAATTGAATGGAAAAAGGGTGTAAAGAAATAGCCCTCCAATAATTCAACCTTAGGGCAGAAACCAGGTTGAATACATATGCTACTGGTGTTTACTAAGGTAACACTGGTATTGAAGACAAGACATGATGGACCCAGTGACGCACTGCACTAAACTTCCCAAGCTACTCAAGTTCCTCTTAAAAGGATTTGTTTCATTCTCATGGGGAACCTACATTATCTATCGACTTTCTCTTAGAGATTGTTGATATTGAAGAAGGAGACCATCTCCCTAGTCTCCGGCATAGGAAACCAAAATGCACAAATTGAGTCTAGAGCCAAGAGATCGTCCACAATATCTCATTAGGACACAAAACTAATGAAGACTTGCTGTTTCACACAATGTGGAAAGTAAGAATATATTAAGAGTCCTACGCATTATCCTTGTGGTATTGCCAGAACATCCGAGTGATATGTCAAATATTCACGATGAAGATTGAAATCCTTCTAGAGCCAACATCATACAAGCTCTTGGTGGGTGACATGTGAGATCTTTCCAAAATATCAAGCTTGTGACAACTGGATAGAAACGATGGGGCGATTCATTCTTGAATCAACGTTGGTCCAGGAAATGGATTGACGAATACTTTTGGAAAAACCGTTCGATGTGCAAATCTTTTTTTTTCTCTAACACATCGAATGTGTATTCATATTTCAAACTCAAAAAGTATCTCTGATTGAAAAAATACTTTTGGAAAAACCGTTCGATGTGTGAATCTCTTCTTTTCTCTAGCACATCGAATGTGTACTCTTTTCAAATACAAAAAGTATTTATGATTGAAAATTGATCTTTCTCATAAAACCTTCGTCGTATTGCAAAACTCTTTCTTCTAAGCAATACATGATTGTTTTCAAATCAATTTTTCATCAATCAGTGAATCTCAATTCGCTGGTTCACTCACTCCGTGTTGTCTACTTTGGGACGCTCCGGTTTGAGAACGGCTAGATCAAGCTGCGAAACCCTATCAAGGAGATTCTTCGGAACTCTACCTAATCACAGGCAGTATTTATACTGATCAACGGGGAACCGTGGTTCTTGCAAATATATTCAACGAAAGTGAACAAAGACACTTTCGTATGTTTTAGTGCTAACTGTTGTTTGCAGGAACATTCGAGGGTTGCAGCTAATCAGAATTGAGGAGTCAATCCATAACCGCATGCTCACACATCACATTGACTTCTAAAAGAAATCATGTTAAGTGCATATCTTCATCAACTGGCTATGATATTTTCAATCCATGCTTCTGCTACGCTGCTGCAAATATCATGAATCAACTAAGCTTCCGCTACTTTGATGAGAAGATATCATGATCCAAAATGTAAGCATGTCGGTCCAAAAGTCACAACTTCACATTATGGCGATACAACAAAGGATGAGTAAGAGATTTGCTGTGGTTGATGATCTCAATGAAAGCTTGAAGATCATCAAGACGTGGATCTGTTAAAGACCTCCACTGAAAGTACAAAGGAGTCAGACTTTGAAGTATCACTACTAAAGTACAAAGATTACGGGATTGAAGAATTGAAGTCTACGAGCTCGAGCATGAAGATAATGATAGAATGCTAGGATACAAAATGTATTTCATGGGGTGACCTCCCTTAGTGGGAGATTGTTAGGATTTAGAAAATCCATTTTAAAGAGTCGGTCACCCCAACTCTAGTCTAGCATATGTTAGCTCGTAGACATTACGTTATTTACTAGTTATTTTAGTTAGTTATTTAGTTTAGTGCAACACCTTGGAGGACGAACGGGTCTTTACCCAATGTATGCCTGATCCACAGTCCGAAGGAGGACGTTTAGTATGTAACTATAAATACCCTCTACCTCCCAAGGTAGAGGGTCAGACCTTTTACTCAATCTAACCTTTTTTCTTTTGTTTTACTTTCTCTCTCTAGAAAGGCTCCCATCTTCCACTTTCTCTCTCTAGAACCTTAAACTATTCGAACCATATTGTGTTCTGTGATGTGTTTATGAAATCCAATATATTACATACTTACTTTCTAATAACTAAGCATCTGATCCGTAAATTGACAGCAGAAGTGAGAGCTTTCTTTTCACGTGGTGGTAGATGGTTCATATGACCTTGAAGATTTAACAAGTACAAAACTTCAAATTCATTAGGATACAAATTATTGAAGTCATTTTCCACAATGATGTGTTCTTTAAGATCTGCTCTACGGAGGACTATCTTCTTCAAGTAATCATACCCATACATGGGGAAGATCTCTACACTGACAACACTTAAGATACGCATGTGAGTTCAAACAGCCCTTCGATTACCTTCAGCTCCGTGTCTTTCAATGTAGAATAATTGTCTGTTGAACCACAAGTGAGAGATCCTATAAGAGGCAATAATGTCGTACTTACATTCCTCTTCAATCCACATCTAATCAGGAACCATTTGTTCTAAACCAGTATCAGGGTAATATGCAGCTTTCATCTTTGTGATCGATAATGCAGGTCTGCTACCCTTATTGGTGAACCATGGATATTCTAGATCTTTGTTGAAGAAGAAGTATGATTGTATGGTGACTTGACCTGGTGGTCCACCCAGTGGAAGGTGCTTGGTGACGTTGAATATGTGAATCTCATTGTCTACCTGATCAATAAGTAGCTTGTGGCATTCCTCCATTTGATATTGTAGATGAATCACATCAGGGTGAAAAGCCTTGACAATTTCATATCCAGGACCCTCCAAATCTTTCGGTGTAAGTGCAGTGAGTCCTTGCTGCTTGCAGTACCAGTTAATGAAGGTTCCCATGTCATCGGTTTTAGCAAGAAGTGAATTCTCCAGTGGGGACACATGGCTTGCAGCAATAGTGTCTACCCAGTTATGATCAGGAATCTTCACGTCCACTGAAGGGATGGACCAGGTAGGCTCTGGAGTTGCCAGTCTGTCTTTCTTACTTTCAGGCTTCCACCACTCCTTCATCATGTCACCTGTAGGGACAAACCAAGTAGAATCTGGTGTTTCAGTTTTGTTTTCCCCTTTGAATGACTTCCACCAATCTCTATCTAGGTTTACCTTTGGAATATGAATAGTTGAGATGTCTTCGTTATCAGAATCAGTTTAATGGTCGAGAACTGATTCTTCATTCATCACAAAATCTTCTAGAATTGAAGCTACTGAAGGCTTGAATCTGGAGTCGGTGGTTGTCCAAGCTGTATATTCTGTAGAAGCAGTGGCCTTTGATGAGCTTGGAGCAGCAGAGGATCTTGGTTGACAGGACGATGAAGGAGGAGGAGGCGGTAGATGTGCCTTGGATGATTCAGATGTACCGGAAGATCCTGCAGCTCCAGATGATCCTGTAGCTCCAGGTGGTGGAGGAGGAGGTGGCTGTGGAGGAGACCCAGGTAGTGTCTTAGGTGAAACATGTATCATCTTTTTCTTCCTTTTGGTTTCAGCTATATCCTTCATGAGTTGAACATAGTTATCACGATCAATAGACCCCTCAAGAGCTTCATATAGTTGCTTGTGGTCATCATGCTCTTTGTAGTGGCCTGTCTCATACATCCGTTGAAACATAATCTCTTTCATATTCGAGGTAGGAAGATCTCTGAAACGTGCACTCAGAGGTGCTTTCATAGCCAAGTTCTCTGCCTCTTCAACATATTCGCCAATCGCATTCTTCACCTGATAATCAATGTTGAGATTCTCTAACTTGGATAGTCTTGAGCCATGATATTTGACAACGTTAGATTGATTATGTTGTTCCAGAGCTGCAATGCATTGTAGAGCTTCTTCTAGACGCAACTCTAAGCTTGTGCTGGTAGATGGGGATGGTGCAAGTTCGGTTGTAATAATGGTGGTTGCTGTTGTGGTTGTTGCTGGTGGTGGAGTTGCTCTTGTTGGTGTGATTGTAGGTGTAGGGATTGCCATTGTTGGTATGGCTGAGGTGTCTTGTTATATTGTGACCGATACCATTGAGATGGCCTCTTTCTCATCATTAGTGTTCTCAGTTTCAGCTTAAGCAGGCTTTTCTGCGAGAAATTGATCTCTAAAGGTGGTGTCATGTTCAAGGTTCTAGAAATATGATGTTGAAACCCAGATCCGGACTCAACTAGGGTATAATAACAATGATTGAATAGATGCACAGCGGATAATAATTAACACAATCAAAGTTACCAACAAGGTTTTTCTTAAGAAACAATGATCCTCTATGGATCTTTTTCACTCTCTCTTAATATGTTTCTCTGGAATATTTTTCTCAGAGTTAGTGTTTTTTAAAACAAAAGCTATCAGTTCCTTTTATACACAAGGAACCCTAAATAAACAATAATATAAAATAAATGCATATCACTACCTAAATTAGCTCATGCATATCCTAACAAACTAATAAAAATACGGAATATCTATATCCGTAGAAACAAACTATGCGCTAATATTACTTCAGTAGAAACTCTTCTTCAGCAGAATCCATGTCTTCTTCAGCAGAATCCATGTCTTCTTCAGCAGATTCGTCAGCAGTAACATCAACAGAATTCCTACTTTCCAGAATTCCCAACAATCAGTGGAGTAACTTGATGCCGCGAACAAACACTCACAGCAAAAGTAATATCAGGCCTGGAAGCTGTTAAATACATCAAAGACCCAATCATAGACCTGTACAAATGAACATTCACAGGTGGATCAGCTTCATTGTTGGTCTTTGTCTTTGGAGCTTCATAAGGTGTAGTAGCAGTCCGTACACCCTCCATACCAAACTTCTTCAAGATGTCCCTCACATATTTGTCCTGACTTATAAAAATACCATCAGGTTTCTGCTGAACTTGAAGACCTAAAAAGAAAGTCATCTCTCCCATTGCACTCATCTGAAACTCTCCCTTCATGAGTTCCTCAAACTCCCTGCACCAAGCTTCCTTTGTGGATCCAAAGATAATATCATCCACATACACTTGCACAAGAATAATGTCAGTGGAATTCTTCTTCAGGAAAAGAGTCTTATCAATTGCACCTCTTCTGTAACCGTGCTTCAGCAGAAATGTAGAGAGCCTAGCATACCAGGCTCTAGGTGCCTGATGTAGTCCATAGAGAGCTTTGACTACCTTATAAACATAGGTCGGATGATCTGGATCTTCAAATCCTTTAGGTTGAGTGACATACACCTCCTCTTCAATTTCACCATACAAGAAGGCTCCTTTAACATCCATTTGATAGACCATAAAGCCCATATAGGATGCATAAGCTAAGAAGATCCTTATAGCCTCAACTCTTGCTACTGGTGCAAACACTTCATCATAATCGATCCCCTCCTCTTGTCTATAACCCTTTGCAACCAATCTGGCTTTGTTCTTGATGACAACACCCCGAGCATCTCTCTTATTCTTCAGAATCCATTTTGTCCCAATAGCATACTTACCATCAGGTAGTGGTACCAATATCCAAACCTGCTGATTTTGAAACTGTTGCATCTCATCCTGCATTGCTTCAAGCCAACTTGAGTCTTCAAGAGCTTGAGTAACACTAGTTGGTTCCACTTGTGAGAGAAAACAAGCAAACAGACAATGTTCATAGTCTGTGTGATTGTCTCTCTGTTGATTTGAGACATAAGAGACAAAAGCCACCTGTCCATATTTAGAACGCGCCACAGTACCTCTTGTTCTAACAGGTGCATCAGGATCACCAATAATATTTGACTGTGGATGTACATTGTTGATCCTTGTTGTAGTGGTGGTGTTGACATCAATGGAATCATCAAGATTAGTCACAGTAGGTTCAAAGTCAGTATCATAGGAAGGTGTGTTGAAGATGCCTGCTTTAGGTTGATGATGACCAAGATCTGAAGGTGTTGGAAACCTTGTATAAGGTTCACCAAGATCTGTTGACACTTTAGTAGACATAGGAGTCGAGTCAACATGTCTTTCAGCCGAATTGGAGAGGTGAGAAGAACCAGATTCCCTTTCAGCAGAATTGAAGTTTCTGCCGAGTACTGCATTAGAACTCGCTTCAGCATTCCTCTCAGTATCTAAATTTGCTGCATACTCTTGTTTCTTCAGTCTTGCAAGGTCCTCAGCATAATAGAATTCATCTTCACCCACATCAGTATAAGCTTGAGAAGTGTCACCTACAAAATTGTTAGGAGAAAAGGAAGGTACTATAATGGGTTGTTTATCATCATCAGACCCACTTTCAGAATGAGCTTCCAAAGTTTCTGCACTATTCGTCGGAGATGCTCCAGAATCTGTATTTTGGTTAGCCACATGTCTAGCATAGCCCAAGTAATCCGTCAAGTAATCAAGGTCAAATGACCAAATATGTCCCTGTCCTTGAACATTAGGCTTGTCTTCAAGATACCGCAGATTCAATGTCTCCTTAATTTTCTTTGCAGATATATTGTAAACTCTGTATGCCTTACTATGAGCAGAATACCCCACAATGTAACCATCATCAGCTTTCTCATCAAATTTGCCCAAAGGATCACTGGTATTCAAGATTGTCACCTGACAGCCAAACGGTTTAAGGTAATGAATAACAGGAACTTTCCCAAAAAGAAGTTCATAAGGTGTTTTAAGATGTGGTCTTGTAATGGACACTCTATTGAGTACATAACAAGCTGTACCAACAGCCTCAGTCCAAAACATGGTAGGAAGTTTAGAGTCTGCTAGCATTGATCTTGCAGCCTCTATTAAGGTTCTATTTTTCTTTCTGCCACCCCATTTTGTTGAGGGGTTCTTGGAGTGCTATAGTCCCTTTTGATTCCCTTCAACCTGCAGAGTTCTATGAGAATGGCATTTTTGAACTCTGTACCATTATCACACCTAATTCCTTTCACCTTTTTGTTCAACTGATTCTCAATAAGGGTAATGAAGTCTTTCAAAATTTCAGATGTTTCATCTTTGGTCCTTAGAAAGAATACCCAACAAAATTTGCTAAAACCATCAGTAATCACCAGACAAAAATATTTATGATCAATGCTTCTCACTTTAGTTGGACCAAATAGATCCATATGAAGCGGTGAAGAGGTTCAGAAATACTGGTTACTGCCGTAACTGGAACACCTTTGTAGGAGGCTCTGTGCTGCTTTCCTTTGTTGCATGCAACACAGTTATGATCATTAGTGAATACTTTGGCAGGAAGTCCTTGAACAAGGCCCAGTTTAGAGAGCTGGTTGATGGTCTTGAAATTGACATGGGCCATCCTTCTGTGCCATTTGGTGGACTCATCCACAGATGCTTTAGCCACCAAACATGTTAAGTCACCTGATGGTTGGACATTGGTTAAGTTGAATGTATAAAGATTGTGACTGCGAGGAACCTTCAGCAGAATTGAAGTATCTTCTGGGAGTTTGAAGTCTTTAGACAGCACAAGACATTCATTCTCTGTGAAGAGTACTTTGTTCTTAGTGTCACAGATTTGTGAGACTGAAAACAAATTGAAGTGTTGAAGTTCCTTGACATAATAAACATTCTCAAAGTCCAGCTGAGGTGTTTTGATGGTCCCTTTTCCTGTAATTCGTCCATCACTTCCTCCAAAGGTTACATTGCCTCCACCTTCAATAGGTATAAAGTTATGCATCATGTCCCTGTTTCCTGACATACTTCTAGAACAACCACTGTCAACAATTCCAACATCTTTATGCTTAAGGGGATGATCCTACAACAACAACAAAATATACAGAATATTAGTACATTATGGAGGCTCAAGTCATTGCTGACTTGAACCTGCCTTGTGGATCATATGAGTTATGCCAGGTAGAAAGATAAGATCCACTATTGTTCTTGGGTTTCCAATGAAACTTAGGTCTATGTTTATTCCAAGAACAACCTGCTGAGGTCTTGACAGCAGTACCCCAGTACCCTCTCCCATCAGTCATAGGATTTATATATCTAGGCCAAAAACCATTTTTAAAATATTCACTGGTTGATTGAACATATGGTTTTCCAAATGATCTTCTCCAAGGAAAAGATGTATTATAATTAGAGGCTTGTGGAACATAAGGTGGTATTTCATTCACATTGGTCCACATAGGCCTAGTATTCCTAGAGTCACCACACCTACTCATTCTTTGCTCATGATAATCACAATCCTTAATTAAATGGGATTTACTTCCACACACAAAACATTTCTTCTGAAGAGAAGATTTATTCAAACCAAAAGAAGTATTCTTACAAGCAGAAGTATTCAAACCAAAACCATGAAAAGAATTGTTTTTAACAGTACTATTATGCAAAGAATTAAAAACTAAGTCTTCAGAGGCAACTGTCTTGGAAGTGGATTCCTTGGCAGCAACTCTGACACTCTTATTGGTAGTCTTTGGGACAGGCAGGGGTGTAGACTCGGGAAGGTCAGACTTGAGAAGGTCAGACTTGTCATTTGAATCACTCTCTGTAGACCCTTGCTTGGTGGACTTGTCACTGTTAACACAAGAGACAAAGTCATTAGAAGAAGTATTAGGGTATGGCATGTCTCTTGACTTTTTGCCATACAGATGATATGATCCATCAAAGTCTTTAATTTTGGACACATCAATAGGCATATGTTCACCTCTAATAGGACCAGGGACAGAATGTAATTGACCTTCTTTGACAAAATTAGCTAGCTTGGCTGGTGTAGATTTACGTGTGTCATCCCTAGCTTCTAAGCCAACATATTTCTTAAACCCTAAAGCCACTGTAGAGTTAGAAGCTTGACTACTATAAATAAAACCCGCTAACTTATTCCCATTCATCATCCATTCTTTATGCCTAGCAATTTCCTCTTTAAGTTTCTCCTTAAGCTCTAGATTTTCTGACTCTAAGTCTGCTCTTAACTTCTCAGACCATTTTAACTCATTTGTAGCACATTCGAGATCTCTTTCTAAAACACCTATCTTTTCACCATAAGCTATTTCATTCTTCTGAAACCAAACCTTTTGTCTTTCTAGTGTTTTTAAAGCCTGTTTATAAGCTTCTACTTCCACATAATATTCATTATATTTAGGTTCCAAAATATCATAAGCTTGTTTAAGTTCATTATAACGCTCACTACAACGAAACAAACAATTTTGTACCGAGATGCCCATCAAGGCAATCTGATCATGCCTATCCTCTGAAGTACAGCTAGCAATCAACCCAACATTATCAGGACCATCATTATCAGACTCCTCATGTTGCTTCCAGTCCACATTGCTATCCGAGTGACCAAAGCGGATGATCCCTTTGATGTTCCTGCCTCCTTCTGATCTGCGATAAGAAGTGTATCTTGTCTCATCACTAGCTTTCCTGTCTTTGCATTCTCTAGAAAAGTGCCCCATCTGTTGGCATGTGAAGCATTTAACCTTCCTCTTGTCAAACCTTGCTGGATCACGTCCTTTGAATCCAAACCTTCTTCCAGCTTTTCTTTCAAAACTCTTGATATCCATGGAAAGCATGGCCACTTGCCACCTCAACTTCATCTCTTCCATCTCAAGCGGGTCCACCTGATCAAAATCCTCATAAGCTAGTTCCTGCTGAGGATCATAATCAGCAAAGAAGGATCCAAGTACATCTTCCATAATGTTGCTTGATTTAGAGTGAGAACTTGATGAAGGAGCAGCATTAGATGATGATGGATATGGACTTGGACCATAGCTAGACTTTGGAGTAGAGGCTCCAACAAAGGCAGTATGAGTAGCAGAAGAAGATGATCGAAAAGGGCTTCTTACATCATGTTCAAGAGCTTTAAGTTTGTTGTAAAGTTCATCAAAGGTCATCATGTCCAAACCACCTTTAGCTTTTAAGGCTATGCTTACATGTAGCCAGGATGGAGGCAATGACCTCAGAAACTTAGAGTTACAATCATCATTATCCGGCTTAGCTTGAAGCTGGTTCAACTGACTTAAGATCTTGTGAAACTTATCATAGCCCTTGTGAATTCCTTCCTCTTCAGAGATCTGAAAGTCCTGAAACTGTTGTCTTAGCATGGACTTCTTCAGCCTTCTAGACTCCTCATTCCCACCGAACTTCGCTTTAATAGCTAGCCATATATCCTTGGCGTCATGCATGAAGTGAAAATCACTCAAGTGATCCTCAGGAATAGCTTGCAGAAGAATAGTTCTGACTTTTGTTTCTCTCTGAACTGCTAGCAACTCTTCAGCAGTTTTGGGAGGAACATTAATCATGTTCCCAGCAGCATCCGTGGTAGTTCTCTTTAAACTGTTCCCCTTCAAAATTATCTGCCATAGATTCCAATCAATATTGGAAATCCAATTCTGCATCTTCATAGCCCAAAGATCATATTCCTCCCTTTTAAGGTAAGGAAACTTAGCATTGCTATTAGTAAGGCTTAGTTGCTGCAGATGGGTGGAGTTTTGGTTGTTGGTAAGTTCAGTTTCAGCATCTGAACCAGGCATGATGTTATTGTAATGGTTGTATTGGTGTTTAGAAAAAGCTTGTCCTTAGTATCGTAGAGACTCTAACGAGGCTCTGATACCACTTGTTGAAACCCAGATCCGGACTCAACTAGGGTATAATAACAATGATTGAATAGATGCACAACGGATAATAATTAACACAATCAAAGTTACCAACAAGGTTTTTCTTAAGAAACAATGATCCTCTATGGATCTTTTTCACTCTCTCTTAATATGTTTCTCTGGAATATTTTTCTCACAGTCAGTCTTTTTTAAAACAAAAGCTATCAGTTCCTTTTATACACAAGGAACCCTAAATAAACAATAATATAAAATAAATGCATATCACTACCTAAATTAGCTCATGCATATCCTAACAAACTAATAAAAATACGGAATATCTATATCCGTAGAAACAAACTATGCGCTAATATTACTTCAGTAGAAACTCTTCTTCAGCAGAATCCATGTCTTCTTCAGCAGAATCCATGTCTTCTTCAGCAGATTCGTCAGCAGTAACATCAACAGAATTCCTACTTTCCAGAATTCCCAACATATGACAAGGTACCCGTTGAGCTGTTGGGTTCCTCCAAGTGAGTCTGATCATCAGTACGCAGCTTAAGATTTTTCTGAACACCTGGGTATACTGTTGACACGAACTCATCATTCACGGTATCATGTGGAGGATCAGCAGTGAAAGCACTATCATGCGACACAATCTCCTTTTCAACTTTTCTACAGACCAAACCTGCACCGATGTCTACTTTTATCCCTGTCTGAGCTTCTGGCTCATTCATCATTTCAGTATCATCTTTAGAAAGCAGCTTCTCTGAGTCGGTGTCACTTGAGTTGTTAGCATTAATATAATATGCTAGAAAGTGATGGTCATTCACGTTTAGGAACTTTGTAACGTGTGTTAGATATTGTATTAGAATAGTCAATGCGCTCGTGGATTGGGCGAATCTAACCGGTTATTAGTTATGTTATGTTTAGTCATGTTGTAATAGAAGCCCAATCCACAATCCAAACAAAGCCCATCCAAATCCCATAAGGCTTTTATGTACTAAGTATAAAAGGCATACACCTAGTCATTTGGTATGTGTGCTTGAGTGTGTAAGTGTGTGTTTTATATGGACAAACCTCTGTTTTCATCTTTCTCTCTAGTACCATACGCCCCATATACATACTTAAGTCACCATTTCGTGCTTCATTATTAGTGTTAGTGTGATAGAGTTGATATATCTAAGGTCCTACAAGTGGTATCAATCGCCAAACAATGATCTAGGGTTGTTTTTGATTCGTGTATGTGGTGAAAAGTATCAAAAGACTTGATTTTTTTTGCATTTCTTAGCTTAAAGTTTGTACTTTTAGGTTTAAGATTGTTATATTCGATTAGTTTGGTGTTTAGATAGGTTATATCGTACATTTATTGGATCATTTGGGTGATTTTTGAAGTTGTTTCTTCTAAGCGGTTTGTCAAAATCATCTAAGTGATTTGTGTTTTATTGTGCGATTTGAGCTGAAAGTACAAAGCGATTTGACACCTATGCAAAACTGTGAAAGCGACTTGTACTTATGCGTTTTGATGCCAATGCGATTTGAGCTTATGTGGTTTGACACATATGCGTTTTGATGCTTATGCGGTTTGACACCTATGCGGTTTGTCACCTATGCGATTTGGCTTATGCGGTTTGACACTTATGCGTTTTGACGTTTAAGCGGTTTGATACTCAACGGTTTGTTACTCAGTGTTTTGAAGTATGTGATTTGTCGTATGCATTTTGAGAACTCTGCGGTTTGACAAAAGTGCGGTTTGACCATATCATCAGTGCGTTTTGTTGACTTTTCCCGACAAAACTTCAAACGGCCATAACTTTTGAACCGTAACTCCGTTTTCAGCGTTCTACCTATCAAAACAACCATGAGAACGAGAAGAATAGCACACCGAACCATATAAAATTCATTCCGGTCAACCTTCGAGGCCTAAATCCGCTCCGAACTGAAGTTATTGAGGTTTTTAAGTTGTCAGACCAAATTATCACCAAGTTTTCACCACAATAACTGTACTTTATCGTCATCAATCACAAATCCTTTATCGTTGAATCGATCCTACATCAAATTTATCACTAATACCTTCATAAATGGCAACTCAACAAGACATTCATGCAGCCGGTGCTGAAAACCGTCCTCCTATGTTGGAAAAAGGTGGATATCTTCAATGGACAAGTCGTATGCTCCGCTACATCAAAACCAAACCTAATGGAAAACTCATGATTCAATCCATTACGAATGGACCCTTCAAGCCACGACAAATCCAAGAACCTGGAATTCCTGATGCAACACCTCCCGTCCCACCATCTTTTCGTGAACAAAATGAATCAGAATACACTGAAGAGGATAAGAAGCAGATCGAAGCAGATGACATGGCAATACACATCATCCAACTAGGATTACCAAGAGATATCTTTGCTGCTATAGACAGCTGTGAAACTGCTTACGATATGTGGGAACGTGTTAGACGGCAATGTTATGGAACAGAAATTGGTCAAAAAGACATGGAGAACAAGCTGCTAACTGAATGGGAGAAGTTTACTTCAACTCCAGGAGAATCCATTGAATCTTACTATGTAAGGTTTTGCACTTTAATGAATGAGCTTATCAGAAACAAGTTGACACCCAGAAATATCGTGAGTAACATCAAATTCATCAACAATCTTCAAGAAGAATGGGGACGCTATGTCACTATTGTCAATTAAACAAAGGATTTACATCAAGTGAACTTTGATCAACTCTACGATTTTCTGAAACAAAACCAAGCTGAAGCTAATGAAGTGAGGAAAGAGAGATTGGCAAAGAATCATGATCCCTTGGCACTAATTGCAAAGACACAAACTCCAGTGAACACACAACAACAACCTTCTTCATCATCTTCCACCAACAACAACAACATGCACCAATACATTCCACAACAACAATCTGTTATCCCTCAACAACATTTCTACCCACCCGATCAACAAGTCATTCAACAACAACAGTATCCACAATACCAATATCCAGGAATCATTGACATTGAAGCTGAACAAACAGAGGCTTTGTCTAATGCATTCGCTTATTTGACTAAAGTATTCAAAGGACGCTATTCCACCCCAACTAACAACAACCAAAGGATTTCTTCAAACACTCGCAACAAAAAAATTGCTCAGCCGGGTGTGAATATGGGTCAAAGAGGACAAATGGTTGGAGTTATTGGGAATCAGCAGGGATATGCTACTGGATTTGACATGGGTAATCAGAATATGCAGAATACGGGTCAATATGCAGGAAATCAGCGGTTCAGTATCGGGTAATCGAAGGGTCAGCATGTTGGAAATCAGATGGGTCAGAATGTTGTGAACAGAACAGTGGGTAATCCGAATGGGAATGTTGCAGCTCCAGTTGTTGGGAATTATGAAAATGTGAATCAGGCTAATCGGGTTACGTGTTACAACTGTCAAGGAGTGGGTCACATTGCAAGGAATTGTCCTACTAAGCCGAAAAAGAAAGATTCAGCGTATCTTCAGAAAGCATTGATGTTGGTACAAAAGGCTGAAGCAGGGATGCAGTTGAGTGCTGAGGAACATGACTTTGTAGCAATTATGGATGAATTGGAAGACCGAGAAGACATCAATGCGAACTGCATCTTCATGGAAAATCTTCAGGAGGCTAAGTACGGCACTGATTCTAACACATCTCCTGTTTATGACGGTAATGCAGTCTCGAGGTACCAATCATTGATCCATGCTATAACAATGTCATATTTGATGTGTTTACTCATGACGAACATCATTCTGTGACACCAGCACCTACTTATGATACATACATGGACAATCCAAGTAGTAGCAATATTAGCTCTGAAACTTCAAATGTGAATCCTAGTGGAGGCTGTGCGGCACAAAATACTAAGACTGATGAGGAAACACGTGCCTTATTTGAATCATTGATTAATAATTATGGCATTGAAATTGAGAAAGTAAAAAAGGTCAATCGCGATGTTAAGGCCGTGAATGATAAATTGACCGCTGAGCTTGAGAGGTACAAGGAGAATGCAAAAGCTTTTGAATTTCAAAAAAACAAAGAGTCAGAATTAGAAATTGGTTATAGAAATTCCGTCTTAAGAGAAAAACAATTGCAAATTAAGTATGACATACTTGATGGTAATTTGAGCTTAAAAATAAAATCTTTAAACGAGGAAATTTCTGATCTTAAAAACCAACTTTCTAAACAAAAAGCAACTTATTCTGATCTTGAAAAAGAGAAGAAACAGTTGATAGATGATTTTTCAAAACGAGAAGATTCTCTTCTTAATGAAATTCTTGAGAAAAATGAAAAATCATCAAATTGGAACATTTGCTTGTTACAACGGGCCATTCAGCTCAAACAACGAATATGTTAACAAATCAAACGAATCCTTATTTTCATACAACTCAAAAAATGGCTCTTGGTAACAAAACTCTTTGTGCACTCAAGAAAGCTCAGAAAGAACAAAATGTTTTGTATAATGGAAATGCTTTTATAGATAAACATGAACCCGTAAAAGTTCGTGATTCTCATGAAACGTTAGAACTCACTGACGAGAGTAGATCAAAAATGAAACAAAAGAATCCAGAAATAAAACCAATCGATTACATCAAATATAACAAATTTTTGGAATTACTTTTGTTTCACAAAAAGAAAAGTCAAAGTTTTCCATCACACCCAGTGTTTCAAACAATTAGTCAAAACCAGTTTCAAAACCCGTAGTTGTCTCAAAATCAGTTTCGAACATGGAACAAATGTCTTCAAACAATCCTTTTAACACAAGTGATGCTAGAAGCATTTTAGATGACGTTAAAACTAGAATTGGGCAACTTCAAGAAATTGTTAAATCTAAAACCAATATTAGTTCTAACAACTGGTTTTCAAGTTATCAAGATGAAATGAAAAAGGTTTTTGAAACTCAAATTGCCACTCCTCTAAATAACATCAGTGCGAGGGTAATTCATTTTGAACAAACATTTTTGAAAGAAACAGGTGACTTTGTCAAGGACCATAAATCCCTGGTAAAGAAAGCTAATGAATGTTTTGAACACATCAAAGTTTTGGAAAATGTAAATGATTCTCTCTTCACAGATGTTATGACCACCGATATAATGTCCATTATCTTACAAACATATTCTGTTGAAGACCATGAACGACTCCAGTCTGAGACCTCCGAAATTGTTTCAAAATATGAAACGCTCTTGAAAAACTTAAAAAAGAAAATGTCTCATATTTTAAACAACTTGATCTGAAAAATGAGGAATGCAAGTATGACAAACTGTCGTATGAGCGTGCCTACAAGGACATGAAAGAGAAAAATGACCTTTTGAGAGCTCAGCCGGAATGTCAAAAAGGAAAGGCTGTGGATACTAAGTTTGCAAAACCATTGACTGAGGAGAAAACAAATGTTTCTAAACTGGTTTCCAAACCAAAAATGTCTATTTCTCAGCCTCCTCCAAAATTCAATGAGCAAAATGATTTGTCAAAACCAGTCACTCCACATGCCTTGCAGAAACAAAAAGAAAAGATTGTTGAAATAAAAAAAGCGGTTATCAAGAAACCAAAAGTTTTAGCTCCTGGCCTTTTTAAGATGAGTACTACTAATGCGTCTGCCTCCACATCTAAACCATATGGAACAGACGACATAAGTTTAAACAAGCACTCTAAAGAGACTAGGAAAGCCGAAACCACTTATCTTGATAAAAATGTAAATCCTAATGCGTGTGCCTAACCTTCTACAGGACTAGAGAGCACCTCTAGGAGTAGCAGACTAAAGCCTAAGAGCAATACAAGGAACAATAGAGTCTCGCCTGCCTCTAAGAGTAGTAGCTTGAATAATGAGAAGAAAGTAGAAGAACACCCTAGGAATTTACCGATTTATAATAAGAAAGATATTTCATCTGAATGTAATGAACCTATGAAACTTGATATGCTTAATGAATGTATTGAATCTGTTTGTTTAACATGCAACAAATCTTTAATTAATGTTCAAAATGATTGTGTTTCTAAGAATGTGAATGATAAGCCTGTTCAGAAGAACGTTCCAAAAAGAACTTATGCTAATCCTATATGAAGTCTAGTTGCAAGATTTAGGTCTTACACTACTGATAAGAAGCATAGTGTTTACTTTAGGGATGATATTTGGACACCAACGGGTAGAATTTTTACACTCCAGAATGGTAGAATGAGTGCTAAACCAGTATACCCAGTAGAAAACTTCTATGAGTATGATCAGGATTTTACCTCTAACCCAAAGGAACCAAAATCAAAACGGTTTCCAAAAACTTCTTCTTCTGTATTTGGCAGGTTATCAAAATATGTCTTTGGATCGTCGACTCGGGTTGCTCCAAGCACATGACCGGGAATCTGAAGATGCTGATCAATTTCGTCTGGAAATTCATAGGAACCGTACGCTTTGGAAATGATCATGTAGCAGCTATCATGGGTTATGGAGATCTTCCATTTGGAAATTATTTGATCACTCGGGTTTATTATGTCGAAGGGTAGGGACACAATTTGTTTTCAGTCGGGCAGTTATGTGATGCAGATTTAGAGGTTGCATTTAGGAGAAATTCATGCTTCGTTAGAAACTTGGATGGAATTGATCTCTTAACTGGGAATCGTGACACAAACTTGTATGCTATCAACATTAACCAATAAGCCTCTTAATCACCAATATGTCTTATGACACGAGCATCTGGAACAAAGTCCTGGTTGTGGCATAGAAGGCTATCCCATCTCAATTTCGACACGATCAACAAGCTTGCCAAAGACAACATCGTCAACGGACTTCCAAAGTTCAAATACACCAAGGATCACTTATGTCCATCATGCGAACAAGGAAAAAGCAAAATAGCATCATATAAAACCAAACTCGTACCCAGTTCGGAAGAAAAGTTACATATGTTACACATAGACTTATGTGGCCTAATGAGAGTTGAAAGCATAAACGGGAAAAAGTATATCCTTGTTATCGTTGATGACTATTCAAGATATACATGGGTTAAGTTTCTGAGGTCAAAAGGCGAAGCACCATGCATCATCATCACCTTTCTGAAGCGTATTCAAGTACTTCTTCAAGCTCCAGTAAGGATTGTTAGAGCAGACAATGGCACGAGAATTCACAAATCGAGTTAAGAACTTATTTTGAAGATGTTGGAATCACATATCAGACATCAGTTGTTACCACAACAAAATGGGGTAGTTGAAAGAAGAAATTGTACTCTTGTGGAAGCTACTCGCACAATGCTAATCTATTCTAGTGCACCGTTATTTTTATGGGCTGATGGTGTTGCCACTGCTTGTTTCACTCAGAACCGATCCCTATTCCATCCAAGATTCAATAAAACCCCCTATGAACTAGTGAACAACAGAAAACCTGATATCTCTTACCTTCACGTGTTTGGCGCTCTGTGCTATCCAACAAATGACAGAGAAGATCTAATAAAACTGAAAGCTAAAGGTGATATTGGAATCTTCATTGGATACTCAAATAACTCGAGGGCATTCAGGGTGTATAAGAAGAACTAGGAAGATAATGGAGACGATGAATGTGAATTTTGACGAACTTTCACATATGGCTTCTGAGAGACTCGCTCTAGAACCCGCGTTTAACCCAATGGCTTCTAATCAAAGCAGATTAGGACCCGCACTTAACCAGCAGACTTCTGGACACATCAGTTAAGGACTCGTACCACAAAGAGCTCAATCAATTTTGTTTGATAAACCTTCAGAACAAGAATGGGAGAATTTCTTCGAGTTAATGTTCGATGAATACTATGGTGGAACCTCGACAAATGCATCAAACCATCATTCCGCTGCACCAGCTCAACATCATCAACCACCACCTCCAACAGAAGATGCATCTACAAAAGTCGAAACCAATGCACCAACTCCATCGACATCATCTACATCTACTCTAACAACTCTGATTCTTGAAACCATACTGCCAACAACTGATGAGCAAAACCAAAACACATCATTTCAAGAAGAACCTACACAAAACCAAAACGATGCAACATTAGATGAAGATGTATTCAAAAACCCGTTTGCTACAAAATCAGCTAAATCATCTTCAAGCTTACAAGAACCATCTAACTCGCATACGTTTAACCAACGGTATCCTTCTACTCTGAAGTGGACAAAAGATAATCTAATTAAACAAGTTATTGGTGAACCTTCAAGGCCAATTCAGACGAGACGCCAACTTGCCACAGACTGCGACTTGTGCATTTACCTTTGCTCAATTAGCAATATAGATCCAAAGAACATTCGAGAGGCCGTGGCAGAACCCGCATGGATAGAAGCGATGCAGGAGGAACTTCTCCAATACCGTCTACATGACTCTTGGGATCTGGTTCAAAGACCAATTGATATTCGTGTCATTGATCTTAAATGGTTATGGAAGAACAAAAAGGATGAAGAAATGACTGTCATTTGCAACAAAGCTCGACTTGTGGCCAAAGGATACAGACAAGTAGAAGGAATTGATCTTGAAGAGTCATTCGCACCGGTATCCAGACTTGAAGCAGTCAGGATTTTCTTAGCCTATGCAGCTCACAAAAACATCACGGTTTATCAGATGGACATCAAGACTGCATTCTTGAATGGAAATCTAAAAGAAGAAGTGTATGTGAGTCAGCCAGAAGGCTTCATAGACAAGGAACATCCAGACTACGTCTACAAACTCAAAAATGTAATTTATGGTATGAAAGAAGCTCCGAGAGCGTGGTATGACGAACAGACTTCTTTCCTGATCAAAAAAAATTTCACCAAAGGAACGGTTGATCCCACCTTGTTTACACGAAAATACAACAATGACATTTTGATTGTTCAGATTTACGTGGACGACATCATTTTGGGTCCACTAATCCGAATCTTTCAAAACATTTTGAAAATCTCATGAAAAGCAAATTTGAAATGTCCATGATGGGGGAACTAAAAAATTTTCTTGGTTTACAAATACATCAATCCCCGAGTGGAATTTTCATTAATCAATCTAAATATACAATTGAGATTTTGAAAAAACATGGTATGGATAATTGTGATTCGGTTGGCACACCAATGGTAACTTCACCAAAAATTGAAGCCGATTTATTTGGGAAACCTATCGATCCGAAGAAATATCGGAGCATGATTGGTTCTCTCATGTACCTCACTACTAGTCGACCTGATATTCAATTTGCTGTTTGCTTATTAGCACGGTTTCAGGAAAAGCCTACCGAACTCCACCTCAAAGAGGTTAAACGGATCTTTCGGTACCTGAAGACATCCATTCACATGGGACTTTGGTATCCGAAGGAATCCGGATTTGATCTAATAGCCTTTTCAGATGCGGACCACGCAGGTGATCAAGTTACAGCAAAAAGTACATCAAGAGGAGCACAATTTTTGGGTGAAAAGTTAGTAAGCTGGTCTTCAAAGAAACAAGATTGCACTGCACTATCAACTGCTGAAGCCGAATATGTGTCTCTATCTGAGTGTTGTGCTCAAGTTCTATGGATGAGAACACAACTCACAGATTATGGCTTTACTTTCGATAAAATACCTATGTATTATGACTCGAAAAGTGCCATAGCCATATCGTGCAATCCTGTTCATCACTCAAAGACTAAGCACATTCGTGTCCGCTACCACTTCATCAAAGAGCACGTAGAAGAGGGTACTGTTGAATTATTTTTCGTGAAGACAGATTACCAACTCGCCGATCTATTTACTAAAGCCATTCCAAAAGAAAGGTTTAACGATTTAGTTCGACGAATTGGAATGCGAAGCCTAACCCCTGAGGAGTTAGAACGTCTTCTCGAATCTTCTTGAAAATGATTTTCCAACATGTTTCGCTTTAAATATTTTTTTGAAAAACAAAATACAAAATTTGAAAAACCAACAAAAGCAAAATATAAAAATATAAAACTTTCAAAAAATACAAAAAAAATATAAAATCAAAAATCCAAAAAATATCCTTCTCACGACATGTCTCTCGTATAATCAATATTCTGTACGTTTCTAGAAATGTCATTCAACATTGATATGGACATGTACAGATGCTTGAGCGAGAGTTCTTTAAATGTTTTCTAAAACATGTCGCCTCTCAAAATTTCTTTCACTATGGATTTCGTATATTTCAGTACGCAACCCGGACAAAAATGATGACTTTTGATTATTTCAAATCAAAAATGGTGTTTCTAAAAGAAAATCTAGTGTACGCTTCAGTGCACTACATTTAAAACTGGTGAGAAATCATCATCATCTTGAGCACCTTTTCAAGATTGTTCGAAATCTTTTAAAATATTTTGTGCTCAAGATAACTCCCTCTAAAACCCTTTTTTTGATTATGCTTTATTAAAGGGGGAGTATACAAACAAAAATGTTCCAATTTCTTACTAAAACCAGATCCGTTTGTCTCCCCAAAAGATTCTAAAAAATGTTGTTTAATCCGTTGATATAAAAAATATCACGTATATGCTATTTTTGAGAAGACGTGATTAAAGGTGATCAAAAATGTTTAATGATCGGTGTTTGAATCTCAAAAGAGCTCGACTCAGACGGAACCAATGAATTGACGATAAATCAAAGTCAGTAAATATACCATTTCGAGAAACTCGTGATAGACATGCACTTTCATGGGTCTAATCTTCTTTTCAAGTAGAGTTTACAACTTCAAGTTACTTATTAGAGCTAGTTGTCACCTAAAAACTGACAATGGAACTCTTTAACTAAACAACGTAACCATGTCTCGTGGGGAATTGTCTATCATGAGACGATCAATTCAAAAAGTGCTAACTCTACCCTCAGTGTGTAGATTTAAGTTAAAACAATATAAGCACATGTGAAGGGGGAGTATTTATGAAAATTCAAAACTCTCAAGGTGTTAACAAAATGTATTTGATAATAATAAACACTTAGAGAGATTTTCAAGAAAAAGGTCTTATGGCAACATAGGATAGTCATGGAGTTATAAGGTGACTAAGGATAGGAAATCCGTCCTATGATCCGCCAGAGCCGGAGGGATCTACCCAAGGACAATTCCTATAGTTAGTATTAGAAGTCCTTAGGTATGATTGAAAAAAGGAGTAATGTGAGAAAGGAGAAAGAAGGGGTTGAAGAATTAAAAAAGAAATGTAATGAAAAAGGGTGAAAAGAAACAGCCCTCCATAATCAACCTTAGGGCAGAAACCAGGTTCAATTCATCTGCTACTGGTTTTCACTTAGATGACGCTGGTATTGAAGACAAAGACGTTATGGACCTAGTGACGCACCGCACTTAACCTTCTAGCTACTCAATTCCTCTTAAAAGGACTTGTTTTATTCTCACGGGGAACCCTACATAATCTATCGACTTTCTCTTAGAGATGGCTGGTAATGAAGAAGGAGACCCTCTCCCTAGTCTCCACTCAGGAAAACCAAAGTGCACTAATCGAGTCTAGAGCCACGAGATTCATCAAAAGATCTCTTAGTAACACTAAACATTTCATCATTTGTTGTTCAACAATAAGGACACAAGTGATATATTCTAGATTCCTACGCAGATTTTAGCAATCTGCCAAGAACATTTATGAGGGGATTCACAATTGTGATCCTCGGTGATTGAATGGAAATTCATGCCAGGGTCATTGTTAGGATCCTATATTTATTGTGTTGATGATTCAGGTGGTCTTGGATGATGGAAATACATGTTTGCCATAGTTTAGAGAGAGAAAGAGATGAGAGGGTGTTATTGGTAGAGACTTGGTTTACAAAATATGAAAGGTTAGATTAGAAGCACCACCCCTTTCGTGGATGGAAGGGGTATTTATAGTTACAAAGCTAACGTCCTCCTGACGGACTATGGATAAGGCATACAGTGGGTAAAGACCCGTCCTTCCTCAACGGTGTTACACTAAACTATACTACGCTACAAACTAATTAATTAACAACTAAATAACGTAAATAATGACACGTCTACGAGCTAACATATGCTAGACCATAATTGGGGTGACCGACACTTTAATATGGAATTTCCAATTCCTAACAATCTCCCCCTAAGGGAGGTCACCCTATGAAATACATTTTGCATCCTAGCATTCTATCTTTGTCTTTAGCTCCAAGCTCGTAGACTTCAATTCTTCAAATTCCGCATTCTTTGTGCATGTGTAGCGATTCTTCAAAGTCCATACTAATTTGTACTTTTAGTGGAGGCCTTTAACTGATCTACATCTTTGATGATCTTCGAGCTTTCGTTGAGATCATCAGCCACAGTAAATCTCTGAATCACCCTTTATTGTGTTGCCATCATGTAATGTTGTGACTTTTGGACCAACATGCTCACACTTTTGGATCATGACATCTTTCCATCAGAGTAGCGGAAGCTTTACTGGTTCATGATATTTGCAGCAGCGTAGCAGAAGCATAGTATAAAAATATCAGAGCCAAGTTATGTAGATATGCACCAGTCATGATTTCTTCAATTAAGTGTGGATGCTGTGAGCATGCGGCTTTGGATTAACTTCTCAATTCTGATCAGCTGCAACCGTCCAAATGTACCTGCAAACAACAGTTAGCAATAAAACACACGAAAGTGTCTTTGATCACTTTTGTTGAATTGAGGTACACGGCCCACGGTTCCCCGTTGATCAGTACAAGTACTGCCTGTGATCAGGTAGGATTCCTAAGAATCTCCTTGACAGGGTTTCGCAGCTGTTCTAGCTATTCTCAAACCGGAACGTCTCAAAGAAGACAACACGGAGTGAGTGAACCAGCGAATTGAGATTCACTGATTGATGAAAAATTGATTTGAAAAACAATCGTGTATTGCTTATAAGAAAGAATTTTGCAATACGACGAAGGTTTTATGAGAAAGATCAATTTTCAATCATAAATACTTTTTATATTAGAAAAGAGTACACATTCGATGTGCTAGATAAAAGAAGAGATTCGCACATCGAACGGTTTTTCCAAAAGTATTTTTCAATCAGAGATACTTTTTGAATTTGAAAATGAATACACATTCGACGTGCTAGAGAAAGAAGGTTTGCACATCGAACGGTTTTTCCAAAAGTATTCGTCAATTCCAATCCTGGACCAAGGTTCATTCACGAGTGAATCGCCCCATCGTTTCTATCTAGTTGTCACAAGTTTGATCTTTATAAAAGATCTCACATGTCACCTACCAAGAGCTTGTTTGATGTTGGCTCTAGAGGGCTTTCCATCTTCATCGTGAATATTTTTACATATCACTCGGATGTTCTGGCAATACCACAAGGATAATGCGTAGGACTCTTAATATATTCTTACTTTTCACATTGTGTGAAACAGCAAGTCTTCATGAATTTAGTGTCCTAATGAGATATAGTGGATGATCTCTTGGCTCTAGACTCAATTGTGCACATTTGGTTCCTATGCCGGAGACTAGGGAGAGGGTCTCCTTCTTTAATATCAACAATCTCTAAGAGAAATTCGATAGATTATGTCGGTTCCCCGCGAGAATGAAACAAGCCCTTTTAAAAGGAACTTGAGTGGCTTGGGAAGTTTAGTGCAGTGCGTCACTGGGTCCATGACTTCTTGTCTTCAATACCAGTGTTACCTTAGTAACCACAAGTAGCATATGTATTGAACACGGTTACTGCCCTAAGGTTGAATTATTAGAGGGCTATTTCTTTTCACCCTTTTTCACATTCATTTCTTTTTCATTCTTCAACCCTTTCAGTGCTTACCGAGACTTCATTACTAGAACCTTGTTGGGTTTATTCCAGTACTAGCTCAGTCTCAGTCCGCAATCTTCCCATATTCTCATTTTTCTCCTTTTTTCATCATACCTAATGACTCTACACTATCTAGTGGATTGTCCCTGGGTAGATCCCTCCGGCTCTGGCGGTTCGTGGGAACGAATACCTAACCTCACCATCCTTATAACTCCATACATAAAGTAAAATGGTCGGTCTTTTGGTACAGTTCATTCCTTCTCGAAACCAATTAAAAACATTTTGGAAAATCCAATCAAGTTACTTGTGATATAAAATCAAAACATTTTGTACCTTAATTGTTTTTGATCATTTAGAAATGCTCCCCCTCAACATGTGCATATGATTTTGAAATTGTTTAGCACATGGAGGCAAGAGTTATTTTGAAATAAATTCTTGATCACAATTTCCTTAGAAAAAGCCATTTGATTTTCTTGGTAAATATCTCCCCCTCAATATGTGCATAGGATATTTGAAATCATTTTATCACATAGAGGAAAGAGTTCTTTTGAAGCACATTCACGATCACATTTGCCATAGAGAAACCATTTCAAACTCAATCAAGGTACATATGATAAAACGTTGAAACCTTTGTACCTTAATAGCTTAACATCTTATGAAATGCTCCCCCTCAATATATGCTTCGAGATTCGAAAGTGTTTAGCACATATGGGAGAGCAGCTTGCACAATTGAATCAAATGATCACCTTTTATCAAGTTTCATTATTAAATCACAAATTCTCCCCCGATAAAAAATATCAAACCCTTTGAGATTTTGGATCCCAAGTGATTTAATAAGGTTTGGAAAACATGGGAGAATATGTGGCCTTGTTTAAATACTCTTCTGGTTTTTGGTTAAATGCTCCTCCACAATCATGTGCATTATGTATTTCAAAATCGTTTGGCACATGAAGGAAGGAGTGCTTTAGAAACAATCACCCTTTTAAAACCGATTTGAGATTTAAATCACGATCTCTCCCTTGATCAAAAATTTCAAACCTTTTGAGATTTGTGATCCCAATTGATTTAAATCATTTAAAAATTTTAGGGGAAAGATGTGGCAAGATTTGATTTTGAAAAAATGACAGATAAGGACCATTTTAAGACATTAAAGATTGTTAGTGTCAGGTATGATTGTTTTAAGAGATCTTTTAGGTAAAATAAAACACTTTCACAATCAAACAAGAACAGAAAAAATTTCATTTTGAAAGATCTTTGAGTTTTAAAGAAAATCATACCATGACATAACATTAAATCTTTAGATCACCACTTTATTTTGAACAAATCGGAACTTTTGTGAAGAAATATCGTTTGAAAATATTTTATTTTAAATCACTCTCCCCCTCAATCGATGACCGTAGTCGATGATGGTGTGACTTAAGTTTTGATAAAATGAAGTCCGTTGATTTTCAAAATTAAGTCCAATTAATTTTCAAAACAATATTTTCCCATTTTCAAAACAATTTAACAAATATTTTGAAAAATGGTATTATTCACTATTTATCCTGCACAAAGATACGTTAGGTGGTTGAGCTGCTTTTGTTGTTGTTGCTGTAGGTCTGGAAGAAAACCGTCTGCTGATGCAGTGAGACTTCTTACGTTGCATTTTAATGCCAACTGAGGTCAAATTAAGCTCCGTTTCTTCATTTGATGATGAAGAAAACCATCTGCTGATGCAGTGAGACCTCTTACGTTGCATTTTTTCCATGCCAACTCTCCATAGAAGTCAAATTAAGCTCCGTTTCTTCATTTGTCAACCCAAGATATCATTACCCTTTCCTTGCGGCATCCTATCATCTTCAATTGTGGGATCCGGATCAGGAACATTCTTATATACCAATATACCTGCATACGTTAGTGAACACACATACAAATATATGGTGGTCGACATCACCCAAACAGCAATCGACTACTTAAAAGTCAATTCAACATATTAATCAAATCATAAAAGGTATGGGAATAATGTGTTCATCAAACTCTAATCATCTAATCCTAACAATCATATCCTAAATTCCTAGTCCTTCGACATAGGCAAATATCATTTTTAATTAAGCACGTAGGATAATTAAGAAAGTCCGTTAGATGATATAAATTTGAAAACATTCTCCCCCTCAATCAATGACTTATTTTTCTGAAAAGGTTAAAAGCACTGAAGTCATTGATTGAGTTTTCAATTTATGCGAAAAACTCTGAATCTGATTGATTTTTCAAGCAACTCATTTTCCACCATTTTGAAATACAACAAATATTTTTGTGAAGAATTTTAGATGGAAAAACATTTTTGTAGGAACAGCAGTCCTTCGACATACTTTCCTCAATTTTTTTTTAGGATAAGTGCACGAGATTTAAGAAAATAGTTTTAGCGCAGCACTTTCCTTCCTTGAAGAACGGGTTGCTATCAGAAATAATAGCAAGCCATAGTATTAGCACGGGTTACAGTCAGAAATAACTGCAAGCCATAATTTTTAAGCACGGGTTACAGTCTGAAGTAACTGTAAGCCATATTTTGAGACATGTTTTGAAAAAAAATATTTACACCTCCTGCTCGAACTTCATCTATGGTCCCGTGCCATTATTGAATGACATTTCTAAGACCGCATATGTTATCGATACCAGAAGACATGTCTTGAGAAAACATATTTTTTGTATTTTTAAATTTTCTGATTTTTATGGGTTTTTGAAGATTTTATAATTTTCAATTTTCTTTTTGTTGGTTTTATATTTTTGTATTTGGTTTTTGATAAATATATACACAGATAGATTAGATGATATAGTTTAAGAAGATGATGTTCCGAGTACCGAGATAAGGATATCGAGCAGCCCCGTTGTAGAAGATAGAAGTCATCATCCCTAAAACTTTCACCACCAAAGCTTCCGAGGCTCTTGCATTGAAGAAAGAAATTGAACCATCTGAAAGTGAGACTTTGGTAGCTTCCCCCCAAACCAAAAATCCTTTAGCTGAGCAGATTCAAAGCTTTCTTTCAAGCTTCCCTTAACTAGGTGCATAAAGAAGCACACCATTATCATCGATCTTGCAGCTCCTTTTAAGAATGATCATTGATTCTTCGTTCGGGGTTATATCATCAACAAGAACAACACCGTATCATCCCACTCATTAAATTTCTTCTCATATTTCATTACCACTGAAGTCTGACACAATCCATTCCAAAAGGTGTCACGAGACAACTTCCCCCACGTAGTTAAATTGATGCAGTCAGTCTCTTAGACTAGAGCTCACGAACCCGAATACACATAGAAGACAGAGAAACTTATACCATAGAAGTAGCATATTAAGTCCAATAGCCAAAGAATAACCCCGATGTATACTTTTCTCTCCCCTAAAGAAAGTGCATGAAGCTCAAGAACCCGAAGTACCCGATTGCCCAAAGAGAGAATAACCGATAACATTGAAGAAGCAGGCCGAATCACTGATTATCTATGCGGATGACAATCTCTGTGGATGTCAATCTCCGGAATAAGTGATTATATCTTTGAATCACTGATTAAGCACTCAAGTGAAACAACTGAGCATCCCCAATGTACACAATCTCTCTCCCCTGATGATTGCGATAGCATCGAAATCATCATACACTTGTGTATCTCTTTTATCACCAGAAACTAACTCTTCCATCTCTTCCCCCACACAGTTGGAATAAGAGCACTAAACGCCATGAGTCAAACCTTGAGTTTCTCTGCGGTAATGACATTCATCTTCCCGGGATATCTTCAATCACTTAGAAGTATTAAGTTCATCAAGTTTACTCACGTTTAGATGCTTGTCTCCTTAACCCTTGCTGGTTTTGACACTTCAGAATCAGCAACTCATTGTAAGCCCAGATACTTGAAATCTTATGAGAAGAACACCATTAGCTTAGATGTATCTGTGAGAATCAACTTGCTGCAGAATGTGAGCAAGTCTAATTGGGGATTAAATCAAACATTTCATGCTCCCCCAATTAGTGCTCTCCCTAAACCGACAATCTGTTTGATAAATTCCCGATTAAGAAGAAGTCTTTAGATCGTTAAATGCAACTCGTCTTTAGTCTTCTAACATGTAGCAGAAAATGTAGAACCGGCTGTAGACTCGACCTTCTTCAAGATTGTCCAATTGGGGAATAGAAAGTCGACATCTTCATTACACCAAAAAGCATCCCAATTAACCGACATCTTGAAAATCCCATTAACAAAAATCTCTCCCAATCAAACAAGAACAGAAAGATGTTCATCAAGGAAATTAGCAATCAGCCCTCAACGAACACACGAAATGGTAACACCAAACTACCAATCACATCAAACAAGAACAGAGAGATTGTTCGGAATCATCATGTTGATGTGTACGTGAAGCATTAACCGGAAGCACTTTGTCGATAATCATATCAGCCCGTGAGAAGATGTCAACCAACGGCTCATTGAAGAAAACTTCATGTGAAGATGACCCGATAAGAAGAAGCTCGGTTCTTACATGAGTTTGGAGCCGTTTGACCATTTATTCTCATATAATAATCAACCATGCAAAAAATTCACACTTCTTCTCCCCCTCAAGAATTGCATACGGAGATGCCATTCTTGATTAAACAAGTGATTATCATCCAAATGTATTCTGTTCACACTTCTCCCCCGTAAAATTAGCACATGATGTCGCCATCTTCATTATATTGAGCAAGTGGAATAAGAGTAATTATCAGTAGTCCGGTTCACTTGATGACTGAAGCGCATGGAAAAAGTATGAAGCATGTTGATGAGAATGGACATAAATGAGAAGATTTCTCTTCTTCAGAAGATAAAGCGCAATGAAGCGTACACTTTTCTTTTCTTTGAGGTACGAGGCTTGAAATGTAGTGTTCAAACGTCATGATCTCTCTCTATTCAACTCTCTTGGCAATACTTGTAATTAACCCCATTATCATTCAGTAGGCTCTTTGTAGTGACAGCTGATGAAGAAAACCCAATATGATGAATTTGACCCTGAAGTAAATTAACCCGAACTCGTGACTTAAACTTGCACATATGTAACAAAGAGCGGTGCCGAGACTTCATCGTCCATTGAATCTCTAAGTACTCTATACTCTTCATCCAACCAACCATCAAGTATAAGACGTACTTCACCTCTTGAAACTCTACAATTGAATGTGACACTGAGCACTACAACGTAACTCCTTAAAGTGATACTTATTTTGTGGTGGTAAGAGCCCAATTCCCCCAAATTCTTTAGGATTACGCTTAGTGTGTCTCAAATGGTCTACAGTCGTGGAGTGATGCTTCGGTGTACTTCAGCGACTCACCTGAATTATAGATATACTTCGGTATATCGTATTAGCCTTTTTGAGGGCCTCCAACTTCAGGAACAGCCTTTGTAAGAATTAAAGACATGTTTTCATAATATGTTGTTAACACCCTCTACATTCGAACTTGTAAGGGCTGGAAATCCCGCTAAGGAGATTCCTTACACGAATTGAATCCTGAAGACGTGGGTCATTACTTGAATCTATTCATGGTAATGATAACTGTCCCTCAACGGGATTCGGATGGCTGATTCGCCCGAACAAGGTGAATGGAATAAAAAAATTCATCAGTAAAACAATCATAGTGGTCAATTCTATAAGAAAAGTCCACCGTGATCGATTGGTGTTTTTCAACTAATATATTCATGCAGGTACTGATGATTGTTCCTTAGAGGAAAGACCGCAACATCTCACCATGTTCATACCAACATCTCAACACATGAAAGTTCTCATCAATATCAAAGGCAACACAAAGTTAAAGATGATTCTTCGTCAATGTCAAAGAATCTACAAAGTTCAAAGACTAGAGAACTTCACATCATTGCAAATTCAAAGACAAAGGAAGTGTGAGCATGGTGGAGAAAGACGTGGAGACACCTATTCCAAAGAAGTTGATAAATGGCAGACAACACCATTATCTGATCACCAAGCATGAAGGAACAAAGAATCAAGACTATTCAATATCAACACACAAAGTTCCAGCTCAAGAAACCTAAAGACCTAATCATGTGGAGCATCTTTTGAATGACCACCCCTTAGGGGGAGATTGTTAGCATTAATATAATGTGCTAGAAAGTGATGGTCATTCACGTTTAGGAACTTTGTAATGTGTGTTAGATATTATATTAGAATAGTCAATGGGCTCGTGGATTGGGCCAAGCTAACCGGTTATTAGTTATGTTAGGTTTAGTCATGTTGTAATAGAAGCCCAATCCACAATCCAAACAAAGCCCATCCAAATCCCATAAGGCTTTTATGTACTAAGTATAAAAGGCACACACCTAGTCATTTGGTGTGTGTGCTTGAGTGTGTAAGTGTGTGTTTTATATGAATAAACCTCTTCTTGTTTTCATCTTTCTCTCTAGTACCATACGCCCCATATACATACTTAAGTCACCATTTCGTGCTTCATTATTAGTGTTAGTGTGATAGAGTTGATATATCTAAAGTCCTACATGAGTCAAGATTAAGCTCATCACATGGTGAGTGTTCCTCTGCAGCTTCAGAAGACTCAGTGCCCTTTGATGATTTTGTGGTTCATTTCTTGAGGATGTACTATGTAGTAGTTTTTGTCGCAGGAGAGGAGATATCCAAAAGAGTTTGAGCGACTTGTTCAATTGTATTAATAGCTTTCCCTTTACCTCCAACATCGGGCAGTGGTTGATGTCTCCCTGAATCTGGTTCTTGGATCAGCACACTCTTAGCAGTATGCCCCAGTGTCCCCTCGATTTCTTTCCTACTCACTTCCAGAGTGTGTTGTAGGGTTTCATCGTCTTCATCTTGCAGAGTTGGCTCAGTACGTGCTCTTTTCGGCCCTCTTCCTTTTCCTTTGTCACCCTTTCAGTTCTCTTACCCTGAGCAGGAGCATCATCAGTAGTAGACTTATCCTTATGTTTCTTGGGTAGTGTTGCATATGTTGCTTTGGAGGTTTTGGGCTTTGGTTTAGTTTGTGTGGTTGACTTAGTTGGTGTAGGAGCGGAAGGTTCACTCGTGAGAGACTTAGACACTTTTTCCAAATAGTCCTGATAGTACGTTGCTGACTATATCACTTGTGAGGAGTGCTTGGTGTATGACCTTCCAAAGACTTCATTTTGGTACCCTTGGTGTGAACTTGATATTCCCGAGAACATGCTCCTCGATGCCAAGTGAAGAGGAGAGTCCAATTTGGTGGAACTCGGTGTTGGCTTAAAGATGATTCATAATCATCTTGGAGAATCTAATGCTTGGAATCACAAGTGGATGGATCTTCTTCTTTCCCTTTTTGTTTTGTGCCTGTTTTTCCTTGTCTCCAATGAAGGAATGGAAGGACTAAGTGAATTCCTCCAAAATCCTCTTACCATAATCAATGTTAGCTTGATTAACTATTCCCAAAGAATTTGCAGCACTGGAGCTCTTGGTCTCTCATAACCTGAAGTCTTTCCCATGAGACACAAGTTGATGATTGTGGTGATTGCCCTCCATGGCTGATACAATTAGTTTGTGATCACTGTAGATAACGTCCTGACGTCTATGGGATATCCCAGATCATTGACAAGGTCGATCAAAGCTTCTGATGATGGTGGCGGAGTGAATGTGTTAGATATAAGTTTTCACATACACATCAAACCATAACAACAAGGTGGCGTATAAGTGGAATTCTAGAGAGAGAAAGTTAGAGGTTTAGGGAACTTTAGTGAGAGAAAGAAAAATTCTTATTATGAGCTCCAACTCTCTACCTTGGGGGTAGAGAGTATTTATAGTCTTACATAAATCGCCACACAACGTGTTTTGTGGATCAGCATCACAGCTGGTAAAGACCGTCCGTCCTCCACGGTGTTACTTAACAAAATACTACTTACCTAAATATAACTATGACTACGAGCATTCTAACGACTACATATACTTGAGGTGACCGACTTTTTAATACCGGGAATTTCTAATTCCTAACAATCTCCCCTAAGGGAGGTCACCTCAAACATATACTAAAATGACATTGAATACAATCAGATATTTCATTAACAATTGATCTTGCATTCTTGATGTAGTACTTTGTCTCGAGCTCGTGAGTCATTGATTCCACTCATTGCATGTTTGGTTAATCCAAGTGGAGGTCTTTTACCGATCCACGTGATAATAATGTTGAGCCGGCTTTTTGAGATCATCACTAATAGAAAATCTCGATACATCCATTGTGGTGTTGGTATTATGTGATGTTGTGACTTTCGGACCGACATGCTCACATTCTGGATCATGATATTTTCTCATCAGAGTAGCGGAAGCATTCATTGATTCATGATATTGGCCAGAAAGCGAAAGCATGGAGTGAAAATATCCGAGTCATTGATGCACTAATCATGATTTCTTTTGAGATGAATGTGTTAGGTGAGCATGCTACTATGGATTGACCGCCCATTCGATCGGCTACAAACGCCTCGGGGTGTACCTCATAAGCGATTAGCAATAAAAGCATGAAAGAGTCTTTGATCACTTTCGATGAATTGAGGTACACGCCCACGGTTCCAGATCGCTGATCGGTACAAAGTACGCCTGCGTGATCGTATAATTCGAAAGAATTTCCTTTGAGGGTTTCGCATGGTGCTCTAGCTGTTCTCAAACCGGAACGTCTCAAAGAAGACAACACGGATTGAGTGAACCAGCGAATTTACGTCCACTGATTGATGAAAAGAGATTTGAAAAACAATCGTGTATTGCTCAATAGAAATTGTTTTTGCAATATAACGAGGGTTTTAATGAAAATCAATTATCAATCATAAAACACCTTTTGATTTGAAAAATTAGTACACGGTCGACGTGCTAATGAAAAGAGTTTTAAAGCCCAAAGACCGGTTTTTCAAAGGTATCCGTCAATCCATAACCTAAACCAGGATTGATTCAAAAGATTGAATCGCCCCATTGTTTCTGTTCAGTTGTCACATGGTTGATCGTATAATAGATCTCACATGCCACCTACGGGGAGCTTGTTAGATGTTGGCTCGAGAAGGCTTTCCATCTTCACAGTGAATATGTAAGCACATCACTCAGATGTTACGCAATACCACAAGGATATGCGTAGGACTCAAGATATAATCTCTCTTTCCACATTGTGTGAAACAGAGAGTCTTCATTGAAAGTGTCCTAATGAGATTTATTGATGATCTCGTGGCTCTAGACTCAATTTGTGCATATTTGAATCCTATATTGGAGACTAGGGAGAAGGTCTCCTCCTTCAATATCAACAATCTCTAAGAGAAAGTCGATAGATAATGTCGGTTCCCCGTGAGAATGAAACAAGTCCTTTTAAGAGGAACTTGAGTGTTTTGGAAAGTTGAAGTGCAGTGCCTCACTGGGTCCATGACGTCTTGTCTTCAATACCGATGTTACCATCAGTAGTAAATGAATTGAACCCGGTTTTACGCCTCTAAGGTTGAATAAATGGAGGGCTATTTGTTTTCACCCTTTTCTCATTCAATTCTATTTAATTCTTCAACCCGCCTTGCTACCGAGACTTCATAGCAAGAACCTTGTTGGGTTTTTCCAGACTAGCTTCGGTCTTAGTCCGCACTTTTCTTCCCATATCTCATTTTTCTCCTTTTATCATCATACCTAAGAACTCTACACTTAACTAGTGGATAGTCCACAGGTAGATCCCTCCGTTCAAGCGGATCATGGGAACACATACCTAACCTTATCGTCCTTATATCACCATACATAATGTAAAGTTGGTCGGTCTTTTTGGTATTGTTCGTCTGCCATAAGAACCAATTGAAAACCATTTGAAAATCAATCCGGATACTTATGATATTTTATCAAAGCATTTTGTACCTGAATTGTTTTTGATATTTTTAGAAGAAGAACTCCCCTCAACATGTGAATCAAGTATTTGAAATAGTTTTCCACACGGAGGCAAGAGAAAGAATTAACTTCTTTTGATTACCATTTTCTAAAAAATATCAACATCACTTCCCTAATCGAATTACGTAGATAAAGCATTTTGGGGAAGGATGAGGTTTTCATGATTTTGCTCCCCTCAATATGTGCCTCGAGATTTGAAAAGAGTTTTGCACATACTAGAGGGACACCTACCTTGAGATAAGTTATCACGTTTCAAATCATAGGTTTAAGATAGATGCTCCCCTCAACATGTGCATTGAAAATTTGAAATCGCTTGTCATATGTGAAGGAAGGGAGCTTGTACATCCTTATAAAACCATTTACCCACTATCGCGGTTTAAATCAATTTAAATCACACATTCTCCCCCGATCACAATTATCAAATCATTTGAGATTTGTGATCTCTTATAGATTTAAATTGATTTTGAAAGCTTTTAAGGAGAATTGTGACTTGATTATGAAAGCGTTTTAACTGATAATGTTGGGAATTATGTGAAGTATGGATTATGTTGAACTTAATGCGAAGTGTGTTCTATTTGAAGAAGAGTGGATTCTCAAGACATAACACTCTTGATGAAGAGTAATAGTTATTAGTTTGTTTCTACGGAAGTGTTTATTCCGTGTTTAGTATATTTAGTTTGGATATACATGAGCTTTATTAGGAAGTGATTGTGTATATCTTATTTAGTTTAAGTTTATCGTTTCTTGGGAAGCGGTTTAGCGATTTTGTTTAGGGTTCCTTATCTATAAAAGGAACACATTAGAATGAATGATACATCGATTGAAAATTTTAGTTTTAGTTAATATAAAGATCCATAGAGGATCACGAAGTTCTTAGTTATTTGTTACTTGTGTTTATATTCCAGAGATAAATATAAGTAGTAGAGATTGTCTTTTATTGTGCTTGTGATTACATAGGCATATATAACGATCCACGAGCTCAAGATCTATCAAGGTCTATTTATTTCAACAAGTGGTATCAGAGCCTCGTGAGAGTCTCTGATACTAAGGACAAGTTTTTCGAACACCATACAACCATAAAAAATCATCATGCACGGTTCAGGATGTTGATCTTGAAATCACCAACAACCAAAACTCCACCCATCTGCAACAACTAAGTCTCTCTAATAGCAATGATAAGTTTCCTTACCTTAAAGGGAATATGATCTTTGGGCGATGAAGATCTGAACTGGATCTCAACATTGATTGGAATCATGGGAGATTGTCTTGAAGGAAGCAGTTTGAAGAGAACTACCACGGATGCAACGGTAAATGATGAATGTTCCTCCCAATCTGCGAAGAGTTCTTGTGAGTTGAGAGGAAACCAAGGTCGAGAACCATTCTTCTTAAGCCATTCAGGATCACTTAGTGATTTTCACTTCATGCAAGATGCTAAGGATATATGGTTAGCAATCAAGGCAAAGTTCGGTAGGAATGAGGAGTCTAGGAGTGAAGAAGTCCATCTTGAGACAACAGTTTTAGGACTTTCAAATCTCTGAAGAGGAAGGAATACACAAGGGTATGATAAGTTTCACAAGATTTTAAGTCAGTTGAATCAGTATGAAAGCCGGATAATGATATTTGTAACTCTAAGTTTCTAAGGTCATTACCTCCATCCTGGCTACATGTAAGCATAGCTTTAAAAGCTAAAGGTGGTTTGGACATGATTACCTTTGATGAGCTGTATCACAAACTTAAAGCTCTTGAACATGATGTAAGAAGTCCTTTTCGATCATCTTCTTACGCTAGTCACCTTGCATTCGTTGGAGCCTCTACTCCAAAGATGAGCTATGGTCAAAGCCCATATCCATCATCATCTTATCTTGCTCCTCATCAAGCTCATCCTAGATCAAGTGGAATCATGGAAGATGTTCTTGGATCCTTCTTTCTTGATATGATCCTCGGCGGGATCGGCCTATGAAGATTTTGATCAAGTGGACCCACTTGAGATGGAAGAAATGAAGCTGAAGTGGCAGGTGGCCATGCTTTCCATCGATATCAAGAATTTTGGCGAATTTGGAAGAAGGTTTGGATTCAAAGGACGAGATCCGGCAAGGTTTGACAAGAGGAAGGTTAAATGCTTCACATGCCAACAGATGGGTCACTTTTCTAGAGAATGCAAAGACAGGAAAGCTGGTGATGAGACACGATACTCCTCTTATCAGTGATCGAAGGAGGCGAGGAACTTCAAAGGGTTCATTTGCTTTGGTCACTCTGGATAGCAATGTGTACTGGAAGCAACATGAGGAGGATGATAATGATGGTCCTGATAATGTTGGGTTGATTGCAAATTTGTACAGGAGGATAGGCATGATCAGTTGCCTTGATGGGCATCTCTGGTACAAAATGTTTGTTTGGTTGTAGTGAGCGTTATAATGCACTCAAAGAAGCTTATGATATTTTGGAACCTAAATATAATGAATGCTATGTGGAAGTTGAAGCTTATAAACAGGCTTTAAAACACTAGAAAGACAAAAGGTTTGGTTTCAGAAGAATCAAATAGCTTATGATGAGAAAATAGGTGTTTTAGAAAGGGATCTCGAATGTGCTAAAAATGAGTTAAAATGGTGCGAGAAATTAGAGCGAGATGTAGAGTCGAAAATCTAGAGCTTAAGGAGAAACTTAACAAGAAATTGCTTGCATAAAGAATGGATTTTGAATGGAAATAAGTTAGCTGGTTTTATTTATAGTAGTCAAGCTTCTAATTCTACAATGGCTTTAGGTTTTAAGAAATATGTTGGCTTAGAAGCTAGGGATGACACACGTAAATCTACATCAGCAGGCCTAGCTAATTTTGTAAAACAAGGTGACCTACATGCTGTGCGTGGACCTATTAGAGGTGAGCACATGCCCATTGACCTTTCCATTAAAGTTGACTTTGATGGATCACACCATCTCTATGGCCAAAAGTCAAAGGACTTGCGGACCCGATACTTCTTCTAATGTTGTCTCTTGTGTTACTTGTGACAAGTCCTCCAACAAGGGTTAGCGAGTGTGATTCAAATGACAAGTCGACCTTCCCAAGTCTTCACCCTGCACACTTGCCAAGACTACCAATAAGAGTGTCGGAGTTCTTTGCCAAGGAATCTACTTCCAAGACAGTTGCCTCTGAAGATTTACATTTTAATTCTTTGCATAATAATACTGTTAAAAACAATTCTCTTCATGGTTTTGGTTTGAATACTTACGCTTGTAATAACACATTGTTTGGTTTGAATAAATCTTCTAATCAGAAGAAATGTTTTGTGTGTGGAAGTAAAATTCATTTAATTAAGGATTGTGATTATCATGAGCAAAGGATGAGTAGGTGTGGTGATTCTAGGAAATCTAGGCCAATGTGGACCAATGTTAATGATATACCACCTTTTGTTCCACAAGCTACTAATTATAATAATTCTTTTCCTTGGAGAAGATCAATCGGAAAACCATATGTTCAACCAACGGTGAATATTTTAAAAATGGTTTTTGGCCTAGATATGTTAACCCTATGCTGATGGGAGAGTCTTGGGACACTTTTGTCAAGACCTCGGCAGGTTGTTCTTGGAATAAACAGGGACCTAAGTTTCAATGGAAACCCAAGAACAATAGTGGATCTTATACTTCTACTTGGCATAACTTATATGATCCACAAGGAGGTTCAAGTCGCAATGACTTGAGCCTCAATAGTGTGCTAATTTTCTGTATATTTTTGTTGTTGTAGGATCATCCCTTTAAGCATAAAGATGTTGGAATTGTTGATAGTGGTTGTTAGAAGTATGTAGGAAAGCAGGATATGATGCATAACTTTGTACCCATTGAAGGAGGAGGCAATGTAACCTTTGGAGGAAGTGATGGATGAATTACTGGGAAAGGGACCATCAAAACACCTCAGCTGGACTTTGAGAATGTATATTATGTCAAGGAACTTAAACACTTCAATTTGTTTTCAGTCTCACAAATCTGTGACACTAAGAACAAAGTACTCTTCCAGAGGAGGATGAATGTCTTGTAAACTTCAAACTCGGAAGAAACTTCAATTCTGCTGAAGGTTCCTCGGTCACAATCTTTATACATTCAACTTATGGATGTCAAACCGGTGGTGACTTAACATGTTTGGTGGCTAAAGCATCCGTGGATGAGTCCACCAAATGGCACAGAAGGATGGTCCATGTCAACTTCAAGACTAATATCGGCTCTCAAAGCGGGTCTTGTTCAAGGTCTTCCGTCAAAGTTTTCACCAATGATCATAAGCGTGTTGCATGCAACAAAGGAAGCGACATAGAGCCTCCTACAAAGGTGTTCTGTTACAGCAGAAAGCATTATTTCGAACCTCTTCACTTCATATGGATCTGTTTGGTCCAACTCAAGTGAGAAGCATTGATCATAAATATTTTTGTCTAGTGATCACTGATGGTTATAGTAAATTTTGTTGGGCATTCTTTCTGAGGACCAAAGATGAAACATATGTAGTGTTGAAAGATTTTGTTACCCTCATTGAAAATCAGTTGAACAAAAAGGTGAAAGGTATTAGGTGTGATAATGGGACAGAGTTCAAGAATGCTATACTTATAGAACTCTGCAGGTCAAAGGGAATCAAACGGGACTATAGCACTCCAAGAACCCCTCAACAAAATGGGGTGGCAAAAGAAAAAATAGAACCTTAATAGAGGCTGCAAGATCAATCTTGGCAGACTCTAAACTTCTACCATGTTTTGGATGAAGCTGTTGGTGCGACACTGTATGTACTCAATAGAGTGTCCATTACTAGACCACACCTTAAAACACCATATGAACTTCTTTTTGGGAAAGTTCTAGTTATTCATTACCTTAAAGTTTGGTTGTCAAGTGACAATTTTGAATACAAGTGATCCGTTGGGCAAATTTGATGAGAAAGCTGATGATGGTTACATTGTGGGGTATTTTGCTCATAGTAAGGCATCTGAGTTTACAATGTATCTGCTAAGAAGATTGAGGAGACATTGAATCTGAGGTATTTAGAAGACAAACCTAATGTTCAGGGACGAGGGTCATGTTTGGTCATTTGACCTTGATTACTTGGTGATTACTTGGGTTATTCTAGACATATGGCTAACGAAAATGCAGATTCTCAAGCATCTCCAACTAACATCTTGGAACTTTGGATGCTCATTCGGACAGTGGGATGCGATGATGAACAACCCATTGTAGTGCCTTCCTTCTCCCTTAACAATTTTGTAGGTGACACTTCTAAAGATTATCTTGATGTGGGTGAAGATGAATTCCATTATGCTGAGGACCTTGCGGTGAAGAAACAAGAGTATGCAGACCATTTAGAAGAGGAATGTTGAAGATAGTACAAGTAAAGCAATCGATTGGAAATGTCAATTCTGCTGAAAGTGCTTCTTCTCTCACCTCTCCAATTACTGAAAGACATGTTGACTCTAATCCTATCTCTACTAGAGTGTCCAGCCTTGGAGAACCTTATACACGGTTTCCAAAACCTTGGATCTTGGTCATCATCAATCTAAGGGGAATCTTCAACACACCTTCCTATGATCTGACTTTGAACCTCTGTGACTAATCTTGATTCCTCCATTGATGTCAACACCACTACTACTACAAGGATCAACAATGCTCATCCACAGACTAATATTATTGGTGATCCTTATGCATCTGTTAGAACAAGAGGTAGCGTAGCGTTCTAAATATGGTCAGTGGCTTTTATCTCTTATGTCTCAATCAGAGAAAGACAATCACACAGACTATGAACATTGTTTGTTTGCTTGTTTTCTCTCACAAGTGGAACCAACCAGTGTTGCTCAGGCTCTGGAAGACTCAAGTTGGCTTGAAGCAATGCAGGATGAGATGCAACAATTTCAAAATCAGCAGGTTTGGATTTTGGTACCACTACCTGATGGTAAGTATGCAATGGGACTAAATGGATTCGAAAAATAAAGAGATGCGAGGTGTTGTCATTAAAAATAAAGCCGATTAGTTGCACGGGGTTATCGACAAGAGGAGGGGATAGATTATGATGAAGTGTTTGCACCGGTGGCAGAGTTGAGGCCATCGTATTTTCTTAGCTTATGCATCCTATATGGGTTTTATGGTCTATCAGATGGATGTTAAAGGAGCCTTCTTGTATGGTGAAATTGAAGAGGAAGTTTATGTCACTCAACCTAAAGGATTTGAAGATCCAGACCATCCTAATTATGTTTATAAGGTAGTCAAAGCTCTCTATGGACTACATCGGGCACCCGAGCTGGTATGCTAGGCTCTCTTCATTTCTTCTGAAGCATGGTTATAGAAGGGGTGCAATTGATAAGACTCTATTCCTTAAGAAGAATTCCACAGACATTATTCTTGTGCAAGTATATGTGGATGACATTATTTTTGGGTCCACAAAGGAAGCTTGTGCGAGGGAGTTTGAGGAGCTGATGAAAGGTGAGTTTCGGATGAGTGCCATGGGAGATGACTTTCTTTTTGGGTCTACAAGTTCGTGAGAAACCTGATGGTATCTTTATCAGTCAGGACAAATATGTGAGGGACATCTTGAAGAAGTTTGGTATGGAGGGTGTAAGGATTGCCACTACACCTTATGAAGCTCCAAAGACAAAGACCAACAATGAGCTGATCCACCTGAATGTTCATCATGCAGGTCCATGATTGGCTCTTTGATGTATTTAAACTTCAAGGCCGATATTACTTTTCTTTGTGAGTGTTTGTTCGCGACATCAAGTTACTCCATTGACTTCCCATCTCAATCTTTGTTAAGAAGATCTTTAAGTACCTCAAAGGCCAACCTCTTCTAGGTCTTTGGTACCCAAAGGAGTCTCCTTTTAAGTTGGAAGCATATAGTGATAGTGACTATCTTTGGTGCTAATCGGATAGGAGGTCCACCACTGGAGGTTGCCAATTCCTTGGAAGAGATTGATTTCTTGGCAATGCAAGAAACAGACTATTGTGGCTACCTCATCTCTGAAGGCAGTCGTTGTTCTTTGCAAATTGTTGTAGGGTTCTTTGGATTCAAAATCAGTTGTTGGATTATGGGTACAATTTCATGAACACAACAATTTTATTGATAATCAAAGTACCATATGCATTGTTAAAAATCCAGTTTTTCACAGTCGCACAAAACATATTGAAATCAGGCACCACTTTATAAGAGATGCATATGATAAAAATTTAATGAAAGTGGTCAAAATTCATCTGATGATAATGTGGCAGATTTGTTAACAAAGGCTTTTGATGGACCAAGGTTTCAACACCTTGTGGTCTATATTGGTATGCTTAACCCTTAACGCAAAGTTTAAGGGAGGCATAGGTCTCAGGGGAGGCATATGCCTCAGGGGAGGATTTGTGTATAACTTTGCATTTGCTATGTAATTTTGTATATTTGTTTGCTTTTATCTAACTCTAACCTGCTAATAATGTAATTTTAGTGTGTTTCTCTTTGTTGGTTTGTGTTTCTCTGTGTTTGTTTTGGTTTGCAGAGTGATTGTTCATGTGAGATATGGTTAATAAAGCCAAAGCTTGTTTCTCTTGAATTCAAAGTCTTGAAGTGAGTCATTTGTTTCCTCTGAAGATGATGTCTGAGGTTAAATGGTTTATTCAAAAGTAATGAAGCAAATTGATCATTCATTCATTCAAAAGCAGTTTACGACTTACGACTTCAGAGTACTAACAACATCAAATGCATCTACATGATCTACTAATCCTAATCTATTACATATCATCCGTTCCAACATCTAACAAGTTGTTGGATATGCATGATCGCTCACATCTTTCACACTAAATCTTTGGATATGCATTTGTCAAGTCTTACATAACCACCCATTCATTCTATCTTGATGGCTGGAGATGCATGACCATGCGACGAAGATGCTAAGGATCAAAATGGAGAGGATGGATTGATGCAAACGATGATGATGACAATGACCACATATGATGATGGAGAAAAACAATGTGTCCTTTGTGCTTCATCTATTTATTTCAACCAAAATGCAATCCATCTACTCTCTTTAAGTTCTTCTCTTATACGATATGTGATGATGCACCAAAACTGATCAGAAAAGACCAGGACCACCTCTCTATCTTTTAGAAGTGGTGGATTTTTGGCTCGTGGCCTTCGTTGAGGCTGAGGTGCTTGGGGTTGGGAGTAAGATGTTCTCTTCTTATAGGAGTCATCAGAATCATCAGCAGATTCACTTGGACTCTCTACACTATCATCTTCATGAAGGGAAAAGTGATTTCTTTGGTTGTGGATATGGTTTTGGAAAGTAATGAAGCCATGGACTTGTATCTTCACTTGATAAGGATGATGATGATGATGATGAGGATGGTGTTGTGAGATCTATGATCTCAGGTTTGGTACTCATAGTTTTTGGTGGCTAATTTTGGTGTATTGGTGGAATTAGGGTTTGGAATGATATTTGGGGTTTTTGATGTAGAGGTAAGTGTGCTTTGGGATTGTTTTATAAGGGTTCAAGTGGTAAGAGATTTAATGCGTGTGGGTGAAACAGTAAAAGATATTCTTGAAGCTTCTTGAATACTTAATCGATTCTGATTGGTATACTTGAGAATGGTTTCGTTTCTACGAAGGTGCAAGTAAATATGAGTAAAAGTAGAAGTTCACGTAAGCATTGGTCAACTTTGACCAAAATTGGGCAATTTCTATTTATTCTCTCTTGGCATATATTCGTTCCATTTTAAGTGATTCACTTGTGTCTCTCATTTAAAACACTTCCATTTGTGCAATCGTAACCTAATTTTCAAAATCTCTCATGGCACTTCAATTCAAACATGATCATAATAAGGTCGCTTTTCTCGGGCGCTTTCGGGGAGATGAGTTGTATAGGCCGATGATTGCATTCTTACAAAGATCAAAGATTCAGTATGCTTTAACGCATTCTCCAAATGCTATATATGAATCCTTGGTTACTCAATTTTGGGTGTCGGCTACAAAAGTGATCTGAGATTGTTGCAAGTTGATGAAAGCAGTATGTAGTGAGAAGAAGCTGATAAGAAGACAACTCGTTTGAATGATGAGAATGGAGTATCAAGGTGGTACTTGAAGGGCTTAGGCGATTGGATATCAAGGAACTAGGACGATATGTGGTTAAAAATAATTTGTGTCGATGTGGAGTTTTTGGTTCATACGTTGCTTCATGTGTAAGCAATAAGTCGGAGGATGGGATCGATTTTCAACTCAATGGGATGTGGTATTGTTTGTCTATCTAAGGGTTTGACTTATAATTTTTCTAAGTTTATTTTTGATAATATGGTTGAAAATATAACTAGGAAAAAAGGTAAGTTTTTGATGTACCCTAGGTTTTTACAGATGATATTGAATGTTTCTACACAAACCCAAGCTTTTCATCCCATAGGAGTTTTGACTTCTAAGTTATTTGCTTTGATGCGAACTAAATTTGAGGGGACACATTTTCCTTTATTAGCTGCCATGTTTCCTCAAGAGAATGAGACTCCGATGAGGGTAATGTTATTATTTTACCTTCTTCAATACACGATGGTAATATTCGTTATTGATGTTGATGAGGGCCTTACGGTGTTGATGCATCCATACAACCACCTAGACCATGTCCTAGTGAATCCTACCTAGTTAACATTGATGAGGTTAGTTACATTGATGAGGTTTAGGTTAACATTGATGAGGTTCAGTTAACATTGATGAGGTTGAGTTGATTTTGATAGATTGCATACAGGGTCCTATTAGAAATCCATTTGGTGAAGGATGTTCTAATGTTGATCAGGTTAATGTTACTCCTGAATGGTCAAATGAAGTTCCAATTACAACTGAGCAATCAGTTGATGCAAATGAGGATCCTGTTACACTTACCAAATTATATGCTCTGATGAACAAGTATGCGGTGAGGTGGTGATCTTAAGAAAGAACTTGCAGAGAACAAGTCTATTCTTGGTAACAAGATAGTGGAATTGGAGACTAAAGTGAGCACTTGGAGGAATTCTGTGTCAGGAAGGGTAAGAAGTTTGGTTTCTTCGAAGAGGAGGACAGAAAGAATCTTCATGCATCCTTGGAATCTTGGTTGATGCGACTATTACATCGATGTTTCTTCTCCTATTCTTTGAATCTTCAAGGAGCAAGGTGCCTATTATATTTGCTAGAAAAAGACAAAGACAGTATTTGAATAAGGTATCTATTGAAAACTTCAAAGGAGCCAAATGTTGTTGATGCATCTGCTGATGTTCTAGTTGAGGAGGTTGCTTCTGATCATGGTCAAACCTCATCTATACAAGAACAACAAATGTTTCACCCGAGATGATGATGAAGTTTTTATATATTGGGAGAATGCATAAGTTAAATTCTTCTTCGAAGTTTTCTCTACTCTGTGGAGAAATTGTCTCAACTGATTCTTCTGATGTTGGTTTGATTGTTCCTTGAAGCTCAATTGGTTCTCTTGAGACATCTTCGACAAGAACAGAAGATGTGATGATATGATTAATTCAGTATGGTGGTGAAGAAAAAATCAAGCTCGAGCTCGTATGTTTGCTGATTATGAGAATATCAGAAAATTAGTGTTGTTGCTAAATTTCTTCAAGATCGGTTTGATTCGATTTGTCTCTGAAAGAAAATTAGAGCTTGATGCATTACTTCCTAAGATCACGGATGATCAATGGGATGCTTATACTTCTCAAGGTGCATCTGATCCAAATCTTGCCAAACTTATATTAGGAGCATCTTTTGATAATGACAATTTTGTGGATCAAATGGTGGCTCTTGGTAATCAAAGGAAGCAAGAAGCGCCTGCAAAGAGGAGAGCTCTGATTGTTCAAAGACATAAAGCCAAAGAGAAAACCACCAATGCTGTTACTCGAAGAGGAATCATATGAGAGTTGTGAAGAATTCTACTCTTTATAATTACGGTAGGTCAATGAAGCAAATCATGCTTTGTGCGATGATGCTTTGATTAAGCAGTATAATATGATTATGAAGTTTTCCTCTTACGGTTCTACTTCTTCTTCTCAATTGGAAAAAATTGCTTCAATGCCACGTGTTCCTCAAGCTAAGAGACATAAAACACTTGAGACAGTGGAAAATTTTGATGATGTTTTACCTCGATGGTCTCTCGGTTGTTACTTGAAACAACTTCGAAGCTAATCCTTCTTCGTGTGGTTGTTTCTGCTTGAATCTTCTTTGGTTTCTTACGAGCTGTTGTCGGTGTGGATTTGGGTAACTCATTGGGGACGAGGATGATGCCCTAAGATTGATCTGATCCAATAGCGGTAGGAGGCGAGAAAAGTTTGGTGAAAAGGAAAGTTCTTTAGGATTCAATGTTGGCTAGAAACATTCTAGACTCCTTATTTAGATCTGGTGATGAATCTACCTTATTAAAGTTGGACCATTGAAGTTTTTCTGAAGGAACTCATGTGGTATTGATCAATTGGAAATTTGGGAAGCTTAACACTATTTATCATTTGGATGATCTTGCTATTGAGTTCAATTTCTTGAAGGACATTCTTCATTTGGTGACTAGACATGATTTGAAAATCTTTGTATGAACATGTCATTCAGTATTATAATTTTCATCCACCAACGGAGTTGGTTTATATTTGTTGGGTGATCTTGAGTTTGTTTGATTCTCAATCTTGAAGGAAAGGGTATTCTATCGGAAGAATTCACATATGTGGGAGATTGAGAGTTGGAGGTTTTATCCTCTGCCTTGTGTTCATGTGGTTGAGACCACATGTGGAATGATTTTGTGTATGCTATCGGATAAGCTCTATCCTTTATCGGTTACTTTTATGGAGCGGTTCTTTGAGGACAGTTGGAAGTGCCTCTCATCGGTTATGATGAACTTCATGCTTCTAATGTGTTGGTTTGATTAAAAATCAAGCTTATGTCACATAAAGGTTCATCTTGATTGTATTATTTGTTTATTTTGTAATTTTGGTTTCTTTATTTCTTAGTTAAAAAAAAAAAATAAAAAAAATAAAAAATTATTTTGGGTTTCTCTAACTTTTTATTGCGAGTTTGTTGTATACTTTTGATGGTTCTTGACTCACCGGATATACCTTGTGTATGTCAAAGAGTTAGCTAGTCCAAAGGGTACAGCTTTGGTAAAGACATATCAAATCTGTTGATAGCTGTAATGATTTGCTAAAAATCATAGGGTATGCAACCACCCATGTTTCATTGCTGAGTGTTGTATGGTTTTCAATTCACCATGGTTATTCTTTTGGAATCCAAATTGACTAGCCCATGTATATGGCTTGTGGTAAAGGCAATGGCATTCCATATTTGGTTATCAATTCACCAATTCTAAGAATTGACTAGTCTGAGCAAGCGGCTCTGGTAAAGACATTTCAAATCCGTTTATATGGTTGGTTTGCCAATAAATCGAGATGGTTATCGGTGTACCATAGTTTACGAACTTAAACATATGGCTACTCCGGTAGTGATGGCTATTGGTAAAGAGACATCAAATCCATTATTTTCAATGATTCTCTCGGGAGTTAACACGGATGTGATGAGAATAGTATGAAACTAATTTGTTTTGATGTACCTATTGTCATTGTTCTTTGCAAAAGATATGGAGTTTCGAGTTTCTTCATCATTGAGATGTTCTTATTTGGATTCTTTTTTGTTCTTTGTTAGTACACAATCCTCTGAGGCTTTGTTTTGTTATAGATCTATCAAGAAACTGGAACTTAAAAGTCAAATTCGATTTAGGGGAGGATTGTTGGGAATATGTGAAGTATGGATTATCTTTGAACTTAATGCCGAAGTGTTAATATAAAGCGAAGAGTGGATCTAGCGAAGACATAATCTCTTTGAAGTAATAGTTATTAGTTTGTTTATGCGGAAGTGTTTATTCCGTGTTTAGTATATTTAGTTTGGATATACATGAGCTTTATTAGGAAGTGATTGTGTATATCTTTTTTAGTTTTAAGTTTATCGTTTCTTGGGGAAGCGGTTTAGCGATTTTGTTTAGGGTTCCTTGATTAGAATGAATGATACATGGAATTGAAAAATTTAGTTTTAGTTAATATTAAGATCCATAGAGGATCACGAAGTTCTTAGTTATTTGTTACTTGTGTTTATATTCAAGCGATAAATATAAGTAGTAGAGATTGTATTTTATTGTGCTTGTGATTACATAGGCATATATAACGATCCACGAGCTCAAGATCTATCAAAGATACGATTTTATTTCAACGGATAATGATGGGATTTTTTAAGACTTTAAACTCCATTGATAAAACATGCTTGAATATCTTTTGAAAACAATTGAATGCCAAATAACTTTTTAATTTAATTGAAATCATTCTCCCCTCAATCAATGACATAGGTTGTTGATTGAGAGATTGATATTTTGACAAATAAGTCAGATGATTATCAAAAATAGAGGCGAGTTATTTTTCAAAGCAGTTAGTTCAGCAGATAAATGTTTAAAGAATGAGCATGGAATTTTGAAAACATGATAAAGTATGGCTCACATTCTTTCTTTGGCGGAGTTCTTTTGAAAACCAATAAACCATTGTTTCTCTTTCTCCCAAAAATATTTTTTGATTTTTTTTTTAAATTCGAACAACATCTAAAGTCCATGTCACATTCTTTGAGGAAGGCAACATCAAACCCATAGATAATGTATCAAAAGCCCAGAAAAACATGACAAATTGACAATATTTTTGAAGATTTTGAATTTTGATACATGGATTTTTTGAAAGTTTTATATAATTTTCTATTTGTTTGAGGTTTTATAATTTTTGTATTTTGTTTTGAATAGATATATACAAGAGATAGATGAAGATAGACCTTTACTCCTCGTCTTCCTCACGAAGGCGTTTGAGTGTTTACGGTTGAAGGCTTTTCAAGCCAAGGCGTGGAAGAATAAACTCAAAACGTTCTCTTGGAAGAGCTTTGGTGAAGATGTCGCTAGCGATATTCAAACCTCACAAAATAGAGTTCCACCACACCTTTTTCCACTTGTTCCACGATGAAATGATGTGAATGTCGATTATGCTTTGCTCTTGAGTGTTGAACGTTGTTGCATGAGAGAGCAATAGCACTTTATTATCCGATGCAGAGGATTTTGTTGAATTCAAAGCCATAGTCAAATAATTGAGATCTCATCCATAAGATTTGAGCACAACAAGATGACATGGCTATGTATTCAGCACCTCACAGAGAAATAGAAGTACTCATTTGCTTCTTTGAACCGACTCACAAGCTTATCACCCAAGCGAGCACCTCGGGCGTACCGGCGGTATCTTGACAACTGCATGATCGGCATCGCATAGAGATTATAGTGACATACGGTGTCCTTCGGGTACCAAAGACCCATATTGATGGTTCCTTGGAGATATCGAAAGACCCGTTTAACCGCTTCAAGGTGCTTTTTTAGTAGGCTTAGCACGGTATCTAGCACACATGCAAGCGGCGAACAAGATATGCGGTCTACTAGCGGTGGTACATGGGGATCCAATCATACTACGATATTTTGTTTGGTCAATCATGATCCTGAGTGGTCCTCATCTAGTTTGGTTCGATCAATCATGGGAGTGTCAGCGGGGTCACTTGAATCAAATCCAAATTTCTTTAAAATCTCATTTGCATATTTAGATTGATTTATGAAAATGCCTCAGGGACTTTGTGAAATTTGTAATCCCAAGAAAAATGACATTTGTCCCATCATTGACATTTGAAATTTTGAACTCATTTCATTTGAAAAGCGATCACATTCCATTGGGTCAGTCGAGGCAAGAATAATATCATCAACATAAATTTGAACATGAGTTAAATGTTTGCACGACTTCACGGTGAACAATGTAGGATCAATTGCTCCTTTGCTAAATCCGGTTGATAGAAGAAACTTTGTGATGTCATACCATGCCCTTGGAGCTTGCTTTAAACCATAAAGAGCCTTCTTGAAGCGATAAGCGTGAGTAGGATGCTCTTGATTCACAAATCCTTGGGTTGGGTGGCGTGAAGCGACTTCTTTAAGATCTCCGTTGAGAAATGCGTTTCACATCCATCGATAGACTACCATGTTCTTACTAGCGGCATTAGCCAGAAGATTCGATTGCCTCGATTGACAGCGAGGAGCAAAAGATTCTTCAAAGTCAATACCCTCCTCTTGACGGTATCCTTTAGCAACTAATCGAGCCTTGTTCTTCAAAACATCACCATGCTCATCAAGTTTCACTTTGAAGATCCATTTTAGAGCAATAATCATAGCCAATGGAGGCGGTACTAACTCCCATACATCAAGTCGATCAAACTCATGAATTTCATCTTGCATGGCATTGAACCGGCTATCTTCATTCATGGCGGTTTTAACATCTTTTGGTTCGATCTTAGATAGTGCGGAGTTGAAGAAACACCATAAGGCATCGGTTGCAAGTTGTTTCGGGTTGATCTGGGACGAGAGGATTTCCAATGATGTTGTCTAATGGATGATCGTGAGTCCATTTTCTAAGGTATTCATGTGGTTGTTGAGGGTGAGGTAGCGAGTTGATGTCTCACGAAGAAGATGGTTCGATGATGATTAGGGCAAATATGTTTTCAAATGGAGCATCTTGAGGGTAGCAAAGGGATTAACTTCATCATTGATGCCAGAAACATTTCCATGATGTACATTTGAAGAATGTTGATTTGTTGATGAGGCGGAAGGATCGGCCGGAGTGCTTCTTGACTTAAAGATATTGAGGATTGACTTCATTCACAGGAATATGAGCATCCTCTGTTGTAGGGATCAACACCTCATTAGTACTTGAATCATAAAGTTCATCAAACATAGGATCAAACAATTTCTTTAAATCATCTTCGGATGGAGGTACATATGGAGTTTCTTGAGAAGAGTTTGGAACAAGGGATGAACCAATGGGACTGTTTTGAAGTGCGGGTTCTGAGCTGGAGTGTCAGGAGCCATTTGACCGGTCAGCTCATCGAACGTAACGTGAATTGTTTCCATGATATTTCGGGTTCTTTGTTGTAGATTCGGTATCCCTTTTTGTTTGGTGCATATCCTACAAATACTCCAATGTCAACTTTAGCCCTAAGTTTGCCTAAGTCTTGACCCTCATTAGTTGGATAACACAATGCACCAAACACACGAAGGAAATAGAGATTAGGTTTTACATTTGTGGACAAGTTCATATGGAGTTTTTCCATATGCGATTATGAATCGGGGCGATTTTGTGTGTAGCATGCGGTGGCAATAGCTTCGGCCGGAGAAACATTGGAACCTTTGAGTAAATCGGCATTGTTCTAGCGGCTTCTACAAGAGTTCGATTTCGTCTTTCAACTACACCGTTATGTTGAGGAGTTAGTGGAACACTTCTTTGATGGTGATTCAATGCTTTCATAGAATTCACTAAGTTGTTTGTTAACAAACTTCGGTTCCATTATGCATTCGATAATCGGCGGTTTGTTAAGTCGAACTCTGCGTTGTTTGATGAGTTTGATGATGATATCAGGAGTTTCATCCTTTGTCCTTAAGAACTTGACCAGGTGAATCTAGAGTAATCATCAACCACAACTAACACATATTTCTTCCCAAAGATATTACGCACTCTCATGGGTCCACATAAATCCATATGAATCATATGAAGAACTACGTGGCGAGTTAGTAGGTTTGGGTTTATGGGCATACTTTTTGCTTTTTCCCAATTGACATCTGAACAAAGATGATCCTTTTCATACTTTAGTCGAGGTAAACCTACAACTAAGTCCTTTCTGGAGAGATCATTGATGGTGGCGAAGTTCAAGTGATTGAGACGTCGATGCCATAACCATGACTTTGTTTTCGAAGCCTTTGATAACAAGCAAATTGGAGAAGACTTCATCATATCATCGATAGAGATGGTGTAAAGATTTGAACCACGAGTTCCTTTTAAAAGTTCCTTACCATCAAGATCTCTAACAAGCGGTATGTTTTACGAAGGCTACTTCTAGATCGAGAATCACAGAATTGACCAACGAGAGCAGTTATGACCAAGACCTTCCACATAGTATACTCTAGAGATAACACTATCACCAACAACATAATCACCATAACCCATAATTGCACCGAAATGTTCATTACCGAATCTAGCAGTCGATGAATTTGCTCCGCGAAGTTCATGAGCGTGACCGGTCTCGGTCATATGCTTGGAACGGCTGAGTCGAGGTACCGAGAGCGATTTGAAGCGATCTGCGGTTGAACACAGACAAGAATGGATAACTGGATAATTGGGATCCCCATGCAAGAATGGGTTCCACTTGGTTAGTAATAGTAATTGGAACACCCACGCCGAAAAGCGAAACATCCATATCGAGTAGAAGCAATGGAATCATTGGGAATAGATGCAATCTTGGTGTGCGTATTTGACCTATTCAAAGTATGTTCACTTCTTAGGGAATAGTTCTACGGTAGGCATCCATTTTCTAGTGGGCATAATCTTAGCAGTTGAGAAAAGCTGATTATTCTTATGGCCAAGGTATCCAATAATAACCTATCTTTATAAAAGTTCTTCTGTGGGTTTCCCTTTGTTTTAACAATCTTTAGTTTTGCCTTTTGCCTTATTTGCACGATTATTAGCATTAACAATTTTAGCTGGGCATTTGACAGCATTAGACAAAGCATTCACACCACATTCATGATTAGCAACAGAATTCAAGCGGACATCATTACAAGGTTTGCAAATAGTATCGAATTGAATTAATTACTGATGCGCCTAAGGCTAATACTAGAATCAACACGATTCGTTTTATTCAACTCAAGCTTAAAGTTCCTAGATTGGTCTTCTACTCTCTTCCAATGCACATTCTTAGCTTGCAAGGTCCTATCATTCCTTGTATTACCTTGAGACTTTGACACCTTGCTTTAATGTCCTTTACTCTGTAGAGGAATGGAAACATTAGTTGGTTGATCTAATTTTGCATTCACTGAACTTGATGTGCAAGGATCACAGTACTAGAAGGCACATTAGTGTATACTTTCTTAAGGCGTGATTTGAGCTTTTCTTGAGGCACACTTGGCGTTACTTTCTTAGTACTAACATCTAATCTGAACTACTTGAAGGCACATGGTGTTTCCTTTCTTAAGGCGGGCATAGAGCGGATTTCTGCTTGGCACTAGGCATAGAACAAGGCATCACGGCTTTGCCTTTTGCACCTAAGGTTAAGGATTTGGGACATGTTGCAATTACACATTCTAGCAACTCTTGAGATCGTTTGGCATGGAGGCAAGCAAACCTAATTTCACATATCGAGGTTTGTTAATGAAATCCTCTTCGACAATCTCACGGAGACATTCTAGACTATCCTTAAGGTGAGCACAGTATTCATGAAAAGCATGTTCATTATTCCTATGATGAGGAGGAATATATTTACTTGTCAAGTGTATTTGCGATCTAAGGGTGACTTTGAGACAACATTCTTATTGAAAACAAGTGGCGGTTCCCATTTCCACGACTTCTCAGATTCTCAATTTCCTTTTGTAAAGACGTTATTTTTTAGTTGTTTTGGTCACGGGTGACTTTTATTGAATCATATAACTCTTTAAAATGTCGTTTAACTTTTTCATTTTCTTCTAGTAAACTCTCGTTTTCCTTTTGTAAGGCATCAACTAAGTTTTGAAGATGAAAAGTTTGAGAATTGTGAGAATCTAAAGGAGGAGGCATTTGGGAGCCTGTCATATTGTTAGTTTGACCCTTTAATTGAGAGATTTGGGCTTTCAACTTTCTGATCGTGTTGCAATGAGCTTGAATCTTCATCACGTTTGTTAATTTGTGCATCAAACTCGGAGCATCGAAGATGTCTTGATATTTGAAGTTTTGACATTTTCTTTGAGATGTTGATATTTTAGTTGTAAATTAAAATGCTCAACTTCTAGTTTAGAAAAATGTTTAACCAAATTGTCGTGATCATCCAGTTCAATTTTCTCGTTTAGTTCAGAATTAGTTTTTACAAGCTCAATGACACGATCATGGGAGACTTTGAGGCCCCGAGATAGTTCATGAAATTTGGAAGCATTAATAGAGCAATTTGAAGTGAAAAAGATATCTTGAGCAACACATTCATTAATAAGAGTCTCATTTAAGGTATGCAAGTTCTTCCTCTCAATCTCATTATATTTTAGTGCGCAGCTCATAATCACTAACTTCAACTACCATTGCATCAAATTCCTTTTCCATTCCCTTGATATCGGTTTCTATCCCCTTTTTAAGACTCTCAAAGTGATCTTTTTGAAGTTTAAAGAAAGGCATGACCTCAGTTAAATAACATTCTTTCATTTGCTCATAACCCCTTTCTCCTTAGTTATACGATGGGTGTGATCCTTTTCTTGCAAGTTTTCTCAAAATCAACAAATAGTTGAAATATAACATATTGGCTAATTAAGGTCTTGCTTTTAGTGGCAATTGTTCTAGGAACAAGATGCATAGGTGTATTAGGAGGATACCACGATCGCTCTAGGCATTTTCCATAGGGGAGGGTTTGTTTCAACAATATTTTGACTTTACGCTTATCTAAATCCTTTTCAGAAAACTTGTTAGGGAGTCAACAATGTATGAGGCTTAAACATGTTCAAGGAAATCCAGTTTTCCTTCTTGTAGTCATGGGGAGTGATATTTATTTTTTTCTCTTTGCATTTAGGATCATCTAATTTTTGTTCATCCTTTCCCTAGTGACTTCATCTGATTTCTTATCTTCCTCGGTGCACTCAAGCGCAACTAGGTTTACGTCTAGGTTTAAGAATCTCATTGCCATCATAGATCACACTTTGAGCATTTCTAGCTATCTTTAATGACCTCGAGGGTTGGTTTATCAAAAGGGGAATGCTATGCTTATAAACTTAGGAACTCTATGTTTAGTGACCATGTGAGCGGTCTGAATGGTGTTTCCTTGTATGTACAACTTGTTTTCAAGTTTGTTTTCAAAGTTTTCAGATTAGAAAAATCTCTCAAGGGTTTTGATTCCTTTGCATTAAATTCTTGCTTAAGCATTTTCACATTTTCTTGAAGTTCTTGTTTTGCTTAGCTGTTTTAGAAAGTTTTTCTTGCAAGGAATTTAATTCTTGTTTTAATACTTCTTCTCTAAAATTACTTTTTCTAATGATATGCGCGCAGGTCATCCATTTCACGCTCACGAGTGGTCAACTCAAATTTATACGTTGTTCATAAATAGCAACCACGTTCTTTATAGGCATTTAGTTGAAATACACGAGATCATCGGGGCACACGCGGTGTATTCATCAAAAATATAGTCATTGTTGACTTGGAAGATGCATCACTTGGTACAACTTCACTTTCACTTTGTTTCACATATTGATCATATGGGATAATATCGATATTACCCATATTTTCAATATTTGATTCAATAGTTTGATTGATTGTACTTTGTCATGCATCTTTTGCACAGGCATATCGTATAGTTTTAATACCTCTGAGATGAGTTTGTCTTGGGATGGGCGACTAGTGGTGAAGAAGAGACCTTTGGAGAGACCATTGGAGAAATGCTAGCCATAAAAAATTGTGTGTGTGCGATAGGTCCATCATCCATCAGTCGTATGCATCTGTCAGTGACTTGAAAGGCATTCGATGATTGTGACCTATCTCTGAATAGGCGCTCATCCACATCTGCATCATAGGTCTTGGCATTGCCCTGGTAGAAACAACAATTCCTCTTCATCCAAGCGGCACCATTATCACGAGCTTGTACAAGCAACATCTTATCTACGAAGTAATGAGCATTACGTGGGCGCTTTGGAGATGTCGGTTCCTTGCAATGTGTCCCTCACCCCCACAGTTATAACATTTGATCGGCTTAGCTTGACCTTGATTACCATTCCTTCCTCGAGTCTGATTGCCAACATAACCTCTACCAGCTCCACCTCTTCCTGATCATCTTGTCTTTCTGAGCTGGTTGCACCACGATCCTTCCATCTTTAACGATGAGCTTGATTGTGTGGGTTAGATCTTTGTTGAGGTTGTTGTTGGTTTGTGGGAGAGAATTCATGTTTTTGACTAATCGAAGAGCTAGTTGATTAATGAAGTTACCCGCGTGTGCATGGCATCACTTGTTTGAACATAGGATGGGAATGAGTTTGTGATTACCATTACCCGAGGGTATGACTTGTGAGGCTTTGGTTGTGATTCGATGTTTGAGTAGAAGTAGGTTGGAGTCATTAGGCGAGCTTGTCTCTCCACGGTTGGTTTTGAGCTGATTGAGAATCAATTTTCAAACATAGCATGTCTCGTTGAAGGAGGAAGGCATAGAGTTGCTCATGGTTTGTATTCTTCAATCCTTTAGTGAGCTTCACAGCGGTAACAAACTTGTGCCATTAGGAGTTCATGTTGTTCACAAATTTTGAGTTGTTGAATGTTAGGCATAGTCATTCGATGTTCCTCATGTCATTCATAACTTGAAATCTCACATAGTACTCATAGACATTCTCATCTGGTTTCATCTTGAAGTGTTCAAATTAGTCATAGAGTTGGGATTCTCTGTCTTCCATAGTTAATTGAACACGAGAGAAACATCTTAACATTATCCCATCGCCTTTGCATCGGTGTTGTGATTGATCATTGTAGATGTCTTTAGGAAGACGCGAAGAACAATGTTTGAAGCCACGATATCTGCATCGAATCTCTTTTTTCTCCTTATCATCAAGCTCATCATACATTTTTGGTCTGTCCATTCCGTAAATGAGGTACCATCTTCATTAGTATCAAGTATGTCTCTATGCGTCTCAACTTCGATATGGTCCTTCATCGATGGATTTAAGAATGTTGACACCATTTTCCTT